>FR990112.1:6010000-6610000 GCA_905404275.2 Hedya salicella | reverse complement strand
GGGGTCCCCAAACTAGGCAATGCCTGTATCTTGGGAGACCACATAAATTTAATATAAAACAGTATTTTCATATTTTAATCTCAATTTAACAAATAAAACAAAAAAATACTCATAAAATCTCTAGAGATGAAAAGTACTACTTATTACAAAAAAGAAACTTAGCTACTAATAAGCATACAAGTTACAAGCGTTTTTGAAACGGGCCCCAGAGCGCTAGCTAGTCCGGTACTGGCAGTGAATGTGTCAAGCTGTGATTTTTATTTGTTTTTCGTGTGGTATCAGACATACTCGTAGTACACAACCCGGTAGCCCGGTACTGTCACAGACTCAATTTTAATTACTAATTATTTTTATTTAAAGTAAGACAGCCTAATATTGGGCTATGATGATCAATAAACAAATATACATATTACCGTCGAGGTAAAGTCTACTTTGCATTGATGTATATAATTTACATAACTTTTTAGAATAAATTAAAAAAGTCCAGGAACTTTTTATAGATCAGTAGAGCAGAACCACATTCGCTTGTTGCCGTAGCACCCTTCTAAAACTCGAAGGTTTTTCTCAATGCTCACGAACTGTAAGTACTTACGTTTGCTGCATCATTTGTTTTCTTTATTAAAACGATATAATAATATCGTCTAATATTGACTACATATTATGTAGTTTCTTTCAAGGCCGCTAATGTAAGAAATCTATAGGCGCGTAATGTTTAGTCTATCTTATTTCGTCCTATGTAAGGTTTGGCGTAATGAAATGTTTGATATATGATATTATACGCTTTATGCTATTTTTTTTGTGGTATTTGTATTACAAACTTAATCTAAAAGCTAGCGACAACACACGAAAAAGGGGAACGTTATATAGATCGTTACATTCCGAGGAACTTTATTTTAGACAATACTAGAAGGTTGTAACTTCTTCCGCGAAGGAGAAAAAAAAAACAACCCTCTATTTTCAGCGTAGTCGAGTAAAAACTATCCTATAACCATCCGCGCATGCCCAGTAACACGTAAAAGCGTTTTTTAAATCAGTTTAAGCGTTCTGGCCTGATGAAGCCACAACGACCCATACAAACATACAAGAAATCAGATTCAGTGACCTTTATATAGTCCGTATTACTTATTTTTTTGATAATGTCTTCAATGATCAGACATTTCATTTTTACAACCATATAATAGTACATAGCTGTGTCGGGCTGAATGCTATGGTTAACTCGACTATATTTAAATGTGTAAAGCGGCGTAGTGAGTTTTTCGATATTTAACATATTTGCAGTTCAATGATTTTCTGTGAGTGTAGCCGATCTAAAATATCATTATTGTCCCTTACTCTGAAATTCAAGTATTGAGCGCTATATGTACTGCTAGCACATAATATAATATACGAATCGTTTCGCATATTATATCGTCATATTCTACATACCGTCGGGTGACAATACGTTGTGGCATAGCCATCCAATCTGTGTAGGAATCAGGGCTTGTAACCCGGTTTATTTTCCGTACCGGTTAGGGCCACAGTCTGCTATGGTATTAGATACGAGGGCTGCTATTTATATATCCGGAAACCGGGATTACAATCTTCTTAAATAGCATATTTGACCGCCATGGTAAAATTTGAACTTTTTTAAGTATATAAGGTATATTTTTTCTTCCTTATTAACGCTCGTGTTTTGTTTTTGACGGGTTTTAAATGTCATCTCGCAGCAAGAATGGAACTCACTCGTGAAAATATTCGTGCTATGATTTATTATGATTTTCGGCGTGGTTTAACGCAACAACAGTGCATAGATCAACTAACTTCAACTTTTGGTGATGAAGCCCCATCTAAAACTACTGTGTATCACTGGTTTAGTGAGTTCAATCGTGGACGTAGTATGCTTACGGACGAAGTTAAGGCAGGTCGCCCGAAATCGGTCGTTGTACAACAAAATATCGAGGCTGTGCGAAAACTTATAATGGACGACCGACATGTTACGTACCGCGAGATAGAGGCGACTCTGGGTATTTCTATGACCAGCATTAATAGCATATTACATAATTATTTGGCTGTAAAAAAAATTTGTTCGCGTTGGATACCCCACAACTTAACAAATGAGCAAAAACATGCTCGCGTCGAATGGTGCAATAAAATGTTAAAAAAATATAACCGTGGTGACTCAAAAGCCGTTTATAACATCTATACAGGTGACGAATCCTGGATCTATGCATACGATCCCGAAACGAAGCAACAATCAACGGTATGGGTGTTTCAAAATGAGCCGAACCCTACGAAAGTTACTCGTGCAAAAAGTACATTGAAACAAATGGTGGCCTGCTTCTTCGGTATTAATGGCCATGTAGCTACAGTGCCACTAGAAAACCGTAGAACGGTTAATTCAGAGTGGTACACGACCATTTGCTTACCGGAAGTATTTGAACAAATTCGTAAAACTAACCAGCGACGAAGAATCATTCTTCATCATGTCAATGCCAGCTGTCATACGTCACGCGAAACAACTCTATTTTTGGAGGGTCAAAATGTGGAATTAACGGGTCATCCGCCGTACAGCCCTGACTTGGCACCCAACGATTTTTATTTATTTCCAAATATAAAGAATAAATTACGCGGTCAACGATTTTCGACCGCTGAAGATGCTGTCGACGCATTCAAACAACACGTTATGGAGGTACCTCAGGCGGAGTGGCAGAAGTGCTTTAAAAATTGGTTCACGCGAATGCAAAAGTGCATAGATCATCAAGGGGAATACTTTGAAAAACAATAAAACTATTTTCAGCCGTGTACGTTTGTTTGTTTTTTTGTTTCCGGATATATAAGTAGCAACCCTCGTACTTGTATGTTGACTGTTGTTGCACCACTATCGGCGCGCCAGCGGTCATTGATCCAGTATCCGAACACGAAGTACCCGGTTAGCGAGCGCTTCGAAATAAACTTCCCGAATCAATTCGTCCGAACGTAACCTAAATAATTAACCGGTATAACCTAAATAAATATCGGTTTATTTGTAACCGGTTACAAGTCCTGGTAGGAATAGGAAATAGTTGGATATGACACAAACATATTGTCACCCGTCGATACTTTATTTGATCAAATTAACACATTAATTAAGGCTGTTATACTGTAACTGACTCAGTGAACTGGAAAAAAACTTGACCACGAATTAAGAGATCTCTCACTGTTAAAATATTAATTTCATTATATCACTCAATATGAAACACAATTTTTTGTGTTTCTGTGTTTTTAATGTGTGGAAATTAATAGCACATTATTATCTATTGTGATATAGATGCAAGTCAAAGCGCAAAGAAACATACAATTGCTCTTGCACGTGGTCACACTAGGACTCGAACCCGGTACCTCTTGATTACGCGTCGAGCGTGTCACCCCTCTACCAGCGAGAACACACAGATCGTATTTTTCTTTGCGGTTTGACTTGTATCTATATCACAATACATAATATCATTTTATTACTTACATAACCACTATTTTAACTATAATCATTTAATCAATGTGCAACTGATATCGAGTTTAATCTTCAGGCGGTCCAGGGTATTTGGGCACCGGGCATCGATGACGCGACGTGCGCTAGAGTGAACCACAAATTTAGACTTATCGCCATTGGTAGAAAGAAGTAAGTGTTTATTTCTTCTTGCTCTCTTTACTGAACATTTTACTGGTGAAATGTTCAGTATATAAGCATTTCGAAATCCATACAGATTGATTTTATTTTTATTTTTTTATCATTTATCATTTGATTTTAACGTTTAATATTAATGTAAGACATAGAGCCGGCGTACTGTTATATGCACAAACAATCCGAAGAGTCGTTTTTCTGAAAGCATCATTTTTTCGAAATTCTGTCATGTTTATTACTTTAAGCCCAAAGACGTGTGATGATATATTTGCCGCTTTGGATGTTACAGACTATTAGATGCTAATTGTACTAACTTATTCCAACAAATCATGAAAACAACTCTCCTTTATTATGTAGTGTTACCACAGGTGATGAATGTATGTTAATCAAATCACTCAATGCCAATTTGTAAAAACGGTCGAATTTGCTAAATGCTTTTGTGCCTATTCATATAACTTCTGAATTCAATTAACCTTTTACCGAGGACCATACTCATAACTTGAGGCAACTTTTTCTACTGCTATTTGTCTGTAATTATTTTCCTCAGTTCACAGGTAGATGTTTACACGATCGACGAGGCGACCGGCGGCTTAGAGCTTTCTCACAAAATGGTGCTAAGTTCCAAAGACTTCCCCGGTGATCCTGGACCCGTAAAATGTATAAGGTGAGTTGTTACACATTTATATTAACTAACATTTCACATCTAATTGCAGTGAAGTAGGTAAGGTACTTAGTTGAGTACTTAGTAAGGCATTTGATAGCCCGAGGCACTCAACATGGATTTAATCGTTTGGACGCCTAGCTTCGACAGTAATAGTACCAGACGCCAAACAGTAAAATAAATGAATAGCACAGCATAGCGGCTAATGACGTCGTAACGTCTGAGACTCATTTGTCTGTAAACGTCGTTTACAGTCTTCGACCTTTAACACTTTCGTTGCCAAGTTTTTCGTAGCGCTACGCAAGTACGCACTTTCCTCGACATACGGAGAAACGCATGGTATCGGCTACGCGTCTACGAGCAGGGCGCCCGCTAGGCGGGTTCCTGGAAGTTAATGTGTTAATGAGGTGTATGCTGTTTATACATTATAATGAATACTTAGTATTTTCATATTCCTAAGCCTGTTATTTGTCTGTTAATTTTAGGTGGACTGCAGACGGCCGAGCGGTGGCAGTGAGTTGGGAGAAGGGCGGAATCTCAGTGTGGAGTACGTTCGGCGCGCTGCTCATGTGCTCGCTGGCGTGGGACTACGGCCTCAACCAGGACTTGAGCAAGCACAACCCGCTCGTCGTCTCCAGCATGGTTAGTACTGTGGGACTGCAGGGCGAGCGTGGCAGTGGGCTGAAAAAGAGCGGAATCTCAGTGTTTTTAAGGTTACCATAATACCCCAT
Organism: Hedya salicella; assembly: GCA_905404275.2. Lineage (NCBI taxonomy): Eukaryota > Metazoa > Arthropoda > Insecta > Lepidoptera > Tortricidae > Hedya > Hedya salicella. The sequence continues at coordinate 6,604,974 of FR990112.1, read as the reverse complement.
ACCCCCAAAAGGAAAAATGGAATCCTTATAGGCTCACCTTTGCTCCCCGTGGGTCTGGCAAGCCCCTTTTTGTCAGTACCGCCAAGAGATATCAAGCTCAAATTAATTCGGGCATTCTATGTCAATAACTAGTATAAAATGACCCTACACTGCGTACATTTTGCTTGAGAGCATGGTTCTGCTCACACTAGATTTTCATGGATTTTTAGCGTTTATTTTGTACGAAACCTTCGACGCGGGAGTCCGACTCGGCCTTGGCCGGTTTTTTCTTTTTTGTGATATTGATTCATGTTGCAGGAATGGGCCACGGAAGGCTACCAGCTGTGGATGGTCAAAGTGGAAGCGGACTCCTGCACAAATCTCATACAGTTGGACTTTATTAAAAGTCCGCTTAGTGTTAATCCTTGTATGGTGAGTACAATTTTGGGTGTAAGAAATTCCTAGATTAGGATTATAGTTCCTTTGATTTTCTGCGAACTTGTGTCTTGCTTAAATGTGACAGTTAAATTGTGCTCACATGCGCATATTTTCAGGCAACTTTCACAAAAAAAAAATACGCATGCAAATACAACAAACCACTACCAGACAGTATACTGTAATTATAATCCTCGACACGTGTTTCGTCTCTCTACGAGGCATCATCAGGAGATGCAGGAGATGTTGACGGTCCGGCGTCCACCCGAGAACTTTGAAGTTTCTTCGAAGTTCTCCATCGAGTGTGTATTGAATGGTTCACGAAAATCAATTCAGCAGTTTGAAAACTATGTTTCTTAATATGGGTTTCAATCAATCAATCAATCAAAATATTCTTTGTTCAAGTAGGCCTAGTTACAAGCACTTTCGAAATGTCAGTTACATTAGAGTGAATGTTTGCTGGGAGACATACAATATGATCCAACATTTGCTGCAAGGATTAGGGAAACCCAGAAAAACCTAATCAGATCATTTAACTTAAGTATAATATTATTGATAAAATCATCATTTTAAAAATTAGAATAATCAATAAGATAAATCCCAAAAGGATTGTCAATAAAAAAGAAAAAAAATATAATCTAGACTGTGTCTAGAATACAATTGTAAATGTCAAGAGTATATAAATTTTGTAAAATAATAATAATAATACCTTAGGTATTCGTTAAAATAATTATACATATACGTACATGACGCTATCATTTACATTAATCCCACGCGGCTTTATCATTCGTGTAGTCTTGTGTGCTATAATAAGCTTTAGAAAATAATTTTCGTATCACAATATTTTTGAATTTACCAATAGACAACTCACTTTTATGCTGCTAGGAAGTTTATTATAAAACCTCACACAGTTACCCATGAATGATCTCCTTATTTTATGGAGCCTCGTAGCAGGCACTGCGAGCTTATGCTTATTTCTACAATTAAAATTATGTACATTACAGTTCTTCTTAAAGTGGATAATATTTTTATGTACATACATAATATTCTCATAAATGTATTGACAATGCACTGTCATTATATTAATGTCCTTAAACTTATCTCTAAGCGAGTCTCTATGGTTCATTTTATATATCGCACGAACAGCCCGTTTCTGCAGAACAAATATAGTATTAATGTCGGAAGCACTGCCCCATAGTAAGATGCCATACGACATAATACTGTGGAAATAACTGAAATACACTAATCGAGCCGTTATCACGTCTGTTAATTGACGAATCTTACTTACTGCAAAAGCTGCAGAACTCAGTCTATTCGAGAGATTAGCAATATGGGGACCCCATTGGAGCTTAGAATCTAATGTTATACCGAGAAAGACTGTACTACTAACTAGTTCCAGTTCCTCACCTTTAACAATAACGCTTGCTTGCTCGTGTTTTACGTTACTCGTGACAAACTTAACACTTTTAGTCTTTTCTCATTCAACAATAAATTATTAACATTAAATTTACTACTTCACAGATAGCATTGTTTACGTCATTGTAGGATCGTTGATTTCGTACGACTTTAAAAATTAGAGACGTATCATCTGCAAACAAAACTATCTCATGGTGGGTCTTTACGAGGTGTGGCAAGTCGTTTATATAGATAAAGAACAGGAAAGGTCTCAATATTGATCCCTGCGGCACACCCATAGAGACTAATGACCCCGGTGATCGCTTTCCATTCACGTCAACCCTTTGTATTCTACCATTTATGTAAATAAGACTCTCATAAATTTAGTGCTAATCCTTTAACTCCGTAGTGGTGTAGCTTCCTGATCAGTGTCTCATGATTAACGCAATCGAGGGCCTTAGATAAATCACAGAAGATACCTAAAGCATCTCGCAAAACCGAATGGCTTACTATGCATCAAATTGTTCAAATTAAAATGTTTTAACAATTGATATAGAATTAGCTTTTCAAAAATTTTACTAAATGTAGGTAGTACAGATATTGGTTTAAAGTTAGTGGGGTCAGAGGTACTACCTGATTTAAATAAAGGAGTTATTTTGCTACGTTTCATCAGATCAGGAAACTCACCGCAGTCAACACTGTTATTGAATATATCTGCCAAGTCAGGCGCTTTGACTTCTATTAGGGATTTGACAGCATGCACTGAGACCCCCCATAGGTCATTGGTTTTTTTGACATTAATTGATTTAAATGCCTTTACTACATCTGAAGGACTGACATGTTCGAAATAAAAGTCCTTACTACATTCTGGGACGTTTTCTTTTAGCAACATAACGGCACACGAAGCTGATGAATTTAAACACTTTGTTGTGGATACTGGTATATCGCTGAAGAAATTTTCAAATTCTATTGCTACATCTAAACTAGAATCGATAATTTTGCCATCAATTTTAATTCTAGACCACTATTTGCGTGCCTTGATCTACCAGTCTCCGCATTAATCACTTTCCAGGTGGTTTTGATAAGGTTCGAACTATTTTTGATTTTCTGGGATAAATAATTACGTTTGGCAATATGACCATCAATTTTGAATTGTTTCGAATATTGCTTTACATGTTCTTTAAATTCGTCACTCGTATTAAACCGCCGTTCCTCATACATGGCATACAGTGCTTGTCTACGTTTCTGTAAGTCCGCAGTAGCCCATTCGCTAAATACTGGTGCACCGCCAGCCACAACCGATTTGGAAGTAAATATTGTAGTATAATGTTTCATAAAAGTTGTAAAGAATGAATCTTACATGTGATTAGGACTCATTTCAGAAGACAGAACGGGTAGCGTCTATGGGTTTTTGATTGGTCCAATGATTACTTGTTTATGGTAAATATACTACTCAAAACAATATAGGGGCCACTGTTACGCGGAGAATTTCTGTTCAGTTTTTGTAGTTACTATAAACCAATCTAATCTCAATTAAAACTAATAAAAAAATTGACTATTTAATTCATCGATTATTAGCTTAACAAAAACAAACGCCGTTTTAGCTGCAGAATGTGTAAAATAAATTTTACCAACTAATATACATTATCACGTTACGATCAAAATTTATGGTGGCCCCTATATTGTTTTGAGCAGTAAGTATATCTATAATTTGAACCATTTTCAGAGCAATCAACGCCATCTATACCTCCAAGCGGACGACAAGCTTTACGTCAACCTGGAGGATAACCTTACGAAGCGGACCAAGGTCGCGATCATAGACTCCTCGGCCGAGACGTACCAGGCAGAGAACGGGCTCGACCAGCCCAGCCCCGAATACGAAAGCAGTACTAAGTACAGGTTTGTTTTATAATAGCTTTAAGATGACCTGTTGCTTGTTGATAAACTGTTTATCTCATTCTCATTACTTACTGGGGTCAATCAACTTTTCATTTTACCCCGTTGCCATGGTTACGTCTCCTGAGTCACTCTTTAAAACTACGTTTTTAAACGATACACAGGCAACAAAAATATGTTTTTCACTTTACTCGCTCGGAAAAGCTCCATTAACAGCGCCAAATCTGCGTGGAGAAAGAAGAAGTTCGAATTTATATTTTTTATAAGTTTATTTGTTTGTTTTGTAGGTTTATTATCACTTGTTTTAAATCAAAAAATAATCGGTTTATTAAAATTTCATAGTTTTTCTTATATCTCACATTTTCTTCGCTGTAGTGAGGTAAAAAGTTGTGTGTTTCGCACGGCTGTAAAATTATTTGGCTTCTCGTGCCTTAACAGCCTCGTTACGCTCAGGAATCTACATGGAGCACTCGCTCCGCTCGTGGTTCAATTTTAGATTACTTCGCTTACTCGGCTTTCAATTCAAGCACTCGCGCCAAATAACAACTTTGCAGCCTTGCATATGTTCGCTAGTGTCTCGTGTATCTGACTCCTGGTGTGGGATGAGGTGCGACGAGGAATAACACAAGGTCACGGTTCCAAATGACTATATTGTCCAAGACACGATAATGTACAGACAAGTGATATTCGCGAGTTGCGGCGCAGGACTGGCTCGCATGCATCGAGTCACGTTTTGCTAACGATGCAGTTGTGCCCTCCGGCACAGCAACCCCCTCCTAACAAAAAAAAAATGAAATTTCTAAGTTCATTTTTTAAATATTACAACTATAATTAATTATTACATTGGTTGTATTCGATAGGCATGTTATTCTTTTCATGCAGCTGCATTGTCGCTATAGTCAGCGTTACGACGCAGTTGCATGATATCGAATACCTTGTAACATTAGTAGGTGCTGATTGCGAAACAGTTGTTTATACAATAGGTATTGAAGAATTACTTACACTAATTATGTTGAAATCTTTACATTAGCTTCTCTTTTGGAGCCTTAAAATGAAACCATTAGGTATTTAAAACTTACATGCTAGTTTTACTGTTGGTAAGTGAACTGCTGTTGAGGAACAGGTCCTGGCGACGTTTCCTTCTGGACTCGTACCATTGCGAGAGGTGGTGTCGCTCTCTCGACCGTCCTCGTCACCCAGGCCCTTGCGCCTTTTTTGCACTTGTTCCTGATGAGGTATAACAGTAATAGTGTCAGCACAACACACATTACTATGGTACCTATTGCTAGGTAGTTCAGCTTCGATTCCACTTGGCCCGATATATTTTTTACTGTAGCGATGGCTATCGTGTCATGGGACTCTTTCTCCTTGCTTTGATTATAACCCATGTTGATACGTGATAAATATATAACTGCCGATTGTTTTCGGTTTAATCTCGTGACGGTCTCGTAATGTATGAGTTTAAACTTTATTTTTATCTTTATATAATGAATAAAGTGTGCTTGCTTTTCATTATTTTCCACATTGTAATTGGAACAATAACGAATTGCGGAAAAAAAATCATTATTTTGCATATTCTAGAATTGTCACGAAAACAATAGTTACGAAATATTATTACTTGCCATGTTCGCTAAAGTAAAAAAAAATACATTTAAATTACATTTACATTACTTACGTTTGTTTACGCTAGTGTTCTACTTAGGTGCTATTCCTAAGTAGGGTCGGGTCCACGTGATAATCATGTAAATCGCTTCCGCTTATGCGGGACTGTGAAACTAATTGTACGTAGGTAGGTATACTTATCAAACTAAGGATTATCTTACTTATTTACTTGGTAATAAACAATATTCTACCATACCTTCGTGAGAGCCGTACGAGTCTGTAAAAAGTTTACTTATCAGTTCACGTAGCTTAAAAACTAACTATTTCTATAGTAGGTATCCCTAAACGTTACAGGTCTTTTTACTACTCGTCCGCTCCTAGTTACATACGATGATGGTACTGGGTCCTTCGTACGCGGACTTATAACCGTATTGCTCGCGTCGGTGGGCGGGGACGAGTTGTCCCCTGGTGCCGCGTCGCTTGCACTCGCACCACCGCCTGGTACGTTTAACAAGTAAGCTGGTTTCAGCCGATCGATCGAGACTCGAGCCTGCTTGTTTGTTAACTGAATCAAATATACTTTAGGGTTCCTTTCTAGTACTTTGTACGGTCCATCGTATGGTTGTTGCAGTGATTTGCGTACCGTGTCATTCCGCACAAAAACATACTCGCATGTATTCAGGTCCGGGTGAATAAATAACGTTCTGTTATCGCGCGCGGTCGTCGGTATTGGTTTGAGCTTGCGTATGTTATCGCGAATTTTTTTAACTAGCTCTGACGATTCCTTTGGTTCTGTATTCATTGAATTACTGAAAAATTGACCTGGTAACCGTAAAACCTTACCGTAAGTCATTTCCGCGGGACTTACGCCGTTATCGCTACGACCTGCTGCTCTCAACCCTAACATGACTATAGGAAGTTCGTCGATCCATGAGGTATTATGTGCTATCCTAGCCATAAGGGCTGCCTTCATGGAACGATGTAACCGTTCTACGATCCCGTTAGATTGAGGATGATAACTCGTGGTCCTTAGTTTATTGACCCCTAACAGCTTCATTAATTCTCTGAATAGGTTACTTTCGAATTGAGTTCCCTGGTCGGTAGTGAGTTTGAGTGGACAGCCGAATCTCACTATCCACGTCTCGAATATCGTTTTGGCGACGGCTTCCGCAGTCATTTCGACGATTGGAATAGCCTCAGGCCAACGTGTAGCTCTGTCAATCATAGTAACTAAGTAGCGATATCCTTGTCGAGACGTCGGCAATGGACCGACGATATCGGCGTGGAGATGATCAAAGCGATCTGATTCCTCGAAACTACCTAATCCTGATATCGTATGACGATTGACTTTCGACCGCTGACATTGTATACATGCCCTAGCCCATATGCCTACATCTTTTTCTAAACCGGGCCAAAAGTATTTTCGCTTAACTAATTTCTTTGAGCTGCGGATCCCGGGATGATTTAAGCTATGCAAACTGTCGAAAGCTATACGTCTGAATTTTTCTGGTAAATAGGGTCTTGCTTCATTGGTTGACATTTCGCAAACAATTGGTCTGCTACATGTCGGAACCATTAATGCTTTTAAACTGATTTTACTTATTGCCGCGCGATCCCCATTTTGCATTGCTTGCTGTAGGTACTCGTCGCTAGATTGCACGACGGCGAGTTCCTCGAAATCAAGTACAGTAGGACAGCTTATCGTTTCGATGCGCGATAATGTGTCGGCCACGATGTTTTGATTGCCACTAATATGCCTAATGTCTGTTGTGAATTCGCTAATAAAGGATAACTGACGTGTGCGTCTAGGTAATTCTTTGTTGCTGTTTCCGAAATTTTGAAATGCGTAACATAGGGCTTTGTGGTCTGTATAAATTGTCAGTGGTCGACCTTCGAACATCTTACGAAAATGAACTATGGCTAGATATATGGCTGTGAGTTCACGGTCGTACGTGGAATAATTACGCTGGGCTGCACTAAACTTTTTAGAATAAAATCCTAGCGGTTGCCACGTATTGCCTAAACGTTGCTGTAACGTTGCACCTGCTGCGGTATCAGAGGCGTCTGACATTAGGGCTAGAATCGCGTCCTGCCGCGGGTGCGCTAACATAGCGGCGTTTTGGAGGCCGGACTTGCATTGTAGGAATGCAGCGTCCGCCTCGCTTGTCCACGCGATCGGAGTCTTATCTCGCTTCCGAGTATTAATTAAATATTTATCTAGCTCCGACTGGGCTTGCGCTGCGTGAGGAATATGAGGGCGGAAAAAGTTATACATGCCTAAAAAACGACGTAGTTGCTCTACGGTTTCAGGCTTTGGGAAATCTACTATCGCCTGAACTTTCTCCGCTAACGGTTTGATTCCGTCTTGAGAGACCTCATGTCCTAAAAAGTCTAGTTTAGCTTGACCGAAACTACATTTGGTTAAGTTTATCGTTATGCCGTATTTTTCGAAGCGTTCACACACTTGCCTGAGATGTTCTTTGTGCTGTACCTCATCGTCACTGGCGATGATTACATCGTCTAGGTAGTTGAATAGGAAGTCTAGCCCTTGCAGCACTGTGCTGCTCATGAACCTCTGGAACGACTGGGCTGCATTCCTGAGCCCGAAACTCATCCGGGGGAACTCCCATAAACCGAACGGTGTAATTATCGCCGTTTTTTCAACGTCCTCCGGTGCTACGCTAACACAATGATATGCGCGATTGATGTCTAGTTTGGAAAATATCTTTTTATCAGCTAGTATATAGGTAAAATCGTGTAACCTCGGTATAGGATAACGGTCTGGTTTTGTGATTGCATTTAACATCCGATAGTCCCCGCAAGGTCGAATTTCGCCATTCTTTTTTAATGTTACGTGTAATGGAGAGGCCCACGCACTCTTTGATGGCCTACAGATCCCTAATTCTTGCATAAGTCGAAATTCTTCCTTGACTTTTTTGTACCTATCGGGTGGTAAAGGTCTCGCGCGAGCGTATACCGGAGGTCCGGTTGTTTCGATGTGGTGTACCACGTTATGCGTGGGAGTTTCCTTGAACGACGGTGGCTTGGTTATTGCCGGAAAACGAGATAACAGTTCGTGATACGGATGGCTCTCAACGATCGTATAGATAGAAGGTTGTTTACTACTTACAGATACAGCGGTCACGTTCAGGTCTGTCACTCGGTCTATCAGCTTGCGTTCACTCACATTTACCAATAACTTGTGGTGGTTTAAAAAGTCTGCGCCTAGTATTGGCTGCTTAACGTCTGCAACCACGAAGTTCCATCGGTACGGTCGTCGTAGCTTAAAGTCTAGCACTAACGATTTCTCGCCATAAGTCTTTATTTCCGTCCCGTTGGCGGCAAACAGTTTATAGTTCGAGCACGCGTTAACACGAGTTTTTCTAGTAGCGGGTAAAACGGAAATGTCTGCCCCCGTATCTACTAGAAAACGTAACCCACTATTATGATCCGTCACACGAAGTCTATTGCCGGTTGCAATGGTGCAGACCTCCGACGGTGTCTGCACCAGGCTCACTAGTTTTCCGACGTTGATGGCTGCTTCTTCCAAGCACACGGCGATCGGCATTTCGTAGACGCGTCTCTAAATCGATAATGGTAGTAGCAGAGCCTGTTTGGGTCGTTCCGACGCCTAGACATGCTGCGTCCTCGCGACGCGGAGCGCGAGCTGCTGCGTCCTCTGCCGTAATTCCGCTGCCCGGATCGACCTCGCTCCAGCTCATTGACCCTGACACTGAGCTTCGCTATTTCCGCCAAGATTACCGCTGTAGTGTCGCTCGCTGCCGCTGCTGATGGCTTTTGCGTGACTTGGGCGATCTGTCCTGACCGCGTGGCCTCCGTCACGTTGTCCGCGACCTCCGCCAGATTGTCAAGGTCGGTAATCTGAGACGCCACCAGCACCGCTCGGACTGTTGTGGGCAGATGATTCTGCCACATGATGCGTACTGTATCATCGGGAAATTTGTCCTTTGCGAGATTCCGCATCTGTAACAGAAGCTGACTGGGTTTTTGGTCTCCCAAGTCCATCTCGCTGAGCAGCTTTTCGATCTGCCTGTTCTTGGAGTCCTCTAGTATTCCGAGTAGCTTCGCTTTGAGGGCCTCGTATTTGCCCGAGCTGGGAGGTCTCGTCAAGAAGTCTGTGATGTTCACTATGACCTCCTTTGGCAGCTTCGACACCACTAAATCGAATTTAGCGTCGTCGCCCATCTTCTGCGGTGCCAACACAGCCTCTACCCGGATGAACCAAACGCGCGGTTGGTCCGTCCAGAACTCTGGTATCCTTGCCGTCAGCGACACAGCCATGACGTCCGCGGTTGCCGCTGTGTTGGTGTCAGTCATCGTTGTGATCCCCGTGTTGGTTGGCGCCGTCTGACCTTGGATTGCCACGGGCGGTGGTCCTGCGGTTGTTCCTTGCTGGTTCGGGTATGACATCACCTTCGCGTCTAACCTTGAGTGTTTCCGATATTCTCCAGTCGCGGGTCACCAATGTTCGCTAGTGTCTCGTGTATCTGACTCCTGGTGTGGGATGAGGTGCGACGAGGAATAACACAAGGTCACGGTTCCAAATGACTATATTGTCCAAGACACGATAATGTACAGACAAGTGATATTCGCGAGTTGCGGCGCAGGACTGGCTCGCATGCATCGAGTCACGTTTTGCTAACGATGCAGTTGTGCCCTCCGGCACACATAATAAATAACTAAATTTAGGTCACAGTACATTATGACACCATCGAGCTGATCTGATGATGGAGCCGGTTGGTGGTCATAGGAGCTCTGTAATAAAATAACGCTATCCTACGGAGTTTGGGCTCTTTAGAATCATCTCAATGAGTAGTTAACGAATGTTCAAAGAAAAGTACAGTCGGCAATAAAATCTTGTCACAAATTTTTTATTCTTGACAGAAACGTATTGAAGAATCACTCCTAGGTGGGAACAGGGATTGCCCGTTATCTAAGAACATAACTTCCCAGACCATGTTGTACACTCTAGTATATTATGTATCTTGTATTGTTAAGGGAATACGTCGACGACAACGAGTGCAGGAAACAGTGGATCGTGCTACCGCTGCCCGCTACGTACATTGCCACGAACTGGCCGCTAAGGGTAAGTCTTGATTGTGTGGTAACGGCTCAGGATGTATCTGGAGGCACGTCATCTCCCCCGCAAACAGTAGCAAAAACAAACAAAGGTACACCGTACCATCCTTTTCTGGAAGCCATTCATGACAATTTCGACCCCCTGTAATTTAGTTGCTGATAAAGCTAGCCTTAGGAAGCTTTTATTTAACTTGCAATCTAAGTACGATGTTCGGGTGGAATTTCGCAAGTTACATTTGACCTACTTCCCGGTTTCCTATTGAGCTAAAATTGTGCATACTTATGTCAGTTTGGTGACAATGCAATAGTATGATACCATTGAGCTGATCTGATGACGGAGCAGGAAGGTGGTCATAGGAACTCTGTAATAAAATAATGCAATCCTACCGAGTTCGGGCTCTTTAAAATCGTCTCGGTGAGTAGCTGATGGATGTTCAAAAAAATACAGTCGGCAATAAAAAAAGCTGAGAAAGCTGGTCACAAAAATTGTTTTTTTTTTGACAGAAACATATTTTTCCCCTAAGAGTGCCTGGTTCGATTGGCTTGTCCGATCGATTGGACGACGAACTTTTTAATATCTTGCTGGCTTTAGCTTAAGAATTAGCTGTGAAAGTATTGTAAACGAAATATTATATACAATGTGAGTTGTTTCTAGAATAAATAATTAAGTGATATTAAATGGTTCGATTGATATCCGATCAATGAAAAATTTATTAGTCTTGCAGTCCTGTGAATCGAACTAAAGGGAGTCAAGTTTAAATTGAGTGTAATTAGGAATATGACTAAGCCCTAATATAACTTAGTCATATTTCAAATTATTGCAAGACAAAGTTCCTTAATTTTGTCACTAATAGATTTTATGCATGTTCATTATATGACGAATACGTTACCTTTATACGTTTCGCTCTTCAAAACTTGTGTAATTTGGTGTTACGAAATAGATAAGTTACTTCTTATGCTCGTAGAGTCGCTTGTTTGAGTTGGCGGTGGCTAAAACATTTAAGCACTTGTTTGATAATTTGGTACTACCTATCGGTTTGTGTTCTTTTCTTATAATAATCAAAATCAATGGTTGAATATTCAACATGAGACAAACAGCTATTGCTACAAACAGATAGTATATTTAATAATGGCTTGTCATTGTCAAACATTATATCTCTAATATTCTTGAAAACTGTGTTCGTAATACATGTTCCCATGAAATTCTATGTGAAAGTCTTATTTGTGTGCTATACTCAGTCTTACTGATGTGGCAGGCATCTCATAGTGTATAAATATTGTAGTACAGCGCGATAGACGAGACAGGCGTAAACGTGTGCGTGGCAGGACGAGCCGGCCTAGCACACTACAGCTGCGCCGCGCGACGGTGGAAGCTGTTCGGCAACGAGTCGCAGGAGAAGGACTTCGTCGTCACCGGCGGCATGCTGTGGTGGCGCGACTACATCGTAATAGGTGCGTGACGTCACCGCCCTTGAAATACAATAGGGATGTTGATTGTACTCAAATATAATGAAAATTTTGATGCAGAATGGTAGTTTCTAGGATTTAAATAAAAAATAATCTAATTTTGAATTTAACCTTACATGTAGTGTTTTATGAAACATTAAAGTTGGATGGAAAAGTCTAATAATACCATTGATAAACGCAAGATTTAACATAGCCACAGAACAAAATTCTTAATTTCCCCATACAAGGTAGGAACGTGTGATGTGACATGTTCCTAGGCTTTTAGTATCAAACGTTTGTTGGGAAAGTCCAAAAATGTGATTTTAACATTATTATATCTCGGGAAGTTTTTATTAGATTGAAGTATTTTTTTCACCATTATTTGTATTATTAAAAGATCGTTCTTTAACATTCTACAGAAAAAAGTTGGCAAAAGTCAACATCCCTATTGTAATCTGGCCGGAGTACAAATAAGACGATCTTAGTCTTTGTAGCGCAAATGCTAATGATGTTAGCAGTCCCGCTTGGGTTCCCGGCAAAGATAAATTTCATTAAGACAATCCTCTCTTTTTATTCACGTGTATCTTCTCAGTATATTGATTTAAACTTGAACGATTATCACACATGAGAGCCAACGCAAGGTAATTCAATAAATCATAATATGTAAGCGATTGAATTGGCATTTTTTCTGATAATGTGATTTCTTACTAAAGCCATTAGATAACCTGCAATGCTAAACTGGGTCTCACTTTCCAGGCTGCTACAGCATATTAGATGGACACGATGAGATCCGTTTCTACCCGCGGGACTCCAAGCTGGACAACCGGTTTGCGAAAATCGTCCGCGTACACTCTCAGGTTAGTCTTATTAAAGTGGGGGCTTTTTTATACGTCCTGGCAAATCCAACGTCATACAATGCACATATGGTGTACAGGTTGCCTGAAGTTTTGTATTTTTTTTTAGTAGTACGTAGACATGTGCGCTGACCACGTTATACCCGGCGGCGGCGCGCCGGTCCATATTGACTCGGCGGCGGCGTGACGCCGGCGGTGTGAAAAAATCCGTATATTTTAACTTCATGATCTAATCTAATACAAAGAAAACAATAACACCACTTCTACTATTTCTATTAAAAAATCTTACAAACTTTATAATAACAATCAACATAGTTACAAATCCATCGGATCCGTCGGTCCATGCGGCACGATATTCATCTCTTTAATACTAACCATATATTAAAGAAACGATAGAGCGGAACAAGGGCTCCAAAGTGTTGCAAGGGACCTGTCTATTAGGCAAAGCCAGCTGACGAAGCTGAAGTGAAGACCAAAAACGGCAGTGTAGTGTTGACGAAGCCAGAGGTTTTGAGAGAGATCGAGAGGTTCTATGGACAGTTATATACCTCGGCTGCCAAACCTGTTCATGACTTGGCCAAAGACCCGAGAGCCAAGTTTACCCCACACTATACCGAAGATATCCCGGACAACAGCCTGTACGAGATTAGGATGACCCTAAAACAGCTCAAGAATAACAAGGCGCCGGGAGATGACGGAATCACTTCAGAGATTCTGAAAGCGGGTGGAACACCAGTAGTTCAGAAGCTCTTCAATACCGTAGTGCTTGACGGCATCACGCCGGAGGCATGCAACGGGAGTGTGGTGGTGCTATTTTTCAAGAAAGGCGATAAAACGCTGCTCAAGAATTATAGACCCATCTGGCTTCTGAGCCATGTCTACAAGCTGTTTTCCAGGGTCATCACGAATCATCTCTCAAGCAGGTTTCATGAATTCCAGCCTCCCGATCAAGCCGGGTTTCGAAAAGGCTTCAGTACCATAGACCACATACACACGCTGCGGCAGGTTATTCAGAAAACCGAGGAGTATAATCTGCCAATTTGCTTAGCGTTTGAAGACATTGAGAGGGCCGTTGATTCCGTCGAGACATCGGCAGTACTGCAGTCGCTCCAGCCATGCCGAAACTATCGGTGTATCGAGGTGCTGAGGAGTGTGTACAAAAACGCCAGCATGTCGGTCCGAGTACAAGACCAGTAGGCGATTCCGTTGCGAAGCGGTGTGAGACCAGGGTATGTAATATCTCCGATGGTCTTCGCCAACGCAATGCAAGACGATATCGTGATCATGTCAGAGACGCTGGAGGATCTCGGTATGATGCTCGAAGATCTTAACAGAGTATCCCAACAGTTGGGCGTTAAAATGAACATGGAAAAAACGAAAATCATGCTGAATGCCCCTGTAGTGCCCACCCCCAGTATTGGTTGGTAACTCTGTCCTCGAAGTTGTCGACGAATACGTCTATCTAGGACAAACAAACCAGTTAGGCAGGTCCAACTTTGAGAAAGAGATCAATTGACGGATCCATATCGGATGGGCAGCGCTTGGGAAACTGCGAAGTGTCTTCTCATCCAGGATACCTCAGACGACAGTCTTGAACCAGTGTGTACGGCGATGACCTACGGAGCCGAGACGTAGTCTCTAACTATGGGCCTCTTAAGGCAGCTCACAGTCACACAGCGAGCTATGGAAAGGGCTCTGCTTGGGATCTCTCTGAGATCGAATCAGAAATGAGGAGATTCGTAGACGAACTAAGGTTACCGACATAGCAAACAGGGTAAGCAAACTGAAGTGGCAATGGGCAGGGCACATAATTCGAAGAACCGATGGCCGTTGGGGCAGAAAGGTTCTCGAGTGGAGACCGCGTACCGGTAAGCGCAGCGTGGGAGGGCCACCCGCAAGGTGGTCGGACGACCTAGTTAGGGCCGACCTGAAATAATTATGATGATGACGATAGTTAAAAATCCTTCTGGTGACTAGCTTGGCTAGTAGTCATACTCGTAGAATAGTGATCAGTGTTCATCAGTCAACAGTAGGAATGTCAATCAACGTTTATTCGCATCGTGTAACTTACGGTATAGTTTATGATTTGAATTTTGTTTAAATAGTTTTTATTTAATATGTCTGTCGCCATTTTGATATTCACGCGCAACACACACACACACCAGGCATGGCATTCACGACTTCTGACAGTACTGACTAACGACTTTGACGTGGCGCGACTTGCCAATCCACGCCGGTTTAAAATGTCGGCGGCGGCGGCGCGTGGTTGGTCAGCGGGGGCGGCGCGCCGGCGCGGCGCACACGTCTAGTAGTACGAGTAGGTAGCTTCAATATTTAGTTTTGTGTTGTTGACATTTATTACATTTGTTTTTGACATGGTTTTGGATTTTACAGTGCCGATATGTACATCTGTATAAAGGTCTTTGAAACAATAAATAAATAAAAAAGTGCTTGTTTATGCCTCAACTGTGAGCCAAATGAAGTTTACAATAGCCATCAGATATTGTGGCGCCTTGGTATAAAGAACCAGAGGCATCAGCGATCACTTTAGAAACATGATGGGCTAAATTAATCAACGTCGATGATTAATATTTTCTGCTGTTCCATACAGCAAAGAGTAAGTCGTCGATCCGAAATGGGCCGTTATTGAAGTCCATTCTTCTATCCTCTATTGGAGGTCGCATATGTACACTGCCGTAATGTGTGATCCAAACATCGAGGTTTTCGGTGCAGGAATGATTTAAGAAAGAGTAGAGATAAACAGATAGATGAATCTGAGAAAATATCGTATTATGCCTAATTAATCCTCTGAACAATGTTCAATGAACCTCTGCGATTTTTATACACAATTAGATAAAAAAAAATTTGAACTCGTTTAGTACTTTAACTTTACTTATCTATTAATTAATTATCTGCAGTAAAATTTGTAGTTTACACGATTTTCAGAATAAACTCTTAATATTTATTAATATTTGTAACAGTTAATCTGCGGCTCACTGCTATAAATACTTATTTCAACGATCTGAACAATCTTTCTACGTCGGCAGTTGTAATAGGTGCATATTTAAATTTTCTATTAATTATTCATTACGTAGAATTCTGCTAGAGTACATTCTGTTTTTTATGTCAATACCTACTCGTTGGCTAATGTCGAACATTCCCGCTCCAAAATCCCCGGTGTAATGGGATAACTATTACACAGGACATGCATTCGAGTTTTGTGTTGTGATAGATTTGTTTATGCTAATTTGTAAAACAAAATGAACTAAGACCATCAGACCACTGCTACTCGTATTTTGTCCATCACGCAGGTGTTCGTACTAGACGTATTAGACGATCAACTGGTGGTGTTCGGGGCGGACGCCCTCGTTACCATCTACGAACTGAGCTGTGTTGACAATGGTGAGTGCGCTGTCTTTAATCTCATACAGACCCGACATTATAGGAGTTTATTTACTTCCTGGGGCCGTTTCTCAAAAGCTTGTAACTTGTATTACAAGCGGAAGTCTTTTTTTAATTCCTATTGTTAGAAAGAGACTTCCGCTTGTAATACAAGTTACAAGCTTTTGAGAAACGGGCCCCAGGAAGTAAACGCCTAGAATGTCGGGTGTGCAGTCGTAATTTATCGACACATATAAATATACAGTAGTGTGCAAAATAATAACAGTGAAGCCGGATTTGCACAATCAAGATGTAAATGTGACTTAAGAATTTAGTTATAATCGTGGTATGAGTTAACAATAAAGTGCATTCAGGTTCGAAGACAGCAATGTAATAACCTTTAGCCGCCCAAAGTCCTATTAAAAGGCCTTCTTCTATTCAATGGAGTCATTTTCTATCAGAATAGGGTTCCATTAGCTTTTAGTCGTTCGAATTTAACACAAAGGCAATATAACCGAATTTCCTACATTTCTTAATAGGGTGGGTGGCTCGAAAATAAAGACACTTGTTATTTATATGGAATGTACATTTCGAAATTGATTTTTTATACCAATTTAGAAATATTAATTGATTCAGTGGCCAGTACAAACAGTCCTTGGGTACATAGATTCTCTTTAGGAGCAGTTTTTTGCATCTGCCTTATTTTAAAAACTACTTACCATGGTACATACATACTGCTATTATATTGCACAAACCTGTATCTGTACATATCAGGATGGTCAAAAATATCTGAGCATTCATTCTAACGCCCAGTGACATCCGATCTATATAGGCACAAAGGCCTACCTACCCTGAATGACCATGGCTACATAAAGGCCATGAAGAAATGCCTACCTGTATGATCAAAACATTCTAATTGCCTATCTTGGCCAAAAACCCTGACCACGCCACTTCTATCGCCTTGACAATAGAGTCGTGTTAAGATATTTCGTGGTAAATTGTTTGTTGCGATATGTCCGATGAAATTTTTATCGAACCAGAAACGTGTGCTGTATATACATACTCGTATATTTATATATATTGTATTTATGTATTTTCTACGTGTAGTATTTTGTAATATTCTTAAATTCTATGCTGTTTTGCACCGCTTAATATTTGTCTGACCAAGTTTTTCCTCCCAAAAGGTTGTCTGAAGGAAGTCGCTCTTAAGTGATAAGACCGCCTGTTGTCTACCTACTATTTGTAAATCCCTGTATATTTGTGAGGCGTGCAATAAAGAGTGTATTGTGCTGTCTGTTAACAAAAATCCAAATGTTAAGTAAACTGTAAGAAAATGTATATCCAATCTGTTTAATAATTACATTTCTAAAACTTTCAAAAGAGCGCGCAGTATTTGAATTTTTTTGATCATATTTATGTCACCCCAGCAGGCAATATCGAGATGCGCTGCGTTCAAGCCGTGGACGTGTCGGCGCTGTCGCACCCGGCTTGCGTCGTGTCGGCGTCGCTGTGTCGGCTGCAAGACTACCAACGGCAGCCCGCGCACCAACAACCCGACTCGCTGGTAAGTGTAACCTCCCGCCAACTTCGTTTTTGACATGCCAATGGTCTGCGGGCGACGGGGGGAAAGACAGCGGGGGCGGGTACGAAGTGTACGCGCGGCAGGGTCGTTCTTCGCCGCGCACACTCTTCATACCCGCCCCCGCTGTCTTCTCCCCTCGCCCGCAGACCATTGGAGTGTCAAAAGCGAAGTTGGCGGGCTATACCCAGATTGTACACAAGTTACTACGTAGCAGATAAACTATTCAAAGAGAGGCGTCCGTCTGGCCGTCAATAACCATAACTCATAGGACAAACAACAACACAGTTGTTTATAGCTTGACCAACACCGGTACAGCGGTATTGGTCAAGCTATAAATGCTCATTTAGATTAGCCTGTTTTCCTATCACGAGTATTAACCGCGGAAGACGTTGCAGTGAACTGAAAAAGCCTAATAATAAAATTCGAATGCCGAACTTAAACTGGTGGACTAGCGGCTTGAAATGATGTAAAGAAGTTTCTTATAAACACTGAAAAAACTTAAAAATTCTTTAATGATTTTTTGGTATCGAAATTCAACGGCGTCCAAGACTAAAGTAGTATTAATTGATCAAAAGATATGTGTTATCGATGTATACTATACTATATAAAGGATTATTTTTAAGGTACTGAATGCAAGCGGTCGCCTCATGATGGTCCAAAGAGAAGAGTACGATGTAGATGAAGACAACAACCCGGTAAGTCGATATAATTTATTGTAGGAAAAAGGTTTTAAGTGTATATCTTCGGTTGAAACTTTAGAGTAGATATTGCCTATTTTATGCACCGGACTCATTGTATATTGGGCGGTTGCTGTCAACAGTACTGTTGGCAATTTACACATAGTTTCAAAATATGTATAGATTGTTATTACTGGATACCAATTCGATACTCGTATATCGAGGGGTGAGTAAACAAATCCGATTAATCGGGAGGTGGGTTATTGTTATTAAATTAGGAATTCCATAATATGCTTAACTAAAAGTTCTATTTTCAAAAAACTATTTATTCGTTTTATCGGGTTCGACCACACAGCACTCGATATTTTCCAACACATTTAGATCTCAGTAGTTTTTCATTTGGAATATCAAATCATACTTAGTGCTATATAAAGGCCTAAAATTATTCGTTTCCGCCAACAACATAAAAAAAAATGGATGTCTGTAAAGTCGGTTTACGGACAATAATTTTACGTGATAACGTGGAAGAGAGATAGCTGCGTCACAAGCCGAACGCTTAGGCCGATCTTCCCTCTCTATCGCTTGTTCCGCGATCTCGCTTGCACCACGCTTGGCTCAGGCGAAACGTGACAATGAGTCATGCTTTTTCGTGCGTGCAGCCGGCGTTCATCGATTTGTAAGACGTTATCACGTCAATAATTTCCGAAAATGCACTCACTAAAAATCATATCTCATGGAAAACAGCTGGTAAGTAAATTTCAGAGCAGCCCACGTAAAACTTGGACTATATTCTAGGTCTGCGGTAACTTGTTTGACATCATTATTAACTGAACTATGCTTTCCTCGCCTCATCGCACTACATTAGTAAATGCATATTTAAATAAATTGAGTAGAGCGTCGCGCATTATCGCGTAACCAAGGAGGGCGCTTTTTCAAGCGGAAAATGCAAGACAAATTTACTCGAATGTGGTCATTTGAATTTGAAATTAGGCGTTATCACACTGATCTAGATAGGCAAATGTCGACTGCGTAATACTGAAACTGGTACAATTATTGGGTACAATCCAGTTTATTTCATTAGTAACAACCCTATCGGATCACGGCTTTATTATTTTGTAGCTGCTTATATTTGTAAGCACCTACCATATCAGCCTCCACAATACCTTTTCCCGGAACAATGTAACTTGGATCTCTTCAAGACGAGAGTGAATAGGCACTATCTCGGTAAACATGCTCCATCGTCGGCTTTATCTTCGCTTACCACCAGGTGAAATTTAAGTCAAATGCTTGCCTATCTTACATTAAAAAAAAACTATCTGTAATTAACTTTTTTTACAATCACAAACTTTATCTTTCTTAGCTTAGAACACTGAGTTATTATTTCTTAATATTGATTTATTCGATAAAACCTAAGGCATTTATTAAAGCAAGAATTTGTTGAGATTCGTATCTTTTGTTTTGACTTGTCTTTGATCGATAATTCAAATTGGGGATATGTATTTCAAGCTTGCCAATGAAAGTAAAGTTTTTCGAATAAAAGTTCACAAATAATAACTTACATTTATTCATACATATTCTCTCAGGTACACTTCGTTGCTTTGGAATTTAACCGTAACTTAACTTCTATCAAGACCTATGTGTATTTTAACATATGATTGTATGTAAAAACACACAAGCGTCGTGAGTAACTATGGTTACCTATACACGTAGAAGCTTATAAATATTAGCACTTTGAATCAGTGCTTGGTTCGAATGGTCAGCTTTTGACCAGCTAGGGAGATAGGTCCCGCGGTCCACCGGCGGACGATATTGCCTTTATGACCATAGGAGGCTCCCGAGAGATGTACCCAGGGTTCAGGCGCTGGGTAGATCGGGTACACGTCGTAGGGAGCGATGATCGGTGCGGTTTCGATTACAGGGGTTATGATCGGTCTGTGAACGATGGGTTCTGGGTCTATGGCGGCGATAGGGGCGTACTGTGCGATTGGGGCGATCGGTGCCATTGGGGCGATCGGAGCGATTGGAGCAATCACAGGCGCGACGACCGAGTGGACATTAGGGCCGGTCCTCTTTACAACGGCGTTGAACCCATGCAGCGAGTCGGCAGTATACTCGACGAGTCTCACGTTCCCGTCGGGCTCGACCAGCGAGTAAGCGCCACGGACGACGTCTCCGTCCCTCGTCTCCCACTGCGCCTTGTTGTCGCCCGTCGCCGGGTCGTTCACGGCGTAGTTGAAACCGTAGCTTGGGTTTGGCTGCAGGATTAAACAGCAGAGTAAACAATCGGTCTCGTCTCGGTGTCGGGTATACACTCAGTGATCTACTTACTATTTTCTCGATGGTGGCGAGGGGTAAGTATGATAGCGTTGCCGGTGGGTTTGCCGATGCGATGACGGCGAATGCCAAAAGGCAGGAGATCTGGAGGAAAACAAAAATACCTTTATTTTGAGCTCAACCATCAGTTTCTGAACATGTACTTCCATCGATACACATCTTTCAGCGGTCTCAGATATATAAGCAGTTGCTGCCGCATGCTACATAAATCTCATACGAGGGTCAATCAAGCTTTTTCTATACCTTGTTGCCATGGTTACGTCTCCTGAATTAGTCTTTAAAACTACAATATTGTGAATGATATAGGTCC
Source organism: Hedya salicella (assembly GCA_905404275.2). Classification (NCBI taxonomy): domain Eukaryota; kingdom Metazoa; phylum Arthropoda; class Insecta; order Lepidoptera; family Tortricidae; genus Hedya; species Hedya salicella. Next base: position 6,583,983 of record FR990112.1, on the reverse strand, counting down.
AAACCAATCCAACTTTCAAGGGCCCATCACATCAGTATGTTAATAACCTAGATTATTATAGCTCGACAAGTTCTTTTGTGGCACTCCCATGGGTTTACTAATGTTTGGCAAATTAGGTTTCCCAAACTGTTTCACTTCCCAAATATTTTATTTCCCAACCTTAGGTTTTTTCGAAAACAGTAACATTTTCAGGATTTCTATAAAACAAACCTAACCTAACCTATTGGGCTCTACACAATGGCTGAAAAAATTATCTGGATTTTCTTCGGCTTCGGAGAAAAGCGCGAGTTTGGGAAATGAAACATTTGGGAATTGAGGCAGTTTAGGAAGAATAGTTTGCTGAACGCAAGTATCCGACTCCCATGGTCTGCGGGCGACGGGGGGAAGACAGCGGGGGCGAGTAAGAAATGCGGCGGGGCACGATAACCCTGCCGCGCGCAGACTTCATACCCACCCCCGCTCTCTTTCTGTCTTTCCCGCCCCGTCGCCCGCAGACCTTGGGAGTGTCACCAAAGACCTCGTCAAACTATAGCGTTGCACTTGTCTTTGTCTCCTTAGTTACGGTACAAAATAACAATAAGAAAAAGATTGATCCAACCGCCACCTAGATTTACAAATAACCTATGTAATTTCCCATGTATCTCATGAGGGCAAGGACCACGATTTTTACTTTTCTTTTAAAGTGACTCCAAAAAAGAAGGACAGTTCTTAATTAGTCGTAATGTCTTCAATTTGTTAAGCACTTAAAATCGATATCCGCACCAGGTGCTTTTTGCTAACTAAATTTTAGGCCCACTAAAGCTGGCATGCAAATATAGTATCTTAGCATCTACTTAAACAAAAATCTGAAAAAAGGAGGTAGGATCCGCTTAAGGAAAATAATTATTTTTAATAAAATTATAAGATGTCATGATAATTACCGCAATGTATGTGTTCATGTTGGACAAGGTTTCCCAGGGAGCAGACGAAGTGCACTGTGTCCAAGTCACTTCCCGCTGCGTTATATACTACACTGATTATTCCGGCCCGTGCTCCGGTTTGTCAGACATCTTTTCACGGATCAATTGACTCTTACATTTGCTTGCTAATTTTATTCCCACATACGTAACGTTATGAATCACGTTAGCATAAAGTGTTTCAATTTGGGTTGGATCTTGCAATCATTTGTGTCATATGCCCTTATCAGATTGTAAGAATGAATATTGATGAATGCATTTTAGCCAGGTTTACTGTGGAGTTGTGCATTAAAATTTTGAACGTTTGAGTAGTTAGAAAGATCATCCGTGGACAACAAAAAGGAAAAGATTGACTATGGGCCAATAAATGAATAGAGATGCCATCACCGATTTGTCAACAGAGAGCAGTGTTGATTTTTGTAAATCAACACTGCTCTCTTTTGACAGATACTTTTTGATAAATACAGTACAATACCTCTATACTCTTTATGCACACTAAAAAAAAACATCAGACACTTAAATCTAAAACAGTATAAGAAATGGTAAACAATAGGTGGATTTATTATATCACTCAAAGTAATGTATACTATTATAAAGTTGTAAAAATGAAATGTCTGTACATTGAAGATATGTTCAAAATAATGATTGTAACAGACTATTTGGAGGTCACTGAATTGAAATATATATTATATTCGATTTTTTTTATGTTTGTATGTGTCGTTGCGGCTTCATCACGCCAAATCAGCTAAATAGATTTCAACTATTTTATGGCACACGGGTAGCTACGTATCTCCAAATGGTTATAGGACACTTTTTACCCGACTAAACTGAAGAAAAATAGAGGGGTTATGACCTTTTCTCCTCCGCGGACGATGTTGCGGGCGCCTTCTAGTGAATAAATCAAGTAATTATCAGGGACAATCTAACACATATCGACATAGTCCCAAACTAAGCGGAGCTTGTACGGTCAAGGAATTTAATTTGTGTCCCCTTTCGTACCTTGTCATAGTCATTGATATGGAATCTCTATGATTTTGACTGTGACAAGGTACGAAATGTAAATTAAATTCCTTGACTGTACTATGGGTACTAGGCGTCGGTATTCATAATATGTACATTCATTATAGTATTTAAATACATAGAAAACATCCAAGACACATGAACATACAGTCGTGCTTACCACACAAACGCCGGGCTAGCCTGGCCGGGATTCGAACCCGGGACCGCCAGCTTCGTAGGGCATTGTGCAACCAACTGAGCTAAACGTGTCATCCAAACTAAACTGCCGGTCGTAAGGATTCCATGTTCCTTGGGTATCCTTTCATGATACATTTTGCAGATAATCTGTACATTGAAGATATTAAAAAAAAATGACTGTAACGAACTATTCACTGATTTTTTGTTGGATTTTTTGTATGTTTGTATATGTTGTTGTGGCTTCATCATGCGAAATCGGCTAAACGGATTACAACTTTTTTTGGGACACGGGTAGCTGGGCGTCTCCAGATGGTTGTAGGATATTTTTTACCCGACTACGCTGTGGAAAAAAGAGGGGTTATGACTTTTTTTCCTCCGCGAACGAAGTTGCGCGCCTTCTAGTTTTATATAATTTACATTAACTTTGGCATATTGTTTAGTCCTTATTTTCTTGAGTTAGAGAGACTTATCTTTTCGTCCATCAGGCTCTTCTGTTATATAATATTTGAGTGAGAGGAGGCACAATACGAACGAAGAGCTAGCGTCACTATAGCCCCTAGACAACAAAAACGTAAGTAACGTATGGAATCAGATAAAAAAAAATACTGGATAAATTCAGGCGGAAATTGGCGCAATTCGATTTAAAAATTTCCATTAAAAAAAATCCTGGAAGAAAAAACCCAAATAACTTGGATGGACAGCGTTATTAAACCTACAGTCACCAGCATTAATATCAGCCACAACAAAGCGCGCATAAATATCAGACACGTCTCTATTTCTAGCGCCGTTAGGACGTGTCAGATATTTTCGCCCGCTTTGTTATGGCAGACATTGATGATGGTGACTGTACATACCAGCATATCTTTTCCCAGCACAATATAACTTGGATCTATTCAAAACAAGAGTGAATAGGCTCTATCTAGGTAAGCATGCTCCATCGTCGCCTTCATCGTCGCTTACCAACAGGTGGGATTGAAGTCAAATGCTTGCCTATTTATTTATTTATTTAATACTTATTGCACAAAAGAAAACGTATTGTACAAAAGGCGAACTTAATGCCATAAGGCATTCTCTATCAGTCAACCTTAGGGCAAAGCAGAAAAATTGTGGGCGAAGCTGAGGTGCCTATCTAACATTAAAAAAATACATGTCGTATCTTCGTCTTAATTACATTTTTTTAGTATGACTCACAACATATGTAAAGTAGGTAGGTCTGGAAATATTCATATTCGAACAGTAGATAAATTTTTCCTTATGCAACGATAGAAAGCATTTCTGAATATTAGTGGCATAAATAGGAAATTACTCGTAAAATTTGCTTCGTAATCCGGTACAGGAATATCAATCACCCACAAATTAATAAAATTGTAAAAAATATGGCACAGATTTTGAAGATATGTATTTTCATACAAACAAGTGAAACGGGCTTCTAAAATTCACTTAATCGAGAAACATATGTTTGGGGTTTTTTTTATGTAGATTTGCGGCCTCATGACGTCAAAACGGCTGGACGAATTTCAACTATTTTTGGTACAAGGATCTTCGAGGATGGTTAAAGGATTTTTTACGTATAGTGAAGCAAAAACAGAATTATGAAGCTTTCTTCTCAGCGAACATAGCTGCGACCAGAGGAGTATCCGTATTTTGAAATTAGAAGTTCTTATCATGCCAACCCTCTCGCTCTCACATATACACAATATACAGTTTACTGTATGAGTGGGCGGGATAAGAACACCATACGAACTTGGAATTTCGAGCTACGGAGTAGCCCTCCAGCCAGTCTAGCAAACTCTCCGCGACTACGCTTGTCGGGCGACATAGCATCATCCGTCTTTCTTGCATTGTATTAAAAGGAAAGAGACAGACAATCTTTGTCTAGCGGCAAAAAGTCGCGTATCACAGTTGTGCTGGAGGTGCAGATGTAGCTGTAGTAGTTCGAATAAACGTCATATCGGATTTCAACTATTTTTGGTACACGGGTAGCTGAGTCTAGATGGTCTAGATGGTTATAGGATACTTTTTACAAGATTATTCTAATGAGAAAAAGAGGGGTTATGACTTTCACCTCCGCGAACGAAGTTGCGGGCGCCATCTAGTATCTGAATAAGCCACTCCGTGCCATTTCACCTTATCATTTGCAATGCAATACGGTGGTCTCATAAAGTCAATACAAATTAACGAATACCAAAATTTGGAAAAATATACACCAAGGACCATTAAAACAAGAGGACTGACCATCTCCATATAAAAAGCCGTTCCCCGATATGTACAACGCCATCTATGAATAAGAATTATTTTTTACAATTATTGAACTTTGCAAGCGTGACACAGTATTTAAATGTTACGATTTATTTATTATTTGCTATTTGCGAACGAATTGTTACTATACTATGTTTCTTTATTCATGTATAACATCGTTAAATGTTTAGTTTTAAAGCGCCATCTAGTTTTTGCCAGAATATCTCCTTGCGATCGGAACAAGCTAAGTATGGCAACTGTCAGTCCCCTGTAATTTTTAACCGACTGCGTCAGAAGGAAAGTTATGTTTTTCGAGAGTATGTATGTATACATGCACACATGTGCGTGTGTATGTATGTCTTGCTTGACAGATTTTAGCGTATTGGTGTCGTTGGTTCGTCTTGTTTGTACTAGAGACATAGGCTATAAGTATAATATTTGCCAGTCGGTTTTTTTTAAGTTGGTATTGACGATATCAATTGCGTATTTTAATATTTTCAAAGTAGCAAAAACCAAATACTTGGCAAATGGAAGCAATTTGACACAGTGACTTCATAGGTACTTTCTTAAAAGTTTTTATTTAACTTGCCGTGTGAGGTTAGTATGTGTGCGTAAAATCTTGCGAGCTGAATATAGAACCACTTCCTGGCGTTCGATTGGGCTCAAGTTTGGTATGATGACCTGATGATCGAGTAAGTAAGGAGTAAGTAAGTAAGTAAGTATTTTATTTGCTCAAGATAGGGTACATTTATGGCCTTATAAATTAACACTGAGATCCAACTATCTTGCCACTCAGTGACATGCAAAATTTGGGAAAAGTTAGCTATTTTGAGTTATATAAAATGAATTGTACATAAAACATATTGTGAAACAACACTCACTCGCACATATCCGAATCTAGAAATTTCGATGTCTATTTAACACATTGAAAAATGAATCTATTGTAATATAATATAATATAAATGCAAAAAAAGAAATATTACTGAAATGTCACATTATACACTACTAATTTATTATAAATTTAAATTTAATATGTATTTTCACATGAAAGTCAAAACAAAACCATAAATAAATCAAGATATAGAATAAGGACAATATAATTAAGTTACAACATAAGCAAATAATATAATCAAATTTAACTCGTGTCACAGTATTCCTTAATCGAATAGAATGCATTATCCTTAAGCCATTTGAATAAATCTGGCTTGAATTGTTCTAACGGAAGGTCTTTTATGGATTTTGGTAATTTATTAAATAAGTGAATTGACATGGGGTAGCAGTTTTTGCGGTATAGGTTCGTGTTTGTTTTGGGGTAAACCAATTTGTTTAGGTGACGGGTGTTAAAGTGGCACGAAATGTCGTTTGTTATAAAAAGATTCTGATTAGCTTTAACAAAAATACACACTTCAAATATATACATGCAGGGCACAGTTAGTAGGTTTAGTCTCTTAAATAATGGTTTGCATGTGGACGTTGGTGAAACATTACATATGGCTCGTACACACTGTTTTTGAGCTATAAATACTTTGTTTATACTGATGGAGTTACCCCATAATATTATTCCATAACGTATTGTAGACGCCACATAGCCATGATAAGCTTGGATTGCTGTTTTCTCGCTTGCAAGGTTTTTTAGACGCCAAAGGGCATAGACAAACCTATTTATTTTATAGCACACCCCTTCGTTATGTTGTGTCCAGGTACATTTATAGTCCAGAGTTATTCCAAGAAATTTAACTTGATCGGACTCGTCTATAATATGCTCATTGTGAGACACTGTGATTTTATCTTTGTTTCCTAGCATTGTGTAGAATTGCGTGTATGTAGTCTTACGAATGTTAACTTGCAGATTATTTTTATTCAGCCATCCTATCATATTAGCAACTGTTGCGTTGATTTCATCGCTGTGTTTTAATGCGTCACTACCCTTGATTACAATAGAGATATCATCGGCAAAGAGTGTACAATCATGTTTTGTAGCGAGTGGTAGGTCGTTGATTTATATCAAGAACAACAGTGGGCCTAGGATACTTCCTTGAGGGACGCCTACTTTATTTACTTTTAAGTCTGATTTGAACGTAACCAGTTCTTTATCTGCGTTGATATTTGTGACTTCCACATATTGTTGTCTATCACTAAGGTAGCTTTTTAGCCAGTTTTGAGCATGACCTCTTAGCCCACAGGTGTCACATTTTAGCAAAAGAAGGTCATGTAAGACAAAATCGAACGCCTTGCTCATATCAAAAAATACCGCTGTGGTAGGGGCTCTTTTGTCTAGACTTTTCGTAATTTCCGTGACCATTTGAAAAGCAGTTAGAGTCGTAGATTTCCCTATTTGGAAACCATTTTGCTTTACAGAAAGTACGAAGTTTTTCTTGAAAAAAATTGATATTCTATTATGCATTGATTTTTCTACTATTTTGCTTAGAATCGGTATGAGAGCTATCGGTCTATAGTTATCTAGTATGTCCCTATTGCCTTTTTTATGAATTGGTTTTACTACCGTTTGCTTTAACATCTGTGGAAAGGTCTCTTGTGTAAAGAAAAAGTTTATGAGATAGCTAAGAATTGGCGCAATAGCGTCTGCACATTGCTTCAATATTCGTGTATAAAGTCCGTCATAACCTACAGAGGCAGTATCTTTTAACTTCTTTATTATTTTATAGCGAGCCGAATGGTGGTCATGGGAACTATTTAATACTGAGTTTGGGCTCTATAGAATAGTCGGTGAGTCGTTGATGGAGGTTAAAAAAAAAGTACAGTCAGGAATAAAAGCTTGTCACAAATCTATCTTCTAAATTCCATTATATCCCTTCATAATAAGCAATTGTTTTTTTTTTTCAGAACACTAACTAGTTGCAACTGCATGAAGAAAATAAATTGTCCTCATTAAAAACTAAACGAATAACAGCAGTTGTCAGTGTCTTAGTACATGATCAGCATTATACGTTCGCTTGTACAGCGCCATCTTACGATAATCTTGGACACTAAGTAGTATATGAATACTCGCAGGCTTTAACTTTAACATTACTTCTAATGAGCTCGACTACACTGCTGGTTCTAGAGCCCGAGGGCGCCATTGTCCACACATATTTTTCAAGTATATGTAGCTCTGTTATGACAACACTCCTGGGTCTACGGGGTTAAGCCATTGTCGGGTAATTCTACAGGCATTTCAAACGCAATTAGATTCCTGTCGCGTATAGTGAAGAAGTGAGCCACAATAAATGTAACATTTGAATAATATTATCTTCTGTTTCCGCGATTATTACTCATTGAAATAAAACAATTTAACGGATTATATCGCGTATATTATCTCATTTTAGTTCCCGACGCTTCGGAAGCTTTCCAGCTGTTCATGGTCACGGGTGGACTAAGAAAAGATGTATTTTCCTCTGTCAAAGTTACAATTTGTGCAAACTACCCATTTTTTTGAAAAAACACAAATAAAGGTGTACATACATGCCAGATGGGCCTAAGCTGTAAAGACAGTTACACATGTGCCAGAAGGGCTTAATTATTTTATTCTAATAATTTACCAAGCAGCATTTCACAAATGAGGCGTACTGAGGAGAAAAGAAACGCTGCAAAGAAAAACTCCCAGGCTACCTCATTAGTAATTATAATATTTTAAAAAACAGAGACTATTAAACTACTTTTTAAACAGTTCGGAAGTTCGGAAATTAAGGTTTTGCAGTCCTGTGTCTCGCTTGTTCCTTGATGAGATGTATTACAGGATCCCAAGCTGGTGGTAGTGACAATCCATCTTCGCTATTGAAATTAGGATGCTTTTTAATCTCAATAGCCTCGCGTAGTATTCTGGGAAAATATCTTTTTTCTTTGGCAAGGATAGAAGGTTTATCAAACTTAATTGAGTGGTTTGGTTAGTCAATGACGTGTTCACAGACTGCAGACCTATTACACCGACGGTGCTTGACATCTGCTATGTGCTCCTTCACCCGGGTTGATACACTGCGTTTCGTTTGACCAATGTATGAAAGACCACACTCGCAGTCCAGCTTATAAATGCCTGCACTCTGCAAAGGGGTGCTACTCTTCACGGGAAATATGTTTTTATAGAAGCACGCTTCAAGATGTTTCCGATCTTGTCTGTGACCCCTTTCACATATGGTAATACGGCAGGTTTACGCTCGACTGTTGGTTTCTTCATACTGGGATTCTGCTTGGAACGTGGTATCTGGAGCTCATTGGCTCGAAGCGCACGTTTGACATTCTGCAACTCAGCAGTCAGATGTTGATCGTCACAGATACCCCTGGCTCTCTGAAACAAAGATTTACCCACTGTAGCAAGTTGACAGGGATGGTGGTGAGATTTGCCATTCAAATACCTATCTGTATGCGTAGGTTTCCAATATACAGTATGACCTATGTCATTGTTAGGACCTCTAATTACTAGCACATCTAAGAATGCAAGTGAATTTTGATTTTCCAACTCCATAGTGAATTTAATTTTACTATGCATGGAGTTCAGATGGTCTAAGAAAGCTGAAACACTAGATCTAGGTAAAATAGTAAAGGTATCATCTACGTATCTTTTAAAGATCCTCGGCTTGACAGGTACCAATGAAAGCGCTCTCTCCTCGAAGTCTTTCAACATTTGAATAATTGAAGATTATTATGGTCATTGTGTATTATTTCCTCAGAATATGCACGGGAGACTGATAGCTATTGAAACTACCCAGCCAGAAGTAAGAATTGCAATTACAAGATATATGTGTATAAGTGTAATATATATACGAGTACCAATTTAATCAAAATCTTTCTCTTTTAAATACTACACTGTTCAAAATGTATATCTAGCCTTTCATTATTACACGTTAATAATAATTTAGATAACTGTCACAGTTTGAGACTGTCTGAGCTAACTTGACCGGGTCGGAAATAGGGAAGGGTGTGGAAGAAGAATTGCCGCGAGGCAGCCGATTGAAACAGCCTTTGCATCAAAGTGTGTTCACTGCGCTGTCACTAACTCTGTTTGGGTTACACAGGGCGGTTCTTCGGGAGCTCAAATGCCGCGAGCCCTCCGGGTGCCTCTAGGATGGCCAAAAAGTATGATTATGACCCATGACTATAATCAGCTAGGATTGATAGGAAGTTCCAACACACTGATACTGAAAATAACTACGCCTAATATATTTTTATGTTATCTTATGATATCTCTGGCATGTAGTGCCTGTCATGCGCTGTCGTCATATGACGATTTTAGCGGTGGACAAAAACTACTTCCAAGAATGCTGGCTCTATCTGTAGAAATGTTAGTTATTAGCGAAAGCATTTATAGAAAAGGGTAAGAGCCAAAACACCCTTTCATGATACGATGTCGTGTCGTACGATGCTTCGGAAACTTCCTATAGCTTCAATAGTATATGATTTTTGTTGACCTATTTAAGAGATATACTTTTTTTAAACAATGCTTTTGATAAATGAAATAAGTGTTAACTTCTGTATACTAGTATCTTCTGTCAAATTCTGTATTTACTATATTTACTGTTTCACTAAGATATAATACAAGTATTTTATTTGTATCACTTTTACGGAACAAACAAATGTTTATTGTGAGTGCTCTACCTTACCTTGTAATATATTGCATGTTTAAAAGGTACTTAAAAAGGTCTTACAATAGAAATATAAAATAGTAAATTAGTTGTTAAAATGCTTTATTTTACATGTGTAAAACACGTGTAGCTTCGAGTACATCTCGCATCAGTTATAAAATAGACTAGTAACGTTTCAACTCACAAACCTCAGGTACAGTAGCGTAAAATAATATTTACAAAATGTCCACTACCACTTCTTAGTAATATTCTAGAAGTTTCTAGCGCATATACGTATATATCGATAAGATTTAATGTTTCTTCAATACTAGCGTCCTGCCCGCTAGGGAGATGGGACCGGTGGTCCATTTGACGAGTTTTCCATTGATGAGTTTCTTGCTACGGATAGTCGCGTACGGTCCTGGACCCAAAGATAAGGGCCAAAGAGGTCCGTTCAGCGGTACCCAGCCTCCGTACGAGTGCGTCAGAGGATCCCATGGTAGACTCCAGTGTCCCAACGAAGCCGCCTTAGGCAAACCGATGGCTAGCGGAGCCGGCCCGAACCCGTAGTTCAGGGGAGGGATTAAGGGCAGCGGATTGATGATAGGGGCCAGGGGTATCTTCGGTATTGGGGTGAGTGGTATCGTCGCTAACGGGACTAGTGGTATTTTCCCGGTGATTGGAGCTGAGATGACTCCTTTGTGTATTGGAGTCGGATGGACGTTAGGCCCGAGTCGCTTGACGACGGCATTGAAGCCGGTGTGCCCGTCGGCCTTGTAATTAACCACTCGCAGGCTGCCGTCGGGCTCCACGAGCGAGTACGAACCCTTGACGACATCTCCGTCCCGCATCTCCCATTGTGCCTTGTTGTCTTTCGTTAGTTGGTCGTTGACAGCGTAGTCAAAAGCGTATCGGGGATGGGGATCCTGTCAATGTGAAAAAACGTTATTCAAGCTTAACTGTACTCAAGTGTGATGCTTTACATGAACTATATGTATTGTAGCAAACGTACCACTGCTGCATTTATAATGGGCGCTAAGGGAACGACGCCGCCGCTTGAAACTGTGACCGCTAGAAGTGCCACAGCTAATGCAGTCTGAAAATAAATGAAAAACGCTAATAATCATGTATTTATCGACAAACGATGAATTATAGAATCGATATACATTGCTGAATAAGTTGCCCTTATCGATTACTAGCTTCTGCCCGCGACTTCGTCCGCCTTAAATTCGTTTATCGCGAGTAAAGGTATTTTTCCGGGATAAAAAGTAGCCTATGTCCTTCCCTGGGACCCAAACTATCTCCACACCAAATTTCATCCAAATCGGTTCAGCGGTTTAAGCGTAAAGAGGTAACAGACAGACAGACAGTCAGAGAGACAGATAGACAGACAGACAGACACACTTTCGCATTTATAATATAAGTATGGATATGGATTGCATCCTTAGCTATAATTATAAACTCGAGAGTGTTTGTTGATTTGTCTTTTTTTTAGCACAGAATCAGAAACTGTAAACGTGTTTTTTTGCACAGAGATAGAATGTGGACAGTGGCGGACATAACTACTCGTACATTACTATTACCTATCCCAAAAATAAATAAATAATGGGAATGGTTTCGAATGTTAAGTCGTGGGCAAAAAAGTAATAGATCATCTATAAAGAAATGGAATTACCAATATCCTCGTCATTTTCGCTTTCGTCTGTGAGCTGTCGAAATGTAATGTGTATTTTAGTAGTGCTCAATGCTTTTATACGGGTGTCCGTCCGTCCGAGGCACGGCCTGAAAAACTGGCGCGACCCGTTAGCTTCTGCTTCGGCAAGCGGCCGAGTTATGCGACCCCTGCATGTTGCACCGCAATTAGAACTGCGGAATAGGTTTGTTTTACTGGTTTTAGAGATCCCTCCCTAAAATATTAAAAAGCAAAAGGGGCTCCTCTTGTCAGACTCACAGAGATGGAGAGGCTAGCGTCATAACCCGAGTTTCAGTACAATACAATCAATGCATATTACAATTTTATCTCTACGAGATTCAATGTGATAATTGGTTTCCATTGAGGACATTGAGAGTATACACCGATTTTGAGTTATTATGCTATTATTTGCATCTCTATCGCTTCTCAATTTATGCGAAGTAATCCAATCTATATATTATAATGTGTACCGAACATCCCAATGCATTTGGCTTATTATAAAATGGACGACAATGTGAGGTGAGACTGTCGCATACTGACCTTTGAATTTCTTCTCAAAGTGTATGCAGGTTTCCTTACGATGTTAGCTTTTCACAGAAACGATAGGTGGAAAACATTTTTTTAATTCTCATGCTCAAAAAGTTCCTCATAATGCCTTTTCGAAGCGGGGCTAAAGTGTATGTTTTGGCCGCAAGCCGCCGCGGTAGGGCTCCAGGACAATAGTGTCCTAAAATATCACTAATATCACTATAACAATTCCATAAATCATAAGAATCCCGGTCAGGTTTCGTTCCAGGGTCTCGAATGTTTACTCTGTATTTAAGTATTATAATGTATGTACAAGTATATTATGTATATTGTCGTCGCCTTGGTACCCATAGTACAAGCTTTGCTTCGTTTGGGGCTAGGTCGATTTGTGTAAGATTGTCCCTGAAATGTATTTATTTATAACAACACGTCGTTGACGAACGTGCGCTATGATTATAAACAAGGATTAAGTATTACGTTTTCGCTCTTTTCTCATATGCTAAGTGAAAAACTGTTCAGTTGCAAGTGTTAAGTCCTAAGTGTCCTAGGTAAATATAATTTTCAAAACTTTGTAAGTGTTAAAAAGTAGTACAGAACAGGGGTTGTAATTTGTTTTGATTTGATGTAAATAAAAAAGGTACTATATAAAAATATATATGCATTCGTTTAAACTTCCTAATGTTACGACGTAACCCTTAACACGCGAGTGGCGCTCGCTCTTAGCCGATGGCTTAATTTTAAGGTTAAAAGTGCAAAACTGAGATCCTGCTTTTTTGTGTAATAGCGAATTATTAATATTTACTGTTGTATTAGCCCGCCTGTAGCAATAGCGTATCGTGTCCTACATATACTACCTTCGTCCTATACCATAGAAACTTCAATAAATTCGATCGTATTAATAGGCATGATGGCTGGGTATGAAAGTCAGTTACATAATACAAAAATATTAGACACGTATTTTTTTCTTTATTAAAATAATTAAAAAATATAGTCAGATAAATCGCATTAAAGTTTAGGAGTGGGGCTCGTGACGTCACTCCTAAGTAAAATTTGTACTTAGGAGTGACGTCACGCGACATTTTGACTCAATGTATCATACATATATATATGTGCCTTTATTTTTTGATTAAGTACAAAAAGAAAAAATACGTGTCCAATATTTTTTATTAATCTACAAGACGGACTAGCAAGTGGAAGGAGGTAGTCTCTGCCTACCCCGTTGGGAAAAAGGCGTGATTTTATGTATGTATGTATGTACAACACTGACTAATTATCAAAATTTAGTCATCATCCCCTTTGTCCAAAAGTTCAACTTATTAAGGGGTTTCTATGCAATTTAGCAAATTTCAGCTCTTTCCACGTCCAAACATTTTTCCTTCAAGAAGATACCAACTTCTCCTTATTTACGGTGATTTTATTTGTTTCTTTTCGTGTTAAGGCTGATTTTGTGACATACAATGAATTTACTTGTAGTGATAAGTGACAAATTCGTTTAGGTTCACTTCTTCCACATTCCCATTTTGTCAACTTCCTAGTTCGCTAGCAATCCCATTTCGTCCACAATCAATTCCCAATTCGTCCACTTCCTATTTTGTCAACATTTCCATTTCGTCCACATTCCCAATTCGTTCACATTCCCATTTCGTTCACTTTCCCACTTCGTCCACATTCCCACTCTGCATTCTGCACCCTTTGTCCATTTCCCCGTTCGTCTACTCGGTCCCCGTTCGTCAATTTCCCAGTTTGTCATTTTCCCAATTCGTCCATTACCCCGTTCGTCCATTACTTAACGCGTGTCAGTTAGGCTAGAAATGTTGACGAAGTGGGAATGTGGACGATGTGAGATAAGGACGAAATCAGAATAAAGATGAAATGGGAATGTTGACGAAGTAGAAATGGGAATGTGGACGAAGTGAACCTAAACGTTTAAAATTTAGCGCGCACGAAAACGCTTAATTAAAATAAAGTCGCTTAGGTAATATAATAACTATAGTATTAATGTGTTAAATTGAAATGTCTGTTCATTGATGATATTAAAGAAAAAAATAATGAAACGGATATTTTGACGTCAAAAAATATTTTTTATATTTTGTATGTCTGTATTTGTTGATTCATCAAGCCAAAATTGCTGGATGGACTTCAACTATTTCTAGTTCGCGGTATCTAGTAGCTGGGCATTCACAATCGTTACAGGTTACTTTTTATCCGATTATGCTGAAGCAAAAAGAGGGTTATGATTGTTTTCACCTCCGCGAACGAAGTTGTCTTTTATTTAACTTATAGAGTATAATGCTTGTCAGGATTCGGATCAGATGTTTTTTTTATTTAATAGATACTCAGATAATAATTACATATAATGACATTATACGTATCGACGGCAAGAAGCGGAAACGTAGTAACCGCCAATGTATTCAGTTGGCGGTTGCGGTTACTATTACTTTTTGTTTAACTTATATTTTCCGATTTTTATAGCTTCGGACATTGCAGTTTAACTCAGATTATAAATTAATAGAAATCCTTATCTATGACGTAATCAGTTAATGTAGTCAAGTGCTGTACTATTTTCTCAGTCCAGTAAACGTTCTAAGCCAATTTCGAGGTCACCACAACCGTATTAAGTATAACAGGGTAACTTGGCCCTTACTTTCGATTGTGTGCTCAAGGTGACCACCTCCGCTGGACCTACGCCCAAATTCCCGAACGATGATTATTATAAATTTATTAGTCTAATATCTAATTGACCGTGCTCTGTTGGTTCCCAACAGATGATTTTATCTCTCAATATCGGCCACATATAATATAGCGTTAATGAACAAAATAAACGGTGTAATGACGATTTGCGAATTTGGAAGAAATGCGTGCATAGTATAGCACTCAATCAAGTCTACTTCGAGATATTTTAACATAGAATGTATGAATGGCGACGTGATCACAATAAAATAAAATAAATAAATATAAAATTAAATATTGGGGGCAATCTCACATGGGTACTAGGCGACGATGTACATAATATAGAGATAAATTATAATAAGCACTTAAATACATAAAAAACATTGAGGACCCGGGGACAAGCATTCTTGCTCTTCACACAAACTCTTGCCCTGGCCGGGATTCGAACCCGAGACCGCCAGCTTCCTAGACCTATACTACGATTATTTTTCTATAACCCATTCATTGGCACTCAAAGTACTGTGAAGGTGTTAAACCTTCACGCTAGTATTCTAGACAGATAGGCCGTATTAAAAATATAGGATATAATATATCCTATATTTTTAATCTAAATTTAAATATATCGGATATATTTAAATTAAGAATGTGGCCGACATCTGTCATACAGTTTGTTATTAGGGACAGTCCTAAGACAGACATTGAATATTAAACTCATACCTGCTACTTTTTATTGGCTCTACCACTGAGCTCACCACCTACCAAGTATTGGCACCTAATTGTTGCAGATTTGTCAGATTAAAGCCTTGAAATTGAAATTCTGACTGATAAATATGTCAATAGTTTGAGCCAGTGGCATGTAGCTACCGAAGGGTTAGACGTGACGTGCCCCGGGCCACCAAGCTCACGGATCCCTTGGACCCATGACCAGTAACGTAGCTATCGAAAAGCTCCTAATTTTTTGGGGGGGCCTTGGTGCCTGACTAACAGAACCTCGAACTAACATGGGGCCCCAATCTTTTATTTTGCCCCGGGCCCTAAGTTACCGAGCTACGCCACTGAATTGAAGGGTGTAACGACTGTACTTACTGGCAATTTTATGACCCAGATTGACTGCCACGGCAGCTTATTCCGTCAGTGTATTCGTTGGAGCATAAATTGGTCGTAATGAATGGACACCATTATTATTTTATTAGAGATAGAGAAATCCTACGCAACAGTGACTTCAGATAAACCAGATAAGTACTCATGGATATTCACTTGATTTAGTTTCGTAGCCGATTTATTTGCATAAGGTTGAAATTCTCGCATAGCTTTATTTCTGACTTTTACGTCTGATGTAGGACATTTTAAGGGACAGGAAGTGTAGAATGAAAAAGCAATTATATACCACACGGTGGCGCATGCTATATTCGTGTTCGTAAAGTTTGACTAACTTAATATTAGCAACATAAATATTAAATATTCTACAACAATTACAATTTGGTCTATATTACACGTCTACGTTGTCATATCACCAAAGAGGACTCATGGTTAGTTGTTCTAATCAAGACATGGCAAAGGAGCAAATCATTGGTACTGCTAGTTTTTATCGTAAACTGTGATTAGTGCTTGTATCCGCCCGGGTACAGAGGGTATTCTAGAGGACCATTCCACGCGGGCAGGAGGGGACCTTTTTCTATGTTCTCGTAAGGCAGAGGTCCTATCGGTCCAATTGGTCCAATAGGGCCTTTAACCAAACCGTCCCAGCCGAGAGGTCCCTTGCCCAATCCTTCCCATGGGGCTATAGGTCCTTTGCCAATTACTTGCCAGTCGCCTACAGGTCCATACTCAACCGGCCTCTTCAATAAAGGCAAAGGTACGGCTTCCTTGTAGAGGGGTAAAGGCGCCTTGTAAATCGGCAGTGGTCCTAAAGGTTTGGAATAAATCGGGCCTGACTTGTAGATTGGTCCGGGGAAGATAGGTGCCGGGAGAATAGGTTCTTGCAAGAAGGGCTGATGTAGAAGCGGTTCTTGCAGCATGGGTCGGTGTACGATAGGTTCCCTGATAATCGGTGCAGGCAGGATAGACTTCAAGATTGGCACAGGCTCCTTAAGCAGCGTCTGGGTGGACACAGCAGGACCGTAGTAAGGTACTGAGATTGGCCCGGCAACGATGGGTGATGGCAGGATTTCCTTCACAATCGGTACGGGCAGAACAGACTTCACTATCGGCACTGGTTCTTTAATAAGGTTTTGAGTCGACAACGCAGGGCCATAGATCGGGCCTGAGATCAGAGGAGCGCTCGCCAAGTGTCCTAAGTTCCCCACCGGACCGACGGAGATCGGGGAGACGACGGAGCCGTGGCCGAGAACCGGGATCGGGGCCTTGTATATCGGAGCCGCATGCGCCGTGGCCGGGTGCAGGTTGGGGCCCAGACGCTTCACGACGGCGTTGAAGCCTGACTTATCGTCAGCCCAGTACTCTACTACGCGCAGGCTGCCGTCAGGCTCCACCAAAGAATATGCTCCTGAAATATTTAAAAACACTTTAGATATTGATCGAATTGATTTCGAATCGCGATTGATTCAATGTACGATTTATTTACCTTTGACAACGTCACCGTCTCGTTTTTCCCATTGTGCTTTGTTGTCACCAGTGTGAGGATCTTTCACGGAATATTCAAAGGCATAGCGGGGATAAGTCTAAAAAGAAAAAAAAATAATAAGTCACTTTCATAAACAAATTTACATTTATTGTTTTTCGAGACTTACATAATAATCGGCTGAAGCATGTCCAGGGGCGTATACTAGGCCGCCTAGGCCTTCTAGGCCTCCGAGACCCAAAGCCCCGTCAGCGTTCGCTGACGCCGCAACAGCTAGAAGACATATCTGTGGAAATTCAAACCGTCACTTCACTGTCGCACACAGATAAATCCAATAACATAATATAATGCACGCACCGCAACGTATAAATTCATTATTACGCACACGCACTGACCACGTCGTGTCAAAAACGCACTGATACGAAAAGAGCAATCTGGGCAATTTATATGGATTGCTTTAGACCTTCGTGTCCTGCCGGCGGCGGATGCGGGGTGTTTGCGCTGCTCCGCTTCAACAACAATCACCAAAGGGTTGCATCAGGTTTCCTCATTTTCATTCAGCCTTCGGCTAGTGAAAACTTATATATATCGTACATGTGCGTCTCGGTCGCAGGATATAACAGCTATTTGCAAACGTCTGTTTGTTTGGATACTCGTTTGAAATTACGCGTATCCGCGTATTTAATCTCAATTCAGTTGATTAGTGTTATTATTCTAGCTTGCTCGATCTGACATAACTTTCCCGACGGTAATGATGGAGATGCGACATGGAGGGTTCTGCGGTGCGTGTCGGTTTTGACGCAATGCAAGCGGGTAATGCGACGGTTTGCTCCAATTACGAACTGCTAGCAGTACCACGAATCGCGCACGCTATTAAGCATATGGATACTGCCATATGCTTAATAGTAAACTCCTTAGATTCTAATCCAAGCGTATTACGCGGACGCATAACTGTTATACAATTTCTCCTTACGTATTGCGCCCTTGACGCTACTGAACTTGTTACATATTCATTGCTTTTGATTATACTCCGCAGAATAAGTAAAACCTTGAGATATTTAGGAGAAGTTATCGTAAATCAAATCATGATGCAATAGCGTTTTGATTTACATATCGTCAGTACTTTGAAAAAAAGCTTGTATCTAAAACCAGCTAGGCAAAAAAGGCAGTAAGTGCATACTAGCGTCATATAGAGTTACTACGTTTCTTGTTTGATTAAAATGATATACGAGTTTTTTCAAATTAATGACGATATATACATTTAAATCGGTTCATTGGGCATTATTCTGAATTTTTGGCTTTCCTTGACACACAAATAAAAATGTACTATTAAAGTAGTTTGTCTAAAATGAAAAATTAAATATCATCAGGTTTATCATTTTCTTTAAAGGCAATGTCACGCATCAATTATCTTTTCCATCTAACTGTTACTTACATCAGGTTTCATCAGCTAATATCGTATTTAGACATGCGTAATGTATCTTTACTCATACTGTCCTTATCCCTAAATACGGATGCTGATTTCTTATTCTGTCGCGCAATTACGGAGACACTAATCGACGTGATTTTTACATAGCGACGGAATGTCCCTCGAAGAGTGTTGTATGTTATTTTTTTATTGCGGAAATAAGCATGATTCATAGTAGAATGTATGCCGAAAAGTATTTATCTTAGTCGATTATGCATATTTGATACAAATACTACTGTTTTAATTTAGCGTTTGGAGTTCCGGGTAATTATAATACAGAACGTACTTGATAAATGACACAATGTCCAAGTGTCAAATATGTAGAGGTTGACCGCGGAACAGCGACCACTCATTTTTGTGACCTACAAGTGATTTACTTCCTTTTCCCTTTTTTGTTGCTTCGTGTCGTAAGTTCAACGTCCAATGTGATTGGTCATTCATAAGTCATAACCCATTGGATTTCACTTATACTATTAATTGAAATAAAACAATTTAATCGGATTATATCGCGTATATTATATCATTTGAGTTCCCGACGTTTCGGAAGCTTTACAGCTCCCGTGCTCAGAGGGTACTTACTGAGCACTGAGAGAATATATACATTTTCTGTCAAAGCTACAAGTTGTGCAATAAACCCCATTTGAGAAATCTAGCAGGGCAGCAGTTAAATATATCAAATTAGTAAAACTAACAATAACAAAACACTATAGCAATCAGTTGCTTTTAATTTGTCCTGATTACTTACAGGTATAAAAAAAGTCTACACTTAAATAATGTAAACGTAACATTTCCCAAAGTTAATGCCTTCGAACAGGTTTTAAACTACGTACTTATCCGTCTCTAGTTATCGTTGAAACACGAATTCTAAAACTATAATTAGAGTTTTCTTGGAAGTATTCATAGTTACCGGTCTGGTTAAATGTTGCTCCATACATTACTGAACAGATATCTGAATTATCCACAGGTACTAGTTATGTAATATTGGATTATCTCTCTCTTTCTTTGCCTATTCCTATCAAATTTCATTTAGGCAAAGGTCCTAGATCTTTCGTTTCTTTTTTTAGGCTTTCTTCAGGCCGTAAGATTGCATTCTGCTTAGGTTCAAAAAAACGAATGGATCTTGAATTTTATAAAATTGGATGAGGAATGACTATGCCCAGGATGTCTTAAAAGTATAAGATGTATAAAATCACATTGTTATTCGCATAAATGTGTAAGCAAAACCAAATAAATTTTAAATAAAAAAATATTCTCCTTCCGTAATTTACCTACATTTAAGACCGGTGCGGTGCTCCTCGTTTTAACATTTGGTGTGTTTAGATTAAGAACGACCTCAATCTGCCCTCGTTTGGGCCGTATTGAGCAAATGCAAAAAGATGGCCTAAAAATGTGTGCAGGATTCTAAACAGACAGAATAAAGCTTAAGGCAGTCTTTAAACGAATAAATTAACACTATACAATATTATAATTTGTTCCAGGCATATAGCTGTCTACCCGCCACGGTGCTCGCGTCCTGTGTCGAAAGCGTCTGGTCGTGCGGCGGCGGCGGCAAAGCCCAGACTCAGCTCTCCCGGGCTTTGTGGTTATGGTGCGGCGCTCTCGGAGCGCGAGTATGGTTGCCTTTGCTGCCCCGAGACGCGACGAGGCACCCTGACTCATCGCGACATACTTTCATGGCGAAGCGGATCATGCTGCCGTTCCATCTGAATATATATCCTTTAAGTGAGTATAAAAAGGTTGCATTGCAATGCCAAAGGGAATGACAGCCACATACTAGGTGTTAAGAGGATTCTGGCTGTAACTCCACACTCCTAATACGGCTGATGCAATAACTCGGTTGTCTTGAGCGCTGTGGCTGTGCTATGGCGCTCTCGGCGCGTGAGTATGCCTGCCATTGCTACCCCGAGACGCGACGAGGCACGCTGACCATCACAACATACTTTCATGGCGAAGCGCATCATGCTGCCGTTCCATCTGAATATATAAGAAATAGAAATATAATAAATTAGTATAATTAGGCTTACTAACTGATGGGTTAACTATGATTCCCAAACTATTTCGTTTCGTCAACTTGGTTTCTGAAACCGTAAACTTAAGAACTTTTATAAAACAAACCTATTGTGTTGTATAGAACGAAACCATTAGTTATATACAACTTAAAATCATTCGGAAAAGTTTTAGTTTCGGAGAAAAGTATGAATGTTAGGGAAAAAATGTTATTGACGAAGAAGCTAATTTCAAACGGGTAAGGTATTTACGCCTCTACCGGCTACCCGCGACACACTTTCCTGACGAAGCGTAACTTCCAACTGAATATCCGTTAAGTGAGGCTACACATTAGATAATTGTTGCTGGCGTTGTCAGCACATTACTTTGTCGTGGTGTCTTTCTGGCTGGTGGGGTGAAACGAAACCAAACGCTTTTGTGACGAGATGTGGAGTTAGTTGTTGAATATGTATACTTATTATGTTGATTAAGTTATTAAAATTTATATTTACTTAGTAACTCTTAGCGGATGAACCAGCTTTCTGTATTACAAGTACATTCAGTTATCCGCTCCCAATACTCAACGCATTATTCAGTGATTTTGTAGCTCTTTATTTTACTAACGGCTTATGGAACAGTTTTGCTAAATAATAAGTGTATATTGGGCTACCACATGGCTATTTCATGATTCGCAAATTTGCTAACACCTGCATGCTCAAATTTGAGGTCCTCAAAATTAAAATTCAAAATTTAAATAGTTTATTCTGCAAGTAGGCCGCAAGGGCACTTTTACAAGTCTGACTCTACGTCATTTCCCAAGAGGAGACCACTGTTGAGAAGAAAGCCGAAACAAACTCAACAATCAGTCATTTTTTCAAAACATTATTACAATATTTGTACTTACCCTATCTTAAATATATAAACTCAAAGCGTAGTTCTCCAAGATTCAAATTTATTACTGCTTGTTATTGTAAATTACATCCTGTTATTAATATGATTTAACACCGATTTTCTTTTTTTGTGATTGATGTGGCGTAATCCTGAGTAATACTAAAACCGCCTCCGAACGATATCTTCGATTTATAGAAATTGGAATATAACTGTACACTTAATGAATGATACAATAGATTATTTGATTGGGGTATGATATAATAGAGTATTGAACACTAAAGGAAACATTTGAAAACACTGGTAATAGAAAGAACGGTCACTAATTATTGCACTTTGAAGTATTTGAAATTTTACAAAAAAAGCAAAGTCGAAGCATTTTGACTGCGACGTCACACGTCTGTATTTTCCTACAGCTTCATACTTACAAAGGGTTTTGGCATTTCGAAAAAAGAATCTGATTTGAACTGTCATGACATGAAATATGATGTGACACATTTTTAACATGTTTGCTACTACATACTTATTTGCATTTTTGGTAGATACTAATTTTACGTAAGATTTCAAAGGGGGGACGGCTCGTCCAAGTCTTATTTTTTCTTACTTAGAACGAAATGTGGTTAAAATTGTATTACGTAATAAAACAACAGGCTCCTATTCCTTACTTGAGTTTGGCGCATATATTTCTCTGTTTAACTCTCCGTCATTCGTTATCTGATTGCTTCCATTTTTTAGGTCTTGTATATTTTGATAATATGTACAGGGTGAATGGTAAGCCGGGAAAAGAAATATTTTTTTAGATGGAAAGGCAAAGCTATTCAGAATATCTCATAGAAATGGTCGTAAATAACATACATTTATTATATTTCGGGTATTACTCATATTTTCTTTTGCTATGTATGGTAGGTTGAAATGACACGTCGTGCACGTATCAGGCGCGGTCGCAGCATAGTAGTAAGTTAGACTTTATTGCACAATGCTCAATTTAATTGCACACATTATAAAAGAAATGGAAGTCTTTTATTTTTATTGGAAAAATAATAGCTTTTTTATTTTGTACATTTTTAGATATTTTTTTCAATTTCACGAGTACTATGGGGGGAGGGGGCATGTCCCTTGTTGTGACCCCCCCCCCCCCCCCCCTAAGAACCTCGCCTGGCACGTGTCTATTGCGGCGTAATACTGTAGTGAGACAATAAGTTACTATAAAATAAGAATATAATACATTTGAAATGGCACAAAGCAAATAATGTTCTTGTAACATCTTATGTACAGTCACCAGTATCAATATCTGCCATAACAAAGCGGGCGAAAACACGTCCTAACGGCCTTAGAAATAGAGTCGAGTCAGATATTTATGCGCACTTTGTTGTGGCAGATACTAATGCTGGTGATTGTACAATGTAATTTGCAATAAAGTTCTCTGTACCTGTAAGTCTAATTTCATTTATCACACTAGTCAACTGCTAGACGAGCAAGAACTTAGATATTATTTTCTATTCAATCACCCTTCACATAAATGATTTGTTACAGCAATACTATTTGACGACGCGATCCTCCTAGGCGCCGAGAACGACACGACTTTGTACACGTCAGATTCCAACTCCGTTTTTTCGCTACCGTTCTGCGTAGTTAACAGAACAGTGAGTTTATTATTAATTTTATTAATAATAATTATATTTATGGAGCATAAGCATTGACAAATATGAGTTATATTACATTGACTACGAAATAAAACTTATTTCTTTTTCGTAACGCTGCTAATTGATAGGTATAACCTGTGCTGCAAGCATCAGCTTCCTTCCATATGAATAAAACATAATATATTGCCAAAAATTCCTAATGAACGATCAAAAAGTTTACATAATTACAAATCATTCTTACTTTGCTTTATTTAAACAAAACAAACCTATCGAAATTAGACCTAAAAAAAGGGAAGAGAAAAACAACAATACTAGAAATGCGGATCATCTGTGTGTGTATGCGTGCGTCGCAATTATGATATGAATGTGTGAATGCGGGTGTATGTTTGTGTACTATTTTATGCTCTTTCAATGCCTATTCTATAACATCATTTGTGATGCTACTCACCGACTGCTCACGTGGAAAGTACGAAACTCTTTAATAAATATCCCAGGGCGCCTATTACTGGTTTCTAGTAAATTAAACTACAATATTAATCACAGACAGTAAGGCATTTATTAAATATTGTTCACACAACGCACTGGTATGAATTAAGTCTTCTTTTTTAATGTCTACATGGAAAGTTCCAGAAAAACACTGTATAGCACCTAATTGGGACTGACCTGGTTGCAAGCACACATATTACAGTGTTACTTGCTATTCCGACGTTGCACTGAGGAAGCAGCGTCCCCCAGGTGTTTCCAGTACGTCGTCTCCAGAGTCACCCAATACAGTTGTTCTCCTTATGCTCCCGCCGTTACAGCCTCCTACCCAATGGTTGTGCAACACGTCACACGATGACTTGATTTAAAAATTCAAACTTGGACTTGAACTTGAACTTGAACCCCTAAGACAAGACAAAGGATCTATGTTAAGTACCATGTACCGTTATTCCACGTACAATGGATTTGAGGAACAGAAGATCATCAAAAGTACTCACATTTCTGGGTTATTTAACGATGTTTCACCACAATTTACTGCCTGTGTTGTTTTTTAAATTATTTGGGAACTAGCACCCATCGGTAAAGAGAAGTAAAGCGCAATAATCAGCCATTTTCGGAATAAAATCAAACTGGCACGTGCGTTTCTATCCAGATGCAAATCAAAAAGGAACGAAGTCACTCATACGCCACCCTAAGTTGACGGTAAAATGTGGTACTACTTTGCTAGGTGATGTGCGTAATCCAATAGCTCGCTCGATATGCTTGCATGTGGGACTCATTAATACGCACAACGGTCGCTAGATGGTGTTATACATAACTTGGAGTACTGTGAAGTAACGAATTAGGCGGTTTTGGAAAAACATCCGCAACTCGATACGAGAAAATAAGTAACTGGCCCCACTGCTGTGTTTGAGACAAAATGTGATCTGTATGCTATGCAATACTTTAATGCCATATGTTTAGACGCTCTTTCTTAAATTCCTAACATATTGTATCGTGATAATAAACAGCACAATATAACATTTTATTGCGAGGGATTGACAGTTGGGACTCATCTTACTAGTTATTGGAAGTTGACTAATTAACACGCTTTTATTGGGTCGACCTGTATGTAACTATGTAATGGAATCTAAGGTAACTAATTTAACCATCTTCCAAGGATTTTAGCGTCATGAAAATTGGCAGCTGTATGTAGTTCTGATGACAATACAATAATATGGTACTGTCGAACTGATCTGATGATGGAGCCAGAACATATGAACTGGAACTTCATGATGGAATATCGTATCATAGCTGTGTTTGAATTTGTTAGAAAAGTCTTGTAAAGCGTGTTTTTAAATATCACCTAATTGAATCTGACATTAATTTTTCAATTGCTCGATTATATGCAAACAACTTATCACTTATTCATACAATCGACGAATCAGTTAAATACAAAAGGAAACATTCGTAGTGTCAAAATTGCGTATTTATGCTTTATTGTGCTATTAAGGTGAATTATGCTGATTTAATCAATGAAGCGATTCGATGATTAGGTGTACGTTGCAACCTAAATATACTGCCTTTTGCTGTGATGGAATTACTTGTAATATGAGCACAAGGTTGAACATGTTAGACAATACGCCGTATATGTCTTCCTTGCAAAGGAGCGGCAAAAAATGATTTCGTAAAAAATATTGTTTAGTGTTCAATGTTCTAACGCTATAACTATGTTGGTCGATTATTTAACCCATTATTTGCTGGCTATAACCGGGCCATAAGACATTGAAAGACAATTGGTTAAAAACCAGTTACTAGAAAAACCACCTCCCAGCTATGCAGACATGCAATTTTATAAGAAACTGTTTAAAAGAAATGAATGCAGTATTACTTATTAAAGAAAAACCATCTGACTACAATATTTTCCTAGCGTGACATATTCTGTATACGGTCACTAATATTCTTATTTATTGGCACCTTCAACACTAGGGTGGTTCACAGATGTATGGAGAAAAAAAAAGTTTCATATTTTATGTGTGGCAACTCAACTCACCATCAACACTCCTAAAGAAAAAAAGTTTAAGTTTAAGAAAAAGAAAGAAAGAAAGTTAAAGTTTTACCAAATGAGGAGTCCAAAAGTAGACGTTGAATCGTTGTTTGAAATTATAAAAAGTAAGCATCTTCATGTCATAGAAACTATCTGACTTTATTGACTGTGCAGAAATTGCAGAGATACTGAAAGAGAAACGAGTGTGTATGTAACGATGTATGAACTGAAAGAAGTGCGTAAGGACCGTAGAGTCTGGCATTCGGTAGTCTCTGTCTACCCCAGTTGGATACAAGTGTGAGTTTATGTATGTATGTTTATGGACAGTCAGGATGTTAAAATAATGTAACTTATTCCAGAGTCAAGTGTACCTGCACCAAATACTAAGGCAGCTACTGCGACGGAACCTGGGCTACCACGCGTGGGAGATCGCGCGCTCCTGCGCCCAGTTACCCTACTTCCCCCACTCTCTGGAGCTGTTGTTGCACGAGGTAAGAACAGTTTAGCCGAATACAACATATAAACATACTATTATAACGTTCTAAAAATTAAATGTCTGTACCTGTCTCTAGCATCAATAAAATACTGACGCATACTAAATGAAGACAACAAAAAAAAACACGAGGTGACAACTCTTTCCTAATATTACATGAACACACATACTATAAAACATTAGTATTATATGTTTTTTCTTTTACATAAACATTAGTATTATATGTTCTTTTTGTTTGCAGGTATTGGAAGAAGAGGCAACGAGCAAAGAACCCATACCGGACGCACAATTACCCAGTATTATCGAATTCGTACACGAGTTCCCAGTATATTTGCAGGTTAGATATACACAAACATTTATTTATACAGACTCGTACAGTGAGCAACATACCTAAGGGAATCAAACTGCCTTAGATTCGAAGCGCCGGGCCCGAATTGGTGATGTAGTGACGATTGGGGACAACTTTTAGACCACTGAACATCACCATTGATTTACTAGATTGACAACTTTCTATCAGTCATATTTCGTTAAATGACAATTTATGTCTATGTGTGTATGCGGTCGGCAACGTATTTGTTGTTGCACACATTCATGAGCAGGATGGCACATATTCATAGTCCCCATCAGGTTCGCATTATCGTTGGCCACTCAGTGTCACCCACTTGCCACGGTTGTATATTTTTCCTGAAAATTATAATTTAGATTCCACCAAGGCAAAAGTCATTTCAGCCCCGTAGTCGCTCTTACTATCATGTTTAGGTGATACGTACTGGGGTCAATCGCTGGTCAGTATTTGAATTAAAAAAAAAAGGATTAATGCTGATTTAAATCGGATCTATATCGGAATCCCTAACGCTTTTGTCCTAATGTATCGTTTGTCCTAATGTATCATTTGCCATAACGCATTTTTTTAGGAAACTGTAAACTTTTCAGGATTGTTATAAAACAAACCTAACCTAACCTAACCTAATCTATACGACGATCTTTTAAAAAATCCTGAAAAATGTACGGTTTCTGAAAAAAATGCGTTATGGCAAATGATACATTAGGACAAACGATACATTAGGACAAACGACATTAGGGATTCCGAAGGAGACCCTTTAAATCGCATCACGCTCACAATATGTCCTAAACAAGAGTCAGCTCTTTTACGTTTGAAGCTCATTGTACTGTGTATCAATACGAATTAATTAATCAATGTATATAATCATTAATTAATTACAAATTGGTTTGTAACGCATGACAGGGATAAACAAAGAATACACGAATAAGCTGTCAAATCAAGTTTAGTTGCCAGCAGGCGGGCACGCATGCGTAGTACATCGCAATTGTATAATACTAAACCGTTTTTTTTCCTTTCAGACTGTAGTGCAATGCGCAAGAAAGACGGAGATAGCGCTATGGGCTTACCTATTCTCAGCGGCGGGGAAGCCGAAGGAGTTGTTCCAGGAGTGCCTACAACGGAAGATGCTCGACACCGCAGCTTCGTATCTCATTATATTACAAGTAAGCTACCACAATGATAAAGAAATGATGTACATGTATAATATTATAAAGTTATAAAAGTGAAATGTCTGTACATTGAAGATATTTTCAAAAAAACTATTGTAACCGGACTATTTGTCCCTAAGAAAAACGAATTTTCTGGATTTTATGTATGTATGTGTTTTTGTTGCTTCATCACGCCAAATCGGCTAAACGATTTCAACTATTTTTGGTACACGGGTAGCGTCTGGGCACAGACGTTTATAGGATACTTTTTACCCGACTATGCTCAAGAAAAAAATAGGGGTAAAGACTCTTTCGCCAACGAGGCTCCGGGCACCTTCTAAGTAGGGGATAATTTTACACAATCGAAGTAGTCCCGCGATACGACAATATATTCATGTTATTCAGACACATTTGGAGTAAAATATAACACATACACTTGTTCCTCGCTGATTGGATTAACAATTAAATTCAAAGATAAAACAGTCAACCCTGTGAATACTTCCGCACGAGTTCTTTGGCCTTAGGTATTCAGCACAACTTCAGTTTTCTTTGTTTTTTAAATTAACGAATAGTTATTTCGGTGTTTCTATTTTCAGGATTAGAATTTGTTTATTATACATTATTACAGCCTAATGGCTGATTCACGATTAATTATTGTTACAGATATATTAAATTAATATTTTTATTACTTTCATATGATGTTTTCACTGAACAGCACGTGTTAAACTTGTACACAATTAATTTAAACATATTGATGAGGCAGTGTGGTAATTTAAAAAGCTATATTCTAGTAGAATTCATGATATTCGCATCAAATGTCAGTAGAATCGAAGTGATCTAATTATAATTGGGGTTTCGCAAACTTTAGGTAAAACATTACGCATCTGATTATCCACCGAATACGAAATACGAAATTCAACGGCTTTTTACTACCAAATGAAGCAAAAACCTACATGATTAGGTCTTGTAATTGTTAATTAACATAAGCCTATTACAAGAATCTGAAGACGTAATTATTACCTGCATCCGGTTATCGCGTCAATTATTATAATTAAGGTTATTAAGGCGCGATATTCGGTTTTTGCGCGGATGTAAGTCTCAAACGTTTAACTATGTATGGAAATAAAGTAACAACTTTTTTTATTTACTTATAATGAATTCGATTGCTATTTTTTCAAAGATATGATACAAAAAATAGATTAGAGCGTACTCTGAAATCGAAATATCAAGATCACGCACACATACCAAGGTAGGTATGTGTATTGAAATAAAACAATTTAACGGATTATATCGCGTATATACGCATGAAGTCGGTTGTACGATAAACTGTATTTATAAAAAAAAAAAACAGTCCACGGTGAATATGTGACGAAGTCATTACATGTCTAACAGATTTCAATCTGTATCTGTCGATGTATTGGACATTAACATTTTATATTCCATACAATTAAGAAATAAGGGAAATCAATCAATGGTTTCTACATAGGTCATGCAATATAATTATAGACTTGAATCAATTCCTTAAGACAACACTGAATTTCTTTTTCATATCGGGTATATAATTTTGCGATTAAATAAACCATTCAGTCCGGTAGACGACTCGACACGTTCTATTTACGACCATCATCTACCGGAATACAAAATGCACACATACCCATACCTAATATTTTCTTCTGTTTCCGCGATTATTACTCATTGACATAAAACGGGTGGTCCACCCGTGACCATGGATAGCTGAAAAGCTTACGATACAATAGGCATGCGCGGCGATTAGTATTTTGATTACTTGTATATCAAACAAGTCATTACCTTTAAGTCGACATTTATCGTACCAATACAAAATAATGTATGATTGTGGCCTAATTATTGTTACAGCTTTCACAGGTAATAAATTATAACTTTTTTTCTTTGATGTTTACGAAGTTATTATATATTGGTGGATTAAAGTGATCTTTCATGAGCAGCATTCGATACATCGCGTACAACTGATTACGCCACGCGGAAGTCTATCTACCTCTAAACTTTTTAAATCGCTACAGTCCCACATTAGGACGACCGCATTTGATAACCTAAAAAGCCAAATGTCGGTGATTTTTCTGTGTTAACAAGTTTAATGGAACCGCCTATCGGTCATGGAACGTAATTTATGAAAGCAGAAACGTCTACAAGCGAGATCATCTCTACCATATTCCGGCTATAACATAAACATTTGGAATGTATATTTTTACCGTGGCTCTAAGGGTACGTTTTCCAATACCTGCGGCAGTCAAGAGGTTAGGAGTTAATGTTGAATGTTTTTCTATAGAATTTGGAAAGTTCAGCGGTGAGCAGGCATTTGGCCACGCAGCTACTCGACACAGCGCTGCAGCACGAACGCTGGGACCTGGCCAGAGACTTGGTGCGCTTCCTAAGGGCTATAGGTGAGGATTATTTTAGTAACGCCCTCGAGACGAAATAAATTATGTACAGTTAGCGGCAGAGTAATGTGACCCCTCTGCCATACAAACATATACAGTACAGTCACGTTTCTATGTGGCTAATTTACATACACGGACCAGACCGCCGGTAGTCTTGCCTATTTTATTACGTACCAAAAAATTTACCTGCCAGCATTGCTAAGGATTCATGAATATTTATTTATCTTAGATCCAAATGACGTGGATTCCCCTCGCAACTCGGTGAACGTGCAGGCGAAGTATGGGCAGATCGTGCAGTCGCAGACCGTCAGCCCCAACGCGGAAGACTTGTCCGTCATATTAGGCAGCATGCAGGTTAGTTGAAAGGGAATCCATGGAGGTTTGGAAGTTAAAATTCAACAAAGGTTTCGTGTTCAAAGTTTACATTTAAAGCATCAGCACCGCTTACACGAAGCGTAAATATCTGTTTTTACTTAATGTGTTCCTCAAACCTTTACATGGCGCAGTTGGTAGGATCTCAACCTACACTTCTAGAAGTTATCGAAAACTGTGAATACAGTCGTACAAAATTACGATTACTGAGTCGTAAATTCGCACATCTGGTACCTCAAAGGATAATAGCTGTCAGCGCCATTTTTAGAATTTAACAGGCCCGTTAAATGTACATTTTGCTAGACGCCCTATGTTTATGTTCTTTATTATTATATATTTAAATATCTGTCGGCAGCTGGCAGGCGGGCGAGGCCGCAGCTTCAGCACGACGGTGACGCCGCGGCCCGAGGCCGAGGCGCCCGCGCCGCCGCAGCCCGCGCCCGCGCCGCCCGCGCGCGCCACCGCCGCCGTCAAGCGGAAGAAGTCCGTGCCCACCAGGCAGGACAAGTGAGTACTATGCTACACGTTATACACACTGCTCGCTGGCTCTCGTGCATACATCGACCGTCACGTGACTGAAGGCCGAGCGACGGCATAGCGCCTAAGGCGTGTGGCGTCTAATGAGGCGCTTTTGCACTAGTAAACACGAGAAATACACAGTTTAAAGTCACGAAACATTTCGTCTGCCTTTTTACCAATATACTTTACACTACAACTCGGTCGCGTTTATTGTGATAACTTGGGTGCAGCTCAATTGCGTTTCAGCCGGCCGTTCCCGCGTGTAATGACATTTTGACAGATAAAACCTTCGATTTGAAGTCCTGTACAAATTTCTAATAACGTTTATTTGTGAGCTAACAAGTTAACGCTATTTGCCATTTATTAGGAAGCTTATAATCGTCCAATCTCATAACACATGAGAACGACGACGGAAACGGGCACCCATTTATTTACAGCCACGTACATTTTTGTTAAATTATAAACTTACATAATGTTCTACGCATGTATATTTTACAAAAACAAATAAATATATTCTTTTTCGTGTAAAGGGATCAAAGGAATCTTAAATTATTATTTTTTGCCAGTATTTTGATAGTGATCAAAAATACCAATAATGTCTCTCGTCAATTTATTCTTGCCATTGATTGATTCCAGAATGATATTACAAACATATACTAACAAACTTATTTCTGACTACCAAATTATTCCAACAGAGAGAGCTACAGCGGCACAGCAGAAGAATTCTTCATAGACATGATGATCCAACGACACGCTCGCTTGCTCTTATCTACCGCGCGTCTCCACGCGCTGGGCAAGATGGCTGCCGCACTAGACTTGCATCTTGTCGCGTGGCTGGCAGGGGAGAGGGAGCGAGCGGCTAGAGTGGATAGTGCTGTGCTGTGCCTGCGGAGATTACACGAAGACTTCGCGTGGCCCTATCCGGTCCTTCAAGATGCTGATCAGTATTTGCAGAGGAAAGGCAGCACAGTTACCAGTAAGTGTATTGTATGTCTAGTCTTGAAGAAGGTTTCCCGTTGACAAACAAAGACAAGTAACATGTCTACTTAGAAAGAATCTCATTGTCAAGTAGCAATTGTCAAAAGGTATTGTTTTTTTTTTATAGATTATCAACAAGTAGATATTTCTGTGGGTTGAATTGAATGAATTGTTAAACCATTTAAAAGTTGTTTAAAATATAAACATATTATAATATACTTATCGAAAAAGAATCTTAATTTTATTAGAAATGGATTTGCTTTTGCCTTTTTGGCCTACACGTAAACTAAATTGTGACAAAAAAGTGCCAGAAAGTGACGAGTGACAGAAATTCCATGAAAACTTTCATACTATTTTTTTTGGAGGCAGCAATGAATCTTGCTACTTAGTCAAAAACTTAATTTTAAGGGTAATATTTAAAGAGATCCGTCAAAACATTTCGATAGTTGGAAAAGTCTATAGAAAAAATATTCAATCCCTTTTGGCAGATAAAATTTGCTATGAGATTTCTTTTCCGGCCCTTGCTCAGTATCGATTCAGTCACTACTCTTGTAGTGACAGATTTTTTTAATGTATTTAGTTTGTCAATATACGATTTTAGCTTTTTCAATGAAATCGTCTTTATATATTATATGTTATATTTCCGTGTCCTTAGTTATTACTACAAGCCGCCCGCAACTTCGTTCGTGGAGGAGACGAAGTCATAAGTTGGATAAAAAGTATCCTATAACCACCTGGCGATACCCGTTTACCAAAAATAGTTAAAATCTGTTTAGCCGATTTTGCGTGATGAAGCCACAACTACACATACAAATATACAAAATATCCAAGTTTTTATTTTTATTTTGTCACCTCCAAATAGTCCATAACAATCATTTTTTGAAAATGTCTTTAATGTATAAACATTTGATTTTTACAACTTTATAATAGTATAGATATTAACATTATTAACATTGATTATTAAGAATCTGATATTATTACAGATAGTTCGTGCACGTATTGTGATTAAGAACAAATAATGCTTAAAATATTTGTACGCCATATTATGGTAAAACAGGACATGGACTACCTTAATTTTAAGATCCCGTTGTACAGTACAAGGTTATATAGAAGAGGACAACGTGTACTCTTCTATATCTATATTATTATAAAGTTGTAAAAATGAAATGTCTGTAAACGTTATAAATATATTTTCAATTTGGAGGACACTGAATCCAAAAATATTTTTTATGGATTTTTGTTTGTTTGTATGTTCGTATGTGTCGTTGTGGCTTCATCACGCCAAATCGGATAAACAGATTTCAATTATTTTTGGCACACGGGTAGCTTGATATCCACAGATGGTTATAGAATACTTTTTACCCGACTACGCTGTCGAAAAAAGAGGGGTTATGAGTTTTTCTCCTTCGCGAACGCAGTAGCGGGCGCCTCCTAGTGCTTATACAAATAAAGTGATTGATTCCGTCAGGTTCGTACACGCCGTCGGCGGACGCGGACAGCCTGTGCGGCGACAGCGGCTACATGAGCCTGCCCATGCGCGCCGCGCCGCCCGCCGGTGCGGTCAGCCCCGGCCCCGTCAGGTGACGCCTCGCTCTTGTACCCTCGCACTTGCCGTGCTAACGGCTCGTGATCCCCCAAACTACGTACGGAACTTGGCTCGACAGTTTGGGGAGTGCGATTTCGGGAGGATCTGTAAGCGAGTCTAAGACACTTATTATAACCATTTATATTTGTACAAACGAGCTGTTCATACGTAATTATATTGTTTATTGAGCACAAGCTTACTATTGTATTTTTAGCATTTTTACTTCGCTTTATATTAGACTAGCTTCTGCCTGCGACTTCGTCCGAATAAATTTCGGGTATAAAAAGTAGCCTATGTCCTTTCCCGGGACTCAAACTATCTCCATACCAAATTTCATCCAAATCGGTTCAGCGGTTTAAGCGTGAAGAGGTAACAGACAGACAGATACACTTTCGCATTTATAATATTATTATAGATTAGTAACAGTTTTATTTTTAGTGTCATGAAACTTACTCAACAAAACACATTTTTACTTCAACAACATAATAACATATGTCCCTCGGGCAACAGGCCGTTCATTTTGGTACTTCGAACCGGATTCTTAGACCTATTGTGTTGTTCTAGTATGTTAACGAGCGGTTCATTGGTCTCCCATAAGCTTTTTAGCTTCAACCATTGCGACGTGCGAGACTGCCGAATGCCGAGCTTCGCGTAGCACCTACAGACTCCTTTGCATTTTCCTTTTTCCCACGGTATTTTTGGGTGCGGATGGGTCAATCAACTTTTTTCTGTACCCAGTTGCCATGGATACTCTTTAAAAATACGATTTTAAACTGTATAAAAACATTTCTTTCCAGCCAACATGGGTAAATTTTTCCATTTCGTCAGCATGTTAGTAAAAAAAAAAAAACTTTGTTTCATTTCAACCAGCGGTAGCTTCAAATAGACAAGGCCGAGGCCTCCTAGTACGTATATATGTACCTGTATCAGGAGGACGCGCTCTTCCAGACATAGAATGTTTTCTTATCCACTAGCTTAAGAGACTAAAGAGACTAAAGTAAGCTTATGTTACTAACTTTGTAAAAATGAATGAATGAATTAATTAATTACAACTCTTATCTTAACTGTCCCTAATTTTTTAGGTTAACAGAATCTTTGCTTGTTCGTGTGTGTTCATAATACATAGAGGTAGTATTCTTAAATATAACCATAAATGCCTTATGAATTCAAGTAAAGTAGATCTTCAGTTTCATTGTAGTTGAGTTCAGCTAGCCACTCAATTAACGTTTTTTTACTCTCGTATGATGTTAGTGAGTAGATTTGGATTCTTCTGTTTACTCTATTGTAAAGGTGTGCAGATTGTACATCCAATTAACTCCTCGCATAAACAGATTCTCTAAATGGTACAGGAGCAACTGTGTTTACCTTTCGTTTATTAGTAATTGTAGGGTTAAATGTTAATTTTTTATGAGCTTTTAAGATAACAGATATTATGTAAAGTTTACGCATACTTAACAACTTGGATTACTTATAGAAACCTTTCAACCTCAAGGTATTTGGTTTTTGAGGCACCTCCCCAGACTGGAATACAATAGGTCATTACCGATTGAGCCAGTGCAGTGTTGATTTGCTGTAGTAACAACGTAGTGGTGACATGCCTTAAAACTTTGAATATCCTTACGAGTTTGCGAATTCTATTATTTATAAACTCTACGTGTGGATGCCAGGAGAGACGTTGGTCAATGAAAATCCCTAGATATTTTGTTACTGACACCTTTTCCAATCGTCTACAATCACAGTGCATACTGCTTGTATTACATATGTGGATTTTGTGTTTGTAGTCAATGGATGGTTGAGTCTACATTATTAACATTGATCTAAGTAACTCAGACGGGACAGAATACCAACAAAAAACAATTGATCCACCCGGATAACATTTATCTACCTATCTATATATCAGCCACGGACGTCCACTGCTGAACATAGGCCTTCCCTATAGTTCGCCACAGGGTGACCACATCCACCGACTCCCCGCGACCCTTCAGGTCATCCATCCGTCTAGTTGGGGGCCACATTTTGGAGGATAACATTAGTGAACTGTGTTTTGATATGTTATATGTACAGCTCCTTGGGGGACGGCAGCGTGGCGGAGGGCGGCGCCGTGTCGTGGGGCGAGAACGGCGAGGAGCGGCGCTACGCCGCGCTCATGGAGCGCCTGCACCACAGCCAGGTGGAGCGCGGCTCGCACACCGCGCACGTGCAGCTCAGGTCAGTGTAGTGAGGAGTCGATGCACCCACTTCCTTACAAACTGGCTAGAAACTTAGCCTCACCCTTATTTCCAAGCTCACTCAACGAAGTATTTTACCAGCATTTATAATCGTAAATTATGTGTGATTCTAACGCAATCTATATTGTTAAAGAATAAATGACTATTACTGAGTATTTCTCAAACCATGGTTCAGTCACCAGTATCAATATCTGCCGTAACAGAGCGGGCGAATATCAGTCGTGACACTAAAAACAACACTAGAGTCGTGTCAGATATTTATTCACGCTTTGTTGTGGCAGATATTAATGCTGGCTGTACACTGATCGACCGAACCGTCGTTAGTAGTTGGTCGAACACGTCCCTTAAGTGGCAATTACATTAAGTCGATCGACGGATGCAACATGCAATGACCGCAACAGTGCAAAAAACACGTTAATAAGCCGCATTCGGCGAGCGACAGCTGCAACCGCCTATGTAGTAAGCGGACAAATTCTTTTGAAGACTATGTTCGTTGGCCGAAATCGTTTGAAAC
The DNA here is from genome assembly GCA_905404275.2 of Hedya salicella. Classification (NCBI taxonomy): domain Eukaryota; kingdom Metazoa; phylum Arthropoda; class Insecta; order Lepidoptera; family Tortricidae; genus Hedya; species Hedya salicella. The sequence goes on along the minus strand of FR990112.1, from coordinate 6,547,474 downwards.
AAATTCGGCGACCGCATAACGAAGTGTAATTGCCGCTTTAGTCGGAGTAAGTCCCGAATGTAGAACTTTATGTTAAATCGTTCGACGTCTAGTCATCTCGCGAACCGTTACTAGGTTTAAATCTTTGTTCCTAATTTCAGATACTTTCTCCAACTCATGACAGAGGCGAGCTGCGTGGAATGGGCACTAGTAATCGCCATAGCGTTGCGTGACGCGTTGGCAGTGCTCCGGACTTGCAACGCGGCGCGCACGCCCGACGTCAACATCGCTGCTGTAAAGAGGCTCAAGACTGCCCTACAACATATATATGCCTGGAGCGACAATGAGTGGTGAGAGAAGAATAAACCAATCGATTAACATTAAATCTGAACCTAGTCCGGGTCCGCAACACGGGCGCGAGGAGGTGTCGTCTCTCTTAACATATCTGAAAATCTACTAGTATTTTATGCAATCGTTATATAATGTATACTTTTTCAGTGGAGTACCTAAACGTGATACTCGACTAATACTATAAAGCATACATCTTCGGGCCACGAAGCTTGCTGAGTGGCCTAAATAAGGTACGAGACTTAAAAAGCTAAATATATAACTATTGTATACAATACTTTTTTACGAGTAACCCATAAACTACAGTAAATGAAACAGCTAAAAAAATATTGCATAATACTGCGTTCTTTTTTGAAATTTATTATAATTCTGTGCGGAGTTGTGTAATATAGGTATTATAATTCAGTGACATATAATATAAACCATAGAGTATAAAGTGATGGTCCAATCTAAAAAGTATTCCTTTTTAGCATGATTTGCGGAGATCCTTATTCAAAAATATATTATTGATACACTGAACATGAAAGTTTGTTCCAAATCAATGCCCTCATTGCTTTACAATCCTAAAATCGTATTAATTATCTTACAGCTTGGGTTACAAGCCGTTCATGGTGGCAATCAGCAACCAAATCCCGTTCCTGACATCCATCATCAACACGCGCGAGCGCCGCATGTCCATGGTGAAGCCCCGCGTGCGCACGTCCAGCACGGGCTCCCTCAACCAGGACCCGAAGCCGAAGCCGCCCGAGCCCAAGCTGCAGATGCCCCCGCAGAAGGCCCAGGAGATCAAGCAGACTGTGAGAAAGGAGTCCCCTAGTTCCGTGCCTGATGTGGTGGCTAGTGTGCGTGCTAGCGTGCCGACGGTGGCCGCGCCGTCGCCGCTGCCGAAGGATCCGCAGGCGGGCTGCGTGGTCATGTAAGATCTTTATGCTGTACAGTCCTGCGAACTTAGGTGTGCAGTCTAGGAAATATAAAAAAAAAACTAGTAAATTAAATGCAAGACCCTGGGTTACCTGTGTCGCACACCCAGCTCTGTCTCAGCCAGAGGCATTACTCCAAAGTTCAAACTTCTTATCGATCGTATCGTCCCTCTCACTCGTGTATGTCTGTATTTGAGTCAGTGAAATGGCGGCTTCGTATTTCGAACGTGATGACTTACTAAGCTTAAATTACCTAGCTGAAGTCTGGCGGGGGAATTTACGTTTAAACGTATTTAGTTCGCCGAACATCGGTAGTGTTTTTGGCTTACTATGTATATACTAACATAGTACTGGTCATTTGCAAAAAGCGGTATTGCGGACGCTCTATTGACGTGTGGTAGAGTCTAGCGAAGATATTTATGACCGGACTAATCTTATCTATTTTTTTGCAGGTGACTTTACACTATTATACCTATCTCAACTAATATTGAAAATGTCAATCATGAAGCAACATTGTTGCATTTATTTGTAAACTATGAATTGCAATGTGGTTTGTGGTGAGTTCCCTTGGTGATGTGAAATTGTCTGTGTTAATTAGTAGTTGAATTGAACTAGTTGAATTTTTATGGTTTCGTATGATGCGAAATTATTATACGAGGTTTACGAAGTAGTTTAATATTAAGGTATATTATATGGTTATAGGAAGAATTAAAAAAAATATATATCTTGATTGGCAATATTCCTGGAAAACTACTGTCCACAGAAATAAATTAAGCAACTCATTATTTAATTTTCATATATCTATAACTTATTTTTGAAACATAGGTATTCCATTTTAAACTTCCTACGGTATTTTTAAAACAGCCTAACGCCCTTAGACCATTCGAACGGATTACAAAGAGAGTACTCACTAAAATTACTGTATTTCTGATGCCAAATTGCCAAGATGGAACTAGGTATTTATAGTACGATGGAGCGACGTTTTGGTGCGAGCGAGTGACGTCATAATGACTCAAATACACATACATGATTCTATTACGTGCTTACAGTTTAATTCACAAATTAGCAAAAATTTAATTGAACGGAAATTGGGTATTGCTTTCGCCCATTTGTTATTTCTATCAATGGCAAAGGGTGTTTATCTCTTTTCCATCTGCCAAACCCATGTAAACTATAGTGGTTGATTTGTTGCAAACGATAAATGTATGTAAAATCGAGACTGAACCATGCCGTATGTACCTCGACGTCATGTTCTATCAGCACCAAGAGTTCGCTACCTGGAGCCCGTTTCAGATAAGCTTGTAACTTTTATTATGAGCGGAAGTCCCTTTCCAACAATGTGAATTAAAAAGAGACTTCCGCTTGGGCCCCTGTTCATAACAAATGTTACTGTAAAGGTAAACCAGAAATATATGACCATTGTCAAGAGGGCGCTATTGGGACCGAGCGCGACGACAGCGCCACGTGATAGGCGGCCATTATGGACAATATTTTCACCGCTGTCAAACAAGAAGTAAGTAAATATTGTGAAAAATATTAATGAAATCTTGTGTTATTTTTGGTGTTATTACAATTCACAACAACACATCTTACCAGGACCATATTTATATCTCATAAACGATTAGAAAATGTTTACTGCAATATGGATTTGACAGCTCAAGTCAGCGACAAAAATGATAATTTTAGCCGTAGCGAGCGCTGTGATCGTTTAGGCTACCCTCCACCCGCTTTGCACTCTGCCAATTCTACTTTACATGGCAACAGTTATAATGACATCTTGAGTTGTTTACCTGTCAGCTCAGATGTCAATTTTGAAATGTTTTCTAGCGAAATAGTTTCATTTCCTGTACGGTTCAGCACATGATTATATACATTATTAATAATGTTCCGCTCTTGACTGTGATGTTTTTTATGTATTCTTAGTCATTTATCATTTAATATAACACTTCACTCTTATTTGAACAAACCGTCACAGTGACACTGACAACTTATCATTAACATTATTGCCAGTGTAAGAAATTAGTTCAGATGAAATTCCGCAACATGGCGCATAGTCATATATTTCTGGTCAGGCTTTAATAGACAGAGCTTCTATAAGACTGACAAACTACGTGTGCTTCTAGTTTGTATGCGACGTCCTAGACGTCGGGTGCAGACTTAGCTCAACTGAATACGTACAGTCAGCTGCTCAGAAATACATATTTTCTATAACAAGCATGGAATTTCTTCGCATTATAGGATTCAATGAAATTAAATTTGGAATAAACTATCGTTTAATTTAAGTTAGTATAGCCTATAGTCAAATATTTATTTTTAACCATTTGGTGCTGTATTGTCACATACTTTATTTAACATCTCAATACACTTTTAATTTATTAATTGATTAATGTAACTAGTCTTCTAATAAAGATTATTAAATTCAATATATTTATTTATTTAAACTATTATATAATTTAATATTTTCTTCTGTTTCCGCGATTATTACTCATTGAAATAAAACAATTTAACGGATTATATCGCGTATATTATCTCATTTTAGTTCCCGACGTTTCGGAAGCTTTCCAGCTTTCCATCGTCCTCCCGTGACCATGGAAAGCTGGAAAGCTTCCGAAACGTCGGGAACTAAAATGAGATAATATACGCGATATAATCCGTTAAATTGTTTTATTTCAATATTATATAATTTATTTATTGGAAACACTAATTCGAAATGGATAGTTAATTTAAGTAGGTACTTAAAGTATTGTTTAGTGAAAAAAATTAACACAAATTGAATAAAATGCGTCATCATACGATCGCGCATATTCGCCTTAAGTCGGGTATTTTTTAAACAGTTTTCAATCGTAAATTACCACTTACATGACCAAGATTTTAATTGCGCTACCCGATAACATACGACAATGCGTATGTAGCGAAAACTCTTCGATCAGTGCGCCCACCTAGCGAGTTCTTGATCGTGAGAGTGTGACATTCGTTGACATATAGATAAGCTTGACTTTTATCTACAGGTTAACCACGGCCATTATCATTTTTAGTGCTTACCGTTCCATTCAGTACGGACGTTAGGATACGGCGCGGCTGAGGGCGATCGCCCAGGTGCGCCGGTCAAACTTAGCCCATTACCGGTAATGCTAAAACCGGCTCTGGTTCCGTTAAATGTGGTTGATGCAACCCGCCCTTTGTGTGCAACACACTAAAGGCCAGTAATAAAAGTGTCTGTAACTTATGTTAATTTTTTAGTATGGAGTGCGAAAAACTAAAGGAGAACAATCTATAAAGTGTTCCTCAAAGAGCATTACATTGGTGGCGCCACAGACGCAATAGCAAGTGCGTAAAATAATTTACCATTATAATGCCAAAAAACACGATTGAATATTTACATCAGAAGAAAGAAGAACTGAGAAGCATTTCTATAAAAAAAAATGTAATTGGTTGTTGACTTCGTACTATCTTGCTACTATGGCGCCATTCTGGACGGATTTAGAACTTATTATTTACTGGAAAGCAGTAACGGGCACATTTTCATCTGTTTTCCTATATGAGATTGGCTTCCTTTGTTTTCTAGACTCCATATTCTGTAGTACAGGGAAATTGACGTTTCTCTATGGGAGCAGCAACATTAAAGTAGATATGGGGTACTTTTTACACTACAAGGTTGAGCAAAAACGAGGGTTATGACTTTTTCCTTCTCGGCGTACGAAGGTGCCCCTTCTAGTGTATATATAAAAATAGCAATATTAGCTATTTAATAACATAAAAAAATATTTTTGACAAAATGCATTGCTCATTAAATAATTTTCGTATTCATAAAATAATTTTATATCTTATTGATATTTTTTGTTGCTCAATAAAATTAAAAATCTCAATCAAATATTTATTAATAGCAATTATTATTCTTATTTGAATTTCCCACCATTTTGGTGCCAATACCTTTAATAGGCTTTTTAATTATTTTGTTATTATTATTCCAGTACAAATTATTACTTATAATTATATGAAGGAACCAGGAAAAAAACTTGTGATTGCCTAAAAGTAATGCAAATTATTGTCTCACGTATTTTTATTAACGAGAAGCAGTTGATTTTGGGTGTGTGTATTTTCAAATACCTATTAAAATGTTTACTCAATTAGACATTTTGGGATAAGCTATCTTTAGGTATATTATATTCGTCCAGCTAATACTATGATCTCAACCCGTGCATACGACATCTGGTTTCTGAGAACTAACCACAATCGAAATAATAAACGGCAATGTTTTAATTATATTATAAGCTATGACGAATTTAGCTAAACCGTCCTGTTCTTGGTTTCAAGTTTCAGAAGTCAGGCTAGTCACAAGCTTTTTTCCAAGGTCTGGCCAGTGGGGAACGTAGCAGGGCATAGCAGAACATCGGCCGTGTTACGCCCATCACCTTTTTATTTTAATTCAGCTCTGGTCTAGTGCCATAGAGTTTTTTTACATTTGTACTCTAAAAAGCAGTACGTGCATTCCCTCTTAGTTCTGCCACTGGTTTTACTTTATAGATATATCTTAATGTAACCGTAATGATCATTATTAAATTATCCATACGTTTCTCTAGATATTAGCGAAATTGTAGTCATTTATTTGTTCAAAAGTTTTATTTGTTAATAAACTAGAAATGATAATTAAATTATGTATAATGTTAGTTTTAGGTGTAGAAAAATCGATTGCATTCCATAATTCATGGTAGTGACATATGATCATTGTCAATTATCCACTTAAAATTATTTAATCAGTACGGAATTATGTATGTAAGGTGCTACTACCCTTAAGAATGTTTTATAATTAATATGACAACAGATAATAATCCATGCAAGCATTGCGCAATTTCTAAATTAGTATCGGTTGTAACGCCTTTATCACACGTACCAAGTAAAAGGGCGAGACAGTAGCTCGGCACTGTTCTACTCACTAGGCCGACGAGTATCCACCCTCATGCTTCCTTGCACATGCACTGTCTCTGGGGCAGTATTTACCCTAGGGCCATTTGGGCCATGGCCCGGGGCGGCAAATAGCCTAGGGCGGCGTAGCAACTCTCGGTGCGCGAGGCCAACTCGCACTTGGACGATTTTTTTCTTAACTTCTCGTGCGGCGTAATTATTGGCCCAGGGCGCCAAATTTCAAAATACGCCCCTATCTCGGTCGCTAACTCGGCAGGTCTGAACATGCACGTCTCGCGACTCAATCACATGCATGTTTTTCTCTCAGACTATAGAACTGAACTGACTGTGCTAGTTTCTAAACATGTGCGAACAGCTACACGCTTACATCACTTGGCCGAGAAACATTTTACTGTCTGGCTGCTTTAATCGGTACGTGTAATCAAGGCATAAAGTTGTTGAGCCAATTTATTAATTTCAGTACATAAAAGAGAACATAGAGTATTGTTGTGCAAACGTAGAGTAAACCTCGGTAATAAACCGGCTTTCTGATATTCGTTTCTCGAAGAAATCCCGAAATGAAGCAGTAATACTAAAAATATGTCATGTCGTGCCGTCCTTTACGCGTTCCTCGTACCTAAGTTTGAGTGACCGAGAGGGCACGACATGGATATCGAACCAAGGACTCCGGAATATAGATCCAGAAAGGTTACAACTTCGAAAAACGTAGTTCGTATCGTGCCGTCCCTCTTGCTCTCGTGTTATAGTGAGTGAGTGAGACGGCGCCATACGAACTTTGAATTTCGAGTTTCGGTGTAGCCCCTCAGGTGCACTACACTATTGTACTACGAAGTTCGAAAGTCGGTATCTTGCTGTCCCTCTCGTTTTACAGGTAGAAATATTAGGAGGAGGGAAGACGCTATACGAACTTCGAATGATGACCTATGTCTCGAACTTTAGGTATCTTGTCATGTTATCACTGACTTACATTTTTACGTTTATTTCAAGGCTTTTTTCGAGGCGACCATAGAGGATTTCAAATAGTTATAATCATTCAACACTTCCCCTACTTAATATTTGTCAATTTGTATCTTAAGTCAAAATTTAGTTCAAATTTGTATTATCGATACGCTTTTCTTATGAAATACATCCTTTGCAAGTAAATCGTCCACAAGGGGTACATTTCATTACATAATGAGTATCTGTAGCATAACAAGAATCATGAAAATAATTTGATGCCAAAATTTTAAAATGAATATAATGAATTTAGGTTAACTATATTTTTCAGTCGTGAAACTTTTGATATGAAAACAAAGAAAATATGTCAAAATATACACATAAATGTAAAACAATACAATGTTACATTCAGTAAATTATAGAGTTTATGGAATTGTTTCCATTTATTGAAACTCAGAAGCGATAGTGATCATCGGCTTGTAGTAGTAGGTACAATGTTATGCAATAGAATTTTATATGTCGTGTTTTGTAATGAATGATTATTTTGTATATAATTCTCACTTATATTATTAGAAGTACAAGGAATAAATTTACATTAATCCTATTAAGCTGTAGTTTTATTTAAAGTACTATAAATCCCAAAAGCGGTTTTAAACACCCAGTCACGAAAGTCTTAGAAAGCCAGTATCTTTTGGACAACAAGTATATTATTTATTGAAAATGGCCTGAACTGCTTCGAGAAAAGGATGCTACGGCCGTGCCGCTTTTTTGCTCGACTTGGCGGGGGCACTGCCGTGCACCCAGATTAGTTGTACTATATACCGAAAATGGTTTCATAATAAAAAATATTTAAAAAAACCAACTGCGTTAAAAAAACACGTCCAGTACCCTAGAAACTTGTTTAGTTATAATGGAAATGATTAATGATCGATACTCGCATAAAACAAATAATAAATTCTAATGTGGAACATAGCGATTTTAAATAGTCGGGAAACCATAAAAAATCTAGATGGACGCAAATCTTCCCAACAATGGGTCGCCTTAGCGTCGCGCAGTTGGGTAAAAAGAGTTACCATACATTTCATGGGTTATTCAGAGGTATTAATAGTTATTAACAGAGGGCGGAATTTTTCATGGCAAAAATCAGATAGGTTCGTATAAAGTTTATTATCGTTTGCTTAAATGTGTTTTTGAGGTCTATTTTTGTTAGTAAATAAATAAAGATACAGTTGGTAAATATAAGTTATCGACAGTCGAAACAATTCAAAATCTATGAAGTTTGATTTTTGCCATGAAAATTTCCAACCTCTGATTATTAATATTTTCATACGTTAAAATAGAATTTCCCACCCAACTTTAAAGGCTCATAAAACGAGCTACACGGCGATACTCAAAGAGTGCTCCGCGGAGCCCTAAGGCTTCTGTGGATCCTCCGCGATAATTATAGAATTAGGATGTATGATGTAGCCTTAAGGTGCGATTCAACGTCTTTAGCGATAATATACGCCATATCGTCACATTAGAAAAATTATACTAAAGAGAACAAGGGTTTAGACAACACTAAGACAAAAATAAGTATTATACGATAGCCACTAATAATTTTGTATTCTTTAATTGAATCTACACAGTGCGGCAATTAAATAAATTTAATTAACCGTTACAATAAAGTTTTTGATTATTAGGGATCCGTTAAGTATTGCTTTACAAAAGAATTCCGTAGCCAAAAAAATTTGAAAACCACTGAGCTATACGTAAGGTATTGAACTAATTTGTTTTAGGATTTCTATCATAAAAAGTATCATTTCGCATCAAAATTTTATTTTTATTTGAGTACAGTCAACATCCCTATAGTCCGTTATCACAGGTTATCACGGAACTCAATATTCCCGATTGACGTACCTACGTAAGACAAGTTACATACGCTAGTAATTAATAGACAACAATTTTCTTGGTGTGATTAGGAAGTACGTATGCCAATTTCACACTTAAAACTTATATATATAAGTTTTTTTTAGTACAAAGTAATTACGTTGATGCTGAAGAGAAACACGAGTTATTAGCATCTATTTCAGTACGGCAGGCATTGTCAAATCGGACCAGTTTCGTTCAGGTCTGTGTATCCAATATAATATTATACGATATTTATGATAATATTTTTATGATAATAATTTTATGGATAAAAATAAATAACGTTAAATATTTCAATCAATGATCAATGCGTGTATCGGAACGTCATATTTTTCACTATCTTCATGTTGGCAATGCCTGTCAGTAGTGCATTGAACTGTCAAGACGTTATACTTTTGGGAGAATGTAGGAATATTTTTTATTTTAACATTTTTAGTCGTTGTTTTCCGAGATTATTTACTTTGTTTATGAGGATAAAAGAGTGGGCCGTCTAACTGTCACAAGATGGCAGCCACGGCGCAAGGGGAATTGTCTGTGGTGGAGCTGAAGGCCGAGATCGAGAGGCTCGGCCGAGAGCTCGACCAGGCCAGCAGCGAGAAGATCCAGTCTGCACAGCTAGGGCTGGTGCTGCTGGAGGAGAAGAGCGCGCTGCAGCAGCGATGCGACGAGCTGGAGACACTGTTCGAAAACACCCGGCACGAGCTCGAGATCACACAAGAGGTTAGTGGCCTACATTCTGTCGCATCATTTTCACTTTTCATGCATTAATCCGCACATTAAGCGTGCAGAAACGTTAGCTCCCAAGCAATTTTTTTACAATTTCGCATTCGTCAGTTGTACTACTTTCAAAATCACAAGTGGAATTACATGTAACCTACTTGCTGAATGCTTCAGTGTGAATTATGATCTAACTATTACTTTCTTCACCTTACTATTCTATCTAGTATACCTACCATTTTTATTTAAAAAATATTTTGACCATAAACAAATAGTTCACATAGTTACTAAACTTTTTCCTTCCTTTTATTCTGATGACTTTAAGGTTGGGACCTCTTAGTAGTACCTCCTTGAGATATGGTATCCTCTATTTCATAGACTTTGTCAATTTACAGATAATAAACTACCCATGTACCAAAAATAGTTGAAATCCGTTTAGTCGATTTGGTGTGATGATTAAGCCACAACGACACATATACCAAAAAATATATTTTTAGATTCAGTGACCTGCAAATAGACAATTTTTTTTGATAATACAGTCAAAATCTGTTATAACATAACAACATTGGACATCGAAGGGACTACTCATATTTGGTCGTAAAAACCGATAGTTGTAACAGTGGGCGACATTGTTATTACGTACATAATACATTATTGACTGTGAGATTAATATATTCATGTATAAAGTAACACTAAATTTTATTCATTTCACATAAAACATACAATAAAATGATAATTACATGTATAATTATCATTTTATTGCAATGATAATTATATGTATAATTATCATTTTTATATATTAATAACAAAATCTGTAATTTTAGTCTGTTTGGAACAATTCTATCGAGTGTAATGTCTTTGTAGTTAACATTGAATTATTAATGAATCGTCATAATTTCCCTGCATGTGAAACTCTTCACATGAAAAATAATTTTCTTTTTTTTTGTGACATGTTAAAAGTTTCATGAATAATTCAACAATATGTTTTGGTGTGTTTTATGTACAGATAAGTAACAAACTGACTGAAGAGAAAGCGAGCTTTAGGCTTCCATTATACTGCATACACATGTATTTTGTTTGTGAGAATTACAATAAACCCTAAACTCAACACATTTTTGTTTACTTTTGCGATCTTAATGGTCATTTACTATGCCAGATGTGGATACTGTTACCTATTCAAATGTTACAATACAGCTGTTCGTTCTAAGAGATAAAATTCTCCGAAAATATCAGTTTAATGTAGTTGCTTAAAGAGATATGTTATTATATTGTCGAGCAATGTCTTAAAAAGCAGTGTGTTTTATAAGACGGTCTAATAGAATTCAGCCGGGACCTATGAATTTGGTCAATATAATGTATGCTGTTCTAAACGATGTCTTTGTAAACGGTTTTCACTGTATCTTCAATGTACAGACATTACATTTTTACAACTTTATAATAGTATAGATATGTCATACTAGGAACTATTACGCAAACCTATGCTATGAACCTAAATGCAAAATTTCAGCTTTCTAAGCCTAATAAAGTTTCGGACTAGATGTCAATGAGTCAATCAGCTAACCAAGACTTTTAGTATATTAAGTATACCATTAATAAACAAAGAACCATTCTATCCCATTACTCCGAAGGATCTAAAGTATGATCAATACAAATACAAGAATTATTTTAGTCCTGAGAAACGAATCTCACATTTCATTACACTCTTAATAAAATTGTTAAATTATTATTCTGTTCCTTTATTACATTCCCAATTATTTATTCTTTGCAAGTTTTAGACGTCACCTTAGTACTCAGGCATGTAGCCATATTGTTATTTATTTGGGAATAAACAAATACTACATATATCACATAATATACCTTTTAAAAATAGCTGAAGGACAATACTTAATACAATTGCAGGCTGTATATGGCTGTTCCTATTGTGTTATCTATACTATTATAAAATTGTACAAATAAAATGTCTGTACATTGAAAATATTGAAAAAAATATATGCAACGGATTATTTGGTGGTCACTAAATCGAAAAATATATATATATTTTTGTATGTGTTTTTGTGGCTTCATCACCGATGTGGCCAAATTGGCTAAACGGATTTCAACTAGTTTTGGTACACGGGTAGCTTGGTACCCACAGATGGTTATAGGATACTTTTTACCCGAATACACTGATAAACAAAATAGGGGTTATGTTCTTTTCTCCTCCGCGAACGAAGGACACCTTCTAGTATTTATATATACATATACATATGTATATTACAATCACTAAAATATATATATTCTAATATATTTTAGTGATATGGTGCATTCCGCCAGAACGTCTACTCTGTCGAGTATGTGACGGCTATGACAGCTACCTTAAAAACATATAAAAAAATCCAAGAATTCACTACCAATACAAAAGCCAAGTTATAAAATATTGACATGAAAACAATTTACTTCCTAACTTTATTAAAAGTAAGTACCCGACATTCTGATGGAATGCACCAAAATTTAGTTATCTTCATATGTATGTGTTTTTTAATGGCGATTCAACTTTGTTACAGGCTTTGATGAAACTAGATTCTACACAGAAAGTCACAACACAGAGTGGCATCGAACAGGAAAATGCACTCCTCAATGAGTCTGCGGCTATGGAGAGCTCACTCACACTCCAGATCATCGAGCTGGAGGGAGAAACCAAACAGGTAAGGATAACGCACTTCCTAGCATAAAGGAGTGTAAACATAAAAAAAAAAAACTATACAGACACTTATAAAGGTCTTATATTTAGGATTTTTCCAATCAATAGAGCCCAGGGGTTATTACGCCTTTGTGGAAGCAGGGTAAAAATTACGCTTGAGCAAATTAGATTCGTTAACTAAATGTTAGGGTTGAATATTGGGGACCAATTAATCGACGCGTAATCGAGAGGTACCGGGTTCGAGCCCTGGTGTGACCACGTGCAAGAGCAACCGTATTTTTCTTTGCGCTTTGACTTGTATCTATATCACAATAGATAATAATGTGGTGTTAATTTTCCCACATTAAAAACACAGAAACACAAGAATTTGTGTTTCATATTAAGAAAAAAAGACCAATTAATGGTTTAACCCTTTTAACGCCAAGAACACCTAAAGGAGTCGAGTGCAGTCGTGCCTACCACGCCAGCAACGCCTAAAGGTGTCGTAAATCGTCTTAATAATCATTGCTTGGCGTGTTCCTGACGGTTAACCATCATATCCATATATCTTTGCTGTCATAAAAAAACTTTTTAGACATGGTAAATAACTTAAAAATCCTACATATTTCAAGATACGACTTTTACAAAGTATGATTTACTTATAGGAAAACCTGGAAACCAGAATTATAATGGAGTTCAGCTACCAATTTCTTATTAAAAAGCTTTAAAGCAACTTCGCTTACCAAATTGATTAAGAACGGTTTTTGACTTCTTGCAATAAAATAACCTAAGTATTGTGTTTAAAGTAGTACTGATTAATATTGTTGATTATGATGTTTTCATAGGGGTTCATGTTCCAAATTATCAGGCTACAAGAGGAACTTTCAGAGGAACAAAATTTTATAAAAATATCTTGTCATTACACAAAACACATGTACAATGACATATTGTGTATTTTTTCATTAGTACAGTCTATCTCAAAAATATGTATTATTATTCATTTTTTCACTTTATTTCATTGTCATAAGGTGTAAAATCTAAACATATCTTGGATGTCTGCCCCACCGTAACGTAATTGACATAAAGATTACTCTATGTTATTATTATACTTTAATGAAGAGGCTAATTACTGCTGGCGTCAAACTCTCTCCTTGGGAGTTTCTTTTAATACTTTTAATAACTCTTTAAAGTTGTAAATAAAATGATGTTGATGGTGTATCTTAATAAAAAAGTGATGCAGACCTTTTGAAGGACACTAAATCCATTTTTTTTTGTATTTATGGAATGCTTTGTATGCGCGCTTCAGCACGTCAAAACGATTGAATGGATTTCAACCAATTTTAGTACGCATGTGGTCATTTACTCGATGAAGTCACTTTTCAAACAAAAAAATGACCAAATCAAATTCGGTCCATCCGTTCCAAGCGCAACGATGCAACAGACAGATACACTGAAGGGGGGAGAGGGCACAGGGGACATGATCCCCCCCCATAATCATACACGTCAAATTGAAAGATGTTCTAAAAATTTACAAAACAAAACATGCAATTTTTTTGCCAATAAAAATAGAAGAGTTCCATTTGTTTTAAAATGTGTGCAATAAAATTGCAATAAAGCCTATTTTACTCGACATAATTCATTATTAGTGATCCCCTCCAAAATGTCAAGCTACGGCCGCGCCCTGCAGTAGGTTCTATGAGTAAGGATACATCTCTCGAACCTCGAACATACCTTCACAGAAATAAACGTAAACCTTTCGATGAAGATTCAATTTGCATCTTACTGACGGAATGCAAATTACATCTCTGCCACAAATCTAGAAGAGAAACAAACGACCCAAGTAAACTGAATATACATTTGTATTCAATGCAAACCAATTAAGACGGCAACAAGCCGCGTTTAATAAACATACAGCTTTACCCGCGTACTATGAATTGCTAAGTCCTCCCTTCCTGCTTAGTATGCAAGAGGTGTAGTAATTAATGCCGCGGCAGGCTCCTCCCGGGGCAGTGCTTGCAGTGGACGCGGTGTTCTCTTTGTTACAGTTTTGTTTTTCTAAACAATAGGGACGTAGACTAAATTTTAATCAAGTCAGTCTTGTAGATTAATAAAAAATATTGGACATGTATTTTTTCTTTTTTTACTTAATCTAAAAATAAATGCGATACATCGAGTCAAAATGTCGCGTGACGTCATTCCTAAGTACAAATTTTACTTAGGAGTGACGTCACCAGCCCCCACTCCTAAACTTTAATGCGATTTATCTGAGTATTTTATTATTATTTTGAAAAGCAAATAAATCGTGTACAACATTTTTGTATTATCTAACTGACGAACTATTTTTTTTTTTACTATTATAAAGTTTTATTTTTACATTATACATCTATTATTATTATAAAACAACGAAAAAAAAATTGGAAATAAATGAATCTATAACTAACTTAATACTAACTCATAACTAAATACTATTATATGAACTAATTAGAATTTTGATTTTCATACCCAGTCATCATGCCTATTATGTAAAACGTCTTTAAATACTATATTCACGCCGTATTGCTCTTCGAGATAATGTACAGTCACCAGCATTAATATCTGCCACAAAAAATGCGTGGATAAATTTCTGACACAATCCTATTTCTATGGCCGTGTCTGATATTTTCGCCCGCTTTGTTATGACAGATATTGATGCTGGCGACTGTACAATAGTAGATGCTGTGCTGATTCCCACTTAAAAAGGATAAGGACAAGCGAATGAAGTAGATTTTATGATGTCGGGCTAAAATAAGCCATTATTAGAGCATTTCACAAAAAGTTTGTACATAAATTAACGGATCCCTAATTGTTTTCTATTTTGTTACCAATATTTTTTATGATTATTGTTTTTAATTGATATTTTGTTGATTCATTTGGATAATTAAGGAAATGTATGCTTGATACAATCTTAATTATCAAAAAAAAACAATAATAGTAATGTTTATCATTTCAAAAATTTGGTAACAAAAAAGGAAAGTTAACGACTTTTGTGACAATTAACGTGCCCATAAAAATGTTTGTACAAACTTTTTGAGGAATGCTCATTATACGAAGTCCGGGACGGTATTAGTGTGATACGTAAGGTTTTTATACCCTAAAAAGCTAAAGCAGTTACTTTAGTCCCGCTTCGCAATACTATTATACAAGGAACTTACGAGCATGAAAAGTGAGAATTACTTCACGCAACATTTGAGGCCACACACTGCAAGTTAAATAATTTGAAGAAATAGATTTTAGATTGATATTTGTCTAACCATGATGAACTGACTTATTCCTTGTATAGTAACCCAAGTAGCACACAAGTTGTATTCGAACTTACACAGCTCCTATAAAGCTCAAACTGGATATATAATGGCTGCTGTATAAGGTCTAAAGGTGCGTCCACATTTGTATCATTTGCCCTATCAGATCTTCGTCCCGTGGCATGATCGCGTCTCACGATCACGGGTTTGGACGTTGCGCCGATCCGATCGCTCGAAATCCATGTTGCTATGCTACGCGTATCACACACTTAGATCGGACAAGCGCGGCGTGATCGCCGCGCCGACAGTGCGCGTCCAAGCAGCGCGATACGCAATCATGCCACGCCACGGTGATACGATACGAGCAAATGATACAAGTGTGAACGCACCTTTATACAGCTTGTGCGCTACCCGGGAATGTACCATTGGAAATATATGGAATGGGATGATTTGTTGTCAACACGCCGATATAATAAGCGACACCAACTTAATCGAGCTGACGTCCTTAGCTGCAAAATTATGTAAAACAATTCCACGGCTTATAGTTTTCCTGAAACAGTTCGTTTATTTTATATTTTGTATAATAATAATAACATTCTTCTAAAAATCGGATGTTATTGAAAACTTTGACGTTTTTTAATAAAATAATAATATACATCGCGCGCCGCTACAGTCGTGGAAGCAACGCAAACATGACTTAATTAAAAGTGCCTACGTTTAATTAGTGAGCAATTCGAGTTGATTAAATCCCGCTCATAGCAGTCAAACTCCAAAGATATGTTTTCACTTTTGGACCTTATTACAATCCAATAAGGCGAAAAAGTGGATATATTCTTTTTGCAGTACGTTTGTAATGCAAATGCTTCGTCTGGTTTGGATTAAAAGGTCAAATGGGGCAATTTACATTTTTATTTTAAATTAATTCGTTGAACCCAGCTTTGGTAAAGCATATAAATAACTGTCTTTATTAGATAAATTATAATTCATTTTTGATTTAGTTTTACGCACTTAACTTTCCTCTGAGCTAGGTATTTAACTTTAAATTTTAATTCGGACTATAGTAAACAAAAATAACAAATAATCGAAAAAAAAAACATCACTTACAAAAATTAGAAAGTTTGAATAAAATATTATATATAAATATACAGTAAGGTTGAATAACCATACCCCACACTTCACCAGCACTTCAAAATATTATAGAGATATTTTCATCCTGCATTTATTTCAATTTCCCACATGATAAACGCATACTCGTACCATCAAATTTTGTAACATTGCTTCTAAGTGCACTGAATATGACATCATTAATAAAACACAAATTCTTCACTTAAAAACGCGCCGTTAATCCAGAGTTGGTCATTATCTCGTTATCCCAGACGGGTCTGACGAATCGTGCCTACGCTCATGAAATGGGAGCAATTGATGCGTCGTGAATCATAGGACCCTGCGCGCGCGCCAGTCTCGCCACGGCCCGCATTCGATCGCAACTCCTGAATCTCGTTTCAGCAACGAGTGTATTATAAATCTCCACGATATTGTCGTAGCAATTACTCAAGTTAATCTGTACTGTAGTCAGCTAGCAAGTCTCAGCCGTGATGTAATATATAATACTGAAAGTGACGTAAGCTGAACGCCGGGAATCCATAACACTGGTCCAGAAATACACTTTTATATACCCGGCCTTGATACGATTCACGCGTTAGTCAATGGTACTGATTTTAAGAAATTGTGCGCTGACTTCTGAATGATGAAAACGCGTGTGTGCCAAGTGCGTGCGGTGACAGGATCGTAGTGTACAGACGGAATGCAGTTGTGATATTAAGGAAACATGGGTGACGCTGTCAATGGAAGCGAGGTACGAGTATGAAGCATATGATCAGAAAACTGTTAGAATTGTATTTTTCGAAATATTAAATATTCTTAATTTAAATATTCACTTGTCACATACACACCGTGAGAAACAGTCGAGAGAATGACAATGGGGGGTAAGTATTACAGATTATGCTGGTTAAGCCGGAATAAACATATGTTTGCGAAATACAGAAATTTTCACGTGGATAGACATTGACTCTACAATTGCGCTTCCGTAAACATGCACATTTTACTTCAAGTGTTCGAAATGTTATTTATTTATCCTATGGCTTTACTACACACTAGAATTGGGTCAGTAAAAGTCTAATTAATTAAAAGATATGTTAGCATCCACTATATTCGATGTGTCAGTAAGAATTGCGTTGTTTACCTCCCCTTTCTCAGAACTTTCCTCAGAACCGAACAGAAGTGACCTAAAGGACATAAAATGAATGTTTCGTAGCGTTATCTCTTCAAACTGATAACGCTACGAAACATTCTTTAAATACATGTATGTAGGTCATAGTTTTCAAATTCATTTTCATTGCAATGCACTAGAAGATGCCTGCGACTTCGTTCACGGAGGAGAACAAGTCATAACCCCTCGTTTTTTACTCAGAGTAGTCGGGTAAATAGTATCCTATAACCATCTGTGAATGCCCACCTACCCGTTCACTTCAAATAGTTGAAGTCTGTTTAGCCGTTTTCGCATGATGAAGTCACAACGACACATACAAACATGCAAAGAATAAAAAAATAAATAATTTTCCATTCAGTGGCCTCAAAATAGTCCGTTACAGTCATTTTTTGAAAATATCTTCAATGTACAGACATTTTAGTTTTTAAAACTTTATAATAGTATCGATGAATTTATAAAACAAAAAAATGTGAATAGGTAAACAAAAACCCTTAGAAGTTAAAAATGAGAAGAGAACATAACAAATTAAAAGTTTCAACCACACTGCAAACTTTGTCAGGGGAATAAAAGATTTAGTTTTATGTATTACTGGCTTCTGCCTGCGACTTCGTCCGCCTTAAATTCGTTTATCGCGGATAAAGTTATTTTTCCGGGAAAAAAGTAGCCCATGTCCTTCCCCAGCACTCAAATTATCTCCATACCAAATTTCATCCAAATCGGTTCAGCGGTTTAAGCGTGAAGAGGTAACAGACAGACAGACACACTTTCGCATTAATAATATTAGTATAGAAAGTATGGATTGATGGAATATTACCTAAAACTATTGAAATATAGACAGTTATTTTTTGCTAATAAAATGAATTTGTCTTCCTAATTAACTATTTTATAATTTGAAACTGTTGCGTAGTTCACTTTTTTAAAGTCGAAGCTTATCATTGCATTTATATTTTTACACATCTCTACTATTATAAAGTTGTTCAGATAATAACGGTAAAATAATATTAAAAATAATAAAATTGCAACGGATTATTTGGTGGTCACTGGAAAAAATAGTTTTTTTTGGATTTTTTGTATCTTTGTATGTGTCGTTGTGGCTTCATAACGCCGAATCGGCTAAACGGATTTTGAATATTTTTGGCATTTGGGTAGCTGGGTATCCACAGATGCTTATAGGACTTTTTACCAGACTACGCCGACGAAAAAAAAGAGGGGTTACAACTTTCTCCTCCGCGAACGAAGGGCATCTTCTAGTTTTTAACCGACTTCCAAAAAAGGAGGAGGTTCTATGTTCGTCTGTCTGTATTGTTTTTTTTATGTATGTTTTCCAATAACTCCGCCAATTGCGGACCGATTTAAAAAAATCTTTATTCACTAAATATACATCTTAACGAAAACCTGATACCATTATGAACGTCTTCTATTGAAGGGGTCCAAACTTATCGCCCAAACCGTATACCATTTAGTTTTTCTATTGTACGTGTAACGTATGCCCTAGCTCGCTAAGGCTCCTGTCGAAGTTGGGTCGTATTTCACGCGGTGTTTACGGAGATAATGGGTCGGTGTTGACACTCGTCCCGCGGCTGGCGCGCCGCCAAACAGAGGGCTTTGCGTTTACAGTTTACACGCCACACTATTATCCTGTAAGCGTTATTTGATTCAGGTCAAAGGCCATTAAGACGAGGCATTGGAAATTTTCGTGTTAGAGATCTTAACATTTCAGCCATTGCAAAACATATGAAAGTGATATTGCATAACCTGATTCTTCATTTCATTGACTTCATTTTGACAGTTGCGGAAACACGATTCTTTAACGTTTATCCATACTAATATTATAAATGCGAATGTGTGTCTGTCTGTCTGTCTGTCTGTTACCTCTTCACGCTTAAACCGCTGAACTGATTTGGATGAAATTTGGTATGGAGATAGTTTGAGTCCCGGGGAAGGACACTGGCTACTTTTTATCCCGGAAAAATACCCGTATCCGCGATAAACGAATTTAAGGCGGACGAAGTCGCGGGCAGAAGCTAGTAACAGATAAAACAATATCAAAGATACATATTTTAAAACAGAGATTCTCATTTTACAGGCTAACCAGACCAATGTAAGCCTCTTAATTTTCTTAGTATATTAGTCTAAATACGCACTTTCGTTTGTTAGTTGGATTTTAGAAATGATTTGTACTTTTTAATCGAAACGAAACCGCCGTTGTGTCGTTTACGGCCTTATGGTATAAGCTAGCGCTGGCGAGTATTTGTATGCAATCAGCCCCCCCCTCAGTCCGCTGCGGCCAATCAGTGAACGGGGTGCAAACCATGTTTTTCAAATGATTGTTTAGCGTTGCATCGCCTTAAAACAAGAGGACTGACAATTACCATACTTCGGATCGCGCTCCGATCGCAAGGAGATATTCTGGCAAAAACTAGATGGCGCTTTAAAACTAAACATTTAACTATTGTAATAATTGTACAAAAAAACGTAGTATAGTAACAATTAGTTCGTCAACAACCAATAATAAATAAATTGTAACATTTAAATACTGTGTCACCTGTATATGTGAAAAATTTTAAATAATAAATCTTATTCATAGATGGCGTTGTACATGTCGGGGAACTGTACTTTACTGGCATGGCTACGACCTGAGTCGCTCTTTAAAGTCACGATTTTAACCTTTTGACTGCAGTGAGAGAGAATTTTCTTTTCTAACCAATATTATATAGGTCCAATTTTTAAGGACCCATCTCGTCAGTATGCCTATGCCTAGATTATTAGCATTTTTCTAAGTAATTTTGTCACTATTTTCTCCTCAGTTACGGGACAGAACAGCAACATGCCCTTATAAAAAAGTACAGTATGTATTGAAAAATTAGCATTAAATAGTCTGTAACCAGCCCAGGATTTGCAAAGGGGTTTAGCCCAGAGCGGCAATTTTTTGGAGGTGGCGAAATCTAAGGATCAGGGCGGCAATATCTTTATATAATTTTCTTTTACTTTATTAAAAATGGCGGCATTTTTCATGGTGCGCCAGGGCGGTACTAAGGGTAAATCCGGCCCTGTCTGTAGCATCCAAAGCGACTAATGTACTCGGTTGGTTAATAAGTTCTGTTACTAGGTTTCTTGCAAATAAGATAAAATTGCTGTATTTTTTATAATATTACCGTACATCAATTTAAAGCCTAGCTTCTGGCCACTAAGAAAACATACAATTTAGTCCCTCTACTTTTATTGCCAACGCTTAACCTTCGAGATATAGCACCGCATGAATTACGAACAAGTGATCTAAAACCAGTCTTTAATATGGTTAAGAAAGGAAATGTTATAGTTTTCTGACACCTCTATTTTAGGGCTTCTTTTACAATAGCGATTATTTTTCCTTATCCATCCCTAAACTAAATATTCCAATCACGAAGTTAAGGTAGTTTGTCAGTTTAGCATAAAATGCAGTAATTTCGCTAGCGCGCAACTGAAGTAAGTAAGTAACATACGAACACTGGCGATTGTGTCGCCTTAGCTTAAATAAATAGCACCATAAAAGTTGAAAATCTGTTTAAAGCCTTTCATAGCCATAAACTACAAAGAACTGTACTTCAAATCAGCGACTGATTATCTATTTAACTCTTGTTCGTATTTGTATAGTAGGTTTGCCTCAAGGCTAGTAAAGAAAATTACGACGCACAATTTTGAAAAAAAAAAAAAAACATTTCCTAATTGGCAAAAACTAAGCTTTGAATTGATGTATAGGTAAAATACAAAAAATGCCGTAATATTATTTTATTTTCAATATTTTTTGTAACAGAACTTATTAACCAACTAGGTATTGTATTGTCACACATCGTTGTGCATATATAGGGTGGGCCAAAAAATTTCGCACTTTTGAAACATCGATAAAAATTTTACTATACATGTTTTTCTATATTTTATTTATTTAACCTAGTAACAGATATATATATATATTTTAATTATTTTATTGATATGTCCTCCGTCTTGTCGTTGGCCCTCCTGCAATCGTATAGGCAAACCTTAGAAAACTCCCTGACACATACAACGAGGGATCGCGGCTATCTCATCATCTTTTTATAAAACTGCTTATCACAAAAAGCCCGTTGTTTTCCCGTGAAATGCTCTATTATAAATAAAATTGACGAAGTGACCTATAGTTTCCCGCCAATATCCCGCCGCTCACTTTAACAGTTTCCGAAAAATTCAGTTATCGGTCAAAAGCCCGCTATGCTTGTTTATGTAAGAAAATCCCAAGTGAAAGTGTTTAGACGTATTTATACGTATGTACTTGAAATTTCATGCAAAGCTTCGCGTTACGAATTTTACGTTCAATTGATGTTACGTTATGACGGCTAGTGGTGCAGTCTAAAAGTAAAACTAAAGACTGTAAATGAGGCTTTTTCTGTGCTCAATGCTCCAAAAATTCGTTGTTTTTCAAAAAATATTTTATTCAACTAATCATAAATTACATAAACCGAAATAAGAAGATAATAAAGCTGTATTCAATATGATATCTTCCAGATACCTGTCAACCACACAATGTCAGCTATAATTGTCAAAGAAAGTACAAAAATACACAGTTTTCTATACGTCCTTTTCGTTCTTATTCAGGTTTCAATTCTCTATGCTCCTCACACAATGCGCCCGCAGGAAGAAGCTACGTCATATCATCCCTAATACAAAACGACTAATGTCAATAGGACTGGCATGGCAGTTATGTCCTTTTGTTGAAGAAATGCATTTAGCGGCCGACCAACGAGATGACTGTCGGATTAATTTAAGACCGTCGTCCGTTATTACACATTAAGTTTATGTTACTCATTATATATTTTATGTTCAAGACGTGACCTTCCGCTGTTGAGGAATAATAAATAAAGTAATTTTGTAAGAAACTTTATTAAAATGATAAATGCCGCGCGTCAAACTCAGCTGCACTAATTATCGCGTATTCACAACAATGGGACTATTTTTCCTTTCAAGAAAATGCATAGATGGGTGAATCCACTTTTAAACACACAAAAATTTGTCCACTACTTTTAGCGTTGTAGAATAACGCCTTTAAATAATGGTTTACCTACGCAATGCGTGATTTTATGATTACCTGCGTTAAAACGTTGAATGCCCCGTCTGATGAAAGTGATGAACCCATCGAAATAAGCTTGCGGCGCGCGGCGGACCTTGACAGGACCTTATGGGTCATGTCGTAGTGACTAGCGCTATGCCTCCGTTACCCATCTAGTCGTTTTTAAAATTTGAGAATGAACCTAATAATTATCGTATCAGAAGTGAAGATTCTTGGTAACTCTAGAGATATTTTCGGTAACGCTAAAGACGTCAAAAGTCTGGGTTTCAAAGTTGATTCACCAAGGAAGCCATATGCATAGATATTTGAATTTTTGGATAGTATTGATCGTCAACCTAAGTCACGAGTCCTTTTTTTTGCATGATTCTCGGATAACTATCGCGTCTGACGCCGGCGACTTTGGATTCCGCCGGTTTCTGCTTTTCACTACTTAATTTATTATAGGTATCGTATCTTACATGTAATGTGCAACTAAATAATAACTACGTCGATATTATTACTGCCCACAATTTAAAAAAGTTTTTCTCCCTCAAAGACTTACAAAAAGAACGGTCGTACCATTTCTGCTTACAGTATATATGTATGTAAATACTTTATTGTATACCAGTTACAAGTGCAATCAACTTAAAAGATATAAGTACAAAGGTGAGCTTATCCCTATTAGGGATCTCTTCCAGTTAACCTTTGAGCAATTGAGTAAATAAGGAAGATAGAGAAACTAACACCGTGTACAAAATGTATAAAACACTATACTTAACACAAGTATATAAATAAATAAATACATGTATATCTACATAATATATTACTAAATAAAATATAACAATAATATTTAATAAATATAAATACTCTTCAACCATAGGTGTTATTATTGAGGAGGCGGTTCTTAACTATGTTTGAAGAAAATCGGGTCAATTTGAGACAATCGAAGGTTTTTTTAGCTTGTTTTTTAATCCCTGGCCCAAATTGTTCATGCAATTTAGCTAGTTCACCAGATAGTGCAATATAACGTGTGCTAGACCTTGCAGAATCGTGCAATGAGCAGCCACAGTAGGTCATTTCTGTTATCGCGGCGTATGACTAACTCCATCTGACGTGCACGCTGCAGATACGAGGGACCTTGAGATTGTTATCGCATTAGCTTGATAATAAATTAGCTATTAAAATTAACCTGCCAAGAACTTAAAATTTCACGTCAACTTTGAGAGTGTAATAATTTTTATTTTTTTCTACGAGTATGCTTCGAGTTTTTTGATGAAAATTAAATTATATTCGGAGATTTGATTTTTGCACCGTCTGGACTGCTTATTTAGCACGGCAGGCAAAAGTTTATAATTAGTTAAGTAAATTTATACGGACATGTATCAAAATTCGCCGAGGTGCAGTAGGGGCATAATCTTTCAGAAAAAAAGGTATATAATCAGTGTAATTTACTTTCTCAGCGCTTAAAAATAGTAAACTAGGTCCAAGTGTCTTAATGGGTCAAATCTTAATTATTCGATTTAGCAACAACGCGAAATAGAGCGAAAAATGTTCTTAAATACTACATAGATCAAAGATTGTAAAAAATAAGCCATTATGATATCATTCCATGATCCATGATAACATTCTATCAAATTAAAATATCACAAATGGTACTTTAATATGAACCACTGTTATTGGGTTCCATTAATTTTATCCACCTTTATATCCCATCGATTATGGATTACTTGCTATCAGATCACCAAATCACCCAGTACTTAGTTGTAAACAATGATATAATTATAAAAAGAGGTAAATAGGTTACCTACACGATAATCCACGTGTAAAAATGACCAGGCCGATGTACACATAAATCTGATAATATTGCAATAACACACTAGTCGTAAAATTCAAAATCAAAATCTTTTATTGCACTCATGTTAGTATGAAGTTCTTAAACTAATGCTTTTAGACGCTTTTATTGAGGAACTAGAAGATGCCCGCGACTTCGTTCGCGGAGGAGAAAAAGTCATAACCCGTCGTTTTTTCTTCAGCATAGTCGGGTAAAAAGTATCCTATAACCACCTGGAGATACCCAGCTACCCGTGTAATAAACATTATGGAAATTTGTTTAGAAGATTTTGCGTGATGAAGTCACAACGACACATACAAACACATAGAATCCAAAAAAAAATAGTTTTCGTTTTAGGGACATCCAAATAGTTATAATTTTTTGAAAATATCTTCAATGTACAGACATTTCATTTTTACAACTTTATAATAGTATAGATTAGTGCAAAATCTCATTATGCATGGCGGCATTTTTGTTTATTTGACGCATAATCCATATATAACAAAGTACTCTGTGCGCGAGACTGAATTAAGGTTTGCCAATTGGCGTAATTATGGTGTGCCATTTTCGGAGCCCGTATAACCTATCTACCTCTTTTTATGTTATATCATTGGTTGAAAATAGTATCCGAACGTGACTAAAAAAAATTTTGCGGGTAGACGATCACGAAAATTTACGCCAATTTTAAATAGGTCGACATGTTACATATGTGTCATGTGTCGCTGAAAATCTGCAGCTTAAATTTCTTGTAGCATAGCGCTTAAGTGTTTTACTTTAATTACTACAATGAATCCTGGGAACAAGGTAAAATAAGCTTCTGTCACGATATTTGCTAACATTAAGAATCCTTAAGTAAACTGAAAGTATAGTAATTGCCTTTGGTAATTCAGTTAATCAACTAACGGCCAAATTACTTAATTTTACGAGCGGCGATGTGTATCGTGCATAGTTTTTAATACCGTCGCATGCTTTCAATAATTTTAACCCGTGAAGCGTTATGGGCGATTATGCACTTCAAGGAATTTTGCAGTCCGATTTTTCATAAACTAGTATAAATTTAGTATGGGACCGTAAAAAATGGGACTGCAGGACAGTAAAATAGGGTTGTAAAAATTATATAAGATCGTGCATCGAAGCAAAATAAGAAAAATAAGGAACTAAGTCAAAATTTCGAGTTCGATACTTTACGTATAGCTCGTTTTATGAGCATTTAAAGTTGGGTGGGAAAGTCCATTTTTAAAGTATGGAAATATTAAAAAGTAATAATACCTTTGAATAACCCATAAAACGTAAGGTAACTTTTCTTATGAAACCGTTTTGATAAACGCAAGTTCTGACATAGCTGCAGAACAAACTTCTTAATTTCCCCACACAAGGTATTACAGTGTGACGTCACAATGTATTAGCCTTAAGTATGAAGCATTTTTTGGGAAAGTCCAAAAATGTGCTTTTAACATTGTTATATCTATAGGAGTTTTTATCATATTGAAGTATTTTTTTCACCAATATTTCTATTATAAAGACATCGTTCTATAACATACCACAGAAAATGTGGAAAGTAGGTCCTAAATTCAAAAATCGTTAGACGCACACGTGTGCGTCTAGCGCGCTTCACGGGTTAATCGACATTTGCTTTCAAGCCCGAGTATACAGTAGACTTATTAGGAACACTATTCAGCGTTGTCCATATACAAGGGGCTACGTAAACCTAATTTACTGGCCGCACCTCGCACTAATTCAGATTGGCCGCGGCACACCCACCGTCATGACTTACTAACAATACGCAGGGGTGAAATTTCCCTTATTATTCACAGTCTAGCCGTCGCCTATTGACGTATTTATTTATGGGTCCGGATTAGGTAATTTCATTCAGAATACGTTCATTAGCTTTCAATAGAAGCGCTCAAAATTTTAGTATGAAACAATTCATCAGGTTTCTTACTGATTAAGAAAACGTCTTGTTCTTCAGTTATGTAGGTCGTAGCTTTCCGTACACGTAATGAAACAAAGTCTGCTATTTTTATGTAAATTAGGTACACAGCCTGCTCTCGCCGTTACTAGAAATAAATTTAATGCACTACAGATGGAAAAAATAAGATGTGTAAAGGTACAACAGGAAAAGAGCATTTTTTCGTCGCACCTACGTCCTTTTGCTGCGAAGCGCAGTTTTGCGGCTATAATTAAAAAACGGTATATCCAATCATATTCGAAATAATTTTCGTTCAAATTATTTATTACGTACGTTATATCATTGTATGCGGTTTAGAAGATCCAGGGAGAAAAACAATATTTGTTACTTTCGGAGCAATTGTTTCCGAAAATATTCACTTAATCAAAAAAAAACAGGTTCGGTTACATGTATGAAGTGGGCCTCTACATTTATTTTTGCTATTTAACTGCCAAACTAAGTAGCGGCTTATACAAGACACCTATTCTCCAAATGTCATCAATATACATCTTGTAGTTTTTGAGTAAAATTCGTGTGACGGACGGACGGATATGACGAAACTATAAGGGTTACGTTTTTGCCATTTTGGCTACGGAACCCTAAAAAGCTATTCTATGTTGATATCAAGCCAATAATATTTGAAACGTTTGACGGATCTGTTTGAATGACTCTTGAAGAATAAGTAACCCAAATCTATTGCGGCTAATCCAAAGATTGACGTCACGCCACCGGTGCCTAGAAAAATATGTTTTGTTTGATCGGTATTTACTTTACATGAACATCCGCTTGTAAGAAAAGCAATTAGACTGTATTAATGTATTCTATAATTGCGTGCAAAGACAATGTGTGGTGTAAATCAAGGCAATTCGTGCCATTTGGAGGCCGACGACCTGCTAGCGAAATTGGGAGTTCATTGCCGAGGCGCGACGGAAGTCTAGAATGTTTTAACCTAATTATATATTTTTATCGCACTACACACAGCTTCACGCGAGCTAAAATAAAATTACGTTTTCTCACGCTACTGTTCTACAAGAATTAATCATTTACGCTATAATAAATGTCTATCTACACAGTTTGACAAATTACAGTAATCTATGAATCTTAATATAATGCGTGATTCTGATTATTTATTTAGACAGGTGTTAACGTCCGTTTTTGACGTCATGTTTATTGATTATCTTTTTGAATAGTGTAAAATTATATCTTAACCAGACTTTGTTCGATGTATTTAGCTTTTGTTGTTTCTCTTAGGATTAAATGGCTCAAAATTATTGGAATTAATAAAGTAACTAAATAGGTCATTTAAAATAATTTACGGCTCCCCGATTTAAAATAAAAATAAAAAATAAATATTAAGGGACAATTTTACACAAATCGAACTAGCCCCATGGTAAGCTCAATAAGGCTTGTGTTATGGGTACTAGACGACGATATATTTAATAGATATATTACTTATATACATAGAAAACATCCAAGACTCAGGAACAAATATTTATGCTCATCACACAAATATTTTCCCTTACCGGGATTTGAACCCAGGACCTCAGCTTCGCAGGCAACGTTACTCCCACTGAGCCAAACCGGTCGTCGATTTGTAAATAATTAGGTCATACTGAAAGTTTCTTGTTTTTGATAATAAGACCAAATATTATAATTATAATGCATTTATGGTTATCAAAGTATCTGCCTGCATCATTTATACATGTGTGCATTTGTTGGAACCGTTGTGTGAAGCAGTGGATCCAGTAGGGACCTTTTCAACGGCTTCGTGGAACGGATTCACTGTCGCTTCCGGGCTTGTAAAGTAAATCTCATAGCTTATCTTTTATTTTCGGTAATACAAAAAAAGGAGCAGGGTTTGAGGTCCGGGCTGTATGGGTCATCAGTTCCACATTTGATGTTTTCAAATACGCCAACGGCCAATTAGTTTAGGTTAAGTGAAAGTTTGTACGGAACCCTCGGTGCGCGAGTCAGTATCGCACTTGGTCGGATAAAAAAAATATATTTTTCACTTCTGGTCAAAAAGTACACGAAGCGAGACTAAAATAGTACATTTAGCCCCTAGGGTTTAAAAGAAAGCCATATAATCCCATACAAATTTCTATGACGCTGAAAAAAAAAACTAGCGGTCAGCTACATACTCGTTACTAATAATTAAAAACAAACAGACCAACTTGATCAGATTGGCCAAACTTTCTGATAGAATTGCTCAAACTGTACTTTTAGTCTTTCATGAAATATACAATTTTAATGTTAAGTATTTTTTATTTTCTCGCAGTCGAAGTGAAAAGCAGAGTGTTTAACACGTGGCTAAAAGCTATTATGACAATCAGACATATTTGTCCTCGCTCACTTCGTGAGCTCGTCCAAATAATCACTTCGTGTCATAATGGCTTATTTTAGCCCCTTGTCAAACAATCTACTATTAAACTTTAAATACTTTCATTTCGTTTACAGCTACGGCACGAACTGGAGCGAGTCGTCAGCGAGCGCGACCGCCTCCTCACGGAGAGCTCCGAGCTTGGTGTGGACAAGGCGTCGCGAGAGTCGGAACGCGTGGCGCTGAGGGCAGAGCTGCGCGAGGCGCGCCAGCGGGAACAACGACTGCTGCTGGACATTGGGGACCTCGAGGACGAGAACATCTCGCTGCAGAAACAAGTGTCTGTGCTGCGCTCTTCGCAGGTATGTCGCAAGGAGAGCTGCGCGAGGCACGCCAGCTGGAACAGCGGCTGCTTCTGGACATCGAGGACCCCGAGGCTGAGAACATCTCGCTGCAGAAACAAGTATCTGTGCTGCGCTCTTCGCAGGTATGTCGCAAGGAGAGCTGCGCGAGGCACGCCAGCTGGAACAGCGGCTGCTTCTGGACATCGAGGACCCCGAGGACGAGAACATCTCGCTGCAGAAACAAGTGTCTGTGCTGCGCTCTTCGCAGGTATGTCGCAAGGAGAGCTGCGCGAGGCACGCCAGCTAGAACAACGACTGCTGCTGGACATCGGAGACCCCGAGGACGAGAACATCTCGCTGCAGAAACAAGTGTCTGTGCTGCGCTCTTTGCAGGTATGTCGCAAGGAGAGCTGCGCGAGGCACGCCAGCTAGAACAGCGGCTGCTTCTGGATATCGGGGACCTCGAGGACAAGAACATCTCGCTGCAGAAACAAGTGTCTGTGCTGCGCTCTTTGCAGGTATGTCGCAAGGAGAGCTGCGCGAGGCACGCCAGCTAGAACAGCGGCTGCTTCTGGATATCGGGGACCTCGAGGACAAGAACATCTCGCTGCAGAAACAAGTGTCTGTGCTGCGCTCTTTGCAGGTATGTCGCAAGGAGAGCTGCGCGAGGCACGCCAGCTAGAACAGCGGCTGCTTCTGGATATCGGGGACCTCGAGGACAAGAACATCTCGCTGCAGAAACAAGTGTCTGTGCTGCGCTCTTTGCAGGTATGTCGCAAGGAGAGCTGCGCGAGGCACGCCAGCTAGAACAGCGGCTGCTTCTGGATATCGGGGACCTCGAGGACAAGAACATCTCGCTGCAGAAACAAGTGTCTGTGCTGCGCTCTTTGCAGGTATGTCGCAAGGAGAGCTGCGCGAGGCACGCCAGCTAGAACAGCGGCTGCTTCTGGATATCGGGGACCTCGAGGACAAGAACATCTCGCTGCAGAAACAAGTGTCTGTGCTGCTCTCTTTGCAGGTATGTCGCAAGGAGAGCTGCGCGAGGCACGCCAGCTAGAACAGCGGCTGCTTCTGGATATCGGGGACCTCGAGGACAAGAACATCTCGCTGCAGAAACAAGTGTCTGTGCTGCGCTCTTTGCAGGTATGTCGCAAGGAGAGCTGCGCGAGGCACGCCAGCTAGAACAGCGGCTGCTTCTGGATATCGGGGACCTCGAGGACAAGAACATCTCGCTGCAGAAACAAGTGTCTGTGCTGCGCTCTTTGCAGGTATGTCGCAAGGAGAGCTGCGCGAGGCACGCCAGCTAGAACAGCGGCTGCTTCTGGATATCGGGGACCTCGAGGACAAGAACATCTCGCTGCAGAAACAAGTGTCTGTGCTGCGCTCTTTGCAGGTATGTCGCAAGGAGAGCTGCGCGAGGCACGCCAGCTAGAACAACGACTACTGCTGGACATCGGAGACCCCGAGGACGAGAACATCTCGCTGCAGAAACAAGTGTCTGTGCTGCGCTCTTTGCAGGTATGTCGCAAGGAGAGTTGCGCGAGGCACGCCAGCTAGAACAACGACTGCTGCTGGATATCGGGGACCTCGAGGACAAGAACATCTCGCTGGAGGAGCAAGTTTTCTTTTACTTTCTGCTTTACATCGAGGATCACTACACTAGGTTACCCTAAAAATGAAAACACCGCTATAAATTCAAAAAGAATTGACGATACTTTCCATCGTCGATCAAATTCCCCGATCATGTATCCAGTACATATTTCATACCGAAATGATTTCTTTCAGGTTGAATTCGAGGGCCTGAAGCATGAAGTCCGACAGCTCCGTGAAGAAGCGGAGAACCTCCGCGCGGCCGCGGACGAGACTGCAGCTCTGCGGCGCATCGCGGAGAGACAGCTCGGGGAGGCGCTGGAGGCGCTGCAGGCGGAGCGGGAAGCCAAGTTCGCCGCCAAGAAGGAGCTCGACGCTCACCTGAGTCGCGAGGCCGCCTACAATATCACCAACCTGGCCTACAGCATACGAGGTGAGACGTATAGGATTTCGCATTATGGAGATACAGATTGAGGGGCGGTTGAAGCGCTGCAAGGGTAGAGAGAAGCCAAGTTCGCCGCCAAGGAGCTCGACGCGTACTCAGCCATAAGACGTCCGAGTAGGGATGGCGGGGATGGTATCACTTCGTGGAGTTCCACAGCACACTCCCTATAGTAGTCTGTAATATTTAACCCATGTTGTCTGTTTCAGGCATGGGCGAGGAGGGCGGCTCGGAAGAAGGCTCCCCCGGCGCGTCCAACTCGGAGCTGGCGGCGGCCATGGGCGAGCACCACGCCGATTTGTTCTCGGAGGTGCACCTGCACGAGGTCTCGCGCCTCGAGAAGCAGCTTGAACAGGCACACAACGAAAACGTGAGTTATTTCATATATTTAATAATCCACGTTTAGAACGGACCCGAACGAAATTAGTCAAAATTAGAAAAGAAAAATTGTGTACATCGAAAATTTGAATTATACATAATGTAATATCAATAAATACACGTCGACGCTATAGTTTAATACGTTAAAATAGCGTGCTTATACTATTTTACAATTATTAATTTACGTAAAAGATTGAACGCAACAAAACTGAAAAATAGTTACGCAACGAAACCTTTATTTTATGTTATCTATGGAATGAGATTCTACCAATCACGAAATGACACTTTATAACACAATGTTGGGATTTGCGACACTTGAAAGTAACAAGCTTTTTCCGACTTAATAATTTATTCGTTTCCTCACAAGTGTGATGAAAAACATTGTGTGATATTCGGGCGGTACCGGAATTACAAACTCGAGTCATTAAGGGCCTCAGCCTGCGGCTTCAGGATTCAATGTGCTCTCGTTTGTAATTTCTTCTTTAGCGCCCACGGTGCACAATGTACTATTTTCTCTTTTTTTGCCCCTGAGTCATAATCTGTATTCCATCTCCAGAGCCAGCTGTCGGCGTCGGTGCGCGCGGCGCAGGCGACGGCGGAGAGCGAGAGCGCGTGCGCGTGCGTGCTGCGCTGCGGCCTGCAGCGCGCCGCCTCGCGCGTCTCCGCCCTCGCCGCGCTGCACCACGACACGCAGCCGCAGCCGCCGGTCGGTACCCGCCCACTGCGTCCGCGAGCACCGTGCCCCGTCCACCGTCACATAACCACCGACCGTTGGAAACCGTCGGATGGGGACGGCGCGATACCGGTCGTTGTGGGGGGATCTTTGAGGGAGGCTTTTGTCCAACAATGATGATAACGAGGCACCGGTTCAAATCCGGTCGGAGTCTTGTTTTTTTTTCATTATTTGGATTTTTGTATTTCAAGAATATAGATTCTTAGTGATAAAATTCACTATAAAATCACGAAGAAAAAATCAATGATGATAATCGTATTGTTTTTTGTCAGGAGGACGAGAAGTCGGAGGGCAGCTTGAGCGGGCGCGCGGCGGCGTGGCTGACGTGGTGGCGCGTGTCGGGCAGCGAGCTGGGCGCGCTGGGGGCGGCCCTCGGCGAGCTGCAGGCGCAGTCGGCGCCGCCCGACGCGTCGCCCGCGGCGCTGGCGCGCGCCTCGCTCGCCGAGCTCAGCGACCGCGTGGCCGAGGCCGAGGTGCGCGCGGCCGCGCTGCAGGCCGACTGCGACCTGCTCAGGACGCTCGCCGGAGGTACGCGCTGTCGGTATTGTCGGACAGTGAGCTCTGCGCGCTGGGCGCATCTTTCAGGAGAATGTTGAGCAAACCCAGAGTTCGAGGCGTAGGGGAGTTGCGAGCGTGGCGCGTGCGCGTGCCGTCCGGAACCGCAAATAACTGAAGACGGCGCTGGTCGCCTATATGCGTAGATGACGATTATAGGCACAGAAAGACGCATATACTCTACTCGTACCACTTGGAATATCTATGTCATTCCTAGGTTAAGGTGTTTTGACGTGAAGTGTCCGTTAACTTGCGATGTAGTAACAGGTGTGGTGTTGCAGGCGCGGGGCGCGCGCTGTCGTCGGCGGCGCCGGCGCTGTCGTCGGCGGCGGAGGCGCTGGCGCAGATGTACCACCACGTGTGCGCCGTCAACGGCACGCAGCCCGAGCGGCTGCTGCTGGAGCACGCCGCCATCAGCGACGGTAACCACTCACCACATTACACATTTTACTTACTTTCACTGTCGTCGGCGGCGGAGGCGCTGGCGCAGATGTACCACCACGTGTGCGCCGTCAACGGCACGCAGCCCGAGCGGCTGCTGCTGGAGCACGCCGCCATCAGCGACGGTAACCACTCACCACATTACACATTTTACTTACTTTCACTGTCGTCGGCGGCGGAGGCGCTGGCGCAGATGTACCACCACGTGTGCGCCGTCAACGGCACGCAGCCCGAGCGGCTGCTGCTGGAGCACGCCGCCATCAGCGACGGTAACCACTCACCACATTACACATTTTACTTACTTTCACTGTCGTCGGCGGCGGAGGCGCTGGCGCAGATGTACCACCACGTGTGCGCCGTCAACGGCACGCAGCCCGAGCGGCTGCTGCTGGAGCACGCCGCCATCAGCGACGGTAACCACTCACCACATTACACATTTTACTTACTTTCACTGTCGTCGGCGGCGGAGGCGCTGGCGCAGATGTACCACCACGTGTGCGCCGTCAACGGCACGCAGCCCGAGCGGCTGCTGCTGGAGCACGCCGCCATCAGCGACGGTAACCACTCACCACATTACACATTTTACTTACTTTCACTGTCGTCGGCGGCGGAGGCGCTGGCGCAGATGTACCACCACGTGTGCGCCGTCAACGGCACGCAGCCCGAGCGGCTGCTGCTGGAGCACGCCGCCATCAGCGACGGTAACCACTCACCACATTACACATTTTACTTACTTTCACTGTCGTCGGCGGCGGAGGCGCTGGCGCAGATGTACCACCACGTGTGCGCCGTCAACGGCACGCAGCCCGAGCGGCTGCTGCTGGAGCACGCCGCCATCAGCGACGGTAACCACTCACCACATTACACATTTTACTTACTTTCACTGTCGTCGGCGGCGGAGGCGCTGGCGCAGATGTACCACCACGTGTGCGCCGTCAACGGCACGCAGCCCGAGCGGCTGCTGCTGGAGCACGCCGCCATCAGCGACGGTAACCACTCACCACATTACACATTTTACTTACTTTCACCGTCATTCCCAATCGGTGCCTCTAGCCTTAACTCTACTACTAATAAGTACTCAGGCAGACCGTACGCTTGTTTGCCACCTTAGTAGTATAAAAAAAAACTAGCAGTCACTTCATATGGTTTAGCTAGCTTATAGAAAAAGCATGCTGTGTTTGCCTGCAATTGGATAAATACTCTTGTCTGATCTATGTCCATATGATATCAGTGTCATTTTATTCAGAGGGCAAACCTATTACTAAATAAGTAAATAAACTCAAGATTTAAAAAATACCATAATTCAAGACACAGTGAATACGAACAGTTCTAAAAAGTCTTGTTAGTTAAAAAATACAAGTCTATGTAAAAGTTTGCAGTTTACTAAGTTAAAGGTTAATAACAGGTTAAGTAAGTCCAGAATAATATATCATTTCATTATATCAGGTTGATTGCCAATTGACTTCAATTGATTATTTCTTATTTATTTCGCCACACTTTCTACGAGTATATGAAACGATTTCGGTAACTTTTCAAAATTTCTAATAGGGAGTTCCCCAGCATTGAAGTTAATAAATAGGTTTCAATGTTGGGAAACTTTTGTTTCAATTTCCAGAAATTTCCGAATTCTTTCTGTTTCTTGAAAATTCCGCAATTTGCATATCTAATGATGATATTATCAGTCTAATTATGGCTTCTTAAAATCGGAAAAACGCCAATGGTTTCATCATGATGTCAAAATTGTGTCAAAGAGGGTGTCAGGTGGTGATTTTTCTATCATGCACACCATAAACCACCACGTTCTTCTGCCAACGGTTAGTACTTTGGCTGCTAAGGGCCGATTCATACCGGAAAGGCAGTGGCCGGCAGCGGCGCGGCGAGCACTTTTAGTGTGAAATAATTTTAAACTTAATCTACATACTTTAAAGAGCGGTATCGCTAAAAAGGTCGCGCGGCCGCCTGCGGCGACCTACGCTGACGGCGGCCGCCATCCCGGTGTGAATCCGCCCTAATTGTGTTCGACCAGACGTTAGAAAGCCGGTCATTTTTAGCTTTGACTTTAGTTGAATTTATAGTGTACGCTTACCGCAATAGAGGTGTATAATTTTATCTGTCGTATTTAAATATGAGTCTATATCTCTGTTGTCAGTGCGCGGCGCCGACGGGCGGTCGGTGGAGGTGGAGGACGAGGCGCTGGCGCTGGCGGCCGGCGAGCTGGAGGGACTCCGCGCCGCCGGAGCCGTGGCGCGCGCCGCCGACACGCTGCTGGACCAACTCACGCACCTGCGCGCCGCGCTCGACGCCGCGCTCGACTCGCGCCGCCACCACCACCGCGCGCCCGGTAACACCTCACACTTGACACACTACACGTACTGGCGGCCGGCGAGCTGGAGGGACTCCGCGCCGCCGACACGCTGCTGGACCAACTCACGCACCTGCGCGCCGCGCTCGACGCCGCGCTCGACTCGCGCCGCCACCACCACCGCGCGCCCGGTAACACCTCACACTTGACACACTACACGTACTGGCGGCCGGCGAGCTGGAGGGACTCCGCGCCGCCGACACGCTGCTGGACCAACTCACGCACCTGCGCGCCGCGCTCGACGCCGCGCTCGACTCGCGCCGCCACCACCACCGCGCGCCCGGTAACACCTCACACTTGACACACTACACGTACTGGCGGCCGGCGAGCTGGAGGGACTCCGCGCCGCCGACACGCTGCTGGACCAACTCACGCACCTGCGCGCCGCGCTCGACGCCGCGCTCGACTCGCGCCGCCACCACCACCGCGCGCCCGGTAACACCTCACACTTGACACACTACACGTACTGGCGGCCGGCGAGCTGGAGGGACTCCGCGCCGCCGACACGCTGCTGGACCAACTCACGCACCTGCGCGCCGCGCTCGACGCCGCGCTCGACTCGCGCCGCCACCACCACCGCGCGCCCGGTAACACCTCACACTTGACACACTACACGTACTGGCGGCCGGCGAGCTGGAGGGACTCCGCGCCGCCGACACGCTGCTGGACCAACTCACGCACCTGCGCGCCGCGCTCGACGCCGCGCTCGACTCGCGCCGCCACCACCACCGCGCGCCCGGTAACACCTCACACTTGACACACTACACGTACTGGCGGCCGGCGAGCTGGAGGGACTCCGCGCCGCCGACACGCTGCTGGACCAACTCACGCACCTGCGCGCCGCGCTCGACGCCGCGCTCGACTCGCGCCGCCACCACCACCACGCGCCCGGTAACACCTCACACTTGACACACTACACGTACTGGCGGCCGGCGAGCTGGAGGGACTCCGCGCCGCCGACACGCTGCTGGACCAACTCACGCACCTGCGCGCCGCGCTCGACGCCGCGCTCGACTCGCGCCGCCACCACCACCGCGGCCCGGTAACACCTCACACTTGACACACTACACGTACACTTCGGACATGTTCCGACCCGTTCGGCACAGTCGTCCACTTGTACTAGGCGAACAGGTTGAGTCCAATACTGAGTGCTGCGCTCGACTCGCGCGGGCATCTCCACCGCGCACCCGGGAACACCTGACTCGGACATGATCCGATTCGTTCGAGAGTTAAAATGGATCCGCGCGGTCGGACCCGTATATTCGACTCTGCTCGATTCGTTTAAAACAGCCCCGTAACTATCAGCGCTTAATAAAATGATAACGATATCGTTGCTAAGGAAATGTATGTTTGGATTAACGTCGACCTACTTGTATTTTTTTGAAGAGCTGGAATATAATTTAATTTTACTACATCCTTCATGGCGACATGCTACGATTATCATACGTTACGAATAAGATGTAAGTATGTTCTCCATAACCCCTTACTAACATCCTTCATTTTCCAGCCTGTCCTCAACCCGATGCACCATCCTCAAAACCGAAAAATCCTAATTGCAATTCCATTAAGAAAGCCAAAGAGCAAACTAACAGTAAGCTCAAGATGACGGACACGAAACGAAAACTCACCAACTTGATAACCAAACTGCAGAAGAAAATAACCGTTGAACACTGCGAAAACTACACCGGGGTCGGTCGAGTGAAAAAAATAACAGACTACTTCGAGCATATAGCTAAAACCTCGAACGATTTCGATGACAAAATGAAGTTCGAAAAAGATGCTTGGAGATCCAACGATTGCTACGACTTGAATCTGAATTCATCCTACAATAAGCCTAAAATACCTAGTATAAGAAAACCTATGATGTATAGAAACTCTCCAAACGCGAATCTCCACTCAGTATGGAAGAACACAATATTGCGTGGACAGAGTATGTACTGCAGGGACGCACGAAACAACTCCAATGTACTAAGTAATGTGAGGGACTCGCTGCGATCCAGTTTAGTGACGTGTGTGTTGATGTTGCAGTATATTATGTGACTACAAGAAAGTTTGTGGTGCCCACTACAGTAGTAAGACTCGTTCAATTCCATTTCAGTAGTTAGAGTTGTAGATGAAGGAGATGAAAATATTTTTACGTCACACCTTGCCAAAATGTGAGTTTTATTCCCAAAAACTCCCATTATAGCCAGGTGAAGACTTAAAATTGTGTAGTCACCACGGGCAGTAAAAAAGAAAGCCCTCTATCGGATATTTACAACCGTCGCCTGCGGCTCGGGTCACACAAATACTAGCGATTTCGGGTTTTCTTTCTTTTACAGCCCTTGGTAAGTAATGTTCGATAGTGTATACTTATATTTTATCCATGAAATCCGGCCTTTATGACAGTGTAGGATTATTATATTAGAAATATTAATATAGTACTAATAAATGCATTAGAAATTAAAAAATCATGTTGATAACGTTATTTAACATCTACCGTGTTAAATATAACTGCCATTCCATCTTAGTACTACATCAATAATCGTTGTTTTCGGACACGGTTTCTGTCACGCAACGCTCAGTACTTAACTTAATCCGTTGGAACGCTCCTAACATTTATTCGTCTTCATCTGTCATTAATGGTTATTATTTGCTCAGGAATGGAATCCGAGGAGCGGGCGGCTGAGCTCGCGGAGATGCAAGAGCAAGTCATCAAGCTCAAGTCGCTACTGTCGACCAAGCGCGAGCAGATCGCCACGCTGCGCACCGTGCTCAAGTCCAACAAGAACACGGCCGAGGTGGCGCTCGCCAACCTGAAGAGCAAGTACGAGACCGAGAAGACCATCGTCACCGAGACCATGCTGAAGCTGAGGAACGAGCTGAGACTGTTGAAGGAGGATGCCGCTACGTTCTCGAGTGAGTTGACACTGGATTTTGTTATCTTCTTTAAGAAACGTGCGCTATGATACGAGATTGTTTTTCTCAAACGTTTTATTACTAAATAAGATTTTACTGCTGTATATCGTTTTAAGTTTTTTAGTCGAAGAGAAGTGTAAATAATTTAAAAATAAAATACGTATTGGTTAAATAATTACTCGGTCAGCACAAGTGCAACTCGATTTTTCTGTTGACTCCAAAACATAAGGTAAATTTGCTGGCCTATTACTGGCCATCCTCTGGTTATTCGCGAAATCGCAAAAGTATAATCTGTAGCCAGTGGTTGAACTGTGGATGAAAGATATGTACGAAAAATTACTTTTATAATTATAACTACACTTTGTTATAAATACCCCTGGATTATTTTTATAAATCGCGTAGTAAACGCCGACTGGAGTTATTGGCGATTTATATTACCTAGTTTATTTATTTATTAATAGGTTTGCCAACAGATACAACACAAAATAAAATTACACTAATATCATAGTTAATGTTTTACCAACCGCAAGATAACGAAGATTCTTTTTCAACTTGTCGATAAAGAATAAACCAAATTGTTCTCGTGTGCAGGTCTCCGCGCGATGTTCGCGGCGCGGTGCGAAGAATACGTAACGCAGGTGGACGAGCTGACGCAGGCTCTGGCCGGCGCCGAGGACGAGAAGAAGACCCTCAACCAGCTGCTGCGGCTCGCCGTGCAGCAGAAGCTCGCGCTCACGCAGCGCCTCGAGGAGCTCGAGGTATGTGCCCGTGTCACGGACAGTACGTGGCACCAGTGGACGCGCTGACGCAGGCTCTGGCCGGCGCCGAGGACGAGAAGAAGACCCTCAACCAGCTGCTGCGGCTCGCCGTGCAGCAGAAGCTCGCGCTCACGCAGCGCCTCGAGGAGCTCGAGGTATGTGCCCGTGTCACGGACAGTACGTGGCACCAGTGGACGCGCTGACGCAGGCTCTGGCCGGCGCCGAGGACGAGAAGAAGACCCTCAACCAGCTGCTGCGGCTCGCCGTGCAGCAGAAGCTCGCGCTCACGCAGCGCCTCGAGGAGCTCGAGGTATGTGCCCGTGTCACGGACAGTACGTGGCACCAGTGGACGCGCTGACGCAGGCTCTGGCCGGCGCCGAGGACGAGAAGAAGACCCTCAACCAGCTGCTGCGGCTCGCCGTGCAGCAGAAGCTCGCGCTCACGCAGCGCCTCGAGGAGCTCGAGGTATGTGCCCGTGTCACGGACAGTACGTGGCACCAGTGGACGCGCTGACGCAGGC
Source organism: Hedya salicella (assembly GCA_905404275.2). Lineage (NCBI taxonomy): Eukaryota > Metazoa > Arthropoda > Insecta > Lepidoptera > Tortricidae > Hedya > Hedya salicella. The sequence continues at coordinate 6,507,358 of FR990112.1, read as the reverse complement.
TCTGGCCGGCGCCGAGGACGAGAAGAAGACCCTCAACCAGCTGCTGCGGCTCGCCGTGCAGCAGAAACTCGCGCTCACGCAGCGCCTCGAGGAGCTCGAGGTATGTGCCCGTGTCACGGACAGTACGTGGCACCAGTGGACGCGCTGACGCAGGCTCTGGCCGGCGCCGAGGACGAGAAGAAGACCCTCAACCAGCTGCTGCGGCTCGCCGTGCAGCAGAAGCTCGCGCTCACGCAGCGCCTCGAGGAGCTCGAGGTATGTGCCCGTGTCACGGACAGTACGTGGCACCAGTGGACGCGCTGACGCAGGCTCTGGCCGGCGCCGAGGACGAGAAGAAGACCCTCAACCAGCTGCTGCGGCTCGCCGTGCAGCAGAAGCTCGCGCTCACGCAGCGCCTCGAGGAGCTCGAGGTATGTGCCCGTGTCACGGACAGTACGTGGCACCAGTGGACGCGCTGACGCAGGCTCTGGCCGGCGCCGAGGACGAGAAGAAGACCCTCAACCAGCTGCTGCGGCTCGCCGTGCAGCAGAAGCTCGCGCTCACGCAGCGCCTCGAGGAGCTCGAGGTATGTGCCCGTGTCACGGACAGTACGTGGCACCAGTGGACGCGCTGACGCAGGCTCTGGCCGGCGCCGAGGACGAGAAGAAGACCCTCAACCAGCTGCTGCGGCTCGCCGTGCAGCAGAAGCTCGCGCTCACGCAGCGCCTCGAGGAGCTCGAGGTATGTGCCCGTGTCACGGACAGTACGTGGCACCAGTGGACGCGCTGACGCAGGCTCTGGCCGGCGCCGAGGACGAGAAGAAGACCCTCAACCAGCTGCTGCGGCTCGCCGTGCAGCAGAAGCTCGCGCTCACGCAGCGCCTCGAGGAGCTCGAGGTATGTGCCCGTGTCACGGACAGTACGTGGCACCAGTGGACGCGCTGACGCAGGCTCTGGCCGGCGCCGAGGACGAGAAGAAGACCCTCAACCAGCTGCTGCGGCTCGCCGTGCAGCAGAAGCTCGCGCTCACGCAGCGCCTCGAGGAGCTCGAGGTATGTGCCCGTGTCACGGACAGTACGTGGCACCGGTGGACGCGCTGACGCAGGCTCTGGCCGGCGCCGAGGACGAGAAGAAGACCCTCAACCAGCTGCTGCGGCTCGCCGTGCAGCAGAAGCTCGCGCTCACGCAGCGCCTCGAGGAGCTCGAGGTATTTGCCTCGGTGTAGGACAGTACGTGGCACCAGTGGACGAGAAGATGCAGGCCCTGGCCAGCGTCGAGGACGAGAAGAAGACCCTCAACCAGCTGCTGCTTACACCATAGTTTAAGATCGTATAGCCATCCTTCCTATAGAGTCGCAGAGATGGAGCGCGTCGCGGAGACGGCATCCATTTATGGTCTTGAAAGATGACGACAAACATTTAATTATAGGAGTCGTTTTTTACGTTCTCGGAGGTGATTTCAAAATAACAGATAATACCGTTTTCACTTAGGTTACGATCAGTAGCGAACGTTCTTATCCCCACGCAGAATAAACCTGCTTAACGGGTTCTCGACAGGGCAACAGTTAATCCGCACGTCATATATGGTATTATTCATTCATTTAACTTCAGAGCTACAGTTCTTGTCGGTGGAATAACCGCCACTTCTCTCCGTCTTCGGCTAGAGACTTCACTTCTTAAGACGACCTGACGTTCACTTTCTCCTTTACTCGGGCAAAGGAGGCTCCCTCGTCTCCCTCTTCCCGTCTACCCTTCAACTCACCTGTATCCCAAATCGTGTTGTGATGCAACTTTAAAGGAGATCTTCTCTCGCTCAGGTGGACCGCGAGATGCGCACGCGGCGCGTCCCCAAGGCGGCGGGTCCGACGCGAACGCGCGGGCGCGATTTTTAGCGGCTCGTGTTTGCGCTCAAGGCCGCGGCCGGGGCGCTGCGCGCGCTTCTGGCGCGCCCCGCGCCCTCCGCGCCCCCCGCGCCCTCCGCGCCGCGCCGCGCCGCCGCCGCGCCCCACGCGCGCTGACCGCGCCCGGCCCCACGGCGCCCGCCGCGACCACCGACCGAGACCCGCTCGCTTCGACACTGGCCTCTGTTCGGCGGCGAGGGGACCGTGCGGTTGAAAGGATTCGATTGCACTATCCATGTGAGGAGAACGTTCCGGTCCCCGTTCATTGATACCGTGCCCTCGAAACGGGTCACGCGCTCGTGTCGGGTTTTTATTATGATCGGATGTGGTGTGCCTCGGTCGCGAGTGCTTTCCGGAGAGACGATAATTGGTTTATTGTGCGACCTGCCTCCTCTCAGCCGTGCGGTCTCCGCGACTCTCGAACGAGGTCTAGGGGTGATCGAAGCGATATTGAAACGTTTTTAACGCGTCGCGACCGACCGCCACGTATTTCGTACTCCGGCGGCGGAAAGACTTCGATTTCGGACACGTGCAGTGATTCTTTAGTGATTCCCGGGGCGCCCCGCGCGACGACTCGGTCGGACGAGCGGGGCGGGGCGTCTCGTCGTTTTTTTATATATCGTTCTTAGGAGACTAAATTATTTATACGTTTTATAAATCTTATTAACCGTACCAATAAGATTAGGCGGAGGGGCTCGGGCGATACGTTTTCTGTTGAGGGCGCCGCGCGCACGGACCCCGGAAGCGAACCGTCAAACTGTGCAATACCGTGCGCGCGCGCCCGCCCTTCGGTTAGAGTTGAACTTTGAGTCGACGGAGCCCCTCCATGAATGGTTGGTGTTAAATGAGTGTTGACTGATGTTACTGTGTAGCGGCCGTCGCCCCGCGCCGCGGGTCGCCGCTTCGGCCGCCCGCGGCGCGGGTCGCGGCTCCGTCGCGTCGCCGACTAGTTTATCGAATTTCCTCCTATTCGTACCTATCGCGCGCCGTCAGATTGATGTTGATCGAGTATTTTTGTAATAGTTGCGGTGTATTTTTATCACGCGAATGAATTTATCGCCGTTGTTACGTCGCGTACGAGACGATTTATCCCTTGTGAAGCAGATTTTTCTATTATTATCGTGTCGAAAACGGGAATTATCGATAAAGCCGTGCGAAGTTATTTTTTATGACATATTTATAATCTAATCGTACGATTCGCATATATACATTATTACGAAATCCTCCACTCGATACGAATGTTTGAGTACGTCCAAAATGAATTTTCAAAAAATAATCATCGGTGTCCATCCATTGTGTGCGCAAAAAGACTATGTAATCTGTTCTATAGTCGGTTAGTACGTTCGTTGTGTTTGTGGCCCTCCGCCGCCCACTTTCGTCCATCTTGTTCTAGTTGTGTAGTGTCCGTCGTGACGCGCGTTGCCGTCCCGTGGCCTCGCCACTCGCGTCCATTCTTGTCCAGCGCCCGATCGACCGGTACTTGCTCGCTTCGACGACCTGTCCCTGTTTTACTCCGTATGTTTATCCTTAATGACGAATCGGTCTCTAGGTTGCTCAAACACTTGCTCACGGAGGTCGATCGGCGTTCTATTTTTAAGGGGAGATTTACAAATATTATTGACTTGTTACGATATGGTTTACGTTGTGTTGTCGTGGGATGTGATAGCGGCTCGCCGCTCGGCGCGACGTAGTCGTAGTGTCCGGACCTAGGCTAGTTCGACCGTTCCATGTAGTGGGCACTCGCCCGTAGTAGGTATTTTTACTGGATTAGATATTATAGTGCTAGTTGATACGTTAACCTTCAAGTATACTTCGTAGGTTACCTTATTTAACGGGATCTCCGTCGAGATGCGTAGTGAATTGGTTTGCAATATTAACATTATTAGTATAATTCGTTTGCATAGCTCAAAGCGGGCTCGCCCGAGGACCATAGCCTTGCATTTATTGTTTTATAGACTATCGTATTGATTAGCTTTTATCGTAGCCTCTTATGTACTTAAACGATGGACTTACCAGCAGTAGTTAGTATCTATCTTTATTTCTAAGTATTATTATTTTCTTTCTAGCTAAGCAGCAGGCATCGTTTAGTATTGTTTATGTCTAGTCAATGTTACCGGCGCGCGCTCCGCTGCCGACGTCTAGCCGGATGCTGTCGTACTGATCAATTGTCTTATATTAAAGTATTTTATTATTTTTACACGGTTGTTATGAAATCAGTATTTTAATAACCTGCTCTTGCGGATTGTACGCAAAAGGGAGAGTGCACGAAATGATTTGTATGTAGTAGTAACGTCCGGCTGGGTGCGACAGCGGCGCGGGCGGGCCGTCCAGTTCCCATGGTGGCAGAGCATCTATTTATACTTTATCATAAGCCTTTCGTCCACATACATTATCTATTTTGACATTGTTATGTTTAACAGTATTGTACACAAGTTTTTTGACATGGTGAAATCGTTTACATTTATTTATATCAGATTGTTATATTTTGTTAGATGAATTTGACTACACGGGCGATGCGGAGCTCGCTGCGCCCCGTGTTAGAAACTGGCCAAGTCTCGGTTCCATCGGGACTCATCTTTATCGGGAGATTTTATTACGTTTTAATAGCTTCGATGTCTGTGGTCGCATTATTGTTGATACTTCGCGAGATTTCCATTCAATTTTGGTTTATAGAGGGCACCACCTTCTACCAAACATCACAAATTTTCATGCAAATCTCCAACTGATATAAGTATTGCGACCATGGTTGATCGTATTGTTTGGGACACTTGTAGAGATGTTCATCAATGAAGCCGAGGATTGGTTCGCGCCCCGGAGTCGCTCGATGTCTGCTGCCCCTCGCGGTGGTGGTTCAGAGCGATTAACCAAATATTTCTTTATTTATACACTTTAACAATTTAGAATACTTATTTTGCTTAGGCATAGATATTATTTTCTATTATAGAAAATTATTGAGTTTTTATAATCATTAAAGATTTAAAAGTATTTAAAACGCCCGCTAGTTTATTATATAGCGACATGATTAGTATTGGACCACGGGTCGCATGGATGTTCCCATATCATCTGTTTTCGGAGCCCGACATCAAATATTGCACAGTTTGATGGTTCCTTGTCGCCTTTATTCCTAGTAGATACTTAGCAAGATGGCCACTGTCTTATATTTACTTTAAGCGTTATGTAATCACGCCAGATTACAAGTCTTTGCATAATAGAATCTCAAACATAAGTAACTCATGAGCTTTAGATGTTATATGTTCGCTATACTATGTCAGAGTCAGGACAGATTGTACGAACCAGTTTCGGGAACATATCATGACAGACGGACTATATTTTCAAACTGTAAGGCACGCCGTGTTGTCGCAATGACTGATAACAATCATGTATGAGAATAATAAATTATTATATTTAACATTGGTCTTTTATTTTTCAACCTACGAAGAAAACGGAGGAGGTCATTTTATAAGTCGACGTATAAGTTTTTTGGGTGAATCAACCTTTTTTTGTTGTTATTCTGTCCCGTGACTCAGGAGTTTAGGAGACAATAGTGACAGAGTCACTTAGAAAGGAACTGCTGAGGTGTGGTCCCCGGAAAAAAATACGTACATATTGTCTTAAACAATAGTTATTTGTTATGCAAGGCTGAAAAGTTGTTATTTGGCGCGAGTACTTGAATGGAAAGCCGACTAAGCGAAGGGATCTAAAATTGAACGATGAGTGGAGCAAGTAAATAGATTCCTGAGCGTAAAGAGGCTTTCAAGTCACGAGAAGTCAAATAATTATGCATCCGTGCGAAACACACTACTTTTTAACTCACAACAGCGAGGAAAATATGAGATGGAAATTATAAACAGATTCTTTTTTCATTTAAAACTAGTAATAATGAACCTACGAAACATACTCATAACAACTGAAACAAACATATAAAAAAATATAAATTCTAACTTCAAATGGCTTTTCCACGCAGATTTGGCGCTGTAAACGAAACTTTTCCTAGCTAGAGGTGAAAAATATTTTTCACTTCTGTTCAAAAAGTACGTCATATTAGCTTCGCGAAGCGAGACTAAAATAGTACATTTAGCCCCTAGGGTTTAAAATAAAACCATATAATCCCATACAAATTTCTATGACACTGAAAAAAGAAACTTGCGGCCAGCTACATACTCCTTATGAATAATTAAAAATAAACAAACCAACCTGATCAGATTGGCCAAACTTTCTGATAGATTTGCTCATACTTTTAGTTTTTCATGAAATATATAATTTTAATGTTAAGTATTTTTATTTTCTCCCTGTCGAAGTGAAAAGCAGAGTGTTAAACACGTGGCTAAAGGCCATTATGACACTCAGATATATTTTTATTTACTTCGTGTCGTAATGGCTTATTTTAGCCCCTTGTCAAACAATCTACTATTTATTTATTTTATATCATTTAAAATTGTAGGGTAGAGTGACTCAGGGGACGTAACCATGACAACGGTTACAGAAAAAAGTCAATTGACCCTTTTATGGCTGTATCAAATGAAACATGCGTTACTGATGAGATAGTTTATTAGACAAATAAATACCACTGTTGAGGACTGCTACAAAATCACTTTTTTATCCCAGTCAGAAACTTAGGAGACCTGTCCATCAATTTCGTGTGCTACTGTTATTACAAATCTGTTTTTACATGTCGACAACACTGATTCGTAAAATTATAAGCACCAGTGTCACTAAACTAGTAAGGTCACCAAAGTTCCTATTAATGGTCTACAAAATACAGGGAAATCTCGTGATATAAACAAAACCTCTTAAGTTGCAGCACAATCCGTTGTACAGTTCCGGCATAAACAGCTAGCTGCCAACAGCATATTTCACACAAGACTCCAGAGGTTCGAGGTAAATCCCTCTAATTACTCGCGATACTTCCAGTGGCAGTTCCTTTGAAAGAACTATTGCAACTTTTTTTTCGCACTTGTGCCTTCACAAGAAATTTTTCGCCTTTTTCCTTTGTTAGAATTTTGTTCTTTTACAAGAGCTGAAGGAACAACTGAGAACTGCTTTTGGCACTAGTTCCTTCACAAGAAATTTTTCGCCTTTTTACTTTGTTAGAATTTTGTTCTTTTACAAGACCTGAAGGAACAACCGAGAACTGCTTTTGGCACTAGTTCCTTCACAAGAAATTTTTCGCCTTTTTACTTTGTTAGAATTTTGTTCTTTTACAAGAGCTGAAGGAACAACCGAGAACTGCTTTTGGCACTAGTTCCTTCAAAAGAAATTCTTCGCCTTTTTACTTTGTTAGAATTTTGTTCTTTTACAAGAGCTGAAGGAACAACCGAGAACTGTTTTTGGCACTAGTTCCTTCAAATATCCAGAAGGAACTAAGTGCTAGATTTTATTTGTCCTCTTAAGCCCGTGGGCAAAAAATAATGAATGTAATGCAATTGCTTCAATATGCAATATTACAAAAGTTATAGTAAGGGTTGGTCGTTATGTAGTTATCAATAATGTCATTGACGTTAGCGTATTTGTTTTATTTAAGAGGCTCCCATACGCGAACCTTCAATCCGTAGCTCTTTACTTTTTAGGGTTCCGTAGCAAAAATGGCAAAAACGGAACCCTTATAGATTCGTCATCTGTCTGTGTGTCCGTCCGTATGTCACAGGCATTTTACTCAAAAACTATAAGATGTAGATTGATGAAATTTGGAGCATAGGTGTCGTTTGTAAACCGCTACTTAGTTTGATAGTAAAATACATAAAATATATATTTCTAGGGCGGGGGGCACTTCATACATGTAACCGTAGCAAATATCAAGGTGTGGCACATATTTCGACAGTACTTCTAAAAACACTGAGGTTTCTAAAAAAAAATTTTGATTTAGTGAATATCCCCCTCTATTTTCTAAACGGTATGTTCAAAAATGAAAAAAATTACAATTATAAAGCTTAATACTTACAACGAAAATTGTTTTCAACATGATTGGACGTACAGTTTTTAAGTTATAGCCAAAAAATTGCGCTTCTCAGCAAAAGGACTTAAGTGCCCGGGAGATACACTCATTTGTTAGTATTTTTTTTCTTCATATCGTTTTTTTTTTCATCTGTAGTGCAGTTTTTTGTATAAACGGCTGCGGAACTCTTCATGGGCGAGTCCGACTCGCACTTGGCCGCTTTTTTGTGTTGTATATGTCTCAACGTGTTGACAACCACCGTTGTTACTTATATACTGTTTCAGTTTATCCGCACGAGTTACCGAAACCAAGATAAACGCCATCAAAATTTGTTATTTTTGCGACAAAAAACCAGTTTTTGCTACTTTTATCAAAAACTATAGAACCTATTGAAAACCAGTAGACAGTTTTAAAGTGAACATCATTACTCTCTTATTTGTTTTAGTCCCATGTCTAAGCGTCGCTTGACGAGGGAGCCTATACCACTTTAAGATAGAAATAGGACTTTACGATTTTTTTTTCTCTTCATTTATTAAGTATTATAAATACCAAGCTACAATCTAAATATATTTTTTACGTGGTTTGCATCAAGTGGAATACTTTTATATCACTTTAAAACGGTGAAATTTACGGAAATTTTCTGTGTAGCCCCTTAAAGAGTTACAGGCACATATAAAATCTAGCACTAGTCCCTTCTGGTAATTTGATCCAACTAGTCCGAAAAATAGTTCTCGGTTGTTCGTTCAGCTCTTGTAGCCGCCATCATATATATCGGAACACGTCTTTATCTGTTATAGATTATTTGATACTGATTGTACACGGAGTTGAGTATTTATATTTCCCAATTTTCGTCTAAACAGGTAAACGGTTGGCAGCCAACTTCAATACACCAGTCGAAATCGAGAAAACTTCAAATATAAGTTAAATATTATTCTTATAATGTAAAATCATGTTACGCGAAGTTTTACATGCGTTTTTTTTATATAAAGTAAATAATATTTACGAGCATTAGTTGACTAAAGGTTAAATAAAAGTTATTTTTGACTAAAATTTAGGCGGTACACGTCAATTATAATGCAATACGTAAAACAAAAGAAATCGATCGATATTCATCAGTGGTTTAAGGATATTGGAAATAACTTATATTATTATAGAAACCTTACAAATGATACCGAATAAAGCAATTCAATTATTTTAGCAAAATAACATATTAACAGAAATCCCTATTATAAGATATAATTTACTAAGTGACGTAAATCAAAATAATACCAATTGTCCACAATGAAGTATCAACTGCATACGCCCTTTTGTTGCACAGTGCACAGTATTTTTTTAGCAATTAATAAATTACTGATGAGCAATTTAACATTTTATTAAGTCACTTGATATTGCAAAATACATAATATTCTATCAATTACCTGGCCATACAGTATATTCATAATTATTACAATAATACAATTCGCACCTGAACACGTTGATGAAATTTATATATTGGTGCTCACAAAAAGATGCATTTATTAACATATTGTTAACATCGGTTTCAGGAACAGATTTTGATTTTGTCTTTGCATGGAAAGGGAACGTGTATTAATCCAATGGATTGCGTCATTTTCCAGGGTGAATTTATACACTTAATTTTAATTTATAAATATATATGAACGACTGCCTATTTATAAGCCATACGAATAATAAGGGAACGTGTTAAATTTAAAAAACTGTATAATAACTTTAAATCATAATCATAATACATTAAACGTTTTAATTGGTTGTCTATACCTAATATAAATAAGTTCCACATTCTTCGTTGACAGACAGTTTCAAATGAGCCACTTAAAACATTTTTTAAATCAGCTATATAATCAATAAATGTGTATATGTAATTGTGTATACAATAAAACCTTTTGCATTGCCTTGTATAATCAACGAAGAAAATGGATTACATCTTCACCATATTTTCGAATTATTATAATATTAATTTTAGATCGAGAAGTGTTAAATGTGTAAAAAATTGCTACCAGTCTACCTTACAAGCTAGAAAACTAAATTTAACAATCCAATAAATGGAAGTCAAATGTCTTGACTCCTGATATCACTTTAATTAGTATTTCTAGACCCAAAGACACACTACCTATGGTAGCACGTTGAGGCAAAGGTCTCTATCTTAGTGGATGAAAAACACACATCTCACTTAATAACCTTGGGTCTTGCTCTTCGATGCTAGTTTACATCACGCCTCTCGAAATTGGTAGCAGAAAACACAATGTGGGTTACTTACAACACAGTGTCTTACGTAGCATTAAATGGAACATAAAGTAAGCACACTTCAAAAACAAAGGCTTTGTACAGTCAGCGCCAAATAGTCCGTAGCGTCCAAAGTGCCAAAAATATCGCAATACATCTTTATTCTTATAGGCATAAAGTTGTGTGACGATATATTTGGCGCTTAGGATGCTACAGACTATTTGGCGCTGACTGTACTTAGACAGTGGCATTGTACGAAGTCCTTGTTTTCGTTGAATGGTTAGTCACTTTTTAAACGAAGGACCTAGCTTTAATAGTGATATCTAGTAGCGACTTTGATTGTCACGAAACTAAAATATGTTTTCACAATTTGTCGCAAGTAGCAATATTCAACAATCAAAACAAAATATAAAACAAACAAATGCAAACTGATAGGTATCTTTAGCTTCCATCTTTCGTCCCGCGCAAATAGCATACATAACTCAAGTGCCTGGTTATTTAATAGACGGATGCTGTTTGTCGCGTGGAAATGAGCAGGTATCGGAGCCCTTGAACGATTATACTTTAAAAAATAAAGTTTTGAGCAGTTTCTTAATTTATATTGCAATAAAATCAAGTCAAGTCGCGAGAAGATTCTGAAACGGTCACATGGCGTCATCACACCGCTCCCGACCCCGGTAGCTACCACAGCCGACGTCTTAATTATGTGATACACCAGCCATTCTAGCATAGCTGTGACTCAGTCGCGCGACAAATACTATCTGCCTCTTTCCATTCAGTACAGTGTCAAGGTGGGTCTACGCTAGGCGAACCGAGCACGAGCCAAACACATTTCGTCTAGTGTGGACCTCGAATGAGCGCAGTGCGAGTATTTCGTTCGTGCTCGGCTGCGTTCCACCTGTTGTCGGTTTTTTGACGAACACAAAAGGATTCGCTTCGCGCTCGCAGAGCGTTCGAGGACAGTGATCGTTGTAGGTTCGTAGTACGTCCACGCTTGACGCCGCGAACGACGAAACCGAGAACGGCTCTGCTTGTGCTTCGCTCGTGCTCGGTTCGTCTAGCGTAGACCCACCTTCAGAAAGACAATTGCGTCCTTCGACAAGCGAGTCGCGCACGCCCAGCTTACCTATATACTAACTAGATCATTATGAGTGAAGCTGATCCAGGTAAAAAGACTCAGGTTATTTGTACAGTCAGCAAATACGGAAAAAAGCTCCGATTTTGAAAATAGTAAAGTGTATATATTTTTGAATTCATCACCGTGTATCTATTGTATACTAACATCCTGATTTATTTAATTAGATACATATTAATTATATGTACGAGTATATATTTCTACAACCTAAACACGACTTGTATGAAAGTGGCAGCTATTATGACGATTATTGTGTCAAAATATATGTAAATACTTATTAATTGTAAAAATAGCCGCACATAGCGATTTACTCATAGTCACAGTCCTCTTCATAATTTAATATTACGGGCATTTTAATTTAAATGTGTACCTTTAACTAGACTTTGGTGATTGTCGCGAAACTGACGACAAATGTCCAATACATATGTTTCGGTACAAAACTGCCGGGTTAGACGCTATGTATAAGTTTCGTCTAACCGTACAATTTTAAATTAAAGTGGCCTTACATACTGTTAAGACACCGAAGAAAATCAATTCCTGCACATTATAATAATAGTCGTGGTGATAAAAATAAGTATCGTCACTGGCTCACTGTTTTCCAAGCCGGAAGGCCGAGAAAAAAGGAGTATTAGAGAAAAAATATATAAACACGAGTTACGGTTATTGGCAGTGAAACAGTAGTGAGAGGATGTCATGATTAAAACTATTTTAAGACTATTCTTCTTGTAATTGAATAATATATTTAGACGCTATTGAACATTGTTATATTATTTTTTAAGAGTGAATCATTAACCTATTTCGATAGAAATAGTGATATGATATCTTATTGTTAAATTGGTAGGTACAAAAACATAGTAAGTTGGCTTTCGGAGGTGCTTAGTCTCGAGTAATAATGAAACAAACCGCGCTAGAAGTATCAAAATGATTAGAGTCCTGAAAAAAACTTGACTCTGAAATCTTATTATATCCCATGTTACTCTCAGACACCTCATACGTCAAAATATATTAAGCCGCTTAGGCTGCAGAGCGTGCCAAATAAATAGATATACATACATACCCGCAAACTCATACACATACATACAGACTCTACTCTCGAAAACACAACCCTCTTTCAGACACAGTCATCACTTTACAGAGTTTAATTTAAGTAGTTAATATTATTTCAGATGAAAGAAATTTTTCATCTGAAATAATATTAACTATCCGTGATACAAAATTTAGAATACAGATCACGAAACTTTTAACATGAAAATAATGCCACAGCAAAACGGGGCTTAATCTTGTATAAATATGATTTATTTAATTACCGTTTAGCTGCGTTGTGATATTGAGTGAAGATCGTGTAAGTTTAAATCAATGTTATGAAACTAACGATTACTCAGTAGGTAACATGAGGGTGCCAGTCAATTAGAGCAGAGCGGGAGTTATTTTATTAATCATAGAGAAAATCTAATGTGAAACACCATTCATCGTTTCACAACTTAAACACGGAAACGCGTTTCCGTGTCATATCCATCTAGTGTTTCCTTTCAATCTCAAACTTTAATCCGCTTAGCCTCTACCGATTCTTAAATATTAATATTCTAGAAATATAAAAAAATTAAGCCTCATTTCCATGTAGGCGTGTTATTTGCTTCAGACATCCTATTAATCAGCTATCAATGTGTAAAAGTATTTATAGTTAAGTCGAATACACATAGCCTAAACTAGCGACCTGCCCTCTGCTTCACAGAAATTACAATATTTACATGAATGTACATGAAGCATCAAGCTACATGTAACCAAACCAGCCCATTGTTTCGAGATTATCGCGTATTAACAGGCAGACGCAACGGGCACTTTCTTTTATTACATACTACCCGTGCTTCGCACGTATTTCTGAAGCGATCCCGAGAAATAATTCCGCAATATATAAAATTCATCCCTTGTTATACCTTTTTACCCCAAAAACCTCTTTTATTAATGCGCCTTTCTACACTCTAACACATGTTTTCAAAATTTCATTTGTCTAGGAAAATGAAATTCCGGGGTCATACCTTGTGTTCTCTTTCAAATGTTGCCAGTGACGGAACTGTTTTAAGTGCAAGGTCACGGATGAAAAGGTTCGTCACTTTTAAAACTTAGTACAAACACTATCACATACGAGTCGAAAAGCGGTTCATTCCCCGAATATACCTTCTCAAGGACAAAATGAAGGGAATGTGGGTCACGTCTAGCGTGCGCCTGTCCCTTAATTCTAAAATGAACTTACTCATTACGTACGAACACGCGGCGTTTATAAGCGGTGTATAATTGTCCTCCGTCTCGGATTAACATAATTGTTGAAAAGGCTGGAAGGAATACCTTACATAAGATATGCCTTTCAACCTTTTCAATAATGAATTACCGGCTCTGCCGATGATCCATCTTGTTATCGCACAATATACACGTCAATTTATTTTTGACACTACTCATCTAAAAAGGCTGCAATTGGCATAAAACTAATGAAGAATCTGTAACAAAGGTTCAACGCAAACGATAGATTAATTCGTCAACGTGTGATACAGACCAAATTTACATAAATTCCAAATTCAATTTCGACGTCTGTGTGGCCGACACGTGGCAACTTTTGTGCTTCGAGCTTTGAAAAGAAAGCTCACCTTCAAGTGTCACGAAGTCGGCTGTGTTGGCCCTCGACGGCATGCCATACCGGCTACGACGCGACGGCATCAAACACATCATTGTTAGAAACGATGAATTAGTTGCTTCATGTCAATAAATAGTACCATACCATTCCCGCTGACGATCTTGCTATCGCACAAAAAAATAAACATTCATTTCCCACACTCTTACGATCCGAAAAGGCTGTAATTGGTAAATTGAACACTTTCGTAGCCACCTTTTCGTAGCGCTACGCACTTTCCTCTACATGCGGGAAAATGCGTGTTATCGGCTACGCGTCTACGAGCAGAGGGTTCCTAGCAGTTAATGTGTTTAACTTCAATTCAGCCGTAACACCTCTTAATATGTAGGACCGTCGACGCCACAGCGCGATAAAGACCTACATTCACATAAAGTGCAATTTCGGACTGAGTGCCGACTTTGAGTTTCGAGCGTTGAAAAGAGAACTCCCACCGAACCGCGTCACGAAGTCGGCCGACTTATCGGCCCTCGGCGGCACGACAGAGCGATGTACACGTAATTGTTAGAAAAGATGAATCAGTTGCTTTATGTCAACGATAAAAAGTATCATACCACTCCTGCCGATGACTGCTATCGCACAAAACACATTTACTTCCCGCTCCTTCCCCATCTCGTAAGGCTTTAATTGGCATACGTAATACGTCGTTTGACGTCACGTCACAGCGTGACGAAGTCGGCGATGTCGGCTCGGGGCGGCACGACGCTGGGGCGGAAGTACTGGCACAGCGCGTCGAACAGGCGCATGCGCGCGTGGCGCGCGTCCCACGCCACGTCGGGCTCCTCGTCCTCCGCGTCCTCGCCCACGTCCCACGTGTCCACGGGCAGGTCCGGCACGTCAGGCAGGTCCTCAAACGCGCCCACCGCTTCGGGGAAGGACACGTCATCGGCGCCCAGCACCTGATATAGATAACAATGGTGATGGTGACTACATTTTAATAATTAGTCCGTCATCTATACTATTATAAAGTTGTAAAAATGAAATGTCTGTACATTGAAGATATTTTCAAAAGAATGATACTTATGGACTATTTGGAGGTTACTGATACGAAAAATATTTTTTTTGGGATTTTTTGTATGTTTGTATGTGTCGTTGTGGCCTCATCACGCTAAATCAGCTAAACGAATTTCAACTACTTTTGATACACGGGTAGCTGGGTATCTCCAGATGGTTATAGGATACTTTTTACCCGACAATGCTAAAGAAAAAAAGAGGGGTTATGACTTTCTTCTCCGCGAACGAAGTTGTGGGCGCCTTCAGTGTAAATATAATAATAAACATTGGAGACGTATTTTTCTTTTTTTACGTAATCATACAATAATTGGGCTTAGGCCTAGGCCATGATGACGGGTGGTTTTCAATCGATTGTGAGTCAATCGATTTTGTTTTTCGTAGGAATCAAATGTGTGTACGGGAATAATACAAGTAGAGAACTATAAAAGTCAGTAATAATAGTTAAAGTTCGGCATTCCTACTGAGCGCTGAAAAGGCTTCAGGCTCCATAGTAATTGCTACTCAAGTGACGGCATTCTTTGTTCCAAAATGTATTTCGGAAAAAAAGTATTTTGGCAATGTCGTTTTGAAAAACTGCGTTTAAATCAGTGAACGAAAAAACATAGAACGCGAGCTTCATTCAAAATTGCAGTACAAAACGGGGTAAATATTCTAAATCCGCATGCGCGTTGTGTGACAAATAAGAGTTGGCCAAAATATCAGTCTACTTTCTATTACCCAAAACAAATAATTGTGATTGGCCAATTTCATAATAACTGGCTGTGATTGGCTTCTAACGCTGACGTTTTATAGTATCAACATGACGGCGACTGAGTGAGTTTTCGGTTTTATTTTATATTTAAATAATCATAGAATAACCTTACGCAAATCAAACTAGTCTCCAATTAAGATGTAGCATACTTATAATGTGAATACTAGACGACAATACGAGTATGCATTTATAATAGCTTGCTAAATACTTAAATACAAACAGACAATCAGCCACTAGAGTCTGGCAAATGAAAAAGAATGAAATCAACCACGAAATTTAAAAATGTAGCTGCAGTGTGCCTGTATGTGCTAGATATAAACAGATTTAAATGCTTTTCTCAGTAACTAATAACTTAATAATTAATGACAAAAGCAACGAATTTGTGTAACTGTAGCTCATATAGGCACACTGCAGCTACATTTTTAAATTTCGCGGTTGATTTCATTCTCATCTTTCATTTGCCAGACTCTAGCAATCATAACTTTTGTAGTACGTTAAGACGACGCAAAAAAAGCGATTGCGTACTTTTATTGTTGCCATGTTAATATGTTTGTATGATGATGGTGACGGAAGGTGGGCATAGGAACTCTGTAATAAGTTACCGTAATCCTACCGAATTTGAGCTCTTTATTGTATGATAAGATGATAACTTTTAAATTAAATTGCACCTTTTTCGAACACTGTATATAAAAAAAAATATATAAACATTCCGTCGAACTGAGAACCCCCTCCTTTCTTTGGAAGTCGGTTAAATAGTTATGTGCATGAAAACATGTATCTCAACACATTATTTATCAAATGTTCAATAGGTATCATAATACCTTTTCATTTACATATTAACATTTTGATGGTGTAAGGTGGCATAACACCATCCCTATACAAAATGTCTTCCGACTAAAAAAATAAATAATTATGTTTACGGTATCTTTTACATGTGAAAAGTGATTCCATCTTTATTTTTATATTTTCTAGAATGATTAATACACTATTTTACAGATCAATAAGCCGTATTTTTTCACTTTGGGAATTGAAATAATACGACAGTCATGCAGCGCCGCCATATGCAACTGACAGCCCGTTTGACCCAGTTTATACGCCCTGCCTTTTTCGACACAGTTTTCGTGGGGTCATTTTGCGACGCTAGTTGTGCTTCTCTGTTTTTTTCGTTCGCTGGTTTATGTACATGGTTACCTTACAATTATTATTTATAATAATAATAAATAAATAAATAAAATAAATAAATATTACGGGACAATTTTACACAAATCGAACTAGCCCCATGGTAAGCTCAATAAGGCTTGTGTTATGGGTACTGGACGACGATATATTTAATAGATATATTACTTATACACATAGAAAACATCCAAGACTCAGGAACAAATATTTATGCTCATCACACAAATATTTGCCCTTACCGGGATTTGTACCCAGGATCTCAGCTTCGCAGGCAACGTTACTCCCACTGAGCCAAACCGGTCGTCAAAATAATAAATTTTAATTATAAGGATTCTGAAAAAAGCTTTAAATATTAATTAAGCATTTAAAAAAATCATAACTTTTGTGGTGTCAACATTGAAGTTTTGTATTTCAAAGCCATTCAGATTTTTTTCAATATTTTTTCTTTATTTCATGCATTGGTATTTTTTAAATCATCTGACTACAGTATGCTGTAAGATTTGACATGCGGCATCTTCCTTTATAGTCAACGCGGCGTGACGTTTCTTCGTAATCATAGTGAAAATACTTTGAAGCAAGCTTTAGTAAGAGACGTTCAAGTTGAAATTCACTCGATCGTATTAGGGTGTAAGGAGACCGTTAAAATACGATTGTAGTTATTTACAATATAAGTGCGGTAAGTAGTTTATTACAAGGAGTCGCGGTGACACGAGTTGGGAATTACATATCCGCACGTCTATGTATATTACGTATTCGCTTGTGTTCAATGTTTTACACTGCATAATATACATATACTCAGAAAGTGCCTCTTTGTATGGATGGGCCAACATAGGCACGTAAAGTGTTACTTACCACACACGCGTGGTAAAATATGTTTTCTATGCACGTATAAGCCAGCACTGGCACGTAAAGTGTTAGAGTTCCAATAATATGAAGACGTTACTTTTTTCTGCATGCGATGACTTGCAGTATTAAATACGTAAGGTACACAAGGTATGTGGTAGCTAAATAATGAGAGGAATGTCTGCAGTCAGTGGCAGACCACGTGCAGTGTACCCACCGCGTGCAGCGCGAGCGAGAGGTCGGGCGGCGCCACGTCGTGCGCGCGGCGGCGCGCGAGCGTGCGCACGCGCCGCGGCGTCAGCGACACCGCGCCGCGCGTGTGGAACTTGCCCGCGAACAGCAGGGTCGCCAGCTTCTGGAAGCGCTCCACCTGCAACAACAACCATACACGTCAGAATACCGTAGAAAATAAACTCAACGCAAAACGAACTGGCGACCGGGATCATAAATACTATCTCGTTCACACTTACGTGCTCTAAACAGGTGTGAAAGAGATTACAGTATGATCTCGTTCGCCGGTTCGTTTTGCATTCAGTACAATACAGTCATTCCACGAAGGCGCGCGGGGTGTGACGCGGGCAGAGCTCAAAATGTAAAGAGCGTAATCTAAGAATTTCTTGGAAAAAAAATGACGTGTTTCATCTTGAAAAGCAAAATGATTAGCATTTTTGGAATCTATATCCCCAAAAACCTAGAAAACGACAATCATTACGACTTTTTGAAAAAAGTGACATCTGCAGTCTTGAAATAGAAATGGATGCCATTTTTGGAATCTACACCCCCCAAAAATCTAAGAAATTAGGTTTTTTTTAAAAAGTGACGTTCGCCATCTTGTAATCCAAAATGGATGCCATTTTTGGAACCGACATCCCCAAAACCCTACAAAACGATATCCATGACGATATTTTTTAAAGTGATGTCCACCATCTTGAAATTCAAAATGGACGTAGACATAGAAATCAACATCCAAAACCAAAGGAAACGCCTTCTCGTTGGCCAATTTTGATATGCAGCACACGACTGTAATCGCTCCAACTGTTACTCCAAACAAGCTATCTATTTCTCATAGAAGTCCTGTTTCAATTTTCCAACCGTTTTTTGGGGTCTGGGGGTTTTCCAACAATATGTATTAAAAAGAGACTTCCAACTTGTACTACCAGTCACAAGCATTTATGAAACGGGCTCCTGGATTAAAACAATCTATCGCCAATCTGTGACAACCCTAGATGCAAACATCAAGGTCAATACCAGGGGCCCGTTTCTCAAAACCTAGTATTATAAGCGGAAGTCTCTTTCTAACAATATGAATGAAAAGGAGACTTCCGCTTGTAATACAAGTCACAAGCATTTTTGAAACGGGCCCCTGGATTTAAACCATCTACCGCCAATCTGTGACAACCCTAGATGCAAGCATCAAGGTCAATACCAGGGGCCCGTTTCTCAAAAGCTTGTTTTATAAGCGGAAGTCTTTTTCTAACAATATGTATTAAAAAGAGACTTCCACTTGTAATACAAGTTACAAATGTTTATGAAACGGACCCCAGGAGCACTGCTCTGGAAAAAAAATCCTTAGATTGTCGCTTGACTTTGTTGTTGCAAGGGTTATCGCCAATAAAGTAGCGTACCATGTGTATCTTACCAACAAGACACTCAACTGCTTAGAATTATTTTCCCACATCTTGAAACTTCCCCTATAGACTGTTGCTTTTGCTGGAGCGCCCATAGGTCGTCGAGGCCGAGACAAAGGCTGGCCTGGTTGTAACGTAAATAGTGTTCCCATATCTGAGATATGACTTGGACGAATAAAATTGACTTTATATGTAAAAAACTTAACCAAATTAGCTACACATTATATACTTTAAGAAAACGAGTTGACCATTTAGCAGTTCTGACTGCCTACCATGCGTATGTTACGTCCACCTTAAGATACGGCATAGTATTCCGGGGGAACGCTATAGACCGTATAAAACCTACTGATTCGTGCAAACCGCATTTCAATGATTCAAAATATTGACATTGCCTTGCCTCTACATATACGAGATATCGATTTACGTCAAATGTAACTTAAATCAATTTGCATCATTTAACAGAAAACAATTTAAAATTAATTATAGACCATCGAAAACTGCTTTTCTGTCGAAAAGTATTATTGAAATGGCACCCAAAGTACTTAATAAATTACCGATGTCAATTTCAAAGCAGGAAAGCGTAAAGGAATTTAAAAATAAACTATTTAAGTTCTTAGCATCTAAGGCCTATTATTCGGTTCAAGAATATTCCGTCCGTAATCCGTAAATAATCTGTGCATGCGACACACGTACCATTAAATATTTGCATGTTTCGTGACGAAACATGTAGCACTATAATTAGATTTAAGACCTACTGTACCTACCATATTTAGCAAATAAATGACTGATTCTGATTCATATCGTAGGCGTAGCCGCAAGCCACTCACCTCCTTAGGATCGTTATGGTTCAGCGCGTCATGGAGTTCCGTCCTCAGGTACTTGAGCGCTACGCAGTCCTTGCCCGTGGCGGCCAGCTCCCTGTAGCAGATCTCCCGCAGCGCCAGCTTCACTTGTCTGGACACGTCCTCCATGGACTGCCGCTTCAGCTGTAGGGCCCAGAGATCATCGAGGCGGAGACGCAGATTATTCTGGTTGCCGGGGTTACCGCCGAATAAGTAGTGTATCTGGAAATATAGAGAAATATTGTCATAGCACAGTATAATAAACAGTACTACGTACAGTATGGTCACTCCCTGAAAGTGCCGCCTACCCGCGCTCGGTTACCTCGCAGCTACCGGCTGAGGTAACTGAACTGTGAGCGGGAAGAGGGCGGGTGGGTGGAGCTAGCGGGCGGCGGGCGGCAGGGAGTGTCCGGCGGGCGGCAGGGAGTGTCCACAGTGTGGTAATAGGAATCGATGATGACAAAATTTTAATTCTTAGTCCGTCTTGTAAATTAATAATAAACATTGGAGACGTATTTTTTCTTTTTTTACGTAATCATACAATCATTGGGTTAAAATGTCGCATGAAGTCACGCCTAGGTACAGTTTAGTTATGATGCGATTTATCCAAGATTTTTTATTACTATAAAAAGCCAAAAATACGTGTACACAATTTGTTTTATTATCTAAAGGACGGACTAAGACGAACTTTGATTTTCGTACCCCGGCATCGTGCTCATTGAGTAAATACAGTTACATATACGCCAGAAGGACATAATTATTTTATTTTAAAAACTGCATTTCACAAAGAGAAAGACACGCAGTAAAGAAAACTCCCAGACTGCTTCATTATCAATTATATTATTTTAAAAACAAACTTTTAAGTTGTTTTATTTAAATAAGTGTTAATCGCGGAAACAGAAGAGAATAATACGCATGAATATTTGTTCCAGAAATTTCGGTGTTTTTATAGTGAATGGTTTATTTGATGCCCTTATGCTACGGCCAGACTTGAAGACGAAGATTTGTGTTCGCGTTGTTACGATAAAAGTTCGTGTTCGATCCATGACTAAGTGCTTGGCCACATCAAAAATAAAATCACGACGTCACGATAATCTGGAACGTGAAGTGCGCGAAGTGTAGCCCACCGCATGAACTTTGTCGGGACAAAACCCTTTGGTGTGCGGCAATTTACCGACGGTGGGCTGAAGGGCATTCGTATTTCGAAGATGATTCGCGATAGGACGAATTCTTTGGCTACACGTGTCGCGACAACGCAAATCTCTACGTTATCAGATAGTGTGGCTCCAGCATTACAGTTGTTACAGACACACATGTAGTGTCTCCAGAGCACCCACCTTGCGCACGGGGTCGTACACGAGCTGGTGCGCGAACCGCGGCCGGGGCTCCGACGCCGACACCTGCTCGTTGCGGTACACGCAGGCCCACGTCTGCCGCTGCAGCGAGAACACCCACAGCGTGTTGTACACGCGCTTGTCCTTCTCTTTGCTCATGCCCTGGAAATATATAGGCAAAAGTGTTATTGCATTTCCATATAAGGCCACGAAGAATTAAGTTTGTTTCGTATTATAATATAGATGCTTCTACAGCGCACGTACAGACAGCCAGCGGCTGTGACTCTGTACTCGTGTGTTGCAATAAAAAAATGATCCATGCAGTTGAAATATGCGTACGTGTGTGCACGGTTATAGACGAAGATGAAGTGTAAGTCCGTACGTAGCCAGCACCGCTGTGAAGTTTTTAAGCAATAAAGGCTAAGCAGCAGGGAGCGCACGTGATGGAAACCCACGCGCACATGATGACCCCGTGCCCACGTCCCACCACCACAGTCCGGCAGACGCCTCGTGGCGATACTGACCGACAACACGAACATCTCGTCAGTGTCGGGGTCGAGCGTGGCGCGCTGCGTGAACCCGGCGGCCGGCGGCGGGCAGGCGGCGGCGCCGGCGCACAGCGCGCCGCACGACCCCGTGCCCACGTCCCACCACCACAGTCCGGCAGACGCCTCGTGGCGATACTGACCGACAACACGAACATCTCGTCAGTGTCGGGGTCGAGCGTGGCGCGCTGCGTGAACCCGGCGGCCGGCGGCGGGCAGGCGGCGGCGCCGGCGCACAGCGCGCCGCACGACCCCGTGCCCACGTCCCACCACCACAGTCCGGCAGACGCCTCGTGGCGATACTGACCGACAACACGAACATCTCGTCAGTGTCGGGGTCGAGCGTGGCGCGCTGCGTGAACCCGGCGGCCGGCGGCGGGCAGGCGGCGGCGCCGGCGCACAGCGCGCCGCACGACCCCGTGCCCACGTCCCACCACCACAGTCCGGCAGACGCCTCGTGGCGATACTGACCGACAACACGAACATCTCGTCAGTGTCGGGGTCGAGCGTGGCGCGCTGCGTGAACCCGGCGGCCGGCGGCGGGCAGGCGGCGGCGCCGGCGCACAGCGCGCCGCACGACCCCGTGCCCACGTCCCACCACCACAGTCCGGCAGACGCCTCGTGGCGATACTGACCGACAACACGAACATCTCGTCAGTGTCGGGGTCGAGCGTGGCGCGCTGCGTGAACCCGGCGGCCGGCGGCGGGCAGGCGGCGGCGCCGGCGCACAGCGCGCCGCACGACCCCGTGCCCACGTCCCACCACCACAGTCCGGCAGACGCCTCGTGGCGATACTGACCGACAACACGAACATCTCGTCAGTGTCGGGGTCGAGCGTGGCGCGCTGCGTGAACCCGGCGGCCGGCGGCGGGCAGGCGGCGGCGCCGGCGCACAGCGCGCCGCACGACCCCGTGCCCACGTCCCACCACCACAGTCCGGCAGACGCCTCGTGGCGATACTGACCGACAACACGAACATCTCGTCAGTGTCGGGGTCGAGCGTGGCGCGCTGCGTGAACCCGGCGGCCGGCGGCGGGCAGGCGGCGGCGCCGGCGCACAGCGCGCCGCACGACCCCGTGCCCACGTCCCACCACCACAGTCCGGCAGACGCCTCGTGGCGATACTGACCGACAACACGAACATCTCGTCAGTGTCGGGGTCGAGCGTGGCGCGCTGCGTGAACCCGGCGGCCGGCGGCGGGCAGGCGGCGGCGCCGGCGCACAGCGCGCCGCACGACCCCGTGCCCACGTCCCACCACCACAGTCCGGCAGACGCCTCGTGGCGATACTGACCGACAACACGAACATCTCGTCAGTGTCGGGGTCGAGCGTGGCGCGCTGCGTGAACCCGGCGGCCGGCGGCGGGCAGGCGGCGGCGCCGGCGCACAGCGCGCCGCACGACCCCGTGCCCACGTCCCACCACCACAGTCCGGCAGACGCCTCGTGGCGATACTGACCGACAACACGAACATCTCGTCAGTGTCGGGGTCGAGCGTGGCGCGCTGCGTGAACCCGGCGGCCGGCGGCGGGCAGGCGGCGGCGCCGGCGCACAGCGCGCCGCACGACCCCGTGCCCACGTCCCACCACCACAGTCCGGCAGACGCCTCGTGGCGATACTGACCGACAACACGAACATCTCGTCAGTGTCGGGGTCGAGCGTGGCGCGCTGCGTGAACCCGGCGGCCGGCGGCGGGCAGGCGGCGGCGCCGGCGCACAGCGCGCCGCACGACCCCGTGCCCACGTCCCACCACCACAGTCCGGCAGACGCCTCGTGGCGATACTGACCGACAACACGAACATCTCGTCAGTGTCGGGGTCGAGCGTGGCGCGCTGCGTGAACCCGGCGGCCGGCGGCGGGCAGGCGGCGGCGCCGGCGCACAGCGCGCCGCACGACCCCGTGCCCACGTCCCACCACCACAGTCCGGCAGACGCCTCGTGGCGATACTGACCGACAACACGAACATCTCGTCAGTGTCGGGGTCGAGCGTGGCGCGCTGCGTGAACCCGGCGGCCGGCGGCGGGCAGGCGGCGGCGCCGGCGCACAGCGCGCCGCACGACCCCGTGCCCACGTCCCACCACCACAGTCCGGCAGACGCCTCGTGGCGATACTGACCGACAACACGAACATCTCGTCAGTGTCGGGGTCGAGCGTGGCGCGCTGCGTGAACCCGGCGGCCGGCGGCGGGCAGGCGGCGGCGCCGGCGCACAGCGCGCCGCACGACCCCGTGCCCACGTCCCACCACCACAGTCCGGCAGACGCCTCGTGGCGATACTGACCGACAACACGAACATCTCGTCAGTGTCGGGGTCGAGCGTGGCGCGCTGCGTGAACCCGGCGGCCGGCGGCGGGCAGGCGGCGGCGCCGGCGCACAGCGCGCCGCACGACCCCGTGCCCACGTCCCACCACCACAGTCCGGCAGACGCCTCGTGGCGATACTGACCGACAACACGAACATCTCGTCAGTGTCGGGGTCGAGCGTGGCGCGCTGCGTGAACCCGGCGGCCGGCGGCGGGCAGGCGGCGGCGCCGGCGCACAGCGCGCCGCACGACCCCGTGCCCACGTCCCACCACCACAGTCCGGCAGACGCCTCGTGGCGATACTGACCGACAACACGAACATCTCGTCAGTGTCGGGGTCGAGCGTGGCGCGCTGCGTGAACCCGGCGGCCGGCGGCGGGCAGGCGGCGGCGCCGGCGCACAGCGCGCCGCACGACCCCGTGCCCACGTCCCACCACCACAGTCCGGCAGACGCCTCGTGGCGATACTGACCGACAACACGAACATCTCGTCAGTGTCGGGGTCGAGCGTGGCGCGCTGCGTGAACCCGGCGGCCGGCGGCGGGCAGGCGGCGGCGCCGGCGCACAGCGCGCCGCACGACCCCGTGCCCACGTCCCACCACCACAGTCCGGCAGACGCCTCGTGGCGATACTGACCGACAACACGAACATCTCGTCAGTGTCGGGGTCGAGCGTGGCGCGCTGCGTGAACCCGGCGGCCGGCGGCGGGCAGGCGGCGGCGCCGGCGCACAGCGCGCCGCACGACCCCGTGCCCACGTCCCACCACCACAGTCCGGCAGACGCCTCGTGGCGATACTGACCGACAACACGAACATCTCGTCAGTGTCGGGGTCGAGCGTGGCGCGCTGCGTGAACCCGGCGGCCGGCGGCGGGCAGGCGGCGGCGCCGGCGCACAGCGCGCCGCACGACCCCGTGCCCACGTCCCACCACCACAGTCCGGCAGACGCCTCGTGGCGATACTGACCGACAACACGAACATCTCGTCAGTGTCGGGGTCGAGCGTGGCGCGCTGCGTGAACCCGGCGGCCGGCGGCGGGCAGGCGGCGGCGCCGGCGCACAGCGCGCCGCACGACCCCGTGCCCACGTCCCACCACCACAGTCCGGCAGACGCCTCGTGGCGATACTGACCGACAACACGAACATCTCGTCAGTGTCGGGGTCGAGCGTGGCGCGCTGCGTGAACCCGGCGGCCGGCGGCGGGCAGGCGGCGGCGCCGGCGCACAGCGCGCCGCACGACCCCGTGCCCACGTCCCACCACCACAGTCCGGCAGACGCCTCGTGGCGATACTGACCGACAACACGAACATCTCGTCAGTGTCGGGGTCGAGCGTGGCGCGCTGCGTGAACCCGGCGGCCGGCGGCGGGCAGGCGGCGGCGCCGGCGCACAGCGCGCCGCACGACCCCGTGCCCACGTCCCACCACCACAGTCCGGCAGACGCCTCGTGGCGATACTGACCGACAACACGAACATCTCGTCAGTGTCGGGGTCGAGCGTGGCGCGCTGCGTGAACCCGGCGGCCGGCGGCGGGCAGGCGGCGGCGCCGGCGCACAGCGCGCCGCACGACCCCGTGCCCACGTCCCACCACCACAGTCCGGCAGACGCCTCGTGGCGATACTGACCGACAACACGAACATCTCGTCAGTGTCGGGGTCGAGCGTGGCGCGCTGCGTGAACCCGGCGGCCGGCGGCGGGCAGGCGGCGGCGCCGGCGCACAGCGCGCCGCACGACCCCGTGCCCACGTCCCACCACCACAGTCCGGCAGACGCCTCGTGGCGATACTGACCGACAACACGAACATCTCGTCAGTGTCGGGGTCGAGCGTGGCGCGCTGCGTGAACCCGGCGGCCGGCGGCGGGCAGGCGGCGGCGCCGGCGCACAGCGCGCCGCACGACCCCGTGCCCACGTCCCACCACCACAGTCCGGCAGACGCCTCGTGGCGATACTGACCGACAACACGAACATCTCGTCAGTGTCGGGGTCGAGCGTGGCGCGCTGCGTGAACCCGGCGGCCGGCGGCGGGCAGGCGGCGGCGCCGGCGCACAGCGCGCCGCACGACCCCGTGCCCACGTCCCACCACCACAGTCCGGCAGACGCCTCGTGGCGATACTGACCGACAACACGAACATCTCGTCAGTGTCGGGGTCGAGCGTGGCGCGCTGCGTGAACCCGGCGGCCGGCGGCGGGCAGGCGGCGGCGCCGGCGCACAGCGCGCCGCACGACCCCGTGCCCACGTCCCACCACCACAGTCCGGCAGACGCCTCGTGGCGATACTGACCGACAACACGAACATCTCGTCAGTGTCGGGGTCGAGCGTGGCGCGCTGCGTGAACCCGGCGGCCGGCGGCGGGCAGGCGGCGGCGCCGGCGCACAGCGCGCCGCACGACCCCGTGCCCACGTCCCACCACCACAGTCCGGCAGACGCCTCGTGGCGATACTGACCGACAACACGAACATCTCGTCAGTGTCGGGGTCGAGCGTGGCGCGCTGCGTGAACCCGGCGGCCGGCGGCGGGCAGGCGGCGGCGCCGGCGCACAGCGCGCCGCACGACCCCGTGCCCACGTCCCACCACCACAGTCCGGCAGACGCCTCGTGGCGATACTGACCGACAACACGAACATCTCGTCAGTGTCGGGGTCGAGCGTGGCGCGCTGCGTGAACCCGGCGGCCGGCGGCGGGCAGGCGGCGGCGCCGGCGCACAGCGCGCCGCACGACCCCGTGCCCACGTCCCACCACCACAGTCCGGCAGACGCCTCGTGGCGATACTGACCGACAACACGAACATCTCGTCAGTGTCGGGGTCGAGCGTGGCGCGCTGCGTGAACCCGGCGGCCGGCGGCGGGCAGGCGGCGGCGCCGGCGCACAGCGCGCCGCACGACCCCGTGCCCACGTCCCACCACCACAGTCCGGCAGACGCCTCGTGGCGATACTGACCGACAACACGAACATCTCGTCAGTGTCGGGGTCGAGCGTGGCGCGCTGCGTGAACCCGGCGGCCGGCGGCGGGCAGGCGGCGGCGCCGGCGCACAGCGCGCCGCACGACCCCGTGCCCACGTCCCACCACCACAGGTCCAGCAGGTGCTCCTTGTTGCGCTGACCCGCGAAGATGTACAGCCGACGTTGTACCTGAAGCGAATACAAAATAATTACATAGTGTCGAACCAACCTCCCGGGACCTACTCCCTGAATACTCTTCGAACCAAGGTCATCTCGGTCCAGCACTGGAGACAGAGCACACAGATGAAATCGTTTGAGACGCTGTCGATTCATGTGATGAACAGATGACGCGTTTAGTAGGAATAGTTGAAAGAGAAGGGCGGTCGGTATAAAAGATTGCATCGTATAGCATCTCCTAGGTGGGACTGCGAATAAACGATTTTGATTTTGGTTTTGGACACGTGTCACTCACCGGATGGAACAGCATGGAGTGGGACACGCGCGGCTGCGGCGCGGGTAGCGAGTGCTGGTCCGCCAGCAGCAGCTGCCACGTGTTGGTGGCCAGGTAGTACGCGTATAGCCCGGAGTACTGCGGCGTCGCAGCCTCCTCTCTGAAACAACATGTGATCCTATTTGGATGGAATACATAGACTGCAACTTAGATTACTAAAAACCATAGCACCATTAAATATAAAATATATGTACAGGATTAACTACAGGAAAGTTTATTCAAATACCGCAGGGTGTTGCTAGTCCACGATAAGGTAGATTTAGCTATTGTTACCTAATGCAGTGATAATATAAAATTATTAAATAAAAGACAAAGACCAGATAACCTACGGAACCCAACGTACGTCCCAACATTCATAATACCATCAAGTAATAACAACTATGGTAGGAGAGTGTGGACGCACGCCTGGCCGCGCGTTTTGAAAAGACTTCCGTATGACTCAATGATCAAAAAAACTGAAAAGCAGGTGGTGAATACTTACAAAAGAATGTTAATAAGCAGCCTTCCCGGCTAAATTCTATCCTGAATGTATAAACTAATCCTAAATATTAAATTTAATTAGATTCAAGAAAATCTTTCAAACTTAAGATTAGTCTCAGCAGAAGATTGTAGACGTTTAGTGAAATAAACAGATTAAATTTCAATTTTTTTTTACTCCATGAGATGCGTGATTTAATGCAATATACGCGTCCACGTCCCGTGTACCTGCACAGTTCTGAAATGTGACAGAAACAATATTGCATGCGGTACAAGCCGTGTCGGCAGCCGCCGACAGCGTCGGACGTAGACGACACTCACGTGTTGTGCGGCAGCACGCGCCCGCCGAACACGTACACTGTGCGCGTGTCGCTGTCGATGCACATCTGGTGGTCGAACACGAGTCGCGGGCCGCCCGCCGCCGCCGTGTCACCCATCACTAGCGACCACTGGCCCGTCGGCACGTCGAACATGTACAGGTCGCTCTGTAAAATACACGTATTATTGTTTAAGTTACCAGATCCAACGGTACCAATCTAAAATTTTAAGAATGGTCACGAACGCACCCTGGTACACCACCAACTAACAGCTACACCAAGAGCTCAAAATTAACACAGTCCAGCAAGAAATAAGCAACTTCATGAAAACATACAGCCAGAGACTCAAATCTCACCCAAACATCTTGGCCACAGAGTTGATGCAAAAATAATCCTCGTTTACTCGTCTGAAGAGGAAAGCCCCCATAGATATTTTATAAGATGATAAAGACATAGGGCCGGTGTTGCTGAACAACCTGGCTTTAAAGACAAAGCTGCAAATTGCTGAATGTCCTCGAGACAGTATTGCAAACAAACATTTTAAAAAAAATATCTTTAAAATTACCTTTTCCAGCTCTCAAAAAGTACTTAAAAGAGTCTCCAATGGCAAAGGCATATTATAGGGTAGAGGACTATTTAACAGACAAAAATGCATGGCCCAAAACAGAAATCAAATAATTTACTTTTACCGGGACACGGTTCTTATAAGGTGGCATGTCAAACGTATGTAAGTTGTTTTAAATAAAAAATCATATTTTGCTTTTTTATATTCTATTATTTTTTTATTTTTATAAGTTTTGAAATGTTCTTGGAGAACTACGCATTGAGGTTAGACTCAAAACATATATAGTTTATACTCAGAACTCTCTCATATACCTACGTATCGCTTTTATTACACGGAGTCTACATGTATTGTGCGTTTCTTGAGCGAGTTGGAAGAGAAAATAATCGATAGTTGCTCGCTTTCTCGCCCGCGGTCGGACTAGTGCCTAAAGCTGCCTTTGCACCGGGTCGAACACGTTACGTCGTCGTACCGATCCAGTCGCCGTAGAAGTGAAAAATCACTGGCGTGCAGGTGAAATGACATAGAACTCACATTCATGTTGCTAGGCACCCGCTGCGCGTTGTCCAGATACCTCCCTAGCGTGTACAGCTGTCTGTGCACCGGGTCGAACACCATCTTGTGGCACGAGCGCGGCGACGGCCCGTCGACCTGAAATAAAGATATTATTGCCTTAAACAAACGTAAAACACTGTTTTTCTCAAACATGCAATGAAATGTCGTCATTACGGACGTTAAAACAGGCTTCAAAGTATCACGTTGCGGGCGGAAGAAGTTGGGAGAACTGTAAAGGAATTTCATACTAAATTGAAGGCCTAGGCCGGGAAGTAATATTTTTTTAATTTTAATGTAAACATGGCGCCTGTGTTCATGAACAGGGCAAACAGCTGAATTATATTTATTTATTTTTTCTAGTAGCTGAATGGTTATCTGGCCAAAAATGTCCGCATTAATGCCTATTACACACGAATTGCTATTAAGAAGACAAATCTGTATGGTTCATATGTTGATGAACAAATTTAAAATATTGTCTACACTTAAGTCACCAGACACCATAGACAATATTTAAAATCCTCTGCATTTATTTTATTTATTATAGAATTTAGAATTCTTATTATCAGGTTGTGTATAACGGCCTAATAGGCTCTACTCGAACACTACTCACGCGAAATACGGACGACATCCGTAAAAAAAACATTATGGAGGGATTGTAGGGAAAATTTAAAAAACTTTTGTTGTGTATAGTTTTTTGAGTGGTGTATTTTTTATTTCATTGCATTATGTTTGAGAAAAGCACTATAAATGCCTCTGGCTGTGAAAAGTGCTTGCCGGCTTCGTATCACTATCCGGCCTCCCTACGGTCGGCCGACTATACCTACTCACCTGGCAAGCCCTTCTTTCCCGGCGTCTGCAGTAATATAATATTATGCAGACGAAGAGATGAATTAACCATCAGAAACAAATACCTACTGCAAAGACGTGTTGTGAAATCTATCCATACTACCATACTAATATGATAAATGCGAAAGTGTGTCTGTCTGTCTGTCTGTTACCTCTTCACGCTTAAACCGCTGAACCGATTTGGATGAAATTTTGTATCGAGATAGTTTGAGTCCCTGCGAAGGACATAGGCTATTTTTTACCCCGGAAAAATATCCTTATTCGCGATAAACGAATTTAAGGCGGACGAAGTCGCGGGCAGAAGCTAGTACTATTAAAAAGTTGTAAAAATAAAATGTCTGTACATTGAAGATATTTTCAAAAAATGGTTGTTACGGACTATTTGGGGTTCACTAAAACGAAAAATATTTTTTTTGGATTTTATGTATGCTTGTATGTGTCGTTTTGGCTTCATCACGCAATATCGGCTAAACGGATTTCAACTATTTTTGGTACACGGGTAGCTGGGTATCTCCAGATGGTTATAGGATACTTTTTGCCCGCCTATACTAAAGCAAAAAAGAGGGGCCAACTACTTACTCATTGAGACGATTCGAAAGAGTCAAAACTCGTTAGGATTGCGTTATTTTATTACAGACTGCCTATGACCACCTTCTGGCTCGATCATTATCAGCTCGAAGGTATCATAATATTGCATTTTAACCAAACTTACAAAAGTATTCCAAATTTGAGCTCAATCGGAAATCTGGAAGTGGTTCTAATTTAACTCCTATCCAAGAATTTGGGCGAATTCTTAGATTGGAGTGAAATTAGAACAAACAAACACGGAACTTAAATGACTAATAAATATTTATTCTCTATACTATTAAATATGAAATGTCTGTACATTGAAGATATTAAAAACAAAACTTTTGTAAGAGACTATTTGGATGGTCACTAAAGCGAAAAATATATTTTTTGGATTTTCTGCATGTTTGTATGTGTCATTGCGGCTTCATCGCGCCAAATCGGCTAAACGGATTTCAACTATTTTTGGTACACAGGTAGCTGGGTATCTCCAGACAGCTATAGGATTTTTACCCGACTACGCTGAAGAAAAAAGAGGGGCTTTCTCTTCCGCGAAGGAAGTTGCGGGCGCCTTCTAGTTTAAGCAATAAATAGAAACTTGTAAAACTGACAAAAGGACAAGCTAAGCCAAATGCTGCCGCATCACGGCGCGGTTCCAGCGCTGATTATCAGCTTGCCGATTGATGTCGGTAGCACACCTCCACCGCGAAACGTCAAACCCAAGGAAGTTCCGCTTTAGTTTCGCGCGCTCTGTATGGCGATTCGCGGTTTCGCGGCGGAGGTGTGCTACCGGCGTGAGTGAGCGAATACTACATGTTTAAATACCTGTCCACTATGCACACACAGCAGCGACCAGCGCTCCGTATTGGTATCATAAGCCCACAGGTCGTCGAGGTCCTCAGTGCCGTTCCAGCCGCCGAAGAGGTAGAGCGTGCCGGTGGTCGAGTCCACCACGAGCTGGTGGCCACCGCGCGGGCCGGGTTTCGTGCAGCACGCCGTGTCGTAGTCGGCCGTCTCGCCGTTGAAGTTCACCTCCTGTCGGTTACATTGTGTCAATGAAGAGTAATTCATTATGCAGGATTATAACAGACGTACCCGCCAACCTCATATTTGGTCTGCTGTTTTATCATGGAAACAACAACAACATTTTCACTCATTCACATAGTTGACAACTATAGTTTGACTCAGTCCAGAAGCAGTACTCCACCAGCGCGGAGCGGCCCGACGTGTGCCAGTGGAACTGTGTGTCTCACCGAGTCTCGGGGGCGCGGGTCGCGGTCGGCGCACGACAGCTCGTTGGTGCGCTGCGGCGCCGGCGGCGCGTCGCTGCAGCACAGCCGCTCCTCCACCAGTGCGGAGCGGCCCGACGTGTGCCAGTGGAACTGTGTGTCTCACCGAGTCTCGGGGGCGCGGGTCGCGGTCGGCGCACGACAGCTCGTTGGTGCGCTGCGGCGCCGGCGGCGCGTCGCTGCAGCACAGCCGCTCCTCCACCAGTGCGGAGCGGCCCGACGTGTGCCAGTGGAACTGTGTGTCTCACCGAGTCTCGGGGGCGCGGGTCGCGGTCGGCGCACGACAGCTCGTTGGTGCGCTGCGGCGCCGGCGGCGCGTCGCTGCAGCACAGCCGCTCCTCCACCAGTGCGGAGCGGCCCGACGTGTGCCAGTGGAACTGTGTGTCTCACCGAGTCTCGGGGGCGCGGGTCGCGGTCGGCGCACGACAGCTCGTTGGTGCGCTGCGGCGCCGGCGGCGCGTCGCTGCAGCACAGCCGCTCCTCCACCAGTGCGGAGCGGCCCGACGTGTGCCAGTGGAACTGTGTGTCTCACCGAGTCTCGGGGGCGCGGGTCGCGGTCGGCGCACGACAGCTCGTTGGTGCGCTGCGGCGCCGGCGGCGCGTCGCTGCAGCACAGCCGCTCCTCCACCAGTGCGGAGCGGCCCGACGTGTGCCAGTGGAACTGTGTGTCTCACCGAGTCTCGGGGGCGCGGGTCGCGGTCGGCGCACGACAGCTCGTTGGTGCGCTGCGGCGCCGGCGGCGCGTCGCTGCAGCACAGCCGCTCCTCCACCAGTGCGGAGCGGCCCGACGTGTGCCAGTGGAACTGTGTGTCTCACCGAGTCTCGGGGGCGCGGGTCGCGGTCGGCGCACGACAGCTCGTTGGTGCGCTGCGGCGCCGGCGGCGCGTCGCTGCAGCACAGCCGCTCCTCCACCAGTGCGGAGCGGCCCGACGTGTGCCAGTGGAACTGTGTGTCTCACCGAGTCTCGGGGGCGCGGGTCGCGGTCGGCGCACGACAGCTCGTTGGTGCGCTGCGGCGCCGGCGGCGCGTCGCTGCAGCACAGCCGCTCCTCCACCAGTGCGGAGCGGCCCGACGTGTGCCAGTGGAACTGTGTGTCTCACCGAGTCTCGGGGGCGCGGGTCGCGGTCGGCGCACGACAGCTCGTTGGTGCGCTGCGGCGCCGGCGGCGCGTCGCTGCAGCACAGCCGCTCCTCCACCAGTGCGGAGCGGCCCGACGTGTGCCAGTGGAACTGTGTGTCTCACCGAGTCTCGGGGGCGCGGGTCGCGGTCGGCGCACGACAGCTCGTTGGTGCGCTGCGGCGCCGGCGGCGCGTCGCTGCAGCACAGCCGCTCCTCCACCAGTGCGGAGCGGCCCGACGTGTGCCAGTGGAACTGTGTGTCTCACCGAGTCTCGGGGGCGCGGGTCGCGGTCGGCGCACGACAGCTCGTTGGTGCGCTGCGGCGCCGGCGGCGCGTCGCTGCAGCACAGCCGCTCCTCCACCAGTGCGGAGCGGCCCGACGTGTGCCAGTGGAACTGTGTGTCTCACCGAGTCTCGGGGGCGCGGGTCGCGGTCGGCGCACGACAGCTCGTTGGTGCGCTGCGGCGCCGGCGGCGCGTCGCTGCAGCACAGCCGCTCCTCCACCAGTGCGGAGCGGCCCGACGTGTGCCAGTGGAACTGTGTGTCTCACCGAGTCTCGGGGGCGCGGGTCGCGGTCGGCGCACGACAGCTCGTTGGTGCGCTGCGGCGCCGGCGGCGCGTCGCTGCAGCACAGCCGCTCCTCCACCAGTGCGGAGCGGCCCGACGTGTGCCAGTGGAACTGTGTGTCTCACCGAGTCTCGGGGGCGCGGGTCGCGGTCGGCGCACGACAGCTCGTTGGTGCGCTGCGGCGCCGGCGGCGCGTCGCTGCAGCACAGCCGCTCCTCCACCAGTGCGGAGCGGCCCGACGTGTGCCAGTGGAACTGTGTGTCTCACCGAGTCTCGGGGGCGCGGGTCGCGGTCGGCGCACGACAGCTCGTTGGTGCGCTGCGGCGCCGGCGGCGCGTCGCTGCAGCACAGCCGCTCCTCCACCAGTGCGGAGCGGCCCGACGTGTGCCAGTGGAACTGTGTGTCTCACCGAGTCTCGGGGGCGCGGGTCGCGGTCGGCGCACGACAGCTCGTTGGTGCGCTGCGGCGCCGGCGGCGCGTCGCTGCAGCACAGCCGCTCCTCCACCAGTGCGGAGCGGCCCGACGTGTGCCAGTGGAACTGTGTGTCTCACCGAGTCTCGGGGGCGCGGGTCGCGGTCGGCGCACGACAGCTCGTTGGTGCGCTGCGGCGCCGGCGGCGCGTCGCTGCAGCACAGCCGCTCCTCCACCAGTGCGGAGCGGCCCGACGTGTGCCAGTGGAACTGTGTGTCTCACCGAGTCTCGGGGGCGCGGGTCGCGGTCGGCGCACGACAGCTCGTTGGTGCGCTGCGGCGCCGGCGGCGCGTCGCTGCAGCACAGCCGCTCCTCCACCAGTGCGGAGCGGCCCGACGTGTGCCAGTGGAACTGTGTGTCTCACCGAGTCTCGGGGGCGCGGGTCGCGGTCGGCGCACGACAGCTCGTTGGTGCGCTGCGGCGCCGGCGGCGCGTCGCTGCAGCACAGCCGCTCCTCCACCAGCGCGGAGCAGCCGGACATCTCGCGCCATACCGGCGTGTACGGCTGCAACGACATGTACCAGTCGAATTCTCCTTCTGCACGACAAATAAATTCAGTTAGAATTACACTTGCCCTGGCACTGGAGCTGCAAATCAGTATCGTTTTCAAATACAAATGTAGGTGGTAGACAAGGTC
Source organism: Hedya salicella (assembly GCA_905404275.2). NCBI lineage: Eukaryota > Metazoa > Arthropoda > Insecta > Lepidoptera > Tortricidae > Hedya > Hedya salicella. The sequence continues at coordinate 6,472,212 of FR990112.1, read as the reverse complement.
CAGTATTTTTGAAAAACTGAGACACAAACTTAAACGATGACACCAGCATCGTTCACTGCTGTCTCACCCGTGACGGCCTCCTCTAGTATGTCCTCCGACAGCTTGTAGTCGCCGTTTTCGACGAGCGCGCTACACTGCCGCGCCTGCAGCCACCCTCTCACTAACAAACTCTCACCCGTGACGGCCTCCTCTAGTATGTCCTCCGACAGCTTGTAGTCGCCGTTCTCGACTAGCGCGCTCCACAGCCGCGCCTGCGGCCGCCCTCTCACTAACAAACTCTCACCCGTGACGGCCTCCTCTAGTATGTCCTCCGACACCTTGTAGTCGCCGTTCTCGACGAGCGCGCTCCACAGCCGCGCCTGCAGGTCACCTTCGAGCTTGACGCCGCTCTCACGCGAGAGCGCCTCGAACGCATCCTTGTAGCGGCGCCGACGCAAGTGCTTCAACAGCAATCGCACTGCCTCCTCTTCCTTACGCTGTTCCACAGAAAAACCATCGGTATGTCTGTAATACTTCAGCAGTTGCATCAAACATTAGGCCTATATTTGATAAAAACATAATTAGCGTGTTAAATTCTTTGGACATTACTTTCCCATAACCGTTGGTTCTCGAACGAAAAGCAAAACATTTTAGGCGCAGGAACTTATTTTGTAACCAAAATAATGTGCAGGCCGGGACTACAAATCAGTCTACCTTTTCGCTTGTACTCGCCGTCCCCGTTTGTATCATAGTGATATCAAAAGATTTACCTGTATTAAAGAATTTTTGGAGTTACAGTTAAATCATAAAAATAACTGACTTGAGTTATGTAATGTGTTGTGTTATTTACTAATGACTCTTCTAAAAATAATAATGATATACATCAACACTAGCCAGAGTTATCACAATCTCTATTTACTAATTAGTAAGAGATCGCTGATTAATCATAATTAGGTCATTACTTAATTGTTTTAAAAACGAGAAATCCATGCACATGTTAATCCTTTTTCTAATTACTAGAAAAATAAATAAACAAGAATCAACTCAACACGCACTGTAATGCTTTATCACGCAAAACTTACAGTAGTTTATAGAACTTTGCTTTAAAAAACACGAATGTGGGTTCGTGAAACGAATTTCAGGCAAGTTTCATAATAAGATCAAGATCACAATTATTTTAATTGAAAATGATGTACAGTTACATATATATAATTAATTTACACATATTGGTTAAGAGTACATCAATTTTTGGTATGTTTCTAATTTGCAACAAACTATATCCTGCATATGATTCCTGATAGGAATTAAACTGCATTGCAAACATGCTATGATAACTGTATCTGCACCTACTTACTAAGTGTAATCATGAAAAGGAAGATTTTTTTTAAATCAATTTTTCATATCAACTTCAAAAAATTTACATTACGTATCTATGTTTTAATGTAGTCATTATAACACTGCTACTATGGCTAGTCATTATAATATTTTTGTTGGCCGTTACATACAGTTCCTGACCTTATTATATATTTACTATGATATTGGTGTGAACTAATTATCAATAAGCAACGGACTTATTCCATATCCTTGTTGACAGGCTGGTTTATGCCCAGACAGAAGATTTTGGCCAAACTCCTTCTTAATTTGTAAGACTTAGGTTTTAAAACTAGAAACATTACGTTTTCGTTCCTAAATTAATTTGAATTTTAAATACACTTACCAAATTAATAGTATCTAGTACTTTGGCCATCAGATCTTCGTGTGTCTTCCCCTGGAGCTCCACGTACCAGATAGTGTAGTTGTAAGCTGGGCCCCAGGACTGCAAGGGCACTATCTTCAGGTACTGTACCGGCAGGTACAGGCCTTCTGAGGTTGTGTTTCGGAGCCTGAACACTTCAGGTGCACTGTCTTTTCTGAGTCCTCTACAAGATAACAATTCACTGTGATTTCTAGTAAAATCGAATTCCAACACTATGTTAAGTATTTTATGTATTCATGCTTACACTCACAAGATTTAGCACAATCTCATTACCACCAATCACTTCAATGATTAACGACTGAATGACCCTGTCCAGTCAATGTAATGGGTTTAAGAGCTTTGGTTATCCCCCACTAGTGCCAGTGTTACCACCGTTACCAAAATTGTGAGGATGGCTGGTGTTGCCATAATATAATTTAATATTGATAAAAATTACTGGTGAATACTATTAAAAAAATCATGACATTGTAAAATTGCTACTTGTCGTGTGGCAGAGAATAAGTTGATTAAGAACCATCTATACAGCAATAAGATAGCAGAAAGAAAAAAAAAGTAAGAAAGGGATGAAAGAGCTGGTACCTAACAGAATGTATGAAAAATTTAACTACACACATACAAACTTTGGCATTTAAGAGGGCACAGCATCACTTCTGAGAGGGCTCCGTAATAATTATGAACGTAATGTTTTGGGTTCCCCTTCCCCTTATGTGGCATAAACTCGATTGTCCGAATCATCATTCGGCCAAATTCATATTTTGGCATAATGCAGTTTTTTCAGAAACTGTACAATTTTCAGGAGTTTTTAAGGCATTATCCAGTTGTACACATTAGGTTAGGTTAGATTGGTTTTATAAAAATCTTGAAAAGTTTATGTGTTCAGAAAAAAATGCATTATGCCAAATTATGAATTAGGCCAAATCATGATTCGGACAAAAAAAAATGCGTAAACAAGGGGAACCGTAATGTTTTATCTGCTGTAGTCAAAAATGAAAATCGCAAAGGAATACTCAGTACCCATTTTTGTGTCAGTTGAATTTAACAATATGAAGACCAACAATTTAACTAAGTTGTCTCCCGCACTAAGAGAAATTGATAATTTGTCAGAGATGTTGATGGATCATATAGAAAAATTAATAATTGGGCAAATCTAGCAATCTCAAAAATATCATCCACCGTTCCCTTACCACCGTTACCTTACCAGCAGTACTAGAGCCACCGAGCATTACCAGGGATGATTGCAAGAGATAAGACGGAAGGTTGTTGATTCCGTGGAAGATGGGATGTGAGCTTGTATGGGATTGTGTGGGCTCTTGGCATTGACATAAGCTGAGCCACCTTCCCTTTCATTGTTTTGCATACTTCTGTACCTCACCATATATAAGTCAAAACCCAATTATGTACCTAAGCAAAAAGTGAATAAATGTCTTTTATTTATTCATTAATATCACCTGGGTAGACATACTGGCACCACCTCAAATCCACGGAACAAACATCCGGCAGAGTGGGAGCGGCAGAGTAGAGGTGGCAAAAAAATCCAAAATAATGAAATATAGGGGTCTCAGCTCTGAATATAATTTTGGTACCTTGCAGAGTCGAGCCCTTAGGCCTGTAGATTCCTACTCAACATAGTAGCACTCCTATACAGCAAGGAAATGCTGCCAGCATCATCGGAAACCTTTCCGAAGGGGAACACATTTCTACATGTATAGTACAATCTTATAGCATGTAATTGGTGTTTAAATGTTCCCATATATCATTCACTGTCTGTTTAGAACCTAGTCTCACTAAGATGGTTCTTAAAAATTAATAAGTGAATTAGGTGTATACGAAGAAACATTCTATTATGAATCAATCATGAAAACCAATCATGAATTTATACATCCCACAAGAAAAACTCATGCCACATTATTGTCACATAAATCTTATCATTATCAATACAATACAAAAACTCTTTATTGTACACCTTACAAAACAAAGTACAAAAGTAATCATTGCGTTGGAATGTGGAATAACTGCTAAAAATAGACACAGTTCATGGTAAAAAAAACAGTGAGTTGTTTGTAAATTAAGTAATTGAGATTAAACTACATTGCAAATATAAGTTGTTTACTCACGCTGATAATAGCACAGACAAGTTGTGCTCATCTGTCCCTCCTAGTATTTGAAATTTCTTCAAGTCACTGACGTGGGCTTTAATATATTTCCCGAATTTGATAGTTTCGACTATAGCAGGCGCTTTTATTTTCAGCATTATATATTGTGATGGTGTGTTGCTGTCTGTGAACCATCGCGACAGCTGGTCTGACGGGTTATTTACCATGATATTTCTGAAAGATTAAATAGCTTTTTTTAATTTCTGTAGAAACCGCACTCTTGCGAAAATAAGGCTGGAATATATACCAAAACATAAACCATATCTATAGTCCAAAGGAACTCACTCTGGTATATAATTGGCCGAGTGGCTCGAGTATTTGTGTATTGTGTAACATAACTTCACTGTTTCATATTTATCGTCCATTTTTAAAGAATTTATTTATCACTTGTGAATAAAGTGTGCTAAAATATACTTTTGTTATTATCACTTGACAGTGACAGCCGAGTACGTTTCGATATTAAAGTATGTCCGAACAAGTATGACTTGGGTAACCGTACTCATATGACATAATTAAAAGCGAACGAACGAAGACACTTTTAAGATGTCACGACATCTAGCAGTGATAATTATAATCAATTTGATTAATCACATAGTGCCTATTTCTGTCTCATTAATGTTTAGTGCAATTCTGCCTTTTTTATATTTTCTTCACAAGAACATACTTTGTTGAATGGTTTCAAAACTTACAATACACGATTTTTCGAATTTTCACCTTGTGACACTTCATTGGTTGATAAAATTTCCCATTCGATTTTCTAGGCCACCATTGGCTAGCCACGGCAGAAGTAGAAAGATTTTTGTCGATGACATTGCCATATATAAAAATAAAAGGAATCGATTATATCGACTCTCTTATACACTAATGTGACTGTTTTTTTCTCAAATTTCGTTCATATTTTTTTACAATGGTATTTCCAGAAATGAACCCTCAAGGTCATATTTATTAGTCACAGCAATTACTACGTTTAAGGACGGGCAGGGCAGTTTTCTTTACTATAAATATTGAAGTTATTTGTTTATCAGTGTGAAATAAGTTTATCTTTGCAAAATGAATTCGATCTTTACGAGCTCTATATTTATTGGACTGTATCTTGTTTTGCGGACAGGCATAGTAACCTCATCAATAGTAGAAGAATGTTCTACTATTGACAATTTAAACGAGGAAAGGCTGTTGAGCCTCGGTAAGCTTATTATACCTGAATTAGAAGGCAAAACTAAAGGCGATGCTGGAAAAATATGCGTAATAGGCGGGTCTACTGAGTACACTGGAGCTCCATACTTTGCAGCTATTTCATCGTTGAAGGTAGTTTTTATTTTATTGTAATTATTTAAAAAAAATGTACGTTCAGAATTCTAAGAAAGAGTAACCCTCCAGTTATCTAACAAATTTTGTAATTTCAGATTGGTGCTGATCTAATCTACGTTATCACCACGGAAAACGCGGCACCTGTAATAAAATCATACAGTCCTGATCTAATAGTTTACCCTTACTTAAACTCTAAGTATTTACCAAAAATTGTTAACTTATTAGATAAAATGGATATGATCATTATTGGTCCAGGATTAGGAAGAGAAGATGAAACAATGAAATTGACCTACGACATTATAGAAGCATGCAAAGTGATCAAAAAGCCGCTGATCATTGATGCCGATGGCTTATACGCAATTTCTAACAACTTGACTATCATAAAAGGTTATCCTTTGCCAGGGGCAATCCTCACCCCAAACAATAAAGAAGCTAAGAGATTTATAACTGCTATTTCTAGCAACAGTACATGGTATACTTTCTGGGGTGATAATGTAAGCGTTTTGCACAAAGGTGGTGAAGATCATTACTACTCAAGTATAGCTTCTTTTGATTGGACTTTATCAAAAGGAGGATCAGGTCGACGAGCCGGAGGGCAAGGTGATATACTCTCGGGTGCTTTGGGTACATTTTACACTTGGGCTTTAAAATATGATCTCTGTGATAACGAAAAGTCGGTTCAGCTCGCACAAAGTGTGGCTGTCTATGCAGCTGCTAGGTTTACAAGAATGTGTAATCAGAAAGCGTATGCCATTTATGGCCGCGGTATGACTGCATCCGATATGATTAATCAGATTCATTCTTCATTTGATACCGTATTTGTTTGAAAAATACGTAATTTATAGTTTTACGTAATACATTTTTTTAAGGGAAAATAATGTCGTTTATTTAATCAAAGAACTGTATTATATCATTTTCTATTAATTAAATTTACACATTTTAATAATAAAGTCGATAAAAATGTTATTAAAATACCTTAACCACTAAAAATGCTTATTATTACTATTTTCGCTTAAATTAATTGTTTCAGTTATTTTTGTTTTAGTTAAGATTTAGATTTAAAATATCCACCGATGACCGAATTGAACGATTCACGATGTATACTTATATTATTAACATGAATTAGATATAAAATTTCCAACAATTACCCAGTTAAAAGATCCACGGTGTATTATATTATATTATTAACATAAAATTATAACTCGTAATGTTACTATATTAATAAAACTTATTAAATTAATAAAGCTGCTTTCTATCAAAATACTGTCACTCGTTTTAAAAAGTGATTCACATAATCGATATCGGTTTGGCAACATTTCTATGTTAGTGTCATTTTTGACATTACAAGTTACGTTCATAACCCACTCCTTATCCTAAAAGAGCAAACACAAAAATATGTATCAATTCCACCAGTATCATTTATAATGAATCAAAATTAATAAAAATATGTGACATAGTAAATTCAAAGATCAACGATGATCTTTATTCTAACGTTGCCATACAAAATCCAGTATTAGTTCATAAAATCATTATTTTGCGTGGGTGTCATACATTGTGAACGGTGTTTCTTCGCCATCGCACAATCGGAACGTATAGCGATTTCGCTTTCAGTTTTCCTTTATCAAATCAAAATATCTGCTAATAATTTACTCAAGGACGTTCACTTTGCAAAATAATTCAGTTCAATGTAGTAACGATAAGCTAGCTACAACTCCACTACCATGGAGGACGAGGTCGAGGAATGTGTTCGAAAGAAAATACAATGGGCTAAGCTGCCAGCAAACGTTAAAAAGGTAAACTGATATGGAATGATAAGTTTGTATATATTCAGCGTAATTAAACATTGCATGCTGGACACCTGATACCTAAACTATACACATAATGTGGTTATGGTAGTGTCAAAGTAGACAAAACAATGATATATATCTCCTTGATACCTTGCTTCTACTATCATATACCTTTACCAGATTTTTATTGGTATTAGGGTTTTGAACTGAAATATTCTTACAATTTTTATTACAGCAATTAGGTGATTCTAATAAGGAATATGAGAGATATATATTTGAATTCAGTATTAAAAACCAACTGCGGTACAGGGGAAGTCTTGGTGAGTTATGTTTTATCATAGTCATAAAAAAAAAAATATATATTTTCTAGATGTGTTTATAATTGCCACCTCTAATTAAATGCATAAGACCTCTAGAAAATGATAACAGAAGAATGACCAACATGAAATAGGAAAAGAAAAACATTGCTATAAATTATCTGATACTTAATCAAATACTTATTTACATAAGGTTTAGTGGTGTTTTACTTATTCAGTGTTTTAGAAACAAAACTCCTGACTCTATTTCAGTGGGTATAAGGATGTAAATAAAAAACCTATGTCACTTGTGTCATTCTGTCAATCAAGGTAATATTTTATTGCCTATTCTGGCTGACCTCTAATGCTCTTATATTGGCTGAATGACCTGATAGTTTTTTGTTTACATTGTTTTAAATACCTAAAAAAATAAACTATACAATTATTTGTAAGTAAAATGTTTGAATTGCTGAATATAACAAGGTGGATTGCTTTTGTAATTGGACACCCTAGAGTAATGGGACACTTTTTATGTGGTGAAAAAAAATAAGGTAATGGAGCAATCATATTTATGAAAAGGACAAATTTAAGGTCACTAAGTTATATATAGATTGTGTTACACTTTAATTGATGGTCAGTTTACAAAAGTTGGTAAAGGAAAATTATTTTAATAAGCGTTTCTGAAAAAAATATATATCTATTTTATATCTAATGCACAAGTAGGATATACTGTTCTATTGCTGTATTACTACTAATTAAGTAGTCCCAATGTGGATGCTTGAAAACGATTGATATGAGCCTGAACTCAGGAATTTATTTACAAGTAGCCGCTGACGAGTTTCACTATCAATCTTATGGCTCCATCATCAGATCAGTTCCAAGATACCAAATAACAGTATTGTCATAAAACTACATGTACATCAGAGGTGTGGCGTCAGGAAAATTACAAGGGACACCAAAGCATATTCAATTACTCATATTTAAAGAAAAACATGGTTATAAGCCTTCCCTTGGGGAACCCGGTGGGAATCGGCATGTATGGACTCCACACCACTGATGTACATACAAAGTTTCACCTCATTAGGACAGTTAGAAGGTTAAATGAAAATTATAGTTACTAGGAAATCGAATATAAAGCATGTTATATGCATGGTTAAAATAGTCAAAAATGTGATGTCATTTCCCATTTTAGTTGAGTGTCCCATAACTGTACGTAATTATTATTATTATTTTTTAGTTAAATAAATATTTGATTTAGTTAAATTTTGTGTATTTCCTATGACCTTATTATGTTCTCCCTCATTTGATATATCAAACGTTGCTGTATCATAATTATCTTGCTTTTTATAAAGGTTAGAATATAACATTTGAGCTCAAGTGTTCCATAACTACAAGCAATCACCCTACACTGATTTTTACTGGATTAACAAAAAATCTTGAACTATTCAATTATATTATATTAAACTTTACATACTCGTTATTAAAATAGCAACTTACTCTTTGAGTAGCGCTTGGTAATTTTTTCTTCTTAACAATATAAGGGCGACCCTCCATAGCGCACACGCTGCCCATGCTACGCACGAAATCACCCGCTCCCAACTCCCCACACCCCGCACTTTCCCGGAAGCGGGGACATTCGTGCATTATAGTTACATACAATTACATTTACTGGTACAATAAATCATAATCATAAACATACTTTATTTCTGATTTTACAACAAAAATGGAAAGTTTGCATTCTCTGCATGTGCAGCAGAGTCACTTGTTACAAATAAGTACCCTAATAAACTGTATTTTTTTTTCAGTACGGACTGTGCTCAAAGATGAGAGAAAATATTATGAGACCCTTGTACATAGCAGCATCCAGAGGCTCATGCTGTATCCATACCATCTAGCCGACATGATTGTGAAAGGTTAATATTTCAGTTTAAGTATTATGGCTAAAGGCACTATATCGATGGTGGAAAGGAGAAATGGAATAAGCAACATTTTCGGGATATTGAATTATACACCTTATAAAATAAGTTAAATGGCTATATTATTAAATGCTACCAAGCTGTCGCTTATCCCATTTCGTCTTTCCACGGTCTATATGAAGATAGTGCAGAATGTAATAATTATTGTTCATTGTTTGTTCTGGGCTTTATCCATTGCCTTTTTTTGAGAAATTATCTGTACTAGCAAACCATGACTTGCAACAGATATTCCTGTGTACTTAGTTAGAGATTTATGTTATCAAGGCTTGCTTTGATTGCTGAGTGAGAAAGTTTTGTATGGCACAGTTACACAACAGATACATGCAGGGGCATATTCACCCTAGGGCCAAGGTGGCCATGGCCCGGGGCGGCATACAGCCAGGGGCGGCTTAGCAACACTCGGTGCGCGAGTCCAACTTGCACTTGGCCGGTTTTTTCCTCAACTTCTGGGGCGGCGAAACTTATTGGCCCAGGGTGTAGAATGTCAAAATACGCCCCTAGATACATGTATATGTGTATGGTGTATAATGGACAATGCTATGGATTCTTGTCGTCCATCTTGGACAAGCGACATGAATGGGTGTTACACCCATTAATTTTAAAAATAGAACTGAACTGACAATGGTATGATAGTGAACAGCTTAGAAGTGAAGCTGAGTATTTGTGAATAAGTAACAACCCTAGAATTATCACTGTTTGATCTATTTTGAGACAACATAATATGCATGTACTCGTCGGCAATCATCTTTATTTGATTAGAATATTGCAGGAATATATTGATGAAACCTTTAACCTTAGAAAAACGAGGGATGTTATCAGTATAACTTGTGTATCTGTGTGTCAGTGGCACAATAGCGCCTAAACAGATGAAGTGAATTTGGTTTAATGTCGGATTTTTAATTAGCTGCAGTAAACTGACAGGTGTCAACGTGAATATTTCGTTGTTTAGAAATAATTTTACAAATTATACATGAAAATACGTGTAATCGGTGATATTATGGTGATGATGAACTTTTATTCAAAAGAAATACTGTACTTCTGCAATAATGAAGTAATCACGGTCGACGTGTGTCCGTAAGCGTCAGTTTACTCCAGCTAATTCAAAAAATCTACTTTAAGTACTTTTGTCTGAAAGAAAACTTCATCAAGAGTATTTAAGTTGTGATACAACATACTTAATTCGTTATTCTGTTTCAAGAGCATCAGCTTTTTTGTACGTTTTTCGGAGTTTTTTCAATAAGTCTTTATTTCACACCAACAAGAGAGACAGTACAATAGAGCCTTAACATAAAGTAGCGATTTATTTTAACTAGAAAAGAGTTTTTCATTGCTAAACTCAGTGACCAAGTTATGAGTTTATATCCAATAACAGCTGCCACTTGTACTGTTCCCACAATCATATACAATTTTTTCTATTATGCCTATTGAGAAAATTGTCTGATTGGCTGACTACATTATAAATGAAAGTAGATAAGGATATTCTCAATGAAATGTTTTGTCAGTTCAGTTTATAACCTAATTTCCTAAGTAATGAAGGTTATTTTTAATGAACGAAATTAATGAGGAAGTGTGTACTAATCGACATTAATGTAGATTGATAAGGGTCATGACTGAGAAAACAGTGAAACTAGTTTATTTTGATTGCTAAATTAATATCTTTATTAAAAAGTCGATGCATATTTAAAATATAATACTTAAAAAAATCTTTAATGGCAAAGGCATATTATAGGGTAGAGGATAGTCCTTACCAGACAAAAATGCATGGCCCAAAATAGAAACCAAATAATGTACTTTTACCGGGGCACGGTCCTTATAAGGTGGCATATCAAATGTAAGGTAAGGTAAGTTGTTAAAAAAAAGACATATTTTGCTATGTTATATTTTTACTTTTAGAAGTTATGATTTGTTTTCTTGGAGAACTACGCATTGAGTTTATAATTAAAACATATATTTAGGATAGGCTAAGTACAAATATTGTAATAGATAAGAGTTATTTAGAAAAAAATACTGACTTTTGATTATGTTTCAGTTTTCTTCTCAACAGCGGTCTCTTCTTGGGAAATGCCGTAGAGTCAGACTTGTTAAAGTGCCCTTGCGGCCTACTTACAGAATAAAGATCATTATTTCATTGCATTATGTAAATTGCGAACAAAAAGAAAAAAAAAACAAATAGGATTTCAACACTCATTCATTTCTATTTATATTTTGTTATTTCTATTAGACTTAGGTTGTCTGGAAGAGATCGGTCTTTAGGCATACGAGCGTCTATTGTCGACCGTAGTTTGTTAAGACTCAATTGTACTATTTCTCTTGTTGGTGTGCAAAAATGAATAGTATTAACTATTGTGATATAGATACAAATCAAAGCGCAAAGAAAAATACGATTGCTCTCGCAAGTGGTCACACCGGGACTCGAACCCGGTACTTCCTGATTACGCGTCAGGCGTGTTACCCTTTCACTAGCGAGTACTGTGACGTACGCATCGAATTTATCTATCCGCTTTGACCCCCATTTTTATTTTGAAAGGTATTATAACCTGCTAAGAATATAATATAATATAAGAAGCCATGAGAACACTTATTGCACCTATTCACATATATATTCACATACAGTGTTAACTGAATATTATTTCAATATAACGGGCAAAAATAAGCCTGCAAATTTTATAGTCGGTTACTGACACGCGCTAATGGGATTAATGGGGTCAAGTGCGAGTTAGTCTCCATAGAAAAAATCAGCCAAGTGCGAGTCAGACTCGCCCATTAAGGGTTCCGCAGCCGTTTATAAAAATAATGCACTACAGATGAAAAAAAATACGATATGAAAAAAAAAGTAACAAAAGAGCGTATCTCCCCGGCACTTACGTCCTTTTGCTGAGAAGCGCAGTTTTTTGGCGTAAAACGTATGTCCCATCATGTTGAAAACTTCCAATGAAACTGGAAGTATTTATTAAGCTTTATATTTGCAATTTTTTTTATATTTTTTGAACATACCGTTTACAAAATAGACACAATTTTTGCTACTTTCGTAGGCAATATTTCGGAAAACATTCACAAAATCATTTTTTTTTGTAGAAACCTCAAAGTGTTTTTAGAAGTACTGTCGAAACATGTGCCACACCTTGATATTTGCTGAATTTTTGGAGAAGCTGAATCCATACTAATATTATAAATGCGAAAGTGTGTCTGTCTGTCTGTTACCTCTTCACGCTTAAACCGCTGAACCGATTTGGTATAGACATAGTTTAAGTCCCGGGGAAGGACATAGGCTACTTTTTATCCCGGAAAAATGCCCTTATCCGCGATAAACGAATTTAAGGCGGAGGAAGTCGCGAGCAGAAGCTAGTATAATATAATTGTTTTTGATTAAGTGAATAATTTCGTAAGTAATCGCTCCGAAAGCAGCAAAATTCTGTCACCACTGTAGTATGAGGCTACAAGTAATTCATGTTTACGCAGTAACCTAATAGTTTACTGCGACATAGAAACGAGTAATGCTTGTACAGCGCAACCTAAATGTATAAATACAAAATATCTATTAAAATAAAGGTTCTTACTTTCACGTCTTCAACTGGGCTTCTCATTCAAAATCCCTACTCAAATCATTTGATATTTCACTACCTTATCTTTTACTCTAAATGAAAATTATTTTCAACGTGATCGGATAGACCGTTTTTGTGTTATTGTCGAAAAACTGTGCTTCTCAATAATAGGATGCCATGAAGATACGCTCTCTGCTGGTGCATCTTTCCTCATCGTATTTTTTATCTATAGTGTATTTGTTTCATGTAACGGCTACGGGACCCTACACTGAGCATGGTCCGAAATGCTCTTGGCCGGGTTTGATTAGTGTGGTATGATTCCAGGTCTGCGGATAACCCCGTTCATCTACTACGTGGAAGTGGTGGCGCTGCTGATTGAACTGGAGAAGAGCTACGACACCATGCCCAACTTCACGGCCGCTGACTGTAAGAGCATATTGTAGAAAAATCCTCGATATACACCCATACTACGGAGCTGGCGTTTCCCGGGTTCGAATCCCAGCCAGGGCAAGTGTATATGCGATGAGCTGATGAGCATGAATGATGGTCTCTGGGTATTGGATGTTTTCTACGTATCCCGGTCACGATATCTGTCCACCTCGCCTCATGACATCATGTCGGTGCTCTGGTGACGCGTCACCAGACGTCATGACGGTACGAATAAAACACGATAACATTGAGTAAGTTTACCTCTTTTTTTGAAGTCGGTTATTAAAACCTCTCAAACAGAATAGGAACAAAAGTAATATTATAGTGAGATTGTATTTTCCAGGCCTTCGATTATTAGGCATAGGCCGCAACGAATACCTGGAGCTAGTGGCTAAGTCGCGGTCGCTCGGCCGCCGCGGGCGGTCCAAGGCTATCAGGAGCCTGCTGCCCCGCGTCCCGATCAACATCCCCATGCAGCCATGGTGGAGGGTCGAGCTGGGCTACGTGTTAGAAGCTGATGTCAAGGTAAGCAATCCTGTGGTCTGATAAGGTTGAGTCTTGATAAAGAACTACCATAAGCCACAGTAATGAATGTAGTCCAAATTACCAAGACTTTGTTTTTCTACCGGTGCATTAATATATAATAGCTCTATCGTATATCGAACCACAAACAGCTGAGTGGTCGTTAACCAAGTCTGATCCGAAACGCCAGAGATACATATACAAATCAGTGTTTATTTTTCTTGTTCCTGCTTCTGGGTTATATTATTTCTTATTAACAGTGTTCTTTTGACCAGTGACTGGCGGTCTTAGCCAAATGAAGAGGGAGAAAGTCCTATAAAGATGGACATTAAACCTTTTGAAAAATAATTTTAATTCGCTTGTTTTACTTTTGTTTTATGATACTAACTCGTAGGGGCGAGGCGTCTGATATTTGCGCAGTAAAACCGAACTAAAAGTGCCCCACATCATCACTCCATGTTGTTAACGCGAGTGATAATAACTATAGTAGGCAACAGTTTGCCGAAATGACGCATAATACAAAATATCTCACTTATAAATTCTACATACATTAGATCATGGTATACAGATTTGTCGTTTGGAAAGCTGCAAATATGTCACGGAACTCACGGCGATATTTCAAACTTGTACTAATGTATATCACTGGACTGGACCGTTGTATGTACGATTCCCACCGTCCGCGAAAGGTCGGGTCGGCTGTCATCGCGTCGGACTGGACGCTCGCTCACCCGAATCCATTATGGTTGATTTAGACGCAGACTATTTTGGGACGCCTAAATTACGGTGCCTTAAAAAGGCATCATGTAAACACTTTCCTAGCTATTTTTTCGCAGCATGCCAGCGCTGGCACGGAATAGAACACGTGTCTAGTCACTGGCGCCGTTATTTAGGCGTCTCAAAATAGTCTCCGGCTAAACCAACCATTATAGTCGGTAGTGACACAGCGCGGCGGCGGCTGGACCGGATACTTTGGACTCTTTCTCGGGCGCCCCGTGGCGGCCGGACGGAGCTGGTCAGATGCGATGACAGCCGAGAACCGCCATCCGAGTCTGAGGAGCCGACCGAGAGAAAATGGTGTCTAAACTCCATTGACAACCAGTAAAATGCGCTTGGTTGCGCTTCGAATGAGCAAGTGCGGTGGAAATCGTACTCAAGTGCCGCAAATTCTGCTTTGCATGCAATTTTTCTACGGACGCTTCGCCACCGCCGTGCTTTGATTTGATTGGTGTGTGAACTAACGGTTTGTCGCTAGCCTCTCAACGAGCAGGAGAAGGCGCTGATCGACCTGCTCATCGACCGCGGCTCGCAGACCGCCGGCACACTCGACTACAACGTCGTAAAGACATTGTACAGGTAACTGCGCCAGTCTACTTTTAGAGCACTAACATTTTGTCGCATGTTTAAAAAAAAACATACTGTGCAAAAACTGATAGTCAGATTCTTTTATGGCGTATTATCTAAAAAATATCATTGATAAACAGTCATGAATTGGTTTACCTCTTTTGAATTGAATCTTAATTAGTATACATAAAATAGAGTCGAAAAATGGAAACCAATTTACTTACCGTACGCACGAAAGCATTTTTAACTTTGACGCAGCGAACTTTTCCTTCCAACCTTATTTTGGCTAAAATGTGTTTAGCCAAATGCTTCTATTCTAGTCATATGTAGGGCATTATTTATGGTTTGCAGGCGTGGTCTGATATACCTTGACGTGCCGATCACGGCGGCCGACCGCGCGGCGGTGCCGCCTCTGAAGGGGTTCGTGATGAACCGCGTAGCTGGGGACTACTTCGAAACGCTGCTCTATAAAGTGTTCGTGTCTATCGACGAGCACACCACTGTGGCTGAATTAGCAGCAGTGTTACAGGTATACTTGGAGTTATGGGATATAGTTTCCATCAAAGAGTTGGATCTCTTCCTCTGGTCTAGAAGTTTTGGGTTGCGTGTCACAGTCGAGTAGTGATAGTGGTGTTTGTTTTTTCCAGGTGGAGTGTGGATTGGTGAAGCAGGCGGTGTCGCTGTACTGCCGGCTGGGCTTCGCGCGGCACCTGCAGCCGCCGCCTGTGGCGCCTGCGCACCCGTCCTGGCGCACGGCGCTCACGCAGCATCTGCACCCGCAGTTAGTATCGGTTTTGCCAGGTGCAGTGCGGGCTGGTGAAGCAGGCTGTGTCGCTTTACTGCCAGCTGGGCCTGGCGAGGCTTTTGAAATGTAGTCATAATCATTAGCCACCAACACCACCACCATCGTGGTCAAACATTCTCAACCCTAAGACGTTCTAGCCTGGCGTTGGAATTTTAGAACGAAACGTAAGTGTCAAGGCCCGTAGAGGTCCAGAAATAACGTCAGTAGGATTCTCAGTTCATTTTTAGGTCCAGCAGTCAGCCAGTATTATAATTTGTTTATATAACGAATACAGTCCACCACGTATTGGCGTAGCAAAACCTCATCGATTATATGCTGAACATAACAGCTGACGTAAACTTTGATATTTTATAGATAATCTTATTTCTTGCAGGTACAGTCAAATATCGCCGTTAACTTTTAACGCTAGCCTGGAGGAAGAAGAGCTACAAATGGAGCCAGTACTTATGAAGGAACCGTCCACATCAAAACAGGTATTTTTAAGTTCTTGTACTTTAAGTTTTTGGTCCTTCGAGGCATCTTTTCCGAGGCAGCTTTCCTTCGAGGAAGACTTTTAGCCCTTTGAGGTACCTTTTGGGTCCTTCAAAGTAACGTTTTTGGTCCTTCAAGGCAACGTTTTTGGCCCTTAAAGCCGTATTTTTAGAAATGGTTTGTTTTCAGAGCTACCAAGAAATGAACGATAATTCTAACAACGGTGGAACTAAGAGGGTGGCGCTTTTATTTGATTCTACGTTAGCTGCATACCTAATGATGGGAAACCTTTCGCCGGTAAATAATACAAATATTTGGGTTTTATAGTCTTTTATTTTATACAAACACTTGTTTTATACAATTATTTGTATGTCTGTTTTAGGATCTGAAAACACACGCAGTTACGCTATTCGAAGTTGGCAAAATATCAGATGAAAGTTTGGATAGTTTGCTTATGGAATTGGATAAGGTAAGTTTTATTTGTAAGGATTTATATTCACTGGTTTTATGAGGCCATTATTGTAGGATTACAAAGGGCATGCGACGTTTCTTCAGTAAATACGATCGCATAATGGCTTCAGGTGCCCCCACCCCTTTTCAGAGAGGAGGACGTATGCTAGCGTGGCTCAATAACACTGCTGTGGAACAATAACACTTTTAGTGGCTTGATCGCGAACTTTGTAGTTTTTATAGTGCATTTTATAGTGTGTTCTGGTGCGGTCCAGACGGTTTTCTCCATCACGTGTTATCGGCGAACCGCATTGAAATAACGCTGTTGAGACGTACAATCAATTATCACAAGGCCATGTTATTCGCCAGTGTGTTAATTTAAGAGGACCCTGTTTCTCGAAATGACTAGATTAGTAGTAGGTACTAGTTTACTTTGTATAAGGATAAGCCACATAATATAAATAAAAGGTTGATGTCATTGTCGCGTAGAGAGATTAAGGAGGTGGCCTTGGATAGGGCGAGATGGAAGCAGCTACACGCTTCATCAGATGAACTTATTTGAAATATGCTCCAGGTGGCCGGGGACCCGGAGATAGAGGGCGAGGCGGCGCGGTACCTAGCAGCGGCGGCGTGCTTGCGGCGCACGCTGCGCATCCTGCGGCCGCGCCTGCGCCCGCTCGACCTGCTGCGCTGCGAGGCGCTGCACGCGCTCGGCGCGCAGCAGCGCACTAGGCTGCTGCACCACAAGTACAAGTATGTGTGTGTATGTGGGGGGGGGGGGGGGGGGGGGAGATAGAGGGCGAGGCGGCGCGGTACCTAGCAGCGGCGGCGTGCTTGCGGCGCACGCTGCGCATCCTGCGGCCGCGCCTGCGCCCGCTCGACCTGCTGCGCTGCGAGGCGCTGCACGCGCTCGGCGCGCAGCAGCGCACTAGGCTGCTGCACCACAAGTACAAGTATGTGTGTGTATGTGGGGGGGGGGGGGGGGGGAGATAGAGGGCGAGGCGGCGCGGTACCTAGCAGCGGCGGCGTGCTTGCGGCGCACGCTGCGCATCCTGCGGCCGCGCCTGCGCCCGCTCGACCTGCTGCGCTGCGAGGCGCTGCACGCGCTCGGCGCGCAGCAGCGCACTAGGCTGCTGCACCACAAGTACAAGTATGTGTGTGTATGTGGGGGGGGGGGGGGGGGGGGGGGAGATAGAGGGCGAGGCGGCGCGGTACCTAGCAGCGGCGGCGTGCTTGCGGCGCACGCTGCGCATCCTGCGGCCGCGCCTGCGCCCGCTCGACCTGCTGCGCTGCGAGGCGCTGCACGCGCTCGGCGCGCAGCAGCGCACTAGGCTGCTGCACCACAAGTACAAGTATGTGTGTGTATGTGGGGGGGGGGGGGGGGGAGATAGAGGGCGAGGCGGCGCGGTACCTAGCAGCGGCGGCGTGCTTGCGGCGCACGCTGCGCATCCTGCGGCCGCGCCTGCGCCCGCTCGACCTGCTGCGCGGAGGAAAATCTCATACATAACCTTTCTTTTTTTCTTCAACGTCGGGGAAAAAGTATCCTATAATCATCTGGAGATACCCAGCGACTCGTTTACGAAAAATAGTTGAAATCCGTTTAGCCGATTTGGCGTGATGAAGCCACAACGACACATACGAACATACAAAAAAATTAAGAAATATATTTTTTCAATTCCGTGATCCAAATAGTCCGTAATATTTTTTTCATAAATATCTTCAATGTACCGACATTTCATTTTAACAACTTTATATAGCATAGATGTAAAAATGGAATGTTGTAATTTTACTGTTTCTAATCCCTAGAGAATAAGATCCATTTTCTATCTTAGTAACAATCTATGACCCCTGGGGCCCGTTTCCCAAAAGCTTGTAACTTGTATTACGAGCGGAAGTCTCTGTCCAATAATGGCTAAGCTTCCGCTCGGGTGCTTGCAGGCTGGCGCTGGCGACGGCGCCGCTGTGCCGCGAGGCGCGCGCGGGGCAGGCGGCGGGCGCGCTGCCGCACGTGGGCCCCGCGCCGCCCGAGGCCAGCACGCCGTGGATGCGGCTCTACCTCTACCACGTGGCCGGCTACGGCCCGCCCACGCTGCTGCTCAGGAAAGGTACGGCGGGAAGCGTCCGGATCGTCTACACGACAATTAAGGCAACACACCGGATGCGTGCGCAGCACGTGCTCGTGCGCGTGTGCGTGGCGTGCGCGTTGTATCGTATGAAATGTCATAGTAGAAATGTCACGTAGACGTGCGCGTGGCGTGCACGTGCGCAGCGGTATGTTATCCCTTATGGGTATTTGTACTTTACACTGCGCACGCCACGCGCACGTCTACGTGCTCGCCACGCACACGCATCTGGTGTGGCTTGGCCTTTATCACTCATTATCACAACACAACAAACGGCTCTTAATCGCGTACAACTATGGGTATCCTTCCATTACATCGACAAACGTTTCTTAGAATGCTTTATATTATAGAATTTTCATTTAATAAACAGCTTTTTCCCCTGAAACTATACAATGTCCATGATTTTTGAAAAGACCATCATGTAAAAGCCGTTTGGTTGGGTTAGGTTTGTTTTATAAGGGATCCCCTTGAATCGCATAATGTTATTTAGACTATTATTGTTTCGTATAATTGATTTGGCATAATTTGTTTTGGCATAACAGTATTTTCGCATAGCAATACTTTGGCCTACTACTTTTTTGGCATAGTACGCTATTAGCATAATTTCAGTCCGACTAATTTGTATTGGCCGAATACACATTACGCATACTATTGTTTGGGCTAATAATTATTTGGTATACGAGGGGCACACCGAAATGATCGGGAATAGAGTACTTTAAACTGAGTTACATTAAATCCTTTTTTGTCACATGCATACTGGCGACTTACAATCACGATGCCGTTTTTACAATTAAAAAAAAGAACGATATATTTTTTTTAATTCCATTTTTAAATTGACAACTCGATGAACAAAATGGAGCTGACGCGTGAAAATTTTCGTGCAATTATTTACCATAACTTTCGTCGTGGCTTATCTCCAGATGAATGTCGCAATGAGCTTGTTACTATATACGAAATTGAAGCACCTAGTCAGACGACAATATATCGGTGGTATGCTGAGTTTCGACGGGGTCGTGCCTCTCTTGGCACCGTACCTTCATCAGGTCGGCCGAAAACGGCGGTTTCGCCTGAAAACATCGCGGCTGTGGAAAAACTACTAAAAGAAGATAGACATGTGACATACGAGCAGATTCGGGCAACCATAGGCATTGGAATGACTGCAATTCACACTATTTTGCATGGTGAGTTGGGTGTCAGAAAATTGATTTCCCGATGGGTACCCCATAATTTGTCTGAAGAGCAAAAGGCGGCTCGTGTTGATTGGTGCCGATCTATTCTGAAATGCTACAATTTAGGAAACTCAAAAGCCGTTTATAATTTGGTCTCGGGTGACGAATCCTGGATTTATTCTTATGAGCCTGAAAGAAAGCACCAGTCGGCAGTATGGGTCTTCGATGACGAGGTCAAACCAACGAAAGTTGTGCGTTCTCGAAGCGTGTCGAAGAAGATGGTGGCTTCGTTCGTCTCAAAAAAGGGGCATGTTGCCACAATTCCTCTAGAAGAACAAAGAACCGTTACCGCTGATTGGTATATCACAGTTTGTTTGCCGGAGGTGCTGGCCGAACTTCGCCAAGGGAACCCGAGACGCCGCGTCATCTTACACCACGACAATGCGAGCTCCCACACCGCCCACAAAACAACTAAATTTTTGAACGACGAAAACGTTGAGTTGATGTCCCATCCTCCATACAGCCCTGACCTGAGTCCAAATGATTTTTTTACGTTCCCTAGAATTAAAGATTTATTGCGTGGTCAGCGGTTTGAGAACCCAGAAGCCGCTGTGGAAGCCTATAAATCGGCCATTTTGGCAATGCCTACTTCAAACTGGAATTATTGTTTTAATGACTGGTTTAAAAGAATGCAAAAGTGCATTGAATGTAACGGAGAATACTTCGAAAAACAATAAAATATAATTTATGTATATAGTGCACATAGTTTTTTAAATTCCCGATCATTTCGGTGTGCCCCTCGTATCTGTCATTATCCATAATTTTAGTTTTTAAAATGAATAATACTCAGTTTCGTTGTTACGTGCATTTATTATTATTTCTGAGTTCTGGTTCTGTCCCAACTTGTCTTAATTGAATTTCTGTAATTTGGTGTGTTATTACTTGGATAATCTTTCTTGCTAAATGATAAAAATGGGGATAATGTTTTCCCACAAAATGTGCAAATCTGTTATGCCATTCGACTAATAAACATTATGCATATTATTTTTTAGGCAAATAATAATTTGATATATCTTTCATGATCCATAATTTCAGCTTATCTATTTCACCTTAAGGCAGATCCGACTTGGGTTAGGTTAGGTACGACGACGAGCGAAGCGAGGAGGAGTGTTAGGTTGAATTGCGTCCCTAACGAGCGAGCGAAGCGAACGAGCCGCGGAGATATCGAGTCTTGCCTTTTGTATATTACAATTTCGTAGGACAATATTTTTATGCATTTTGATACTATGCCAATTGATTATTATGCGTATTTGTGCTGATGCTTTTTGACATTAGTCTTCATGATGATTATGCTTTTTGTATTTATGCTTTTTAATGTTATGCGTAAACAATTATGCGTAATGAGGATTATGCACATCACTATTTCGGCGTAAAGCAATTATGCGTAACAATATTAGTATAAATGACTTTATGCCTTCCAATAGAGAACCGTTTTATAACAATCTCGAGTTTAAATAAATAATTTAAACGGATTATATCGCGTATATTATTTCATTTGGGTTCCCGACGTTACGGAAGCTTTACAGGGTCGACCCCCTGATCATGGAAGCTGTAAAGTTTCCGAAACGTCGAGAATCCCAAGTTAATAACGATTTCACAGAAAAACGCTATCGATAAAATTATATGTCGACGAAATGAAGTATTTAATGAAACATTTTATGATAAAACAAGGTACAACCATAAATATGATTGGTTTAATTACCTTTTGTAGATATTTTTTCGACGTTTCGGACGTCGCGTTACGTCTATAATCTCGAAATAACTGGAGGGGACTTAGAGTACTTTTGTCCTACACTACTGTACCGATTTTGTCCGGTATGCCTATTACGTAAGCCATGAATGCTGATTACCTCAAAACGTCAGGATACTTTGATTTTGGACACCGTCTGGGCTGCTGCTGTTCACCGCATATTGCGCCTAAGGACCTTTTGAATATGCGAGACCCAACTCTGTCTAATAATTCCGGGTTGCAAATGTGAAGTGCTCTGTTATATAGGGTACTTAAACGGGTACACAACGGTTTAGAGGTGACGAAAATGGTGATGAAATAGCACATTCGCATACCTGTCGGTGTGTGTCGGTTTCCTGTAAACAGTGTGCGTGGGATCAGTCTATTCGACCTGTCACTTTTACGTCCAGAAAAGTCAAGCTACGTTGTTGTGTTGTGATAATGAATGGAAATCGTGTTAGTTTCAATCAATGTCATGTTACTCATATCACTGACATGCAATCACTAGTCGAATCAATGGAACTCGGATCTACATACCGGGGTAGGTGCGCAATATTGCGGCCTAGCCCGCGATCCACTGGTTCACTATAAGAAAAGTCACTTTAAGTGACAGTAACGTGTATTGTACAGTCACCAGCATTAACATTTGCAACAACAAAGCGCGCATGAATATCTGACACGACTCTATTTCTAGGGCCATTAGGACTTGTCAGATATTTTCGCCAGCTTTGTTTTGGCAGATATTGATGCTGGTGACTGTACTTATATATGGTTACTGTGGTTAATTTCCAGGAACGGTGGTCCGTAGCGTGCCGCGGTTGCTACTGGGATTCTCGCGACTTGTGGTGGCGTGGTGGGGCGCAGAGGCGGCGCTGGACGGCGCGGGGGGCTCGCCGGGAGCCCTGCCGGCAGCCGCGGCGCTGCAGGCCGCCAACTCGGCGCTGCGCCGCGGGCCCGTGCTGCTGCAGGTATGTGTAGGGCTCCGCCGGGGTCCCACCCCCGGTGGTGGTGTGGCGGGGCGCGGCGGCAGAGCTGTACGGCGCGGGGGGCTCGCCGGGAGCATTGCGGCATACTTTTTACATATTGTCAACACTAACTTAATTTAATTATGTAGTTTTTATGATGTGTCTTCTTTGTTATTGTAGGCAGTCGGCGTACGGCAACCTGCGAGGCTAAGACACGTCGTATTCCCTCCTGAAGCCGATTCATCTCCTGGTAAGTAGAATATCAGTTCACACTTACTTAGATAACATACAATTTATGACTGTCATGTCTCTAACGCAAATACCCCGCGTGCTTAGACATATTGAAGTATTTTATAGGATTGTGTACATTGACAGAAAGTGCTGCGTTGTGGACGCGGCACGCTGGACTGAGACGGCTAGCATCGAGACTGCGGCTGTCTCGCTCTGCCGGCTACGTCACGCTGGCGGACATCGGCGTGCCCGACCTGGGCTGTGCCCGGCCTCCTGCCACTGTGCAGCTCGGTACGTACCTCCGTACTCAAATTAGTCTACTGACCATTAGGAACACAATCAGCTACAGAGCAAAGACACCATTCATGTGTGAATAACACTGTATACCTCTTTTTTAGGCCGTTTTTTACTGATCTTTACTGAGAAACCGTTCCTTCTTGCAGAATTATTTCCGACTGGGAAACACCTTTACGAGATTGCTTGTAATTTCAATACAAAATTTCATACATTGTTTAAAGTTGAATATCATGACATCGGCCAGCAAGTATGGTAATGCTAACTAGACCATTCCAAAATTGGAATAGTTAGTTACTCATAAAAATTTAGAGACAACGAACACGTAAACATATTAAAAAGCTGTACAAATGTCAACAAAAACCCAATCCAAATAAACCTGGGGGGCTTCTTTAATTCGAAATATCAACACATTTTACAGATATCGTTTTCTTTTTGTGAGAAGATTGTATTGCATGCGAGTTTTGCTGAACGATCGCGTTAATTCATTAGACAAACTCTAAAAATTCCTGTAGGTTTTGATTATTATTTTGTTATTTCAGTTCCACCGCGGAAAATGAAAGACATCTGCGGCATAGCGAAACCCATAAGCGAAGTGTCGATATCGTCGTCAGACTCCGCCGACAAGTCAGACGACAAGCCTCTTCCCCATCGACTGCAGTCTCCGATAGAATCGCACTTCGCTGTCACACCGTCGACTGACAGCAAGACCAGTTCACCTGCTAATGGTTTCACTACTCTAGAAGGTAATCCATTTGTTCTAGATTTCTAGAAATTGTTGAATTTCGAAGTGTGGCCTGACTTTGTCGACAAGTCGGACGAGAATCTTCCCCATCGGCTGCAGTCTCCGATTGAATCGTACTTCGCTTTCACATCGTCGACTGACAGCAAAACCAATGGTTTCACTAACCCTAGAAAGTAACTAATATCTTCTCATTTTCGAGAAACAGTTTGAACTTCGAAGTGTAACCTCGATAAGCCGGATGAGAAGCATCTTCTGCAGTCTCCGATTGTATCGCGATTCGCTGTCATAAAGTTGACTGACAACAAAACCATGTCGGTGTTACGCTGGACGGTAATAATTAGATCTCGATGTCAATTAATAGCCAAATTTCGAAGTATCACCGTCTGATTTTACCGAGAAGCTGTAATGCCTGCCTTGTGTTGTCTTCAATATTATATCTGATGCCCTTATTCAAGACCGGCTTACCCAGCAATGGGTTCACTAATGGGTAAACCCATTTGTATTAGTTTTCAGCAGTCAGTCTAAGTGTCGATGGCTAAACTTTGCTGATAAAACAGGAAAAGCGTAGAAGACGCTGCCTTAGCGACTTCAGTCACTGGTATCATGGATCCATCGTCGATTTATTGATAAAGCAGCGGATGGGAGAACTCGAGACGAGCACAGCCAAATCGGATTACTCGAAACTGCATCTCACCGGCGGCTACAACCCAAATTACACAATTTGTAACATACTATCTTAAGCAAATCCAACGAGATGAGAGAAGCTTTGCACTTATCTGATTTATCATTGCTAATATGTCCCTACTTTTCTATCTCATCCCACGGAATTGCTTAGGTCTTCTCGTTGGTCGTGCTGTAGTTCAAAGATTCATACTACTAAGGAGTTTCTAATTACATTCATATTATTATCATCTCTATTCAGGTGGCCAGCTACTCTGTGAGGAGCTCGACAACCTCGCCATCAGTGAACCCACGCACCAGAGCAAAGAGTCCCTCCCCTCGAGCGACGACCTCGTGCCTATACATTCCTCCTCCACCAGCATAGAAGACTTGAAAGACAAACATTCCAAAGACTGGCGAAGTAAGGAGTCCATATCGCTCTCTGACGACATGGTTCCGATACATTCTTCTGCCGAAAACTTGAAGTTCGAGAAGGAGAAGTGTCAGTTGAACGAGCTGTTGAGTCCGGCGGAGGAGTCCATATCCATGTTCACGCAACTGAGCGATAAGTTGACGGAGATGACGGCCGAAGGCGACAGCGGGATCGACACGGCGCATAACGTTTCTGACGATGAGACTTGTAAACCTGAGGTATGGATAGTTAAGTTTGTGTTCACCAATTTAAATGGCGAAAATTCATTGAAATTGGCGTGTTACATTTAATTAAAGGCTAAGTTAATGTTAGATATTTTAATCCAATATTTTTTATAGAGATAAGATAAATTTTATACACGTAATATACCTATATAACCACTTATCATTCGGGTTATAATGAGGTCAAGAGCTGCTCAATTTATATATAAAAAATTGCATTTAGTCATTGCAAATAAATATACATTAAAGAATGGATGCCTTATTATAGTATTTTATGCAATCGTTTTATAATGTATGCTTTTTTAGGCCACGAAGCTTGCTGAGTGGCCTAATTAAGGTACGAGCTAACTACTAGCTTCTGCTCGCGACTTCGTCCGCCTTAAATTCGTTTATCGCGGATAAGGGTATTTTTCCGGGATAAAAAGTAGGCTATGTCCTTCCCCCGGGACTCAAACTATCTCCATACCAAATTTCATCCAAATCGGTTCAGCGGTTTAAGCGTGAAGAGGTAACAGACAGACAGACACACTTTCGCATTTATAATATTAGTATGGATTAGTATGGATTGTATACACTACACTTTACACTTTTTCTACGAGTAACCCATAAACTACAGTAAATGAAACATAGCTAAAAAAATAATTGCAAAACCACTGCCGATTTTTTTGAAATTCATTATAGTTCTGTGCGGAGTTGTATAAGATAGGTATTATAGTTCAGTGGCATATAATATTAACCATAGAGTATAGAGTGATGATCCAATTTAAAAAGTATGTAGTACGATTCGCGGAGTTCTTATTCACTGATTAGTTCACGAGTAGAAAAACATTATAATAGATTAAAATATATACATTTGTTTTTCAGAAATGGACCATTCTAGATCTTCAGTTTGGCATTCCGTTGTTTGACGAAGTGCTCTGTGAAAAGATTTGCAATTGCCTGGTGGATAGGATAGCGAAACCAGAACTGTAAGTATTTGATACATTTAAAGTTACAATCAAATAAAGTTGTTTTATCTTTTTGCTTATGCTACTACTATGCTTGTTTTTATTTACAGATTGGATAAAATAAAAGAGGATAACGAGTTTATATGTTCGGACGTCTTAAAATTTGTGTCACAATGTCAAGTAAGTTAAGGTTGACTTATAATATTATAGAGAATAAGCTTAAGATTAAGTTTGACAGGAAAAGAGAAAGATATCTTTCCAGACGGGTTTTTTGCCTGGGGATCTAGATCCGACGCTGGCGATAATTTGTCGGAAGTCTTAGATGTTGAATACATTTCCTAAGATTGGTTTCAAGCTTATTGTACACAATGCCTATTTTTAATTTCCAGTACTACCCGGGCGAAGACATGGGCATTGTGAAACGAGGCACCTTAGTCCCTCTGCCGCGAAAAAACTTGGCGTTTGAGAACGGCCGCATCAGCGAGTGGAGCGGGAAATGACGCCGTCCCTTCTCACTCCTGCCCTGCTTCATCTCCCCAACGACGCTAGTGCGCGAAATAGACCGCCATATATTAGTGGCTTGCTATTAATTTATTAGTGTTAGATTGAATATTATTTAATATTTGTTTGCTATGCAGATGATATAGCATGTACTATGTATATTTATGTAGTTATTCTTGTTAGTTCTATGTTTTATCTGCGAAAACACTTGGCCATATTTTATTTTCACTTAATAATGTAAGTTTTATACACTACAAATATATTCGTTAGAGACGTCACATGTCAGAAAGACAAATAGAAGTGTGCCATAAAAAGTAGCTGATTATTTTAGTACTGTTTCATTTACACTAACTTGACATCATTTATAGCAGTATTTTTCATACTTGAATGAAACAAAGTATCCGAATAGTCAGCTACATTTTGACACTGACTAATGATAATGACTATGGTAACTTATGCACATCTAAAAATTTATATACGATTTTGAAGGTCTCCTCTGGTTTCATAAAACGATTTTTTTCACAGAAGTATAATTTCATAGCAAGTATTTTTCTTTGATGCAGTTATTTTTTTATGATTGTTTAATTAATTAGGTTTGCCAAGAGGTACTTATGCAACAAAGCTAAATAACAGAGGTACCATGTTTTGCAACAAACCTAACCTAACCTAGACTTTTATACAATAACTTTTTTTAAAATCATAAATTAAGTTATAGGCTCTCAGGAAAAAGTTTGTGATGAATAATTCTGTGAAATGAAACATTCTATGAAACATTAGTCGATGTAATAGGGGACCCTATTTCCAGCATTGCTTCCGAAACATAAGTTCCAAAGCCATTATTTGGTCTTAAGTTTGAACTACCAGCAGCTGTTTCACAATACTTATGTAAATGTAACAAAAATATCCACTACATGCACATTCAGGAAACGTAATCAAACATGTACAATAATATGATATATATATATATATATTATTTGTTGTAGTAGTATTTGATGTAAAAGCCAGAAAGTCAATTATAAGTCGGCTCAGAAGTATAATAAACACGTCGGTATTATCAGAGACCTATTTAGATATTTTTGCTTTTATTTAACAACCGACTGTACCAATTATATTGTACGCGACAGTTTGGCAAAATATTTTGAGTTTCCTGTTAGTAAGGTTTTTGAAAATTTGTCGCATAGAATCTTCTAGAATTCAGAACAGATCCAGTGTATTTATACCAGTAGACATCAGACTTCCTACAGTATCTGTATAATAAAAAATTGTCATAATTATCAATAGTAGAAAACTTCCCTATGGTCTGGCAACCGATTTTTCAGAATCTAAATTTAAAACAATTGTGATATATAATTTCATTTGTGAATTATTTCATTATTATTTTTCGCATATTAATGAAAAAAAAGTGTGTTTTGGTCCAAAGAATCTGGACTGCCTGGTGCAAATAAGTACACTAAAGCTATGTGAGTGCGTAAGTATCCCTTCGGTGGCCGTCTTACTAAATGTTTTCGCACTTATTAAGTTTCAGAGATGGAGAAGTATGATATTGATAACAAACAAAGCCGAAATGTCGCCGCGGCAATTTGGCTCGGACGAAATTCAACGCAACCTACTTCAGCGTGAAGTCGGTTGCGTCGAATTTTCCACTATTTCAAACCCACAAGAGGTGGAGCTGCCGACTTCTTGTTTGCGCTATATTCACTGTATTCTATACGTGACGTGTTGGGGTAATAATTTGAATTCACCTCATGTAGTATGGTTATTATGTTGGTAATGTAAAAAATGGTAAGAAGTTACTATTTCTGCCGAATTTCCGTGGCATAATTTCGGGTTGGTACTATACGAGTTGGACAATACGCGTAAAATGACAGTCTCCGGTTTTACACTAAAAATACATAGTTATTGATAATGTTAACGAGTTATGAAATTTAAGAAGAGATTACTGAAGTAGTGCCGAATTTCTAGGTTCGGATTGTGTTATAATTTTTATTGATATATCGTATTGAATTAATCGGTTATATTTTATTTTTGTTAATTTTGTACTTATAATAGAATTAATTTGAATAAATGGTCATTATTCCAGCAAATGAGCAATGATTTATGCATACTCGTATCTCAGGCAAGGACTGTGTTTTTACATACTAATGGATTTTTTTAACAGTCTCCCAAAAACGGAGGAGGTCCTCAATTCGTCAGAAACATTTAATTTGTGCCAACATATATTATTTTTGGCTTACATTGAGGGTTCTCGAACTTTTATAGTTCGCAGCACACTAACATTTATATGTGTACATTTATGTGGTTTAGTCCTAACGGCGGTGCCCGGTTTAGAAATCGATATTGAATACGAATTGATAAATATCAAACACCAATATGTCCACATTATGTTCACCAATATGTTCCTTAAGAGTCCCCAGTAAGCTGGGCCGAATTTCACCTTCCCATACAAACGGAGTTCCGGTCTTATTTTAAAACAACGTGTTGGATTGTAACGAAACTTTGCATACACAATAAAATGAGGTATATATTAATAAAATTAGTTAATATGGCTGCAGTTTATAAAACAAACGTAATACAGCAAAAACAGGTTTTGTATGAAAAACTTCAATTCGCTGTATTTTTTTTACGGTATCTGAAGCTACGTAAACTAATTACAGGCCTGCATATACCTAAACTTATTCTAAAGCAAAGTTTCAGAGCAAACTAGCTAGTCGTTTGAAAATGAGAGCGTAACTACGTTTGTATGGAGAACCGAGCTTACTGGGGACTCTTAACATCTGATTAACTCAGTGTAATGCGGGAGCATTTGGCGCGCTTAGTTACTTCTGCTGCCTGTATGTAACAAGTAACCAACCTACTTGTCAAAATTCAGTTGTTAACCGGCCGTGGTCAGTCTAAAACTGGTGACCAATCAATATCGATAGTACGCCTTATCTATTAAAGTAGGTATCTTAGTGTTTCCGTCCGAAAAAATCTGTATCTATGCATTCCAAAATAGTTTGCTGTTTTGTTAATCAAAATTGCATAAGGTAAGCGGAAATCCAGTTAGTATAAGGAGAATTTTGATTTTGGAACATACGGTATTTTTGTGGGTTAGATAATTCTCCATTAACCTACTTATTGTACAAATACGTATAGCAATATAATACCTATAAGATTCAGTAATTACGGAATTGCCTGAAGTAATTATTATTTTAATTGACAACTTAACGCAAAATTTTACGCATTTGATGCGAGTTTTTCGAAGTATGCTTAAACAAAAAAAAAACATATGCAGTGGAACAGTTAAACAAATATTACGCTATTAAACACTTATAATCATAAAGTAAAAAATAAAACTGATTATAATTGACTTAGTATGACTTTTCTAAACTCACCTAAGGCCCAATTTCACCATGATCTGATTACGCACACGCATGTCAATGTTGTCCATTTGATAAACGTGATCAGCCGTTACCTAATAATAATAACTAGGTATCTGAAAGTATGATTCTTGTTGTCCATCTTGGACGGGCAATATGAATCGGTGTAGATCAAGTCATTATTTTATTGTTTTTAATATAACTATCAAAAATTTTAAACCTTGACGCTGGTAATTTTTTCCTGATTGACAGAAGCCATTAAATTTAAAACAGAACAGAAAGGATACGATTTTACTTTATGCTAAGACATTTAACGTGCCCATGATGTTGTGAAGGTGGGACGTGGACGTTTAAATTTATATTTACCTAAACTCTCTTACACAGTGTTCAACTAGCAGTTACGTCCATGCCATTCCAACGCAATTGGAAATTATATCGCACGTTTTTACACATTTTGTGTGTTTTGGTACACCATATATATTACAAATGCAGTTGTGGTAGCAGCAGGCTTGTTTATGTTTATATCTGTAATATTTTAGGTACAAAATGAACTATTAAAGTACGTGTAAATAAATAAAACTGGTTTTTCTACACTTTACTGAGACATATCCAATAGTTCTCTCGTCTAGATGGACATGAATTATTTTATTTTCAATATCAATGCAGTCATAAAATAAGGCGCCGTCAACGAAAAACTTTTCTTTTTTTTAAATAAGTACTACTATACTAAGGCGGGAAGGCAGTGTTGCCAGATCCAATAGATATATTTTTTCCCTTTAACTTAGCGAATTAAACGATTTTGGATATATTGCACGTAGGAAATGTACTTTAAATTTAATCGACATGTATTAGATTATGTTTAAATTAAATATTCACGATTTTTAAACAATGGTACTTTTTGGACATTTGAGATCCCTAATTTACCAAAGACAACGAGTTTTCGTTTGACATTTCGACGTCGGATTTGCTTTCAGCTGCTTTGCTTTGACGTCTGTGAAAATTGTGCAGTGCAGATTGAACTGCTGTTTATTATTTTCTTTCTCTCTATCGAGATTCATCAAAACGTATTTCTGTGTACGAAATTTTTACAGTCGCTTATCTTTATTCCGGCCAACATAGATACAATGGAAGTCGATCAGTACGCGAATGAGTGGAGTTACACCGGCGAAGGGTCGCGGCTACCGCTTATTGACGAATCCACCGCTCTAGGAACACAGGCTCCGAAAGACAGGTCACCTTCAATGCCCTTTTATTCCTAAAATCGATTAGTGCTAGATATCTGCGCAGTTGATCCGGAGATAATCTCGTGTAGGTATCGTGTCCGAAATTGGTCAACGCGTTGTTTAGGCCTAGTCGCCGCCTACGCTTTTGTTCAATTCTGTTGCTATGCCTCGGAATGATTAAATAACATGTGTTCTGGACAGCACGCTCATTAGAATGAGATCAAGATGCGTACCAGTTTAAATTACATGTGGGAGAAGTGTTTGAGTGAGTGAGTGCTGTGAAAGTGCATCATGGAGGGGCTGTCACTGGGCTCTGTTGGGAGGTGATTGAACTCGTTATCGAGTCTGTTTGTGTGCAAATTGAATTATGGATTGTGTGTAAATCACTTTTAATTTATTTCTGTATTAATTCAGATGATTTATAAGAGCTATTATGAATCTATTACGTTTTTGTGAAGTTATCTTCCATAAAAAGGTATAAATTATATGAGGGGAGTTGATCTCTCGGCCTTAACATGAATATTAGCACATTGCAAACTCCTTACCATAGTCACATTATTGGCCAATGCATAAGACTATGGACATTGTCTGAAAATAAAGAATTTAAATAAGAGTAAACAGCATAATTTTGATAAGAATTGCAGAAACCTGTGACGTCTACATGATAACCGAAAATAACAACACAATTTATATGGAGTGGGTCAAAACTGTGGGGATGGTAAGGACACATTTAAAATGCTAAAATATTCACCCAACAATGGTTTGCATGCTATGGGTCTGCCTTTCATGTAAATGACAACCTTTTTTATTGAAGGACACTTATCATTGTATGATAATATCATACAATATTATTGTCTGCTTTTGCAGCAACATTTAAACATTCTATGAAATATTGGTTGATGAGATAAGGTTGATCAGGTACAGGCGTGGCCCAATAATTAAGGACAAAACATTTATATAACTAAATCGCCTATAATTTGCATAATTCAGCATAGTACAAGTAATAAATGTTAATTAAAGTCTTATCATGAATCTAGGTACTAGCAAAATACTTATATTTACCTGCCTTAGTTTGCAAAGTTATTGATAACTGATGAATATATCAAATTGTTACAGTTTAAAGTAGTTTATTATTGGGACTCTAATTGAGAGCAGTGGGTTTGAATCCTTGTATCTTCCAAAACAATTGGAAATAACCCACAAGTCTCTTGGGTTTCTGATTCTCGGCTATTTTATTATACTCATACTCATTTTTTTTATAAAGCCTATTTACATGTCACAGATAATGTTTTGCAAAAATGTACATATATAGTGCATACATTTTAATATTCAATAATTACATTGTTATCAATTATCATTATAATAAATAAATTCAATAAGTAAATAATATACAATACAATCCAGTAGTAATAATAATAAAATAAAATAATTTTAAGTGATACAATATTCGTACACATAATGAGTGTATTCGTATTTACAATTTATCCTTTGCATTTTAAAAACTCATCGTAGCAATAAAACAAGCTCTCAATAAGCCAACTTTTTAGCTGACCTTTAAAACAGTACAAACTCGGAGCCTCAGTTATATGTTTTGGTAGTTTGTTATAGACCGTGGGGCCCATCACATGCATCAGTTTTGATGACTTGGCTAGCTTGCGTCTGATGGGGACAAGCTTATCTCCGTTTCGCGTGTTGTGTTCTTGTACCATCGCATTTGTTTTAAATGATGTTAGGTGGTTCCGCACATATACTGCTACTTGCATAATTACTATAGCAGGTAACGTCAGGATTTGGAGTTCTTTAAACAGTTCTTTTAGCTGGGGTATCTAGCTGCACTCGTGCGATGATGATGATTCTTATGGCACGTTTCTGGAGGCGTATTATTATTCAATGCTTGAGAAGATTAGTAAAAATGGTTAATAAGCCTAGTTATGATGCCTCCTTTAGAAACATCATAATAGCCATAGTACATTAAATGTTCTCAAAGGATACAAAATTAAAAATACAAAAATATTTATTCGTTAAAATGTACATGGTGGTGCATATACAATGGGATGGTGCCGTCCGTAAGCAAAATATTGCCTGTGTTGGAAGACACCGCTCTTCTTGAATTATGGTACCATACTTGTTACACAATTCGTTATTTATAAAATAAAATAAAAATGGATTACAAAATACAATTGAAGTTAAAGCAATACAATACAAAACAAATACAAAAGATGATTTAAACACATTCAATTAGTTAAGCTTAAATTTAAATTTAAAGTGCTAATGTGTGCGTGTGTTTAAGTGTTTGATCTCAACATAGTAAAGTCTCTATTTCCTCATAACATTTAGATTTTAACCATTTAGTTATAATTATTTTACATTTGTAATATGGTTTTGGGTAAATATTAAGTAATTTATTGATTTTATTATACATATGAGGATAGTATTTAAAGCAATCAAATGTTTTAAGAAGGACCAAATATGCCAGAAGGTTCAGTGGAAACAACAACCACATAAAAATAGTATTATTAAACATAAAGCACGATAGTGGTGATGCCTTGTGGCAAATTTTTATATTACTTCAGTATGCTGTATGTCTTAACCATGTAAAGTTACATGATTAAAAAGATACCAATGCATCATGAAATAAAGAAAAAATCTGAAACGGATTTGAAATACTAAACCTAATTTCTTTTCATATACAAAATCAAGTCTAAATCTTATAATTCAATAACAACAATTATTGTATCACACACAACTTTGAAGGAAAACTCAGTTATTAATGATCAAAATACTTGTTTCTTTACATTTTGGTAGTAGTAGGGGTACTCAGAGATGATGTCACTTGTAGCAATTAGTAGAGAGCATTATCAGCGGTCAGGAGGAATGCCAACTTTTAATCTATCATTCCTATTCTTAGAGCACTCTACAAGTCTTTAATCCCATTAGGCATTTGATCCCTGCAAAACCAGAAACTATTGCCATCTTTGAAAAAAGCATCATCCCAATTATTACCAGGTCTACATTTATTTTATTATTATGCAAAAATGTAAGGGTTTGGCCTTGGCCTAGACATTCCTTTCATCACGTTCCATGCAGTAATTTAAAAAAAAACAAAGAAATATCTCATAAGCCCCTCAAACATTTGATTTCTGTTTTCTGTAATCTATACTATTATAAAGTTGTAAAAGTGAAATGTCTACATTGAAGATATTTTCAAAAAAAAAATTGTTACGGACTATTTGGAGGTCACTAAAACGAAAAAAAATTTTTTTTGATGTTATGTATGTTTGTATGTTTCGTTGTGGTCACGCAAAATCGGCTAAACAGATTTCCACAATTTTTGGTACACGGGTAGTTGGGTATCTCCAGATGGTTATAGGATACTCTTTACCCGACTACGCTGAAGAAAAAACGACGTGTTTTGACTTTTTCTCATCCGCGAACGAAGTTGCGGGCATCCTCTAGTATTTTAATATATTCTTTGCATGCAGGCTCATTTCGGTACTGGACCAGGTAGAGATGCGCGTGGAGCGGTTGCGGCGCGACACCGTGCGGATCGAGGAAGAGCGCGACTCGCTGCTGTCGACGCTGGACAGCGTCAAGCACTCGGAGCTGCTGAGCGACGTGTCCGAGTGTAAGTGTAACAACTGGCCGGCTCTCTGTGTCAGAGCAGGTGACATCGAGGAAGAGCGCGACTCGCTGCTGTCGACGCTGGACAGCGTCATGCACTCGGAGCTACTGAGCGACGTGTCCGAGTGGAAGTGTAACAACTGGCCGGCTCTCTGTGTCGGAGCAGGCGACACCGTGGCATAGAGGAGGAGCGCGACTCGCAGCTGTCTACGCTGGACAGCGTCAAGCACTCGGAGCTACTGAGCGACGTGTCCGAGTGTAAGTGTAACAACTGGCCGGCTCTCTGAGCCGGAGCAGGCGACACCGTGGCGTCGAGGAGGAGCACGACTCGCTGCTGTCGACGCTGGACAGCGTCAAGCACTCGGAGCTGCTGAGCGACGCGTCCGAGTGTAAGTGTAACAACTGGCCGGCTCTGAGCCGGAGCAGGCGACACCGTGGCGTCGAGGAGGAGCACGACTCGCTGCTGTCGACGCTGGACAGCGTCAAGCACTCGGAGCTGCTGAGCGACGTGTCCGAGTGTAAGTGTAACAACTGGCCGGCTCTGAGCCGGAGCAGGCGACACCGTGGCGTCGAGAAGGAGCACGACTCGCTGCTGTCGACGCTGGACAGCGTCAAGCACTCGGAGCTGCTGAGCGACGTGTCCGAGTGTAAGTGTAACAACTGGCCGGCTCTGAGCCGGAGCAGGCGACACCGTGGCGTCGAGGAGGAGCACGACTCGCTGCTGTCGACGCTGGACAGCGTCAAGCACTCGGAGCTGCTGAGCGACGTGTCCGAGTGTAAGTGTAACAACTGGCCGGCTCTGAGCCGGAGCAGGCGACACCGTGGCGTCGAGGAGGAGCACGACTCGCTGCTGTCGACGCTGGACAGCGTCAAGCACTCGGAGCTGCTGAGCGACGTGTCCGAGTGTAAGTGTAACAACTGGCCGGCTCTGAGCCGGAGCAGGCGACATCGCGGCATCGAGGAAGAACGCGACTCGCTGCTGTCGACACTGGACATGACTGATTCTGATTCACGCTCTATTGGGATTGATAATTTATCACGGACAGAACTGCTGTAACCAATAAGCCTGATATCACGTTGTAGATCAATCTAAGTGCCAGGCAGCGCTTGTCATCACCCACATCCCACATGACGCAAACCTCGTGAAGACTTAGAAGGACAAACTCAGTGAGAACCTTGACTTGGCTTACGAGGTAACCGCCGTGTAGGATGTCGATTCGACGATCATTAACCCGATAGTCGTTCCGGTAAACGGTCGTAGAGCGAAAAGTCTTGACCAAAAATCTCAAAAGACTCTCTCTAAATGGCTGGATCAAGGGTCAGATACAAAAGGCAGTAATCTTGGACTCTTGGTGTATCGTCATGAGGTTCCTATCTTTCCAACCCTAACCACCAGTAGCTTCAGCCCTGCCCCGCTGTCGCCGGTTAGGTTTTTTATAATGTTGTTATATTTTATATCATATTTTTTGTTTTACTATTGATTTGCCACGGTTACCTGTGGCGATGGTTTACATTATGCGTAGATTAGTACCTGTCTTAAACAATGAAAATGAAAAATATATTATAACATTTGTTACAGGTCATTAATGTAATTGTAAATGTTCTTGTATAACTCCAGGCGACAGAGACGACATATCGCGGTACGCGGAGCGCATTCTGGCACGCGCCATGACGGTGGAGGTGTGCGTGCGCACCGACCGCGACCCGCAGCAGGAGGAGGCCTTGCACCAGGTAAGCTGGCTACATGGTTCTTGTCCGCAGGCCACAGGGGAGCAACGCATCGCACGTTACACGGAGCGTCCCTGTAAAATACCCAAGTTATTTTACTGAATAAGCCGAGCTTAGGATTATTCACAGGATTCCAACGTCGCTAGATCGAATGTTAAACTGAGCCCGCAAGAGTTCAAACCTCTTTGTCGCTTAAAGGCCACGATACACCGGATGCGTGTGCGTGGCGTGCACGTAGACGTGCGCGTGGCGTGCGCGTTGTAAAGTACTATAAGAGTAAGTACACCGCTGCGCACGTGCACGCCACGCAAGCGGTGTGCCATCTACTATGACATTTCATAAGTCACAACGCGCACCTCACGCACACGCGCACGTGATGCGTACGCATCCGGTGTGTTTCGGCCTTTACTCCCGCAACCGTCTCTTATCGCGGGCGAGTACTCGGTTCACGTATAGTCAAGAATACTGCGCACGTTCCAGGTAAACATGTACATCGACCAGCTAGTGGTGTCGGTGCAGGACGACGCGTGCACGGCGCACGCGCGCTGCCAGGCCTACATGGCGGCGTGCTCGAGCGCGGCAGACGCCGCTGCCACCGATAAGAACTTCGAGAGTGCCATCCTGGGCTGCACGCTCGACGACCAGAAGCGTGTCAAGAAGCGCCTCCAGGGCCTCATGGACTACTTCGCGAAGAAGAACGTCACGTCGTGCTCGTGAAGAGGCTTGTATACCACTAATAGTAGCGCGTAATGCTGACACTGCGGTATGACTGGGTAGGCGGGATCTCCTATCGTTCTTCGTATAATCGCAACAAAATGAAACTAGATCGCATATAGCTAACGTTTTTTTTTTTTTTTTTTCTGTAGCGTGCGCCAGTTTTCACGCCAGCTGCTTACTGCCTGGATTAAACGCTGGCGTTTAAGGGAAGGCAGTATCGTTGTGCCTATAAGGACCACTGTGTCGAAATTTACAGAAATAACTTTTTTTACTTTCATGTTTCATCAGGAAAATAAAAAAGCATACCGTATGCCAAGATGAATTATCACGTTTGAACAGGCACAACCAATCGAAACATGTGTACGATATAAAATTGTTGAAAGTATACAGTGCAATGCGGTCGATTTCTGATAGCGTGTGTAGCATCCGTAAAACTGGCGGCTGACCGTGAAAGTTATGTCCGAGATAAAGATTAAACTTA
The DNA here is from genome assembly GCA_905404275.2 of Hedya salicella. Taxonomy (NCBI): domain Eukaryota; kingdom Metazoa; phylum Arthropoda; class Insecta; order Lepidoptera; family Tortricidae; genus Hedya; species Hedya salicella. The sequence goes on along the minus strand of FR990112.1, from coordinate 6,434,190 downwards.
AGGCTAGAATTCGCTCTCCCCAGGTAATATTTATACAGTACTAGAACGCAATTATTTATCTAAATAATTACTACTGAGGTTGCATCAGGGGAATCAACTGTAGAAGCCCCTTTTTTATTTACCCTGTATACCTTTTGCGGTGGCTTTTACAGCAGTCACTGTTATAGTCTAGTATTATTTATTATCGTTTCGGTGCCGTTTTGTGACACGGGTCGAATTTTTGTATCACAAGAGGCTCGAGTTAAGAATTTGAGATGGATATGGCATTAATTCTTGCAGTTTCCTTCGCGAGAATTTGATGCATCTATCGTAATTCCAGTTTAAACTCGAGAAATTATGTGTTCAATTCCAAAATTTCAGCTTTGATTTTGTGATCCGGTCTCAAGACTCATCACAACGTAGGTTAGTATTTATCACTGAAGTTTCCGATCTCTAGCATTCGATATTCGTCAGATGCTACGTTCCGCTGCCGCGGCTTGCTGTCAATGTTGTCGCACGAAGCAAGGATTACTTCCAAAATAAGTGTTTTTCAGATCTGCCTTCACGCATTGCCTACGTCAGTACGAATGAGTGCAGTTGTCATGATTCTAATATGAAATTCCAGTGGTGGCGAAGTGCTTTGTCTTGCTTTATCATTCGTTTATCGAACTAATTTTGTGTAAAGTGATATTGTTATTGGATGACGCTGAGAATATAACAACCGCGGTTCCTGGTTGAGAAAAATGGGAACTGATAAGCAGGGTTCAGATATTCGGTGAGATATTTTCATAAAGTTTGGCGGTGGGGTCTATGTTGAATGATGGGCTTCATTAAATTTTCCTAAATACTTCCCGGGATTTCGAAATTCAGTAACAAGACCTCCAAAACGCATGTTTAAGTATATAAAAAAGACTTTCTATTACTATATAGATACATACTTACATATATTATTACATTACCTACATTTGCATAACAACGTAAGTGCTTACCATAATATTCATATATAGCCATAAACTAAACATGTTTGTGTATTTTTGGCTCCTCGTGTCGTTTTATGCAATGCTCGAATCCCGGAACTTATGTTATTAAAATGATTAAATTAAGAAGCTATCTCCATATTTGTCCAACTTTTGCCGGGTTGTTGGCAGCTTTAGGTAAATATCTCACCGAATATCCGAACCCTTCTTATAAGCGAAGGTGCAACTCATGACACTGTTTAAGGTCAATAAATTGTTTGTAATGATGTTGAGATGAGCCTTGACCATGCAATAACGTATTAATATAACCGCTGAAGTTTGTGATATTTCTTCAATCTACTTAAATTTGTTAAATATTTAGTTTGTGTTAGAATTTATTTTTGCATTCTTAAGTATACGGACCAGTAATGTGAGTCAGTGTGTCGATCGGTGGCTTCATTAGTAAACTATTTTGTTAGTACTAAAATAAGCTTTTAAATATCGAAAATATATTGTAATTTTACACCATACGATGCTTAATCCATTCATAGGTTTCGCAAAGTTTTTCGCATTTCTCACTTTCATGCAATATTTGATATTGGAATTAGAATCGTGGATGCCGAAATTGCTGATAAAATTAATTCTTTTAAAAATAGGATATGATAGTATTGGAATATATGCTCACAGTTCGTACTTAGTGATAGTAAATAAATACTTGTAAAAAAAACTTGCATATTTCTGATGATTATGAAAAATGACTAGTTAATACTGAGTGTTTCTCTGCTTTTGGGCTCTGTTTTATTATTATTAACTAAAGGAAACCAAAAAATTACGTGACGGGTCCAATCAACGATATCTTCCGTATCTATGGGACAATACCACTGACTGAACGATCCTGTCATGTTTTTGTTTACTTTGATTTAAATAAAGCTTTATCTTTTTTTAAGCAGCACTCCAGAACTGTATGAGAATTATAATCTCGACTGTGTCACAGTGTAAATACTTTAAAGCAGTAACTCAGCTCCTGCGCTTACGTCTTTTCAACACCTCATCCTTCATCGTTGAGGTTTTACTTTAATTGTGATTGTATAATGAAGGCATTAAACTCCCCCCTCGTGATTTGAAAACGTCTTGTTTGCGCTTCATCTTTGTCTTCGTTTGGACGTTATCAGTAGTCGTCGCCGATGCGGTGCATAATGCGGCTGCACGGGCTCGCGGCATAGAGAGCGCTCTGGTCTTATTGGCCTAATTCACACAATTCGTTCAACAATCGCTAAACGGGCGCGTCAAAACTTCTTCATATTAGTTTTAAGTATATGTTGGAATCACGACGTCCATCTTGTACGGACGACATGAATCGGTGTTAAATAAATAATTATTTTCAATATAAATCCGTACCTTGGATTAAAACGTTGGACGCTGGCAAAATGAAATTCTCCTGTTGGGCAGTAGCTATTAAAAACTGAACCTGAAGTATACCTTACAACGAAAGCGATGGTATTAAAATTCCCGAATTCAAACACCCGTAGTCGTACCGCGTAATAAACGTGACGTTTCGATCGTTTCATTTTGAATCATATTGTATGCTCAAGGAAAATCATTTATGAAAGCAATCGTTATTCGCGATGTCAACCTCTGTTATTAGATAGAACAAAGTGTAATTTGCAATTCTTGGCAAATGTAATAAATTTTCTAATTGTATTTTATTGTTATCCGAAAAAAATCACTTAAAAAATTTAGATTTCTTTCGCTGCGTTGGTATTCCCGTGAACGCGACACTCGCGCTTCTTTTAATGTGACGTTCCCTCTCCCAAGTGTTGAGGCGTATATATTTGTGAGTGAGTCATTCCGGCCGCTTGTTTGGAGCTGGGTTACTGCTTTATTATTTAATCTGTGACTGAGCTGAGTTGAAGGCGCGACTGAGAAGAGCACATAGGTGTATACACAGCAGGAGCGGTTGATGTGATTTGGAGAGAGATATTTACGAGTAAATAGCATTCATTACTATAGCGTTTTTATAATTTTGATATGTAAAAATATGTACGTAGAGTTGATATTGAACAAATGTTACTTATTTTTGTGTCAAAATTACTTCAGTTATTTCGATCTGATTGAAATGTTTTGTAAAGATAGAATTAATTTTGATAAGCTTTTGGTTTGCTATAAAACTTCGTGAATTATGTGTTAGATTTTTAAAATAATTGAAGTGTCTTGATTTGGAGAAAAGCACATTGATGATAACTAAATTGTTTCTACTAAAGCTATACATACATTTGTAAGTACTTAGTTGTATGCTTAAAAGGTGCCCGAGAGACGACTTTTGCAGTTTTAATGTAAATGGAGAATTTGTAGCTAATTTTGAAGCGTAAAAGACACGTAAACGCAAAATTCGTTTAAAACTTATTTTTTAACGTAAGGATTCTCTTAGTTTAGTTTTGTTTTCTAGATTAGACGACAACTTTATGTATAAACGAGACCACATATAGTAGAGAGAGAGAGAGGGGTAAGTCTATGACATAACTGTTGTGAAACGATTTGATAGGTCACCTGCGACTCCTGCGCAGGCTTCTAATAACGTCGCCGCATCGAATGCAAGTAAGCTTCCAATAATATAGTTTAATCAAGGACCATTTAAAACAAGAAGACTGTCAATCGACATACAAAAACGTTCTCCGATATTTACAACGCCTTCTATGTATGAGAATTATTATTACAATTACAACTGTTAAATTTAAATGTTACAATTTATTTAATATTTGCTGTTTACGAACGAATTGTTACTGTACTATGTTTTTTTGTTCAATTATAACATGGTTTAATTTTCAATACCTAGTTTTTATACTGGATATCCCCTTGCTGTCGGTGCACGATCCAAAGTATAGCGATTAACATTCCTCTTGTTTTAATATGTAACTATCCATTATACGATTGTTATTGGTGAACACAGACACGCCTCCTTTTAATTGCATCGGTTACGGTATAAATTTGTCCAGCCAAAGGCACCAATGTGTATAAACCACAAAGTTTCAAAAATATGTATACAGGTCTTATTATTATGGCAGTAAGGTTTATGAATACATATTGTGTAAGTTTGTGTGGATATTTATCTTTGCCGTTGACTGTACATAATCTGTACGGTAGGCGATGTGAGGTGTTGAACTCATTATTTTTAAATCTGTGAGTGGTCGTCTCTGGGTTGCCTTGGCGAGGAGCTTTCCATCGCGTCACGCCTGCGTTGGGCTCCAAGCAATTTGTATTGTAAGGAACTCCCAAAATACCTCTTTATTTTAGACTAATGTCTAATAAAATATGTAACATTTTCTAAAATCGTTTTATTTACACCTTTCATACAATGGTATACAAGTCGGTGCCATATAAAGAATGTGTAAAATATTGAAAATTGACGATTTTAGTAAGTTGTGACACGATGGCACCGACTCCAAAATAACATTAATTGTATATACTGTATAGATTGAGTATACAAACGGTTACTTGTAAGTAATTTGAAGAAACTGAATTATGGCGTTATTTTTTACTTTTTAGTTTTTTTGGAGTCGGTTTTATTTTTTTGTTTAAAAGTTTATTTATTTTACACTTTTTAGTTAATCGTTACTTAAAAGTGTATCTCGTGACGATTCGAACAAGCCCAAACACGGCTAGGATACATTATTTTATTACATAGATCTGGTGCCTACCTTGCGGCTCCATCATCAAATCAATTCGATGGTACCATTCTCATCAGGAACATTTAAATTTGTGACTATGAAGTTGCTTAGCTAAATTAATCAGGATATTTTATCGCCACCCGTAAATCATTTATCATTGAGGAGTTCCGATGGCATTCTGTGGTCTTCTGCATCAGTTCCACTTCACCAATTTACACTTTCTGAATGCAAATGCCTATTATGTTTCTTATAATACCAAAATCGCTATATGTATGCCTACAATATTTGAAGAGTTCCTTCAATTCCTCATGGACTCCATCATCAGTTCTTCACCAAAATTAAATGGGACCAACTAGAAAGTACCTTCTATAAAACCAAAAAAAAAATTGTTTAAATCGGTCAAATAGTCTTTGAGTAATCAGTGAACATCCATAAAAAAAAATAACATTCCGTCGAATTGAGAACCTCCTCCTGTTTTTGGAAGTCGGTTAAAATTATGTAACATTTTCTAAAATCGTTTTATTTACACCTTTCATACAATGGTATACAAGTTATCGTTGAATCCATAAGACTGGCCTCAGACAGTCTGAATCCGAATCTAAATTCATAATTTGAATTCATATAATTGATTTAGAAAACACGGATTTGAATACGATTTGACTGTCCACACACATTCTGATTATTTCAGATTATGAACATTTCGGATTGATCTGTCAGAATGACACCAACGCTATGAATTCAGAATATGAAAATTTACCACACCTCTCCATTCATTATCTATTGTCAAGCGCACACAACAGAATCAGATCATGAATAGGGTACAAGCTTGAATTTTTTTTATCGCTTTTCGTAACAAAATATGAAAATACCGTAAAAACGATTTCAAAAAGTGAAATTAAAATCGGCCAGGAAACACGCATGATATAGGCATTTTAAACTGCTAATTAGACAGCGATTTGACAGAGATCCGACATGTACTGTTACGTCATAGTCCGCTCCGGCCATATAAACTCCATATTAAATTCCGTTTTGCTAGAAAGAGATAGAATGAAATGTTTGATGGATTATTTTGGTATTCGAAAAAATATTTCTGTCTACTGTTTGTGCCATGAATGAGGTTTTAATAAAGCAAAAATTCAAAATCATGTATATTTCCTATTTACGAGTACCCTATAATCTAACTTAGTATACACGTTCGCGAGACAACTGATCAATGGGAATTTTTGAGACGTGTGAGGCAAGGCATTCATAGGCACACTAGAATTCAAATTATGGATTCAGTTTAGGATTTAGGTGTACCACTTGAAGCCAGCCTTAAACCCCCGACTCACCTATAAGAAAACTGATGACCTTCAAACGGATGAACAGACTTTCGGATCATGGCCCACATCACAGAACACTTTCCGATCAAACTACCTTTCAAAAATTAAATTGATCCATTAGTCTACGACCTGCGTGAATGACACAAATCGGCCTAAAAAATAAGACTGTTAGAAGTTACAAACAATAATTTATTTCCACAAATTTCATTAAAATATATTTATTTACATGATTCAATGTCATGGGTCTATCAGTATGAACAATAGTGACTAAAATTCAAGAGTTAATTATTTTTATATTCGTATTATTGAAACAAATCCCTTGGCGGTATTTGCAGTTATCTTAACACACCAAGTTTTTGTGGTCTAGACTATATAGTTACCAAACTGAAAGGTAGGTCACTAAAGCTGACTGTCATTGGTTCAGAGGAACCAATGATAGTCAGCTATAGTGTGACCTATACCGCTGTATCGCGCCTTAGGTATGCGGATCAGCGGCTGCTCTGCGCATTAAATAGTTCGTAGTGACCAAAGTAGAAAAATAAATCGAAACAGATCATTATTTGCATAGCAGTAAGTAAGGATAAGGAGGCGTTGATATATTTGGCCACTTTGACTGCTACTAAATATATGATGCCGACGGTACATCGTCAAAATGCTAAACGTAATTTTGTAAGGTTCATACATTCACTAGAGATTTATTTCAACAATAGACCTACACCTTAACTGTTAACATTTTGTTGGTATCTAAACTTACCCTAATCATTGCACATCGCAAACAATTTTTACAGAACTACACATATGTACACGCGTACAACTAAACTACGTCTAATCTATATAATCCCGATTGTAGCTGGGGAATCAATTCGCGTAGGTACCACGAACCCTGTCGCAGTGACAAATCACCGTCATTGAAACTGGCGTGATGAAAGTTGCATTATTGCGACAAGGTTCTACGATGGTATTCGAATCAATGTATCTTTCCGCTCGCCAAGACCCAGTGAGACGCGCGTGAGACTGTCTCCTTTCCTTTACCGAGCGCAGCACCTCTAGCACAACTGTGATACGCGACTCTTTATCGCGCCACAAAGTTTGTGTCTCTTTCCTTTCAATACAATGTGAGAGAGACAGGTGATGCTATGACGCGCTATAAGCATAGTCGCGGAGAGTTACGATGGTATTCGAATCAATGTATCTTTCCGCTCGCCAAGACCCAGTGAGACGCGCGTGAGACTGTCTCCTTTCCTTTACCGAGCGCAGCACCTCTAGCACAACTGTGATACGCGACTCTTTATCGCGCCACAAAGTTTGTGTCTCTTTCCTTTCAATACAATGTGAGAGAGACAGGTGATGCTATGACGCGCTATAAGCATAGTCGCGGAGAGTTGTGCTATACCGGCAGAGGTATTACTCCGATACTCGAAATTCGAAGTTGGTAACATGACATCCGTCTAGCTCTCATGTTAAGCTGTATTTGAGTGAGCGGGATGGAGCGCCACACGAACTTCGTTTTTCGGGTTTCGGAGTAGCCCCTCAGATTACAACGTGCGTGTCAAGCTCGATCTCAACGAGGGTAATACAACTTAAACACCGCTTGGGTAGATTCTAACTTGGCACAATTTGACAGTATTAAATGTGACGTTCCTACGTATAGTTCGGCTCTTCCCAGGTGAATTTTTCGCTTCGAGCCCTAATCTTTCAAATAAAGGCCATTGTCTCTATTATCGCATAGCCGCTAGCTACCGAGTTAGCACGTGCTACTACAACATTCATTTTGAAAAACAAACGGTATCTTCATAAGTATTAAGGTTAAAATTTACTGATATTTTAAATATCAATTACGTTTTGGTAGTGTAGGACGATAGACCGCCCTGAAGCAATACGGCACTCATATTATTTTACTTTTTATACCTTAATAATATGAAGATACCGTTTATTTTTCAATGTGAAAGTTGTAGTGGCACGTGCTAACTCGGTAGCTAGCGGCTATGCGATAATAGAGACAATGGCCTTTGTTTGAAAGATTAGGGCTCGAAGCGAAAAATTCACCTGGGAAGAGCCGAATATAACATCACCCTTAATATTTTTCAAATTTTACTATTTATTGAGAAGAAAAGTTATTTTCATTATTTTCTCTTCTCTATGCTATAGGTCTAACGCTTAACTGAGTCTGTTACAGAGGTATGGGAGCGGTAAGGTGGGTGTGTTTACAAAACGTCAATGTATAGCGAGACAGGATACGTCATGTCAAGTCACTTTGTCATCTGTCCGCCCCATATCTCAGGAACAAACTCAGTTAAGTGTTAGACCTGTATATTTGAATATCTGAAATCTGCTCACAACGTCGTCCACGGATTATCCGAGAGATGGCGCTGTTCACTGGCCAAGAAATCGTTATACTCGTACTGTTAAGCTTTTTATTAGTTTCGTGAGTTCAAGTCTTTCTTTTGAATTGGGCACAAAAAGCAAGCCCATGCAATCGGCGGGGTCCCTTCTCCCTTATTGTTACTCAACAGTCGGCAATGTTTAGTAATACCTAGTAAAAGCCTGTAATACCTAGTAAAAGGACCCCCCATCATGCTAAAGTGTCCAATAGGGTAAATACGGCCCTTAGAGTGATTCTATGAATTCCATATTGTCTGATAGTATATTCTATGATGCTTAGTATAGATTAGGAACCATTAAAACGAGAGGACTGTCAATAGCCATACTTTGGATCGTGTCCCGACCGCAAGTAGTTGTCCGGGCAAAAACTAGATGGCGCTTTAAAACTAAACATTTAACGATGTTACAATTGAACAAAGAAACATACGTAGAACAGTAACAATTCGTTCAAAAACAGCTAATTATAAATACATCATAACATTTAAATACTGTGTCACGCTTGCAACGAAATAATAGGGAACATGCATGACATTTTTTCATCACATTTCTTAACGAAATATCAAAATACCGTAAAAACTATTAAAAAAAATGAAATTAAAATTAAAATCGGCCAAGAAATACGTATGATATAAGCATTTTAAACTACTAATTAGACAGCGATTTGACAGAGAGGTCCGACATAGACTGTTACGTCACAGTCCACTACGGTCATATAAACTCCATAGTAAATTCTGTTTTGCTAGAAAGAGATAGAATCAAATGTTTGATGGCTTATATCTTGGGTATTTTTATAGTTATTCGGAAAATTCTTTATGTCTACTGTTTGTTACATGAATAAGCTTTTAATAAAGCAAAAATTAAAATTCATGCATATTCCCTATTGTAAATAATAATTCTTATACATAGATGGCTTTGTAAATATCGGGGAACGGCTTTTTGTATGCCGATTGTCAGTCCTCTTGTATTAATGGTCCTTGGTATAGATTGACATAATTTCACAAGTAGGTACACTATGTGTTGTCATCAACCGACAATAGGCACGATGACTGGGTATGAAAATCAAAATTCTAATTAGTCTGTAAGTTAGGTAATACAAAAATATTGGACACGTATTTTTTGCTTTTTCAAAATAATAAAAAAATACTCGAATAAATCGTAATAAAGTTTAGGAGTGGTGGCTCGTGACGTCACTCCTAGGTAAAGTTTGTACTGGGCTCGTCCAGAAATCATGTGATCATATTTGGCCTACTTTTAACCTTCCCCTACCCCTTGGTGATATTTGATGATCATAACGCTACCCCTCTCCCCCATTCACGATCACGTGTATTTTTGGGACTAAGAATGAATTAAGTTAGACTGAGTAATTTCGTTATTTTTTCACTTTCCTGCTGAGTAAAAAAATTACACGTGATGTCTTCTCGGACCCCCCTCCCCCATTGTGATCAATATTTGTCTGACCCGCACCCCCCATAAACGATCACATGTTTTCTGGACGAGCCCTTTGGAGTGACGTCACGCGACATTTTGACTCAATGTATCGCCTGTATTTTATGATTACGTAAAAAAAGAAAAATACGTGTCAATATTTTTTAATATCTACATTAATGACTAATTATTAAAATTTAGTCATCATCCCTAATAGGGATGTTAGCAGTTAGAGTATCCGACACGCGTTCCGTAGCACGTTCTTCTTCTTGCCGCCGGGCCGCGCCCTTGCCGGCCGTAGCAGGATCGTGCCGTTGCTATTCAGGTTCGTGAAGTTGCCTGGAAATAACATTGTAACTATTATGGTCTTGCATGATAGAATAGTACATTACTTACCAAGGGCTGTAAAAGAAAGAAAGCCCGAAATCGCAGGTATTTGTGACCCGAGGCGCAGGCGAGCGATGTAAATATGCGATAGAGGGCTTTCTTTTTTACTGCCCGTGGTGAGTATAAATCATAAATCATTTATTTGCTTGACTAGGGTCAGGTTACAGATGTTAGATACATTGATTTTGTGTCTCCTAGTTCAGCTGTCCACAAACAGCATGCAAATATTAATTTTGAGTTCAATTATATTGGGATACATTATTATTTTTTATACTTAATTAATACAATTCATGCTTATATTCTAAATATTATTTTACTCAGTAAAACATGTTACATAAAAGCCACTCATGGAGCGAATTTATGAATTTATTTCGCGGCTGACTTCTAATTTCAGGTGCCAACTTATTATAAATGTTTACACACATTATTACACTGCAGTTTTTTTAATAGAGCTGTTTTTTGTTGCTTTTCAATCTCAAGTCTGTCACGGTGTCTTGTGTTTACCTGGGATATAAACGAAAAAGTAACGGGTGCTTTGCTATTTATCTGTCGTTCAATAAAACTATACCTAACTCAACCTATTACCATAGGCCCGTAATAGGTTCCTTACAAATCATATTATTCTGATAATACCTATACATATTTCATTCATTTTGTATTTATCACATAATTAATTAAAGGTTTTAAACTGGAAATATCCCCTAAATTTGTATATAAGCTTATGCCAGGAATATGTACCTATGTAATTTTTTGTGTACAATACAGTGTTAACATACATACCACTACAGCCGCTATGATATTACCTACACATTCATCAAGTTTTCCAAACAGTTTAATTTCTTGGAACACAAATGTGCTTTCAAAACTGACCCGTTATGGCCAATGATTGGGCGACTATTGGAAGAAAGCTCGGAATTACAGAATTGACTCCTACTCGCACCATTTACGGCGACACCGTGTAACAAGTGAACTTTCACTCTCGTGACCAAAGTTCATTGTTTATTACATTACTATAAATACTAGAAGGTGCAACTTCGTTCGCGGAGGAGAAAAAAGTCGACCCTCTGTTTTGCTTCAGTGTAGTCGGATAAAAAGTATCCTATAACCATCAGTGGATGCCCCGCTACCAGTGTACGAAAATATTTGAAGTCTGTAGTCGTTTTGACGCGATGAAGCCACAACGACACATAACTACAAACAGTGACTTCAAATAGTCCGTTTCACTTATTTTTTTGGAAATATCTTCAATGTACAGACATTTCATCTTTACAACTTTATAATAGTAGGTATAATATAGACTAAATAATTTAGGTACTTATATATTCGTGCGGTTTTCAGATACACCCGTCCTAAGTATCAAACAATTGATTTTTGACCAGAACTCGTTCAATAAGGATACTAACCATTCACTTTGACATTATGCTGATGCTTAACGTGCAAAATCACTTGATCATTCTGAGATTTAACTCGTATCGATATATTCCATTAGATTACAAGACGCTCAGTCCAATATCATTTACTCAAGAACTGCTACGGGTGCCTTGCCTACACGTCTGGCGAAGCTGCGTGCCCATGTCCAGTTCTGCTGCAGGGCACATATACTTATGAGGGGTGTAGTGGCCGCGTAGGGCGGTGCCTCGCGCTCGTCGTCCTGCTACTCCGCGAGGCAGCGCGTGGAACACTCGCCCACGTACCGTCCTCTACTGCTGCAGCACATATACCTATGACAGGGGTGGTTACGGAGCAGGGCGGCGCCTCGCGCTCGTCGTCTCGCTGCTCCGCGAGGCAGCGCGCCGCCAGCGCGCGGAACACGGCACCCACGTTCACGTCCTCCTTCACGGACGCCCGCATCAGCCGGCAGCCCAGCGCGCGCGCCACCAGCTCCGCCTCGTCCCTGGAACATGAGGTAAGCGCGTTTCATAAGAAATTACTTATATCGCTTGACGTATGAATCGAGTTCGAAAGGCGGGTGTCTTTCCCTGTATCCAAGTTTGCTCAAACTGTGTCATGTTCTTACGTAAAAGTTACCTATTTTTATAAATAGGTCCCAAGCCCAGCTGACATAGCACACGGCAGCGACTTTGCTTGACACATCATCACCTGCCTTTCTCACATTGTATTGAATGGAAATTTGCCACGCGACTGTGTCCAGTATCAGAGCTCTGCTAGAAGTAAGAGATCTTATAATTATAAGAGAGCTTATGTAAATGAAATGATTTATGGCTTTCTTAATTATGACTTTTAAAGATGAATTGCGTCCATTAGTAAGTAAGTAAGTAAGTTCTTTATTTACATTAAATGTGGTTAACAGCAGGTCTTACAAAACATTTAAAGGGATCACACATTTAGCCCTATTACGGCATGCAAAAATTACGTCTTAATAGCTCTAGTAATTAAACATTTGAATAAATAAGTTAGTACAATTATTAATAATAACTAATATAGTTCAAAAGGATTCCTCATTATTATTTTGTCCAATAATACAAAACGAAATAATTAAATTATTAATAATTACTTCATCTACACACAACTTCTAACAATTATAATGTATCATCATCTATTTATTCGTGTCAAAATTAAAATAATCCCTAATACTATAAAATATATTACCTTGAGTATAATATCCGCATAAATTCTTTTATGTCAGAAATAGTTTTAATATGTACTGGTATGTGATTATAAGTCTTAATAGACATTATATAACAATTATTCTTATACGCACTTTTACATCTTGGCCCTATTAACTTAGTAGGATCTCTAGGTCTTAACTTCGGATTCGCTACAAGTGTTGTAAATAGACTAGGATTTGATTTGACAAAGACACCAATTTCCAAAATGTACATGTTAGTTAGGGTCAACAATTTAAGTTTTTTAAATAGAGGTCTACATGATTCAAAAGGTCCTACTCCGCAGATAGCTCTGATGCACTTCTTCTGGCTAATAAATACCTTCCCTATATCAGTTGAATTTCCCCAAACAATTAAACCAAATCTGAGCATTATTAAGCAGGCTATAATTAGGAAGGTTACTCACGGTCCGACGACGCACTGGTCCATTAGATCTATTTTATTTTGAACTATGATGGTTGGAATTTCTCCACATTCATTCTCCACCTGAAAACAAAATAAAATAAGTGAATAAATTATATGTAGGTATGCTAACTTTCCGCATCAGCAAGACATCGATAATGTTATAATGATATTACCTGTTTCACTAAGGGAGATATATTATTTAAGTAAGGATGTTAAGAAAAGACAAACGAGGCACACATTTTAGGATAGCTAAGTTAATTTTAATTTGAATAAAACAATATTAAAACCATAAACACCACTTGGTTTTAGTAATGGAATTGTTCATTATTTTAAGTTCTACGGACACTATGTTACACATCACGTCTTGAGAGGACAATCCGGACTCCCTTCCCTCCCAGTCATAATCTCTATGCTCTGAACAGTGCTCTGCACTTCAGCAGCCGTTTCCAGACTCTTCGACATCAGCACGCCCCGTCCTCTCGCAGAACAGTTTATCCCCATCACGTACTTATCCTTCACAGGTATGAACATATACTTGTAGACTCGATCGCACGAGCGGTAAAGAGACTTGACTTCGTTGTTTCCGTAATAAGTCACGTTTGTCAGCTTCCCAACGCTATTCATATACGACGCGAGTACCGCGTTCTCTTCGACGGAGATATTGGCGCTCGCACAAGTGCTCCGGAGCGAATTGACTTCATCCGGAGACAAGTTTTTGAAATTAATCACTTCGCAGCTTTCTCTGTGCCGACTGTTCGGTGGCCAGAAGTACACGGCATGCCACTGCCCGTGAAAGGTACTTAAATCGAAACTGCTCCCAGTTTTATAATAATCGATGCATTGAGATTCACTGGAACTTTCACTATATGCAAGTAAAACGGCGAGAAGGACCGAAAGTGCAGTGTACATCGCGGTTTGTTTTAACGGCACAGTGTTGATGAACGTGCGACTCGTCCAAATATAATGGCCGATATGTAAACAACAAATGTGTACAAGCGACTGCGACTGTTATATTTAGTAGCTTATCAGTCACGATGGGGTTATGGAGCAGATGCACGCCGCGCCCTCTGTTATCTTTGAGATCAGGATGTCGAGTGATCTCACAAATTGTATATAATTTAATTAAATAACAGAATGAGTAGTAAGTAATTTTTTTTCTGAAACGAAATCGAGTTCATCGCGGGTTATATTCTTCACCTGGATTAAATAACCGATCGGAGTTATCTTGTGAGTGCCAAATTTGTGTTACTATTATTGACTGAGTTAATTTGGTATTAGCATCTAACTTCTACACCTCCATGAAATAAAACCATAAGTAGGTAATATTTGTCATTAATTTCAACTTTATAAGTATACCCGTTCCTGAAGTAGAGGGTCTTGATTCTTAAAATAGGTACGTATGATACAGGTAATGATATTGTTTTGACCAATCGATCACGTGACTATTCGTGGATGTTCAATTTAACCCAGTTGATACTCGGTAGGGCGAGGTTGTTTAGCTCTATGTCTGGCTACGTCATAATATTAATAACCCTGTGAGTAATATAATTTGTAACTTTATCAAACACTGTATAGACAAACAGGTGAAAGTACGTAATCCTAAAAATGCAAGATTCCTGACGTTTGAGGCCGAAGGAAGCACACAAAACTGAATACATACTCATGCAATCGAAAGTTTAATAAAGTGCTAACACGACGTCGGATATCGTGGGCGACAAGTGGTCGGTAATTGCAGGCGACAATGCGAATCGGTCGGAACCGGTTGCCGCGTTATGTCGAGCATTCGGCCCGTGACCGGGTGCAGCTGGGATAATCGATTTAGCGATACGCCTCTCTTTATATTTAACACAAAGCTCTTTGAAATTAGTAGATGTAATCTTACACAAATCGATCTAGAGCCCAAACTAAAGCTATGTGCTTCTGATATGAGGACACGGAATCAATTCTCGGCCTCATCTTTTTTTATAATAGAGAAATGCATAAATCATCAAGTGACTGACTACGTTAAATTGAGTCATCAGCGTTCAATGGCGTAGCATGTCTTCGGCAGACCCTGCTACCTCTGAAATTTGTCAGGGGTTTTGATACCCTGCTGTAGGCATCACCAATTTGACGATGACGACAATGATGAGGCTCTATAAGCTACTAAGCGATGAATTCAATGGCCAGTATGTTCCTTCTGCTGACAAAGAGCCTGAGATTCAACTGAGAGATTTAGGATTTAGGAAGAGAACTATGCTATGTTTAATGTTGGCATCGACCTTAGCGCTTTTGTGCACGAAATCTTAAATGTCGATTAACGACCACATATAATATTCTCTTCAGTTTCCGCGATTATCACTCATTTAAATAACCGCGTGGTAACCGGGTAGACCCCGTGAACTTCCGAAACGCCGAGAAGTCAAATGAGGTAATAAAGGCGATATAATCCTATTACTTTGTTTTATTTAAATAACGATCATGTACCTTAAGCTTCCAGGAGTGCAGCGCCAGGAACGAGTCCCGGTCGGTGGTGGAGAAGGCGAGCACGCACGCATGCGCGCCGCGATAGTACGCCTTTGTGATGGCGTCGAACTCCTCCTGCCCCGCCGTGTCCCACAGCATGAGTCGTACCTCCTCGCCATCGATCCTGTTCAAGCAAATGTACTCAATAAATTCTAGTTTCTCTAGAGTCAAGCAAAGCCAACAAAGAAGACAGCACAACAAATTATGAGTTTACCTTCTATAATAATGCATATTACAAAATGCAAATATTTCTTCAATTGGCTTCAGAGAATGCATTACATCCATCAATGATTGATGTTGTTTTGCATACTCTGAAGGCAATTGAAGAGACAGAAGGATAAAATAATGGGAGATGGTCAAGAGAGCATGCTCGGGTCGATTGCTTGGATGCTTGTTTTGCGCTGCAGAATATCGTTGGAAAATATCCTGGAAGTTACTCTACGTGAGTGCAGATCGCCGGTATAAGCTGGCGAAAAATTATTCAGCCTTGAATCTAGATCCATTTTGTATGGAAGATCCGGATCCAGATCCGTATTATGCGGATCTTTCATACAAAATGGATGCGGATTAAAGACTCTTCGACCGAAACCTAAAATGGTGGTACAGTCAGCGTCAAATAGTCTATAACAGCCAGAGCGCCAAATATATCGTCACACATCTTTGGCTTATAGTAATAAAGATGTGTTGCGATATATTTGGCGCTTTGGATGTTACACATTATTGGACGGTAGGTACCTATACTTTCAAATGGAGAGACCACCTTCGAGTAGGTTTGCTAGTTGGTTTTCTAAAGCGTTAAATAGATATTATTGGGAGACTGTGAAATTCGCTTACGGTCAGGTGGCAAAGTGTCCTAGCGCTTTAACTTGAAGTTATATTAAAGTTGCTTATTAATATATTTTAAAGCGGATGTGCTTACATACCTACTAAAGTTATGCTGCTTTGGTCAAATGCTTTAAAATGGAACCCAAATTAATAATGTCTCAGCTTACATGTCCGAATTAGAAGAGTGCCGATATCTTACAAATAATTAAAACTGGTTTGTTTTGAACTTGATGGTCCTTATAACTTCTATTCTAAGTATACCGTTTCAATCATCGTTCCATTATACATCTATACTATTATAAAAATGAAATATCTGTGCATTGTAGATATAAAAAAAATGTGTAACATACTATTTAAAGATCACAGAATCAATTTTTTTATTATGTTTGTATGTGTGGCTGTGGCATTATCACGCCTAAACAGCTACACAGATTTCAGCTATTTTTGGCAAACGGGTAGCTTGGCATCCACAATTGGTTATAGGATACTTTTTAATCGACAACGCGAAGTAAAAATTAGGGTTATGATTTTTCTTCCTCCTCTCCTCCGCTGACGAAGATGCGGTCACCTCCTAGTAGGTATATAATATTTTCATTCATTATACAACACTTACATAATTAGTTAAATCATGTTCTTTCCACTAATTTGCTTATTGGATGTAGACGTCGTAAATTTTTGGACGGAAACGGTAAACATCATAATATAATTCATTGAGGTTAATAATCGTTAATTTACATATTCTGACAAAACAAGAGATACGGCATGTTCAACCATCAAATTTTCCCGTGTTTGTTTAGCTATTGATGTATGCAGCCGTTGTATTTAATGTTTATAGCTGTTTAAGAGTCACACAATAAGTATTTCTTAACGGCCTTTTGTTTACATTGTCCCTGCCTGTGAATATTTACTTATTTTGTCAATACTTTCTCTACTTCAGGCGATCGTACACATTACTTATACTCGATACCTATTAAATTGGTACTTTAGGTTTTAATAACTTCTTCGACCTAACTATATCGGTGGTGGTCTTGCCTGTCTACTGTATTAAACTCCTGGCGCCATGGGGCGGATCGTGAATTTGTGGGACCCTGGGCTAATATAAGCAGTATTAGCTCAGGGTCCCAGTAAGTAAGTGGGCCCCACTTAATTGATTGAACTACTCGATTGGTTTTTTTAGTTCAATTGTCTTCAATGGGGTTGGGAGCCTTTTTTATCCTGCAGCCCAAATAGCCTTTAAAAAGATCCGCCTCTGAGCGCCATCCAACATGGACTCTATCAACTTGCCCCGGAAAGTCAAAACCGATAAATTTACAATGTTCGGGTGATTATTTGAGCGTTCTAACCGTCTTATTAGTCTGCCCCCAATATTGACAAATTCCATACGAGTTGTGGCGCCATTTTCGGCTGTATTGTAGAAGTCGTGGATTTTTACAATTATTATCAAAATTAGGTTGGTTGCTTTTATGAATTGGTTAATATTTCGAACAGACTAATGAGGCGGTTAAAACGCTCGAATAATCACCCGTTCATGTTGGTTTCTGTTTCTGGTTCATGTTGCACAACATGGACCGCAACTAACTCAATCGCTCAATCAGCGCTCGAGGCTTCGATGTCGAGGTGTTATTGGAATTGTAGTGTTGACAAGGAGCCCAGCCGTAGTGCTGGATTATGCTGGACATGACCATGTGGTTACCGCCCACCATCAACTCTGCCATATCATATTAACATCCACCATATAAATAATAATATTAACGCATATCAACGTGTGACTAACAACAAGGATTCTGACTCACTCAATCTGCCGCTCGAAGAAGTCGACGCCGATGGTCTTCTTGTAAGTTTCTGGTTAATGTGCAGCGGCAGTAACGCTGGATCATGCTAGAAATGTCCATTTCGATGCCGCCCACCATCACCAACCGTCATATCATAAATCAACGTGTTACTAAAAACAAGGATTGTGATTCACTCAATCTGCCGCTCGAAGAAGTCGACGCCGATGGTCTTCTTGTAAGTCTCTGGTGAATGTGCAGCGGCAGTATCGCTGGATCATGCTGGAAATGTTCATTTCGATGCCGCCCACCATCACCAACCGTCATATCATAAATCGACGTGTTACTAAAAACAAGGATTGTGACTCACTCAATCTGCCGCTCGAGGAAGTCAACGCCGATTGTCTTCTTGTAGTCCCTGGTGAATGTGCCGCGACAGTAGCGCTGGATCATGCTGGACTTCCCCACGCCGCCGTCGCCCACGATCACCACCTTCAGCGCCACCTCCAGCTCCTCCTCGCGCATCCTCGCACCATGTGGGTGTCACACAACATCAGTGTGCACTGATCGCCTGCAACAATTAATTTTAAGAAGTTCAATGGGTGATTTATCCACCGGATTCCATGGATGAGTTAGTTTTGCTGCGTACCACGGTCATCAATAATGATTGACATTATTAAGATGGATTCGCGGGGGCGTTGGATCGACCACACCGAAGCTCAAAATACATGACAGTGAATTTATGCAGCTGAACGTTTTTAGAAAACGCTACGCAATTTACGCATCAACGTTTATATGCTGCGTGAAGCTTCGATGTGGTTGCTATAGCAATGTATATGGCAAAATATAATATATTTACATATAAATATATATATACATTTACCATAACACCGGGTTGTAAGCTGTATCAGCGAAATAACACATAGACTGAATGGCGAACATAAAATAAGTCTGATAGGGTAAGAGGAACGGCGAAAGTGGCACACTTTGAAGCATTGCAGATTCAACGAGGCGTTGCGTTGAGGAAAGGAAAATCAAGATCATAATATATTTTAGGACTAAATAGGTGTGCTTTTTCTATTGCTCAGAGCAATGACGCGTAGTCGCAGTATTCTAAAGGCAGCCGGATGGCTCGCGGTATTTGAGCTCCCGAAGTGTTGTGGAACCACTCTGTGGAAGCGGTTGACTGAAAGTGTGTAAGCTGTATATATAATGAAATTTTAATGCCATGCCTCCTGGTGCAACCGGCGCCCTGTAAGTGAACGAAGAAAAAAAGATTTTTAGGCAGCCATTTCAAAATTTGAGTGCTTGTTCTTCATCACATACAGACACTGGAAACAAAATGCCATCCACCCTGGCCGTTCGGTCCACCGTCCACCGCTCGAAAAATTCAATTTTTATCCGGCTTACAACTCTGACGGATCTATATCGAGTGATTTCTGAGCAGGAGTGACAGGAGTGGCGGGGAGGGTCACATTGAGCAACTTTTACTATGGCGCCAACCACGAAATCGCGAAAACAAAACAGCTTATTAAGAGTTACTTGACTCGTACTGCTCATGACTCATGAATCAACCAGTATACATATAACCGCTGTTGGGTCAATTTCAGAGCGTTTGAACCGCTCTCACTAGTGTCACCGCATTATTAGTGCCTTCTATTACAGATTCGAATGCGATACTATACCTGCTGAGTAGAGGTACTGTACCTCTACACAATATCTCAAAATGCCATTCGAATCTGTTATAGAAGGCACCATTAATGCGGGGACACTAATGAGTGCGGTTGAAACGCTCTGAAATTGACCCTGTTTCAACCGGCTGCCTCGCGACACAGTTTTTTTACACCCCCACCCTATTTCCGCCCCAGGTCTACTTTTCAGTTCGGGTTCCACAGGGCGGTTCCACAATACTTCGGGAGCTCAAAATACCGCGAGCCCTCCGGCTGCCTCTAGGATACTGCAAGTACGCGTAGTACTGTAGTTACTTGAACTTTCTGTTGCTTTAGTCCAAAAAGCATGCATGAAAACTATAATTTAAATTATTCATCTGTCTGTGGCTCGGAAAATCAAAAACCAAGAAAAGGCTATAATAGGTACATTAAATAGTCATATGCGTGAAAACGTTATTGTTAGGATTAAGTAGGCTAAAGTTGAACAATGCTGTTCATTTTTATTACCCGGCGCATTTACTACATTAACTGCGGTGACCGGCGTCGCTGCTAGGCTGTCTAAATTACTCTTGTCACGCGATACAAATGTAAAATTAATGCTGAACCTGAATTAAGACGATTGTGCGAGGTGAGAGAATGTGAAGTACCTTCATGAGTTTCGTAAGATGGTCATAAAACGAGACTGGCCCTGAGTTTTCTGGAGCTAAGTTTTCTACGTTTGCACGACCGTTTGATTGGTATGACACTCTACAGCATTAAAACTTACAACATACCAGTTGTCAATACGGACCTACAAACGGGTTACTGGTATAAAGATACCTTATAGAAATTGCTTTTATTGACCACAAGCAATATAGTACCTAAATAAACTACTGACATTACGCCTGAATGTGTCAAAAATAAGAATCATTTCAGGGATCCCGTATATTGCATCCTTATTTGTATGTTCATTTTAAATTCGCTCTAGTATTTATACCTACGTAGAATGGAGTAAATTAGTAGAGTTATTTCTGAAAGCGCGTTTGTTTGCGTCCGGTTGGTCCCTGCCTCATCATGTTTGTGCTCGGTCAATATAGACCTGTTGAACGGACAAATAGTGGCTCTATCAATACATGCCCAGCATAGTTAGGTACCTACTGCGGTTTTGCATGAACGACCATGATATCCAAATAAGTAATGTTCCAAATATTCTGCCAGAATAAGTGAGTAAGTGTAGAGAGATGAAGGGTGGTATAGGTACTCGTAGTGGTATATACATAGATTTATCTAAGTTACTAAGTGACTTGATTGCTATCTGCCAGACTGCCACTGCTCCTAGACGCTTTTCCTTATATTTACAAATGCCAATTGCTATAATAATAATAATCAGGGTGTTATATTACAACACAATATATTTTTAAATTATACATTACTTTGACGATCGGTTTGGCTCAGCGGGAGTAACGTTGTCTGCGAAGCTGAAGGTCCTGGGTTCAAATCCCGGTAAGGGCGAATATTTGTGTGATGAGCATAAATATCTGCACCTGAGTCTCGAATGTTTTCTATGTACATAAGTGAATTTATCTATTAAATATATCGTCGTCTAGTACCCATAACACAAGTCTTATTGAGCTTACCATGGGACTAGTTCGATTTTGTGTAAAATTTTCCCGTAATATTTATTTATTTATTGAAATAGGTACGAATAATTAACAATAAATTATATATATCTCTGTTAATAAATTCTTTACATCTAAACAGAAAGCACTATTGCCTAAAATATGGAATGCTCTGCAGTAATTAATATAGGCCACACCTAACCCGAACGCAAACATTGCTAGGATGCTGCTGGTACTTACTGGTCGACACCCAGTTAAGCAGCGAGGTGGGTCCGGTGGCTCTCATGCGCATGAAAATAAAGAAGCTGTCAATGCGCGCCCCTGCCAACATTGGAGACGCGCTGCAGTAGCGAGGCAGCCCTATCAGCACCCTGCCAGCCCGAGGATACATTGTTCTATTGCACGCGCAAGGCACTGTACTGTTTTGGCGTGTAATTCACCCAAAGGCTTGCTTGTATAAAAATATGAGTAAAATGCTCTGAAGAGTGTCACCTTTACGGCAGTATAAGTTAACCGTTTAAAGGTCTATCAAGTTTTCTCTGTACCTCGTGGCCATGGTTACGTCTCCTGAGTCACTCTTTAAAACCACGATTTGACACGATATAAAGGCAACCAAAATATTGTCTTCCAGCTAATAAATAAATAAATATTGACCAATATTTCAAGGGACCATCTCGTCAGTAGGTAACATTATTAGTAGCCAACATTATTACTATTTTCCTAAGTAAGTCTGTCACTATTGACTCCACTTACTTTTCGTTCGAGGCACGGCGCAGTATCATATCAAATAATATCATTTGTTTGTATTTATCATACATTGTTACAGCAAGGTGAGGGGGGAGTCGGGACGCCTGCCGCCATAACTTTCGATGCGGGTCTTAAGGTGCGTCTACATTTGTATCATTTGCCGGATCAGTTATTCGTCCCGTGGCATGAACGCGTGTCACGATTACGCGTTTGGACGTTGCGCCGATCCGATCGCTCAAAATCCATGTTGCTACGCGTAACACACACTTAGATCGGACAAGCGCGGCGTGAACGCCGCACCGACAGTGAGCATCCAAGCAGCGCGATACGCAGTCATGCCACGCCACGGTGATCGGAAACGAGCAAATGATACAAGTGTGGACGCACCTTTAAACGGTGAATCTAACCTACGTATAGCTGCATCACAAATTCAGTGTCACTAAAAATAAAAATGTGGTTGTCTTCATCACTCGAGTGCTTTCCGCAAACGTAGTTAGTTACATGTCACCAAAATATTCTTATTTCAAGTATAAAAGAGTTCAAACCGAAATCACGAGCACGTGATTGGCTAAGCAGATTTCAAGTACTGATGTGCCGACGACGTTTCCCAAAATTGCGAAACTTCCCACGTGGAAAGGTTGCGGTTTTCCTCAAAATTTCCTACACGAAATTTTCACTTATGAAAACTTAAAAATTTGTGACTTCTGAAGTAACAAACATAAAAAATACCTCCTTTTTTGGGAGTCGGTTAAAAATAAAAGCGAGGATGTTAAGGAAAATTTTGAGACTGGTTGGTATTTAGAGAATTTCTTTTACGAGCTACGCGAAGTGTTTATAGAGCCATTAGGCCGTCATAAAATAAATATTAATGTCGTACAAATAAAGATATCGGAATATATAACGATATTCTGTTTCGGCCGGCATATTAATTAAAATACACAGGGTAAAACATCCGTTTATAGAACTTCCCTGCATTTTGCGTATATTGACCTTAAAACAGAGGGACCAGGTAGGCACTCCGTAGTTTGAAATTCCAAGTTCATAATTGTGCCGTTCCTCTCGCTATAAGTATGTATATGAATAAATTAGAGATGCGCTCATACACTGAATTAAAAATTTATTCATACCTTTCGCTCACTGAGATATGTATCACTCTTTTAGCCCATTTCCGTCAGTAGATCTGTAGAATATATAGTTCACGAGTGAGGAGAGATAGAGATCCTTCAGATTGAGTGGCTTTGTTAGTCCTTGCCGGTTCATTTGAGTGGGTGCGTGACAGCAAGAATCTAAAGATACACTGAGTTTTGTAACCATTTTGGTTATATATTATATGGAAATTGTTTTTTTATAATAATCATAGGATGGAATAGTATAGAATAATTTTAAAAAATATATACTCTCTATGTTAATTTGAATCATGATTATGATAGATGAGATAATGAGCGACTTGAATCTTCAGTGAGCGAAAGAGCGATTGAGCTAAACCAAATGATATAGTTAATTTAAATCACTTACTCGTGAGCCACAGATCTCTAGAATGAATGGAATAGCACGACAGGAATTGAGTGAATCGACTGTATAGTGTCCTCCAGAAAAGGAAGTTACAAGAAAATACGGACTCTTGGTTTTAGTAAAGATCTGATTATGAGGATCCATGAGGAGGAACTCCTTGAATATTGTATTGTAGGCATATAAATGGCGATATTGGAATTTTAAGTAACTTAATAAAGCATTTGCATTCAGAAAGTGTAAATTGGTGAAGTGGAACTGATGAAGAAACATGTAACAGATATGTTCAAATAGATTGTTTATCAGGCTATAAGAACTTATAGATTTAATAAATACATATGTTGTGTTAAATAATAAGAAAAAAAATCAAGTGACAACCAAAAGTAGATTGACCCAATTCCGAACTTCGGAGAAGCTCTCCACGAAGACCTAGATAGAGTTACTGCCATTATATTTAGGGAATATTTCATATATGAGAAATACACCAACAGTAAACTTAGTACTCGTATTACCTTAGTCCTGTGTCCTGTGAGAGTACAATAGGAAAAAGCCACTGAAAGAATTGTATTCTAGAATAAGTGTATTAAAAAGTTAGTACCTAAACAAAATTATGTGAGCGTAACGCTCTATTTCCATATTATTTTTATCATGACTTTTCATTGAAACTATCATAAAATACAGACCAGTCTAACTGGGTCTTGGTGTACCTAAAGTCCGTCTCCAGACCCGTATTGTTTCCAAGTTCTTTCACTTTCATACTAGCCGTGAATTGTCGCGGCGACGCGGCCCGGCGGCAGGCCTAATGGCCACATGGCGCGCGGCTCTCTCGGAATTCCGCGCAGTCACGCATGCTGATGAAGCATTCTGATTATGTCAACACTATGTATTTATCGACACTAGCGCTGGTGGTCGAACATCCGTTGTCTTTTATTTTCTTTTGTTAATACTCGTGTTTGATTATCTCTCCTAACACTCATTGAGGAATCAGTAGAACACGTTTATTGACTCTTCATCTACTACTAATATTATACTTTAATCTGTTTTCTGTCTTTGTATAAAGATTATGATATAGTTTTGACGAAAATAAAAGTGAATATCTATACTATTATAAAGTTGTAAAAATTAAATGTCTGTACATTGAAGATATTTAAAAAAAATGATTCTATCAGACTATTTGTAGGTCACTAAATCGAAAAATATTTATTTTTGTTTGTTTGTATGTTTGTATGTGTCGTCGTCGCTTCATCACTCAAAATACACGGGTAGCTGGGTATCTACAGATGGTTATAGGATACTTTTTACCCGACTACGCTGAAGAAAAAAGAGGGCTTATGACTCTTGCTCCTCCGCGAACGAAGTTGCGGGCGTCTTCCAGTGTTAATATAATTAGAGAGAGAGAGAGTCAATAGAATTAGATTGAGATAAAGTATAATCAGGCTACAGGACGATATTAAATCTAAGTGCCTATTATAAAAAGAAGGAATCTGGAGCGAGAACGATATTACCCATTTTATAAAATGCGAGATTATTGACCCAATGCAAGAAATTTCAATAAAGATATTGAAATGAAGTAATTTTGCATTTTCACACTGTTTTACTAAGTTATTATCTAAAGAAGCCATCGCAACGGAATCTGTTTGAATATTCTCAAGCACGTTACATATAGGATAGTTTAAATATCATATCCTACATCATATATATGCATAATATCGTTTTGTCGCATCCGGCATATCTGAAATGAAAATAAAACTGATCCAACACTTTATATAGTAACCCTATTAAACAAACAAACATCAAGTTTATATTCAAGGCACCTATTTCGATATTATACTTCGATTCATAATTAAATTCCAAAATGTGACAGTTCCTATTTTCATTATTTAGTTATTTAAACATTGTTTCGTAATAAAGCGAATGAGACTCCGTGTAACTAGTGAAATGAAGGTAAGTTTTAGTGATGAAAATACCAGCACTTCAATGAAAATGTAGTAATTAAAGCGTATGTGCGCTAGTAACTGTCAGATTTTGGAATATGTGCTATACTCCGTTTATCTTAGCCCTTGGTAAGTAATGTGACATTACTTACCAAGGGCTGTAAAAGAAAGAAAACCCGAAATCGCAGGTATTTTGGCCGTAGCCGCAGGCGAGGGTTGCAAATATGCGATAGAGGGCTTTCTTTTTTTACTGCTCGTGGTGAGTACACTATTTTACGTCTACACCTGTCCATAATGTGTGACCTGGTAACAATGGGTAGGTTTGGCGTAAAAATAAGTTAATAAAGTATCTGAGGTTAAGGGGTAATTGGAGGTTAATTATTGCATTTTTGGGTAAGACAAACCAAAGGTGTTGCAGAATTTGTATTGTAGTGTAAATTAGTACCTACCTAACTACTTAATCTTAATTTTAAGAAATAATATAGTTATAAGTCAACGTTACTAACCAGCTATGGATGATTTTTTCCGAAATAAAGAATTTATTATTATTATTATTATTATTATTAATATTATAGACTAACACATGTCGCATTGGAGCATTGACTGTACATAAAACTCTAGCATGCATCGTGAGGTTACAACAGCTGATGAAAGCGTCTCGTGATGTGACGTGTTTTAGTTGTCACAGAAAATATACACGCATAGTTACGGGTTATAGGCCTAAGTTTTTGTAACAGTCAGCTATAATAATTTCGCTAGATTAAAGGCCGGCGGACAGGTTTATAACGAAGTATTTCATCCTGTATTGTGTACGACACGAAGTGTATAGATCTTTGTGTTCACACGCAGCGTCGCGTGCGCCGGCGGTGGCGCTGTGGGTTGCATCAATGCCTCGTCTCATGCAAATGCAGATAGGTATCTTGGTAGGCTTCTTGTTTAGAAATAATATTGATGTTGGCTGATCCTAGGCTCAAGATTAGTTAGTGGTCATGTGCTCACAGACCTTTAAAACGTTATGAAAAAAAACGAAATAATAACGATATATTTCGTTTGTGTTTAAAATCTCGTTCAAATAAAATCAATATTCCTTTATAACGTTATATCATATCACAACGGAATGAAAACCACAATATTATAAAATAGCGTTATAAATGTTTAAATAACGTTACGAACTACGCGTTAGGCACACGGCGCGCCGACGGCCGGCGCTGGATTAATGTATTGCGCAACGTTGCCGGCACCTTTTGCTTGGACGCCTTCTACCTACCGTTGGTAAAGGTGAAAAACGATTAAGGAGTGTTGTTAAATTTAGTGTTGTGTTATTTTTCATACAATCAATGAAACTTGGAACGCAAAAAAAGAAATGCTATCTATACATACGTAGTTACGTAGACTTATTAAGGTGCGTCCACAATCGTATCATTTGCCCGTATCAGATCATCGTCGCGTGGCATGATCGCGTGTCACGATCACGCGTTTCGACGTTGCGCCGATCCGATCGCTCGAAATCCATTTGCTACGCGTATCACACACTTATATCGGAAGAGTGCGGCATGATCGGCGCGGCAACAGTGGCATCCAAGCAGCGCGATACGCAGTCATGCCACGGTACGGTGATCGGATACGAGCAAATGATACAAGTGTGGACGCACCTTTAGAGGACAGGACGAAGAAATGTTTAGTTATTTGCCTCCTACTAATAGCAATTAGTAATCCAAAACACTGCAATCGGCATTGGAATTCAAGATGGCGGACATCACTTTTAATCAAAAAGCCATCGTAGGTGTCGTTTTCTAGGTTTTTGGGGGTGCGGATTTGGAAAATGGCATTTTGGAATTCAAGATGCCGGACATCATTTTTAATGAAAAGGTCATCATAGATGTCGTTTTCTACGTTTTTGGGGATGCGAATTTGGAAAATCGCGTCCATTTTGGAATTCAAGATGGTGGATATCACTTTTAATGAAAAAGTCATCATAGCCGTTGTTTTGTAGGTTTTTGGGGATGAGAATTTGGAAAATTGCGTCCATTTTGGAATTCAAGATAGCGGACATCACTTTTAATTAAAAAGTCATCTTAGGTGCCGTTTTCTAGGTTTTTGGAGGCGCGGATTTGGAAAATGGGGTCCATTTTGTAATTCAAGGAAGCGGACATCACTTTTAATGAAAATGTCATGATAGGTATCCTTTTTCTAGATTTTTGGGGGTGCGGATTAGGAAAATGGCGTCCATTTTGAAATTCAAGATAGCGGATATCCTTTTTAATGAAAAAGTCATCATAGATATCATTTTCTAGGTTTTTGGAGGTGCGGATTTGAAAAATAACGTCAATTCTGGAATTCAACATGGCGGACATCACTTAAATGAAAAATTCATCATAGGTGTCGTCTTACAAGTTTTTGGGGGCGCAAATTTCGAAATAACTAATAAAAAGGACATCATAGGTGGCATTTCCTAGGTTTTCGGGGTAGCAGATTTCATAAGTGGCTTCCATTTTGGAATTTAAGATGACCGAAATCACTTTATGATTATTTCATCCCTTTTATAGGTTTTTTGATGGTGTAGAATTCAAAAATTCAAATAGAAGTCGGGGTAGGCATAACTTTAAAATAGACGCCATTAAATATGGCCAAATCTGAATTCTCAGAAACCTAGAAAACGACTCCCATGATGACTTCTCCATAAAAAGTATTATCCGCCATCTCGAATTTCAAAATCTGCACCACCAAAAACCTAGAAAACGACACCTGTGTTGACTTTTTCATTAAAAATTATGTACGCCATCTTGATTTCCAAAATGGACGCCATTTCCCAAATCCGCACCCCGAAAAACCTAGAAACTGACACCTAAGATGAATTTTTCATTAAAAGTAATGTCCGCCATCTTGAATTCCAAAATGAACGCCATTTTCCAATTCGAGTCCCCAAAAACCTAGAA
The DNA here is from genome assembly GCA_905404275.2 of Hedya salicella. Classification (NCBI taxonomy): domain Eukaryota; kingdom Metazoa; phylum Arthropoda; class Insecta; order Lepidoptera; family Tortricidae; genus Hedya; species Hedya salicella. The sequence goes on along the minus strand of FR990112.1, from coordinate 6,405,549 downwards.
AACGACACCTATCATGACTTCCTCATAATAAGTGATGTCCACCATCTTGATTTCCAAAATGGAAGCCATTTTCCAAATACGCACCCCCATTAACCTGGAAATTTATAGTATATTCACTATAGCTTATTTTTTATAACAGCAATTGTTCAAGTATTTTTGTAGGTTTTCGAGATAAAAGCAAATAACTGAAAAAAGTGACATTTAACCAAAATCCTAACGTCAGCACAGCCCCGCCCCCACACCCGAGGACTTTTAGGTTTATTAGGATACCTCAAGGAAACCCTGTACTAATTTTAAAAACTACACGAATTGTAGCTTATTTCTGTTAATTTTCTCGGGCTATACCTTTTTACTCACCACTAGTTGCATTCGTATTTCCCAATCCTAGCTTCTGTCGTATTCGGTTTATTAAATCAGAACGTATTTTCAAATCACCGAGTAGCCGACACAATCTGATCTGATACTACAAGTAACTAACGAATTATGTAGATTGTAGGTATACTAAATAGGTATTCGTATCAAGCAGGTAGCAACGGCAAGGCAAAACTATGTCATGCGCAGTGAACCGCAATGCAGGAGCGGGCGAATATGAGTGTAAGAAAGAGAAGGTCTATAACGTTATTATATCGCTAGCCGAAGTATCGATATAGATGTATAGGTGTTAGTTTAATAACGTTATAAGGGATACCGCTACGGATACGGCGTCAAAAACGTTTTTCATAACGTTATTTGTGTAATTATAACGATGTAAAAGATAGCGTTACATGAAAATAACGTGTATTAAAGGTCTGCTGCTTAGTCAACTTTTCCTGCAATCGTTTCGTAGGCAAGTTAACGAAATCTGTTCTCAGCCTATGTCGGTTACTTCGATAAACTATTTTTAGTGGATAAACTACCGTGATTTGAACCCATAACAGCTTCGCACGCAGGATCACTACCGCTGAGCTAAATCGATCGGTGTATCTGTAGATATGATTTAGACCCTAAAATCGAACCCATAATAGTAATTACAGAAGAATGCTAAGAATCTCATATACGAACATCTACGGTTAGTAATAGAGGAAATACGGGGTCGCTGAACAGACCTAAGTTAGCTTGGTTCAGAAATCCTCCAGAATAAGTAATTTACGATCGCTATTCACCGCATCTGATAATCTAACTACGATTTGCAAGGATTATCCTTGATATGGTATCGGAAAGTAAAATCGTAAAGAAAAAAGGAACAATACATACTGAGTAATGTCGCCTTGGAATTGACACATACATTACCTCCACAGACTACCTCTACCTACATACATCATCAGCTAGATAATCATCACAATCACGATACACATACTGGCGGTTTCGCCTGATCATGACTGAATGCTTAATTTGCCTGCATGTCATCAAAGAGAAATCAAAACGAATGAAACTTCAAGTGTTGTGGTTAATGTAGATCGTGTGCTAAGTTATTGGAAAATATATAATGTAGATACCTATAACTTAGTGGATAATGAGCAAACTCGTAGCGTTTGAAGATGCTTAGAAAGTGGTGTGACCGGTTCACCGGTCGATACGTAATATAATGTAATATTGGCAACTGTTCAAAACTTAATTTACGTTAAGATTATTATATTGATAGTTGTCAATTAATAGAGAAATGTGTGACAGGAAGAGATGTTGTGTTTTTGGCATATTTAATTACATAACTATCACGGTTTTTCCAGTTCGAAAGGACGGGAGGCTTTTCTCAGTTCGAAAGGACAGGAGGCACCAAGAATGCAATATTTTCTAGTCGCGTCGCCCTCGTTGTGTCGAAAATACAGGATTTTGTAAAGGGGCGTGGTGTGTTATTTGTTATCTTAATTAATTCATAATTTGGCAAAAAACATTACTTCAGTTAGTCAAGTCAGTCAGCTAGAGTTTTTCCATAGTTAAACTTTCAAATCCTTAAGTACCCTTATTCCAAACATCATCTCTGGCAGATGCAGATGCTAGATATAAGGTAAATGTTGTCTAACTCAATACTACTGTAAAGAGGTAGACTGTAGAGAATTTTAAGGCAGTATTTCTTGTGCAACTGTCACTTAAGGGGCAATAAAAAGAATCGCCTAGAATGCTTTCCGTTTGCCGTTTACGGAAATCTTAATTGTTCCAACACGGCAGTTAACGATTGTTTCTTACAGCCATTTCACTGGGACGGCCCGTTGTCGCCAGAGAAACTTAGCTATTGTCATTTCCTTGTACCAATTCTACTTCGTATTGGTTAAAACATACAAAAAACAGGTGGTTAAAACAGACCAGGCAGAAAACGTACCTCTAAATAGGCGACTCCCATACGTTTTTGAAAGGAAAGTAGGTAAGAAAGAAGACGGGTGGTAGACCAACATTTTTTTCGTGGTGCTCTGATACCGATTATTAATGTTATAACTGTCGTTATGTCGTTTGCTTATCTATTAAACTCAACAGGATATTTTTAGACTTCCAGTATTTAAAACTTGACAACTTGCCAAAACTAAAATCGTTCAGATAATTACAAATAGGTTTAAATACTTTATTAATAGTTTATTTATTACTTATTTATTAACTTAGTTTCGCGACACTGTCGTCAGAAATGGTGACCTGGGACGAATCCAGGAGGGGATACTGAGGGTCCTGGATTCCCTTAGTCTGGGTCTAGGTCAACCACAGATATTTTCTAGGGGTCCGTATCTTAACAGGAAAAAAACGGACCTTATAGGATCACTTTGTTGTCCGCCTGGAAACTCTTTGTCTCAGGAAGGCGTGGAGATCAAGTTAAAATTAATATCAAATACCTACTCAAATGTGTAGTCCCTTGAAGCTGTGAAAAAATCAAACAGACGCCAGCGCAATCAAAAGATACAGTCATTAAATAGGTTTTTCCATACAATTTGCCGACAACCCATAGAGTACTTCCAGTTGTCCTAGAAACTTGAAATTTGTTTTTTTTTTTTAATATATATATATATATATATATCATTATTATTACAGGACAATTTCACACAAATCGAACTAGTCACATGGTAAGCTCAAAAAGGCTTTGTTATAGGTACTAGACAACGATATATTTAATAGATATATATTTATATATATATATACATAGAAAACATCCAAGACTCGGGAACAAATATTTATGCTCATCACACAAATATTTGCCCTTACCGGGATTTGAACCCAGGACCTCCAGCTTCGCAGGCAACTTTACTCCCGCTGAGCCAAACTGGTCGTCAAACGGTATGAAACTATGAAGGTAACCCTTACAGCACAATTTAAGAAAAACGTCTGAAAATCTTAAATTGTCTATATATATTTTGTGAGGAACCTTCGGTGTGCGAGTCCAACTCGCTCTTGGCCGGTTTTTGCGACTGTGGGGGTTCTGACTGGAAGGTTAAAGCGTATGTGCTCGACAGATCCCTCCTGTCTCGGAGACAGATTCGCCCTTGACGCCTTGTCCTGGACATCTTCTTCAGCCCCAAGCAACTAAAGCAAGTGTTCTTTTCTCTAGTGTAGTTACAAGGTGAAGCATTAGCTTTTATTTAACATGCTTTTATTAAAAAGCATGTTAAATTTTTGTCCAGTACAACAACGCATTTAGGATGCTGTTGCGGCTACCGAGGTTCTGTAGTGCATCGTCCATGTTCGCGGAGGCGCGCACAGACGGTTTCGATGCTGTCTGGCGTAAGAAAACTGCCTCATTGCTAGACAGGGTACGGAGAAGCAGCAGCAGCATCCTTAATATGATAGCTTGTAAGCTGGATTGTCCTCTGATGTGGAATCTCAGCCAGAGGACAAAATCATTGTTAATAATTAAGTATCTACTAACATAGACTCGTAAGTTTACTAACACCAAATGGACCTTTTTAGTTGTCTGTAAATAAATGAATTGAATTGAATTAACATTTCGTTTGCTCTAATAATTATGTAATTAGAGAAAAACATCTGTCTGTCTGCTTGCATAAATACCTACCAGATAACATTAAACCTATTAATATTCATCACTAGTATTGTATACCATGCTTTTGTTCATCTTCAATGCAATTTCTCATCTGTATTCAGTTCTTGTAAGTATGAATGGCGTGTTAAGTGATATGTAAGAATTACGGTTCAGTTGTATGCGAGGTGATACAGTAATTAAATATGAGATTGTTACTCTATACTGTGTAGTTTCTATTGCATACCTCTTTGCGGTGCGCGCGATTCAGTGAACTTAATTTAAGAAGTTATATCAAAGTTGTCTTTCGTGTATAATAGTCTTGTTCGACTAATTCATAAAAAGAACATATTAACGCGTTCATTAATTAGATATAGCTATATTAAATTGCTAAATATGTAAGACTATTTTACACAAATCGACCTCAGTCCCAAATTAAAAACCAAGTAATGTAGGCTTGTGTAAATGATTAGCTTCGGCTTCTCGTCTTACCGCGTCGCATGAACCAAAGAATAAGAAGATAAAAATGCGTAAGTTAAATGCATAAGGAGCTCCATACAAGTTAAAGTTGGTTCGGTTTTAGACATAGGAGGGCAGAGTTATAACCCTAACGTATATCCAATCTAATAGCTACTTTTTACGCATGCATCGTGCCCTACATATTTATGTCCAGTTTCGTCAGAAAGTGTCATTAGAATTTCCTGTCCTTCTTTTTATAGGTATAACATTGATATAATTTATTAATAAACGCATATATAGTAAGCTACTAGTGTGGGAATATTGATCCGTATTTTCAACATCATAAACATGTCTATGACAAGGGACATGTTAGATACTTGTTATATTATACCACACTGTGCTATCTGTTACTACTTCTTATTTATCGTTATTATTATCAAACGCATCATCTTCTACTTTAAACTGTACAACCCTAAAATGCGGTAATGTAAGACCAAATTATTTATTTTTAACATTATCATTTTACTATGTATTAGATTTAAGTATCTTATTTTATAAAGGAAATTGCAAGATGCCTTTACTATCCGAGTCCTCGTTATAGCGTGTTGTTAAACAATTATTCAATGTCTAAAGAAAATTTATAATAATATTGAGAAAATAACACTTATTCCTCTGATTACATAATTGAGTACGCAGTACGAAGTTGATATGCTAGCTGAAACCAGTTTGATGGCGTATTAATCAGCGCCAGCGTCTTCCGGATCGACGCATAACTCGCCCGCGCGAATCAGCCGGGATAGATTATGAGATATAGATCTCAATTATGAATTATAATTGAAATTGTATTGATGAATGACGGCAGAGTGATTAACTACGAGTACCTATATGTATAAAATTGTGGAAAATTAGGATGGATTGGCTAGGAACCAGTAAATGCGGGTATTTACGAGTCGTTCGCTTCCTAAAATTGAAATTGAATGTAAAAAAAATCATAAGTTGTTAATTAAAAAACTAATCTCGTTTCAGAGTAATTACTGAGACTAAAAAGATATTTCGAGAACCTCGTTGATGTCTTTCGTTTTGTACTACTGTGAAATGTTTTTTTTTTTAATGTTAATTACTCGTGCCGTAATTTGTCCAATCATATGTATTTCCGATTCTATGTGCCCACAGTACCCACCTATTTCTTAAAATATGGGTATTTTGCGTCAATTTTTCTTAAGGAACGTGAGAGATTCTTACGTAAAACCGAATTTGATTAAACCGCCGATATCAAATATCTAAGAGAATTAATAAATATACTTCAATCCGAACGACATGGCCATGTTAATTGGGGAAAAGATATGGCCAGAAGTTTCTTAGATATGTGTGTCACAGAATTTTTATGAAGTTTTAACTGTAACAGATATGAAATTGAACGCTTCGAAACTTTCAATTCAGAGAGGAATTACTGTAATGGCCACAATAGAGCGGCCGATTTATTGTTTTATCTATCACTTATAAAAAAAGCTCTCGATCTTTACATCTTTTTTCTATTGGTTTCATAGTCTATCCAGTGTTATAACATGGTTATGAAAGATTTCTGATATAAGTGATTTGAATAAACTTTAAACCGAAGTAGGTATAGCTGAAACTGATATAAAGTAAGTGCTTAGCGTGTATATTTCAGTATCTATTTATGTAGATTAATTCAGATGCGTAAATGAAGATGAATATCCACCGATGCGTAACTATAGCAAATATTGTAGCATCAGATCGCTTGAACTTGTTATCAAAGGATCATTATTTTCTCTTGCATTATTACGCTGCCGTAAACGCGTCAACATACCCAAATGAGCGCGTATGCGACCTAGCCCTCATTTGTAAGCCAAAGCCGGGCTATCAGCCGGAATGAAACGCCGTCCATTGTCTTCATATTAGCATAACCGGTGCTCGTGGGAGCGCCGCTATTAGCCCCAGTGTGTTTGCTATGCAATTGATTAATCGCGGAATTCACTTGTTTGCCAACTTTAATGGTCAAAGATTTGAGATGCGATGCGTAGGAGAATTCTTTAAGGAAGAGATACGCAGGCTGGTCATTTTTTTTAATTTATTGTTTATAAGACCTTTTTACATGTGTAACATATTGGCACTGTAAAAGCCAAAACCATGTCACAACCAAATGTAATAAATGGAAACAACACAAAACTAAATACTGGCTGGTCATGTAGGTGAAATAGTCATCAAAATCCAATAATGTCAAATAAAAGTTTATGGAACGTACCCAATTGTTCATATAAAAGCAGGCTCAGCCCTAAAGCCTTACTATGTGCATACTTAATCCATTAATTTAACCAGGGATCGAATACTGGTATTCATTCCAAAGTTACTAATGATTACCTAAATATTATTAACGAATTTTATTTCAGTGTTTTGTAAAATATTTCAATTTAAAGTAATACCGGTAACGAACCCCGAATTTTAAAAGGTTTTGTTGCGACAGCGACGATAGCAAGCGATTGACAACTTATTACAGTTTGATGTAAATGCGAATCTTTTACAGACATGGTCATATCATCATATGTTATGGTCAATAGTAAGATTAGCCAGTGTAGCATTGACATTGCTGCTGTTTTAATTCCTGGACATCTCGTCAAGTTCAGTTACACAATAGCAGTACGAAACCCAGCTCGGCAAATTCACCCAGAGTCGAGTTACACTACCGTGTAGTTTCTGCATAATCCAAGACAATACAAAGATGGCCGCCCGTGACGTTTACCAGATCAGCAGTTTATTGTGAGTGGTAGACGTGGTTCGATTTGTTCAAAACTTCACAAGGTTCATTTCGAATTCTTTACCAACGTTTCACTTATAATTTGCAGGCAGAGGATCATAAAAGGCTGGATATTATCGACTGAGAACCAATTGACAGATGAAAAGAAAAGTCCTGAACTGACTCATAAACATTCAAGACAGCTGAAATTTTGATCATAGATCGGGTCCAAATATAAGTCATGGTAGTTCAAAATGGCCATGGAAACTAGTGGATCACAAGCAGATGTTTGCTGGAATGTTTTAAGGGTTTTTGTTAAGTTAACAAACCAAGTCTGGTCCCAAGGATAGATAACCAATGAATTAGTACTCGAATGGTATTGCGGAATTTCTACGAAACAACCAACCAAGTACCTAGGCAATAAGTTTTTCCAAGTATCATTAGCTTCAACATTCCTCAAGAGTTCTCATTGGTTTAAACCAAAGTTCTAGAACCTGCGATATCCGATCCCCGTTACTGCCTGGATATTGGCAGCCGTGTCGTTAAACTCTTGGAATGTGATACGCAGACAATCGGCCGGCACCCGGCAACCGACTCCGCCGATTACATGTAATTGTCGTACTTAATGAGAATATGTTAGTTGAGAATATTCCATTCTGATAATAATAATGATTAATAATGATTGGGCCACACAAAAGAATCTATACGAGTATTCTATGAAAAATTTGACAATCGTACAAAATAGGTAAGCAACTTAAAAAAAGATTGACATCACAAGCACTGTTTTATACTCGGTACATCTTCATCAAATTTGACTTTTGGCTCTTAATATTTCAATATGTCACCAGAGATGGTGACCATGATTCCTTCAGGACCACAGGTGTAATAACAGATCCGAAACATAGAGGTAAAGAAATGACTTTTCTTTGAGTACCTACGTTTCTATCTACTATGTAATCTGTCACCGTCTCTCGAAGGAATAGGTTAGTTATACTTTAGTTACAAGGATAAATTCAAAATAATTTAAGTGTAAATGTTTTCAAAGGAAAAAATATATTATATAGTATTGTCCGTGTAGCATTACAAATGCGTAGTTCTGTAATACAAACTTCCCTCGTCGTCGAAGACTTTACACAATACTAGCCCCGATCTAGTATAGTATTATATAATCTGTGCCCCGATGCATAAGTTTTCGTCTAGTCAGAGCAGTCTTTTAGGTTCTCTCATTTGTAAGGATGTTTTAGATAAAAATTCAATTCCGTTTAATACTAGATTACTAGTGGTATAATAGTTCCATTTTGCACAAATAAATTCCACACTAACAAAATTATAATATAAGGCTACCACTTTTATGAGCAGAAAAAAATATTTGCTTTTTTGTGACTATTTTGGTTATGATTGTTACGAATTCAACAGGCGTAAAAAGGACCATTACTAGGGAAAGCGACCACATTTAGACTTGGTCAATAGTTTTTAAGAGCCCTTTCCTTCTACAATTAAAACCTTATAGAATTTATATAAAACAATGAAAATAAAGTACATAATTAAACATTACTTTGATTGTTCCTATTACTTAGGGTCGATTTCACCAACGTAGTATATGTCTTATTCTAATAAATTATTAATTATTCGTGAGTAAACTCATTTTACGTTTCATCAATATTGAACCTCAATCTCTAAACTAGATTAAAATCTTGGACAGCCATTTTCGGCTCAGTAAACTGTTAGACGTAGATAAGTATTGTTATTGTCACTGTCTAGTGAATTCTATACATATTTCACAATTGATGTATTACCCGTGCAAATTTAAAAAATACGCAGCACCATTGCTCAAGCATGGGACAAACTGTTCATCTTACTTGGGTATATTACGATTTCATTCAAGTCATTCGTTCAACGTTACCGAGTGATTATGCGAGAGTAAGTTATCCGTAGACTAGCGTGGTGAAACGAAATTGATTTTAATCTTCGAGTAAATCGTTAGAGTAAAGTTATAATATGGTAGCCACTCGTGTAAATAATCTTTTGGTGAAATAGACCCTGAGTCGTTTGATCTAAGCATGTAGGTAATAAATATCAGAATAAATGTGATAATTGTTTAGTACTGGGCGAACTCTTCAGCATAAGGGCTAGTATAAATCAAGTGATCAAAGAAACCAGAGTATGATACTTTTGAAATAGTGTTGGTTGGTTACTTTCGACCACATTCCGTTACTTCCACCTCCGACTGAGCCGCAGAAGGCAGAATAGATAATGTTACCAATTTGCCTCCAGAAGCAGTTTTATAACTGCCTACTTGTTTTAGATCCAATTATTCTATCAGTTATTACTCGCGTCGTACATCGTCGATGATTCATGGCCTTAAACCGATGATTATCTTTCTAGAGCCCGTAAAAATATAACCTGGACTGCTCGCCGCAAGCTTACCATTAAACTAGAGATTAAACTCATTATTTTTGGTTCGAATACTGTCAGGGAATTATAAAGGCACTCGAGTTTTATAATCTTCATAAACTTGCAATACAATGTTGGGTTCAGATAACAAGTAATTCATATTTTTCTAAGATTATGAACTCTATGGCAGCTAGGTGGTAGTTGCAGAAGGTTCTTAAAAAGTTAGAAATGTTTTGGATTATTTGTAGGAATAAGTTACTGTGATCTTCTCACATAGTTTCACAAGTCAGGCCAAATTTGACAAGTTCGTTCAGTTATTAAGATTGTCAATGTCGTTCATTTGACAGGCATAATCAGCTTTAAAACCGTCGATAGTATTAACTAACAGGTCATAGTGAATATGAGACTTAGAACAAAGAAAGTTACTGACTGAGAATCTTCGTAAGAATTTAATATGTTTTGAGAAATTACCCAAACCCTTCCACATGGATAGTTTCACAATTTTGCAAACATTCCGTCGGCATATCAGTTATGGTATGGTCACTAATATGCCAATGAAAAGGGTCGAACATTGTAAAATTTTTCGCAGGAAAAAAGTTCGGTTTTGTTTACCTTTTCCTATTGGGAAATTTCCCAAAATGGAAACTTTAATTGTTGTAAAAGTTTCCGGGAATTTTAGCAACTTTTTGGAAACTTTCCGCAACTTGCATGTTTACAGTTATATTGTGGGTACCGATTGTATTTTTGTTCGTTATTGCTAGTTTCCCATGCAGGCACTATAAAATAAAGCGTGATATAGCGAGGCTCGGTCGTAAATATCTTATAGGTTAGGCCACAAACCCGTTTTATGAATGGGGCGTCCTTGTCGCTCCGGCGCGTAAACAACCCGCACGCAACTTGTGCAACTTTTAGCACCTGTACAATTTGCAACGTATTTTTGGTCAGGAGAAATAGGAGGCTCTATATTAGCATCACAATTGGGATGTTGACTGGACTCAAATAACAATACTATTTTGATACGAAATGCTAGTTTCTGATAAAAAAAAAACAGTTCGATACCTTACATGTTTTATAAAGCCTTTAAAGTTGGGTGGGAATTTTTAAAGTATGAAAATATTAATAACTAATCAAACCATTGAATAATCCATGAAATTTATGGTAATTTTTGTTATGAAACCATTTCGATAAACAAAAGTTTTAACATAGCTGCAAAACAAATTTATTAATTCCCCATGCAAGGTACTAACTGTATGACGTCACTAACCAAGTACGCTTTAGTATGAAGCGTGTTTTGGGAAATTCCAAAAATGTGAATTATAACATTGTTTTATATCGGAGTGTTTTTACGGGATTGAAGTAGTTTGTTCACATCCCAAAATAGGTTGTGACTTGTCACAACCATGTGCAAAAGTTATTGCTTAATTTTTCGTTTTTTTATAAACAAACCGAAAGCTTGACAACACAGCTAATATATAAATAAGTATTAAAATACCTATTTAACTTCCTAGAAACCCTTAACTTTTGTACAGATCACATTAACTATATGAGAATGACCCTAACATCAGTATGTACTATCGTTTATACATATTTACGATACCCGAAAGTAACGGGTATCACCGTAAGTTCACTCATATGTTAAATTATAGAAAATATAGAAGGTAGGTAAGTGCAAATATAGAAAAACTTCCTTCGCGTAGAAGAAGTCATAACCTCTCTTCTTCTCGTCAGCAGTTGGGTAAAAAGTATCTTTTTTATAAACAAAGATCAGAAACAAATGAAAAAATTTTTCGACGATACTGGACTTGAACCAGTGCCTTGAGCCAGACCGGGGCAGCATGCTCTACCATCTGAGCTAATCGTCCACACCAGTAGTCGACGAATTTTGTCATCTGTTCTTGCTTATGGATCTCTGTATGGTGCATCCGACTCTTTAGCCGTTAGCGCCGCCTAGTGAAGAACTATGAAGTTACTTTCACCCCGAGCAGATACCTTTACAGGTACCATTGCTCGGCGAGAGGTGGTGTGGACGATTAGCTCAGATGGTAGAGCGTGCTGCCCCGGTCTGGCTCAAGGCACTGGTTCAAGTCCAGTATCGTCGAAAAAATTTTTCATTTGTTTCTGATCTTTGTTTATAATAATAACACTAGTGGAGTGATCCACTAATAAATTGCAAAAATTGTGATTATTATCATGATATTTGAAAAACAAAAAAAAGTATCTTATTAACTATCTAGCTACTATCTAATATCCAGCTACCCGTGTGCCAAAAATAACTGAAATCCGTTAAGCCGATTTGGCTTTATGAAGCCGCAACGACAAAACAAACATACAAAAATAAAAATAAAAAACTTTTTTAATGTCTTCAACAGACATTTTATTTTTATAATAGAAAATATGTAACTAACACTTTGTGAAACTCTTCTGATGCAAGATTGCGGTAGTAATTATTTGTATTCTTCGCCACTAAGTCATATACTAAAATAGGGTCAATCGACCTCGTCTACGTGGGACTATTTACATGGCGGTTATTATTAAATGGCGTTATGCAAACTATAAAGCCTTTGTTCCACTAACCATTCCAATTAAAAATAGTCGTATGATCTATAGTTGCAAAATCAGAACGTCGTAACAATCTATACATCTCATAGATTTCTTATCTTTTTCTTCTGGACTCGACGGAGACGCATGTCAAATATAAAATTGAACTTAATTCAAGGAAGCGAATGGTTAAACGGGTAACTTTGCAATCGGTCGATTTGAAAATTAAACTCTCACATGTTGTAAGTAAAAATTGCTTTAGCTTTAAGCAAAGTTCAAATTTGGCAAGGAAAATCATTAAACGGGTAAATGTCTCTTCATCGCTTGACTGGTTGCATGCAAGTGTTGCAACGCTGGCACATACAGTTTATCCAAATTTACCACTGATGAAGAGGTGACTAAGTGAAAAATGACCGTGAACCGATTTGGACTCATCAAGCAAACCGAATATGAGGAAACTGACAGCAGTCTGAAGACATCCATCTAATTGATGTTTTACTCGTAATCACAACTGCAATCTTCCAAATCAATGGGGTTCACTACAGTGAGAACTTTCTGGGTTTTTCATTTTTTACTTTCATATTAGACGCATCATTCACAAACAAGGAACTTACGTAGGTACCCTAAGTTGCAAGGGCCACCCACATAACGCGATGTAAACGCGTTAAGATTGGATTTAAAGAAACATACTGCAAATTGCGAGGCATTACAGCAAAATGCTATAAAGAAACTCAAGGATTTCAAACAGGACAAGTGAGGCTATAGTATATCGTCGCATGTACAAGTACATGTGACGATACCGATTTGCTACCGATTTGACTTATAGAGGCATATATAGGTATGCTACATTATGTAAACTTATACCCATAACATAAGCAAGTAAACATTTTCTATTACATCCAAAAAAGTAGTGGCTCTGTGAGCCATAGACCTCACGAGTCTTTCAATCCAATCGCCGTCATTAAAAAAAAACCAAAAACAGAATCAACAGAAAAAAATCCATATAATCATCGACCCTGAAAAACTTCAAGAGAATCGTTTGATAACTGCGACCTCTAGAGGAGAAAAGATGGACATCCGGACACAGAATTTTTGCGCAAGCTGAAACGGAGACAATTTACTCGCTCGGGCAATAACAACAATGAATGAAGGGCGAGGGGTTAAGGCGGGAGGGAGGGGAAATACAAGGCTGGTCTAGAGCCCCGGGCGGGCCACAATTGCTGTTTGCCTCGGCCACTTACCATACAGTTACTGGCACCGTTACTGAACAAATATTCTCGAACCATTGCTAGTAGGATGAGCAGATCCATCTGTCCAAAGTCCTCATCCACAAGAGTTTGCAGAATGAACACGACCACCCACAAAAGTTCATTTTCCGAGTAAGTACTTAGACACAGATAAAATTAAGTCATATATGATGGGATGGTAAGTTTTGCATCTTTGACGACACGTTTGGCTCAGTGGGTTGCACAACGGCCTACGAAGCTGGCGGTCCCGGGTTCGAATCTCGGTCAGGGCAAGCTTTTTTTTTTTTTTTTTTCTGGACGTAGGAGCGAAGGCGCCTGGGCCAGGACAAGTGTTTGTGTGATGAGCACGGATGTTTGTTCCTGGGTCTTGGATGTTTTCTATGTATATATATAAGATTGACCCTAATATTTATTTATTTATTTATTATTATTTATTATCTGAATGTGAATTGTAGCTTAAAACGCTTAATGCAGTTTATTAGAGCTCCGTGCCAAAAAGGTAAAAAAGGAACCCATACGGTGCGACTCTTTCTGTCTGTCTGTCCGACTGTTATGAAGTCAACTTAAAGATCTGCACTTTTTTAGTTTACTTAGGCAATAAGAAAAAAAAAGTGAGCGACACGCATACAATGAAAACCTCTAATCCGAATCTACCTGTCCTTTTATTGTCGAAAATTTCTTGCTGGTTGCAGCTCTGCTACTGTGTCAGTGTGTTCCATTGCATATTCATCCTACATCGAATCTTAGTAAGAGTAAGAGTAACGAAACATGCGTGCGGCATTTCGATGATGGCTAATTAGCTAATTACTGTGGAAAGTTACTGGTAGCAATAAAGAGAAAAAAACAGTTTGTACATTCAGCGAAAAGGTTTATTCTTTTATTAAGCCAGTGTTATTAAACATGACATTGAATTTAATAATGCCCGACTAAGGCTGCGCGCGTCCCTTCGTGGAAGCATGGAGGTGCGGTTAAAATATTAAACAAGTATTGTAACTCGTAAAACGCGAATTACCGAAAGCTATACCTTCCATTACGAAGTTTTCTTACACAATCTCATAGGGCCGTTTTCATTTCATTTATTTAACCATTATATATATTAGTAGCACCCCTTTGCAGAGTGCAGGCATTTATAAGCTAGACTGTGAGTGTGGTCTTTCATACATTGGTCAAACGAAACGCAGTGTATCAACCCGGGTGAAGGAGCACATAGCAGATGTCAAGCACCGTCGGTGTAATAGGTCTGCAGTCTGTGAACATGTCATTGACAAACCAAACCACTCAATTAAGTTTGATAAACCTTCTATCCTTGCCAAAGAAAAAAGATATTTTCCCAGGATGCTACGCGAGGCTATTGAGATTAAAAAGCATCCTAATTTCAATAGAGAAGATGGATTGTCACTACCACCTGCTTGGGATCCTGTAATACATCTCATCAAGGAACAAGCGAGACACAGGACTGCAAAACCTTAATTTCCGAACGGTGTAAAATATCTTATCTGTTTAAAGTAGTTTAATAGTCTCTGTTTTTAAATATTATAATTAGTAATGAGGTAGCCTGGGAGTTTTTCTTTGCAGCGTTTCTTTTCTCCTCAGTACGCCTCATTTGTGAAATGCTGCTTGGTAAATTATTAGAATAAAATAATTAAGCCCTTCTGGCACATGTGTAACTGTCTTTACAGCTTAGGCCCATCTGGCATGTATGTACACCTTTATTTGTGTTTTTTCAAAAAATGGGTAGTTTGCACAAAATTGTAACTTTGACAGAGGAAAATACATCTTTTCTCAGTCCTCCCGTGACCATGGAAAGCTGGAAAGTTTCCGAAACGTCGGGAACTAAAATGAGATAATATACGCGATATAATCCGTTAAATTGTTTTATTTCATTATATATATTATTGAAATGGCATGACACGTGACATAAGTAAGTACTTAACTGCACATGGTAGCGGGTTTGTTAGTCATATAAAGATCTTTAATATAAATAGATACAGCACCTTATTTGCCTTTATTCTCAAGAAGTTTTCCTGAGCTTTGAATGTTTTCTATGTAATATTTTTTTATTTATTAATTTTTTTGAGCCACTCTAGTATGAGTGCATTAAATTCGAACGTAATTTTACAATTTGGCAAGACTTAGCCTAACAAAGTTTATTAACAAACCCGATGATATTGTTCTTTAAATAGTTTAATCGCGTCGGCGACAGGTGCGCCGGAGCTGTGCAGCTGTCCGAGCGAGCGGTGTGGGGGTGTGGGGCTTTTTGTTTCCTATTTTATTTACTGCACTTGTGCGCTTCCTGCACTCGGCATCTCGGCCATCCTGGTGGAACCTGGTTACTGAAAGCAACGTTTACAAGTTGCCTTGTTAACCAATTATTTTAATTATTTTAGTTCATAAATATGTACGTTTAGAGTGCCTGGTCGCTTGGTTACTGAAAGTTCTACTATTGATCTTAGTGGCATGTAGCTGTCCATGGTACCATCTGTATGTATAAATACATACTATATATTTTTAGTGTTCAGAATAAATCTCTTAACATTAAACTGCGAAACGATATAAATTGGTATTTTAACTGTCTTCAAAATGAGGTTTCTCAAAACGCAAGTAATAATTTTATGTGTCACGTAAATCATGTTAACCGACTGCCATATTTTTTTGTTTGTACAGTCTGCATCGAGTTGTTCTTTCTTTATTACTATAAGCACAAAGATATGTTAGCACAAAGATGGTACAGACTATTGGATGCTACACTAGTTGCTATACAATAGTTGTACTACCACTACCTTCTACTCGGTATGATTGATTTCTTTAGAAATTTAGCAAAGATCGACGGTAGGATTAGTGAGGGGTCAACGGAATTCCTCATGTATCTGACTTTAATAGTAACATGTGTATTAAATAAGAAAATAGTGTAATATGAATAACATAATTTTAATAGGCGCACGCTCATCGATAAAGTAACACAAAGTCCATGACGTCATGATAAATCTTCGTTTTGCAACTCACTAAAATTTTGATTGGTGTCGAATAAATTTAAATTTAACGATATAATTACAATTAACGAGCCTATCAAAATACATAAGGATTAATATTCATTATAGATTATGTGGCACAACACGGACCTTAAATATCTTGATTTATTGTTTCAACAGTGACATTATGTTGCATAATTGTTAACCCAGATCT
Organism: Hedya salicella; assembly: GCA_905404275.2. Lineage (NCBI taxonomy): Eukaryota > Metazoa > Arthropoda > Insecta > Lepidoptera > Tortricidae > Hedya > Hedya salicella. The sequence continues at coordinate 6,389,045 of FR990112.1, read as the reverse complement.
ATCAGAATATGTAGTAACAGTGAATATTCAATAGAAAGTTACGATTTTAACCGTAACGACACGGTACAGCCCACGCCAAACTCTACAACGGAAATAGGAATAGCTTGCAACTTAGATACCAGTAAAACAAGTTTCATTCAATAATAATATTACACGACTTGTATACCTACTGTCCACAGTAATAATCCACTTTAGGTACTATTACAAATAGCAAAGCGATCTTACAGATAGGTTGGACCTATCTATAAATAATAAATAAATATTACTGGCCAATTTTACACAAATCGGACTAGCTAGTCCCATGGTAAGCTCAATAAGGCTTGTGTTATGGGTAATAGACGATGATATATTTAATAGATATATTCACTTACGTATGTAAGTGATCCGTACGACCCAACCCAGGACTTTCAGCTTCGCAGGATAGAATAAATATGTTTGTATTGTGTGGTATACACCCTATGCATTGTTTTAATAAATTATTATAAAAAAAATACTGTAGTTATATTACAGGTAACATCGGAATTCAGAGTCTGCAAAAAGGTTATAGTCAGACAATTTTCTCTTTATCAATTACTATTAAACATCTTATTCAATACAATGAACAGTAATTTAACCGAAGTCTTCGTTCCCAACGCTATTTGGTTTCAAGGCCCCAGGCGGCATGGTTGGTTGATTATATTTGGATACTGAGCTCTACAAACTTAATATCTGCACTTAGCGGACAGAGTCGCTAACATTCACTTCAGATGCGAGATCAGTGTGTAAGCAATTTAGTTCAGGATTTTCCCGCTGCATCAGATAAACTTGCGGCGCTAGCCCATAATTATTGTAAACTTCACACGCAGCGCGCTCCACTTTTTCTAACCCACCCAATAAATAATTGACGTATAGTCTCGCTTCCGTACACTTTCCGTGTCACTGGTTTATTTCCGCCATCTTTATGTAACCGGCTATCTTGGAAACTGCGTCGTTACGTTTTGACGTTAATGAATTTGTTGCTTGATTGTGGGAGTTTTGGAATTGCTTAAATTTATAATGCTCTGTAAAATGTCAGAACATGAATAACGCTTGTTGTGATAATTAATGTTTGTCATCTGCCGCGGACTCCTGAGAATAAAGCTATTAGAAAACTTATGTTAAATGGTACATTGCATCAGAATGGTGTCCGTCGTTATTAAATTAGCTTTTATATGTTTTAAGAATGTGACGTTTTATGAATGTTAGATTTTGATCGTTAGAATAGATTTTGGAATCAGCAGGGCACTGTTGACAATAAGTTAAAAATACACTGAAATATATAGTCAGTATGCAGTAGAGCATCTAACCTTTTAACCTATCATACTGTTGCAAATAGGCATGGGTTTTTTTGTTAAGCATATTGTCTTGACTCACCTTGTCATGGCCTTTTCTCTCAGTGTAGTTGTACAGGATCTTTACAGCGCATTACAAACCGGGTGCACTTGCAACCGATAAGGATTTAGGGGTCCGCTTTCGAGTTTTAAAAAGTAACGTTATACGAGTTTTTGAATGCATAACGTGGCGAACATACTTGCCAGAGCGGTTAGCCGAAATCAGCTGTTATCTACTACATGAACCTGACCTGAAGTCAAAGTTTTGAGTGAAAGAAACACCCATGATGACTTTTTTTTACTTATGTACTTTGAAACGAGTATTCCCTTAGCATGTCTCATTCGTAGATTTAAAAGGGAACTTTATCCATCTTTCATATTGCACGATTGGTATCAAATACGCGCCAATTCCACATACTGACCACTCTCCAATGCATAACAGTAAAAAGTGTGAAATATTTAATTGACGAAGCCGGAACGAAATTGACTCAGTTTGTTAGCATTTGTTTAGTTACTCAAATTTCACGCTAGTTACGGAAACCGGCGGGAGTCAGGTTTTATGGACGATTGGACGCCGTACCACAGCGACCTAAAAATTTTGGACAGATTGTGTCTAAATACAGTACCAGAAATAATTGACTACTTGGTAGGTACTTGGTCGCACGTCGCACTAGCCTTCTGTGTGGTGAATGATGATGATGATTTAAATATGTCAAATTTTGTGACAAAATATACCTAAATCAAATCTATACAAATATAGTAATATATAGATATTTTCTAATATAAATACAAACAGATACCTGTACAGTAACCCCAAGAGGCGGTGGTCTATTTGTACACGTCTTTATTCTGTTTCTCTGGTTCAAATTGATTTTAACACACTTTCAGTAAGTTAAAATGGTTCCAGATAAGTAACTGCTAAAATAAAATAAACAACTATACTTTTCATGAACAAAAACCATCACGAATAATCAATCGTGTTTCAGTTTTAGAAAGTTTTTTACAATAAACAAGTAGAAGTGAAGCTAATTCATTCGTCAAATGTAGGTAAATGATAAACAGCGAGCAGCATATGTGGGTTTGTAGCGTGGCTTGGTTCAGTCAAGCGCAGCCGCGAGATACAGAGAATTTGTTTACATGAAATAAATATATAAATTCCTTCTAGACGTCTTAGGATTTAGGATTCCATTCTTTGGAAGTAAGGCGTAATTACAGATACTGACTAGTGCTTGTAGCATCCTTAGAGAAGATTCTGACTGCCTAGAATTGGTAGAGCAACTGGTACGTCGAATCGTTCCCTCATTGTCAAAGTCGAATTTAACTTTAGGCCACGCTCAGCACTTGCTGGCAGTGCCAAAGACGTGCGTGCAGCACCTATCACGATTTAAATCGACACTTGTACGGGCTCTAGTGTCTGAATGCGCTTTACGCATCCGCACCTGAGTGCAATGTTTATTTAAGTAGCTAAGTGATGTATGAGTGATTTAAGGTTCCGTGAGGCGATGAATGGCCGTGATACTTCTATGTTATCTGTCCATAATGTTAAATTTACTATTTTATTTTCTATGAATTAAAAGTACTGTATTTCATGATTTTCACAATGCGTTAGTATTTTTCTGTAATGTTGTGTAATTATTTCAATAAGTAAATAAATATGTTATTTATGTTATACCTAAGTACACCTATATTCAATAATAAAATTATAAAAAAATTAATACGGTAAAGTGTCTTATAAGTTGTAAGGACGACCGGTTTGGCTCAGTGGGAGTAACGTTGCCTGTGTTGAGTGTGTTTGTAATCGAAACTTTATGTATGCCTACAGATGGCATGCCCACTGAAAATAATTTCACACAACTCTACTCAGTGGAAATACCCCCTAGAGACAAATGGCTAAACAATCAAATGTCTTTCAAAGAGGGGAGTCACATCTGGTATACGGATGGATCTAAGAAAGGAAGAGATGTGGGATGTGGTGTCTATGGACAGAGACCAAAACTCAATGTCAGCGTCAGCATGGGTACAGAGGCCTCAATCTTTCAAGCGGAAGTCTTCGCCATAAATAAATGCGCCGAGATAAACCTTGACAAGAACCTAAGACACCATCACATTTACATCAACTCGGACAGTCAAGCTGCCCTGTTTGCACTGGAATCCCTGGTGACCAACTCGAGGCTAGTGCAAACCTGCAAAAATAACCTAAATGCCCTGGCTAATTCCAATAAAGTTATACTCAGATGGGTACCAGGACACTCCGACATTGACGGAAACGAACGAGCAGACAAACTCGCCAACAAGGGTGCGGACACGCCCCAAGTCGGCCCAGAACCCTTTTGTGGGATCACAAAACGAAAGGCATACGTTCTGCTCAATGACTTATATAGATCTAAGGCAATCGAGGAATGGAGGCTCGTAAAAGGACAAAACCACTCGAAAACCTTAATTAAAGGATTCAAGCAAAAGTTGTCAAAAGAGATACTACAGCTCAAAAGAACAAAAACCTGCGCAATAAATCCTGACAGGCCACTGCAAACTAAACAAACACCTGTTTCAAATGGGTATGAAACAGGACGCAGTATGCAGATTCTGCCAAGAGGCAGAGGAGACTGCAATGCACATCCTCTGCTTCTGTGGACCACTCATGAGGAAAAGAAGCATCCACCTAGGGCAACATGTCGTGCCCCCGGAAGAGATACAAAATTTCACTGCCCAAAGAATTTGGCAATTCCTAGACTCAACGGGCCTCAGTAGTGAACTCTAATAAAGGGCTGCCACAATAGATCAAATCTGGTCGAAGCGGCATACAGGAGGCCCAACAATTCAACAATAATAATAAATAATAATAACGTTGCCTGCGAAGCTGAGGTCCTGGGTTCAAATCCCGGTAAGGGCAAATATTTGTGTGATGAGCATAAATATTTGTTCCTGAGTCTTGGATGTTTTCTATGTATATATGTAATATATCTATTAAATATATCGTCGTGTAGTACCCATAACACAAGCCTTATTGAGCTTACCATGGGACGAGCGATTTGTGTAAAATTGTCCCGTGATATTTATTTATTTATAAGGAAAACTGTGTTTGGTGAAAATACTCACGGCGGAAATAAATACAATAAAATATGTAATGTTTTCGTTAAACCATATAAATGTTCGAATTTATTAAGCGATACCTTAATCATTCAGAGATTCATTCATTCATTGAGGGAGAGGGACGACAGTACCCATGCAAAAACACAGATAAAAAATAACAGAAGAACCTAACTAAATAATACCTCGTGTGTTCATAGGTTTTGAGACGATTTTTAATGCTCGGTAAAAGAAAGTAAAAAGCTGGCCTTCAATTTCGAATTTCGAGGATCATCAATTTAAAAAAACCGGTCAAGTGCGAGTCGGACTCGCGCACCCATGGTTCCATACAAAATGTACGCTACAAGCGGCCGTATCTATGAAAATTCAGTGTTAGCGGAGCCCAACTCCTAAGCAAAATGTACTCGGTGTTCGGTCATTTTATATTGGTTACTGACATAGACAGACAGACGTAAAATTATTCTGTTTTAGTTTTTGATTGTTATAGCGGCAACAGAAATACGTTACATCATCTGTGAACATTTCAAATGTCTAACTATCACGGTTCACGAGATACAGCCTCGTGACAGACGGTCAGAAAGACAGATGGACACCAGACGGAAGGACACCGGAGTCTTAGTAATAGGGTCCCGTTTTACCCTTTGGATACGGAACCCTAAAAATAACAGAACAAACTAACTAATACCGCGTGTTTTCATTAGTTTTGAGACGATTTTTAATGCGCGTTCAAAGAATATTAAAAACTTGCAGCTTGCTTTTAACTTTTTAAAGTTCGGATTTCGAGTATCACGAATTAAAAAGACAGTTTTGAATTTCTTTTTCATTGTTCATCAAAATGGGAACAACGCATTGGGATGCAGCGTTGCAACGCTGGCTATAGAGATCAATTTGCCAGGCTTCGTTCCCCGCAGCGGGTAATTCCCACCTGTTACCATCCACTTGTTAGCAGTGGTAACTACTGGGAATAAATTTCCTAACTGTTACAACCACCACCAATGGCATTCAATCACATTAGTTGTAACAGTTGGGATTTTTTTTCCCAGTGGTTACCACCTGGTAACAGATGGGGAAAAAAATCCCAGCTGTTATCACTGCTAAGGCGGTGGTAACAGGTGGGAATAATCCTTCGCAGGGAAGATTGGCCGTCATTGAGTCTTGACTTGAATCTTTCGGATTATTATTTCTGGATCGAATTGGAGCTAAGAGCATTGCAGAAAGCCACATAGGGTTGCCATCCGTTAGGGTGTCCCCGGATTTGTCCTAGTTTGGAAGCTGTCCGGGGGCTGTCCGGCTGGGTTTTTAAAATGTGTCCAAGTAAAACCCAGACTCTTTTTGTATCAGGGAAAATCGTATTTAACTGAATAAAATCTAACGCGTCCAGCGAAAAAATGCGATTTCCTCCAAATATTCAGGGTTTTTGAAGTTTTTGTCTGGGTTCGGCTATAATCAGCCCTAGCGCACTATTGTCATGGAATCAAATCGGATTCTTTTCTATAAGATGCGTGCCGCCATATAGGCGAATGGCTCGGACGTTTGAAGGCGTCTATTCAAAACAAGGGCAGACATTTCGAATAATCAGTGTGTTGTAATATAAAACAAAATATAAACAATAAGCAAATATAATGTTAAATACCATCAAACATATATGAGTTTAATTTCGTCTCAAAACTTATGAACACACAAAGTACTGAATGTAACAAAAGTGAAAGTGAGATTGTATTTTCGTTGGTTCATTGCGTTTTCACTCTCAAGCACAGAACTAAATTCGATAAAAAGTTGTCGATACTTACATCAATTGGTTACAGCACAAGCTACTTAAGTAAATATTATACATCGTAAATATTTTACATCATAATCATCGACTGACTTCAAAGATTTTCACCAAATCTGTTGCAATTGCGAGAAGAAATACAACAACGCATTACAGTTGGTCTACGCATTTAATAGATAAATAATCTAAAACCTACCTCAAACAGTTTCTGTTAAAAATTGTCTTTTTTGTGATAAGCTTTTATTGCCGACTGTACTTTTCTTTAAACATCAACTACTCGCCGAAACATAGTAACTCTCGAGTCGGCATAAATGGCCATATCTATATGACGACCGGTTTAGCTCAGTGGGAGTAACGTTGCCTGCGAAGCTGGGATCCTGGGTGCAAATCCTGGTAAGGGCAAATATTTGTGTGATGAGCATAAATATTTGTTCCTGAGTCTTGGATGTTTTCTATATATATAAGTATTATATCTATTAAATATATCGTCGTCTACTACCCATAACACAAGCCTTTATTAGCTTACCATGGGACTAGATCGATTTGTGTAAAAATTGTCCTGTAATATTTAATTTAATTTAATTTAATATCTTTTTTTTTACGTTAATGTAGAAGTTTGATTTTTTCACGCGTTCTCGAGATAAAGGGTCTTGACAGACAGACAGACAGACGGGCGGACAGACGGACAATAAAGTGATTCTTAAGTTTTTAAAAAAAAAATCGACTAAACTAAATTTTGTTTATTTCCAAAAAAAGGAGGAGGTTCTCAATTCGACGGAATGTTTTTTTTTTTATGGATGTTCACCGATTACTCAGACTATTTGACCGATTTCAAAATTTTTGTTTTGGTTTTATAGAAGGTACTTTCTAGTTGGTCCCATTTAATTTTGGTGAAGATCTGATGATGGAATCCATGAGGAATTGAAGGAACTCCTCAAATATTGTAGGCATACTTATAGCGATTTTGGTATTATAAGAAACATAATAAGCATTTGCATTCAGAAATTGTAAATTGGTGAAGTGGAACTGATGCAGAAGACCACAGAATGCCATCGGAACTCCTCAATGATAAATGATTTACGGGTGGCGACAAAATATCTTGATTAATTTAGCTAAGCAACTTCATAGTCACAAATTTAGATATTCCTGATGAGAATGGTACCATCGTATTGATTTGATGATGGAGCCGGAAGGTAGGCACCAGATCTATGTAATAAAATAATGTATCCTAGCCGTGTTTGGGCTTGTTCGAATCGTCACGAGATACACTTTTAAGTAACGATTAACTAAAAAGTGTAAAATAAATAAACTTTTAAACAAAAAAATAAAACCGACTCCAAAAACTAAAAAGTAAAAAATAACGCCATAATTCAGTTTCTTCAAATTACTTACAAGTAACCGTTTGTATACTCAATCTATACAGTATATACAATTAATGTTATTTTGGAGTCGGTGCCATTGTGTCACAACTTACTAAAATCGTCAATTTTCAATATTTTACACATTCTTTATATGGCACCGACGCCAAAATAAGATTAATTGTATATACTGTATAGATTGAGTATAGAAACGGTTACTTGTAAGTAAATTAAAGAAACTGAATTATGGCGTTATGTTTTACTTTTTAGTTTTTTTGGAGTCGGTTTTATTTTTTTGTTTTTCTCTTTATGGTCTCAGGAATGCGTGGTTAAAAACTTTCGCATTCATCGCGGGCACCGTATATCGTTGCATACTTGCATTGCAATTTAAATAAAAGCTTGTAAAAAGGAGTCGAAGGTTAAAATCGATCTATCCGCTAAATTGAATTTCTGAAGGGCTTCAGAAAGGGTTAAGGGTCCCGCCACGACAATGCTCGACCAGCGGCGCCCCAGTTGAATTTCTAATATATTGCGTGTGATACCAACTATACTCCGATTCATAATTGGACAAAGTTATGTATGAACGAATCAAGCGACATAAAATAAAGCTGAGAAAATGGGTTTTAAATAATATTGTAATATTGAAATCACGCTTTTTGTAAAAACTTTGTGTCGTTTCATTCGTTCTTACGTAACACCGTTCAATTAAATTCTAAAATGTGACAATTCCTATTTGGATTATTTAGTTATTTAAACGGTGTTTTGTAAAAATATGAATGAGATTTCGTGTAACTAGTGAAACTAAGGTTAGTTTTATTAATGAAAATACCTATAAATATTTTTATTAATAATATAATTATTAATAAAAATGGAGTAATCACAGCGAATGTGCGCCCGTAAACGTCAGAGTTTGGAATTTAATTGGATCGGAGTATAACTTCTAAGCGTCTCGACCGCGCAATGAAGAGAGAATTCACTTGATGGTCGTTGTCGTGGCCAAACCGTAAGAGTAGAAGATTAGTTGGAGACTCTAAAATGTTATAATTACCTTTCACATCTCAGACTCTCAAACTAATTTAGTGTGCATAATTCTAATATCCAACCTGAAGTCTTAGCTTAGTTACTTCATTACAAAAGTGACTTTGCTTTACTAAATGAACGTTTCAATTTCCGCAAATTTAGAGTCCATTCATAGGAGGCTTTGATAAATTACCAAGACGGTGAAGATATAATTGTGGAGGCTCCGCTAAAATTGATGAGCTAGAAAGCGCTAATAGATAATGTGCCTATGGATGAGGCTTCATTAAATCAAATGCGCGTAGAATTTCTAAATTTCTAGATTAAAAAAAACTAGATTGTTGTTTATGACTTAGAGCTACATTAAAACTTGATATTTGGCACTCCTTTCAAACTCTTTACTTACATTAGCTTTATCCTGATTCTTACTCAAGTTATCAATGCGGTGTAAATAAACGACATGATTTTTAACAGAGGCTGAATATGGGCTAAAAAAACGGCCAAGTGCGAGTCGGACTCGCGCACCGAGGGTTCCTTACAAAATGTACTCTACAAACAGCGTATCTATGAAAATCCAGTGTTAGCGGAACCCTACTCCTTAACAAAATGTACGCGGTGTTCGGTCATTTCATATTGGTTACTGACATAGACAGACAGATATAAAATTATTCTGTTTTTAGTATTTGTTATTTTAGCGGCTACAGAAATACATTATATGTGAAAATTTTAACTGTCTAACTATCACGGTTCATGAGATACAGTCTGGTGACAGACAGACGGGCAGCGATGCCTCAGTAATAGGGTCCCGTTTTACCCTTTGGGTACGGAAGCCTAAAAACTAAACCAAAGAAAAATGCATGACTCCTAAAGGATAAACAAAATACGTTTGGTAAAAGTAAAAATATAGAAATGTAGTTGATTTATGTGATCTCAGGTTGTAATTAGAATCCGGTTATACTCATTTAGTTAATATGGGTGAGGTGTCGCAATCACTTAAATACAGCCACCAAACTTGGAAATGCATTTATAAAGCAAGCTAATCGCTTACGAAGTTACCTTAAAAAATTGTATCCTTTTAAGTTCCTAATTTTCTCTTATTCAAGTTTTAAAAGTCCCCGAAGTCATAAAGTTATATAAATCCGCGATACCGCTCCACGAAAGTGCTGCGCGCGTTTATGTCTATCGAACGCACGTTTACTTTTTAATTTTTGAAATTCGATCATCAAAAATTCCAGCCATTTTATTATCATTTATAACTGTACTTAAATCCAGTGTATATATGGACGAAATGCAAGCATCGATTGGTTATTTCCAAGACCTCTTATCTTCTGTTCTTGTTGCTAAACCAACTTTGTTTCGTGTGAAATACAGTTAAGTTTAAAGTTTGAAGGAAAGCGAAAGAAATATGAAGTTAGGAAGAGCTAGTGGTATAAGGAGACGCCGGCGTCGATGCGTGAACCGTGACGGCTTGGACAACGACCCGAACACCCAAATTTGTACGTACAAGGAAATTATGTTTGATTTAATATTATGATTCTTACGCTCGTAATGTAAAAGGTCGTAATGTAGAGCAGTTATCGCGAAAAATTGGTTTAATGTCACAACTGCGATAGCAAAGATAAAGCGAATAGTTGGTTAAGAACTTTATAAAAAAACCGGTCAAGTGCGAGTCTGACTCGCACACCGAGGGTTCCGTGCAAACTTTCACGTATTCCGACTTAACTTGCCGCTTGAGTTAAGTTTGCCTCTAGTATCTATGGCGTCATATACAAATGAGGGGCAAACTTAACCAAACTGGGTTATTGAAAATTATTTTTGGTGATTAAAAAAGAAGTAAGACAGATATATGGTTGTAATTTTCGTGTAATATTCATGTTAAATTACGTAATTCCAGAAAATTACAGAGTTTTCCCTTAATAAACTTCGGAGATAAAGGGGGGAAATGTAATTTTTTCCACGTTTTCCTTAAAACGAAATTTAAGAACAATAGAAAAATAAACAATAAATTGTTTGAAAATGTACAGATCACGCCCTTTCATATGATACCCCCTCCTTGACCTAGTGACTAGACTTAAAATTTTTGCCCCCTCCCCCCTCACATTGGTCATTTTTTAGAAAATAATAATATATTTTATAATTTTTCCTTTGTAATACATGTGGACTGACCATGTTTATAAATATTCCACATTCCAAATAGATATCATAAGTAGTTTTTGAGATATGGCGCTCTAATAGTCGGACAGACAGACAGACAGACAGAGTCGCACCATAAGGGTTCCTTTTTTACCTTTTTGGTACGGAACCCTAAAAAGATATACTAGGTAGGTACTATCACATACTTATACAGATGTCGTACCTGAGTATCTGTTTGTTCAATATTTTACGAGTTCTGCAACGGGGCATATAAAATAGTAGACATTTTTAACAATTTCTATTAGAGAGATCCCACATAAGTGAGTCCATGAGTCACTTAGCAGTTCAAAATTAAATGTTGAAGATATAAAATAAATCTATTGTAAGGGACTATTTGAAGGTCACTGAAACTATATTTTGTATGTTTGTATGTGTCGTTGCGACTTCATCAAATCGGCTTAACGGATTTAAACTATTTTTGGTACACGGGTAGCTGGGTATCTCTCGATGGTTATAGGATATTTTTACCCGCCTACGCTGAAAAAAAGAGGGGTTACGACTTTTTCGCTTTCGCGAACGAAGTGACGCGTCCCTTCTAGTACATAATGTAATCAATTTTATTCAATAAATATTTACATTTTGACAAACCATTGAATTACAAATAAGCATTCATATATGTCACGTTATAATTAAATAACGGTATCAATATTTAAATTGATACTTCTATAGATTCAGATCGATATCAAGTTTACCCGGACTGCCGACACATTGACCCCGTTTCTTGCTACAGATTCAAATCACGAGAGTAACATTTTGGCACACAGCTAAGTATTTCGGAGATTTTACTATTGTTTGTGTAGCTTTAGAGGCGTTGATATTCGGGATACTTAGACACATATATATACATATAGATATAATCAATATTAGATGGTGTGCAAGTGTAACATTTAAACGACCATATCGTATCGTAATACATCTTTACGCCTATAATATTAATTAAATGAACATGTGTAGCGACAGTGATACATTTTAGGTTTTGCAGACTATTTGATGTTGACTATTTATACTTAGATAATATAGAAAACGTGTTGTATCAGGACATCAAAACGAAAGCTGAAGATAGAAAAACATGGAAGCTGCTCCATCGACAAGAGCCTGGCTCTTAAGTTTCTGATGAATATAGAAAACGTAAGGCTTAGAAGTAGGTAGGTAAGTAAGCATTAGATGAAAATTAAGTATATTCTCTAACTGTATTCTCATTTTATTATTATTTTACATATGTCGACGATCATGATTTAAATACGTGTAACTTTGACATGAAACAAATTTATAGTGCTATTTTATTATCAAATCTAATCTAATCTAAGAGGGTTTATAGCTGCTTAACTGGCTACGTTGCATATTTTTTGGTTTATCTTGATTATTTTGAAAAAATATGTATGTACCTAACTTGAACATGTTTTCGATACATTCATTACGTTTTCGGTAGTTCAGCTGGCACAGTGCAAACATTATATTGCCATTGATAATATTGCCACTACTAAATTTCTAAAAATGAATTCATGTCTATATCTTGTTTTGTAAGAAAATAAAGGCAAACGCGATGAATAGTTGGATTAAACGATCATGTATTGAACATACCTTTAAGAGTCCCCAGCAAGCTCGGCCGAATTTCACCTTCGCATACAAACGGAGTTTCGTTTACATTTTAAAAGTACGCGTTGGATTGTAACGAAACTTTGCATATACAATGACATAAGGTATATCTAGGCCTGTAACTAGTTTATATGGCTCCAGTTTATAATTCAAACGAAATACAGCAAAAACAAGTTTTGTATGAAAAACCTAAATTCACTGTATTTTTTTTTACTATGGTATCTGAAGCTACATTAACTAATTACAGGCCTGCATATTTAACTTATACTAAGTACTAAGATTCAGAGCAAACTAGCTAGTCATTTTAAAATGAGAGCGTAACTACGTTTGTATGAAGAACCGAGCTTACGGAGGACTCTTAAGTTTCATTCAAATACCACGAACTTATGAAACAAAACGAAAAATATGGGACGTTACAAGTTAAGCAGATATAAACGCTCTCTGCAATGATAAATATTTCAGCAGAATTGAAAATAATACCTAAATCATACATAATTCGTAGAGAACCCTTAATTATTTGCTATTGCTCCAAGAAAGACAATGCGTTTCACTTAAACCGAAGTAGGTTATTGTCAAGAATTTCTTCGTAAGTGAGAAGATCTATAATCACGGAGCCACAAATGTCACTAGCTTCAACCTAATGGCAGTATTTATTTCACATCATTTTACCAACTCCGCCAATGTAGCGTTCAATGAAACGGTGCCTCGTAAAAACGTCCACAGCACCTATTCTTTGCAGGTGGAAAAAAAAACTCACAACACAATACAGCTCTTATTATTCAAGCTATAAAGTAGATTAGGTCTATTTATACCATGGACACGAACGCAAACCAGTAAGTTTCGCAGTGAGAAAGTATTGGGTGTGCGCTTGCGACGACAATGATTGCAATTTTATGCTAGATCTTGTTAATTAAGAATAGAAAATAGGTAGACACTGAGAATATACAATTGTATATCTTGGCCGTTAGCTTTTGTATTTTTGGGCGAACAAAAAATGGGTGCAATTGAATTGAAGAAAGAAATAAGCATAACGGTTCATTCTTCAACACAGTAGGTAGCTATTCCGATTCAAATAATTGAATCGGAAAGGAAGATAGAGATTAATAGGGTACATGGTACATGCATGATTTTTTAAATCGCTTTTCTTAACTAGATATCAAAATACCGTAAAAACTATTTCAAAATGTGAAATTGAAATTAACATCGGCCAAGAAATACGCATAACATAGGCATTTTAAACTACTAATTAGACAGAGAGGTCCGATATGCACTGTTACGTCATAGTGCACTCTGGCCATACAAACTCTATATAAAATTCCGTTTTGCTAGAAAGAGATAGAATGAAATGTTTGATGGCTTATATCTTGGTTATTTTTATTGTTACTCGAAAAATTTATTTTGTCTAATGTTTGTTACAGGAATGAGCTTTTATTAAAGCAAAAATAAAAATTCATGCAATATCCCTATTGTTATAATACATCTAACTGTATAGGCTGAAACTTTTCATAAACACTTTTGCTAATAATAAAAAAAACTTGCTATTGAACGTATACCTACTTCAAATGGTAAAGTTGAAGTTTAAGTTAGTTGTAGTATAACTTAGACCAATTGTGGTGTTGGCAAATCGTCTGTTGAGAACCAAAACTCACTAACCTTCCTGAAGTAAAGCTCCTATCTCAGTATCGATGTCGCATCGAGGTACGAGGTTTCGAAGAGCATTGACAGATATTTCAGTTTTGGTCGTAAGCAAGCGAAATGTAAATTAGATACATATAAGAATACGTTGTTGGACATTTATGTTACCTTTATTACATGTTCTAAAATAGGTATTTTCCAACAAAAACTCTAACAAAAACAAAGTAGCGGGATTCTAGGACATATTAAGTACAGTTATATCCCTAAATACTACTGTAAGTGAATGCAGGTATGCTAATAGTATTTTATGTTGATGTGGTCATATTCCCATGTACTGCGAACTGGTTATAATAAAATTGTCTATATGCAGGCAGACGGCTCTAGGTTACGAGTACCTACTGGTATTCCGTTGTGACTCGCATAGCAATGAGACCAGGTTACGATAGCCTCGATTCGAGCCATTTTTAGCGGCCAACCATCGTATCTGAAATATAAATTTAGACTTTATATCGATGCGGTGAGATCTCTAGTATTGTTGCTCTAAGTTGTAGTTACGTTAAGCGTTCTGTAAGGATGTGATGTACCGATCTCGATGGACGTAAGTTGCATTTTATAATGTCAGTAGTCAGTAATAATTATTGATAACTTAAGATCGATTATGGTTCCATTTATTAATTGTTGTCATGTGAACAATCGACAATGCGGCAGTAAACTGAACATTTCATTCCACAAATGCAATTAAATTAAGTTTTTTTATTGATTCATGCCAAACTCGTCGACGTCTGTCGGTTGGATCGTCAGCGAGTAATTATCGTGTATTTGAAAATCAGGAGCAGTTGTATCAGTTCCACTGACATGTTACTTCCTATTTAGATAGTGTAGGTACAAGACAAAAACTAAATGATGTAAGTCGCGCGAAACCTGAATTCATGGCAGATGGGGCTAGTAATTCTGATCTAAACTGAATTGAGTTCTGACTGAATAATGTTTTGGCTTCTACTAAAGAAGCACGGGCCATTTGGGAAGCGCTAATCCTGATTATCCAATGATCAACAGGAGAGGAGGAGGAGGAGGAGATACTTCAAATACACTCTGATGGATTTGGATGGAGTTCGTTAAATATGAGTAGTAAATGGTATTGAGCCAGGGCTGCGAGAGCCTGTGTCGTTACGTTTGTAAACTCAGCTCATACCTGTCACGAGAAAGCCTAGCTTGCTCTGTGTTAAGAATCTTTCTTGAATCCTAACTCCTCGCGACTGCGCAGTTTACCAAGCTCTATGATTTGTTGCTAAAAGCGCATGCGCACAAAAGCTTTAATAATGTTGTTGTCTAACAACGGAACCGACAGCGTTATCATTAGCGGACCGTGCCGCGCGGCGCAGGTAGATCCTTGCCCATTATGCATTCCGAGCTCCGCTGAAGCGCAGCCTCCGAACACACTAGAGTAATAACAGTAGAATTCAATAAACCGGACAAATCTCTCATGTACCCTTCTGAGGACAAGTGTGATTTTGGCATTTTTGAATTTCGAATCTTTTTGAATTTTATGAGAGTTCAAAGCTTGATTTTAATTAGTACTTTTAAAAGTACACGAGGTCTCGGGAGGGTATGTACAATTCGGAAAAGACTGTGTATGAAATCATCTTTATTTGCACAACAGAAAAGAACAAGGAGTATGGTACGAAACCAGCTTTAAGTCCGACCTGTGGTAGAGCAAAATAAACGAACTTTTGTTAAAGTCATTGAGGACACCAGCTATCAAGACTCACAAAGATTTCTAGCACCGGTTAACACCTTGGAACTAGTATCGAAATTACACATTTTTGAAAAGGCTTATGTTTTTTAAGTGCCCTATGTGGGTGGCTTTGTTTATTAGGTTATTTAATTATCTTTAATCAGTCAACTTCATCACTGCTCAGAGTACATCTGATTGTATGTCAATTACCTCAGCCTGGCAAAACGGATTTCCCACGACAGCTTAGCCTCGGTATGAGAGAATAAAAACAAATGACTATGCTTGTAATCCTGTTAAATAATTTAGCTGCGATCTCGAGCGCTCGCGCACGCTTCTTTGAAATTGTCGTACTTTTATCATTTTGCTATGCTTCTGGCGTAAACACGGTCGTACGTAATGACGCTTTTTGCATTCTAATCGCATAAACATAGCCGCTGATGCTATGTTTATCGCGGGATAAGAGTACCCGTCTTCTACCATTAGTAGTGTGAATAAGAGGGATAATATGTACACGACTCTACACACTGTCTCATTATTCCGTGAAACATGGTTGCGATGAGCTCTGTAGTTGGGTTGAGAATATAAATTTTTCCTAACACTGTTTAACGCGGATATCAAAAATATGCGATTACATTAACGCTACTATGATATCTATGTATTTGAAATTTGGAATATTTATAAACATGGTGAATAAGGAAAGGGTGGAAGTTTGTATGGGGAATCTTGGTAACGCGGGCGAAGCCGCGGGTTAATTCTAGTATGAAACTATTTTCCAGTTTTTTTTGTCAGCTTTACGAGCCTTTGGGACGTTAAAAAACCACCAATTACGTGACTAACACGCCTTAACCAAACCTATCAGTAAAGGGCTGTCACCTTACTGATAATATTTCGTTTCCTATGATACCTACAGTCAAGTGTAAAAAATATGGGTTTATCCTTCTCAAAAATATGTCCCATCAAAAAAAAAAAAAACAAAAAATCAAAATCATTTATTGTCAACAAAGTTTTTACAATAACTTGTCGAATCCTCCTTTTAAGTTTTACACTTGTGTTAGGAGGTATTCGCTCTTTCCTTTATTTATATGGTTACACGGTTAACAATATAGAAGTAGGGTTTTATTATTCTAATTCAAACTATGAATATTAACTTAAAGTAGTGAAACTGGTGAAACCAAAATATTAAGATAAAAAAAAAATATATATAAATATTTATGGTATAAGTTTGTTTGTGTGCGTATGAAATAGGTGCTAAAGTACGTTATTAGGAAAAAGGTATGTGTGTCTTAGGTTGGACTGGAGTGTCACTGCATGATTGATTCAGTTTCCTCGTAAGTTTTACTTTTTAACCATGACGTGATTTTATTTTTGCATTCTCCATATGTCATTTGATAGATTTTATTTGTTCTGTTAATTTTATTGTATAGGTTAACTGACGATGAACTAAATTGCCTTCTAGCAAAGGAAGTTCTGCATATCGCTGGCTTCCTGACTACTATGGAGGGATTTCGTTTATTTATTATGGAACTATCAGGTGTTATATTTCTGTGAACTCTTAAGATACAGTTTAAGATGTATAATTGCCTCACCGTAAGTACGTCTGCTTCAATATATACGTCCCTAGTACCATAACGCATCTTTTTGCCTAGAAGAACTTTAAGAATTGATCTTTGGGCCCTTTCAAGAACTATTAGCTTAGTTTTATGGGAGCCACCCCAGATTGGTAAACAGTAAAGAACTACAGATTGCACTAGACTTTTATAGATATAAAGTAACAGTTCCTTATCGGTTATATGACGTAGGTATTTAAATAGCCATATCAACTTCCGGATTCGCTTAGCCGTAGTTTCTATTTGTTGGTTCCACGAAAGTTGCTGGTCTATATGTATACCCAGATATTTGGTCGAAGTCACGTTTTTTATACAGGAACAAGAACAAGGCACCGAGCTGTTTCCAAAGCAAGTGTGAGCTGTTAATGTCAATTTTGTTTTATCTGGTTGGGTGGAATTCAAGATAGAGAATGATATGTAGTTTGTTTTTTTGATGTTCAATGTCAGCAAATTAGTATGTAACCACTTCATCACTTTGGACAACCCAGACTCAGCACAGGAGTATGTCTCCTCCCAGCTATCTCCGTGGAACAGAATAGCCGTGTCATCGGCATATGATACGACCTGACCATTCGATAGTTGGATGTCTGTAAGGTCGTTAATATATGCAAGAAAAAGGGTTGGCCCCAGGACACTACCCTGAGGGATTCCATAATGCGTGGAGGGTTCGTCTGAACTGTAAACATCGTTATTTAATTTGACGCGTTGCATTCTGTCACACAAGTAGTTTGAAATGAGGTTTAGAAATTGCCCACGAATACCTATTAGTTCCAATTTACGTATGAGGATGGGGACAGAGACAGAGTCGAATGCTTTTTTTAAGTCCAAAAATATGCATAACACCTTTTTTTTCCTATCTTAATGATTCGTAATAGCATTTGTCAGCTCTAGTACTGCATCTTCCGTACTTTTCCCATCGCGGAAGCCAAATTGTTTTAAAGATAGCAGTTCAAAATTGTTTAAGTACTTTACTAATCTATTGTTTATTAATTTCTCTATTAATTTTGATATGGAAGGGAGAACCGAGATGGGTCTATAATTGTTGACATCCTCTTTGTCCCCATCCTTATATATTGGATGGATAATAGCCCGTTTGAGAGCGGTAGGAAATATTCCCTGTGTGAAACAGAGTGAGCTTAGATGAGCAATAACCGGAAGCAATTCTTGTTTTGCTGATTTAATAAATATGTTCGGAATATTGTCCCAGCCCGCTGCTGATTTAGTTTTAATATTTAGTATTAACGATTCAACTTCCGCTAGGTCTGGTTCTATTATACCTATTGAAGATGAATGTGACATTAAAGAGTTTAAGTAAATATTTAGATACGGATCTATAGTTCCTGGCGGTGTGATTTGCTCTGCTAAGTGTTGTCCAACATTAGCAAAGTGCTTATTGACGAAGTCAGCTGACAGTTCAGGAGTATCAAATAAATTTAGGAGCTCGTCATTTTTTGTTTTTATTTTGTTCATGTTAGTTATAGTTTTTATCGTATTCCATAGGCTTTTGTTATTATTTTTTGCCTTATTTAGAAGTTCTCTCTCGTGTTTCTCTTTTAGTTTCTTAGTTAAGCTGTTGCAATAGTTTCTGTATCGTCGGTAAGTTATCTTAAGTATTTCGTTAGTAGGATCCTTTTTGAGACTTTTTTGTAGTTTGCTTCTAAATTGTATACATCTCAACACACCAGGAGTAATCCAGGGTTTTAGAATGCGTTTATTCGCAGGTATTTTAACTACTTTGGTGCTGTAGGCTAGTGTATTTTGAAGGATTTGTATTAAACTATTTGTTAATAAATTAGGGTCTTTTATTTTAAGAAGCTCGACAAGGTCGGTTTGTCTCAACAAAGAGAGCGCAGAACAATAGTCTACCACTGTTTTAGTGGTCACCTTAGATTTATTTATTGATTTATCATAAATGTTGAATAAAGTCATCATATGATCAGTCACTGTTGTTTCTAGTATTCCTGTCCTAGAGTAGAATAAATTAGGATCTAGGTTTATCAATATATGGTCTAGGCAACTGTTGATTCGAGTATCAAGATAATGAGCGGGTAAGATTCCGTGTGCGGCTAACGTGTTTAAGTATGTATTTGTTGAGCTATTTTGTACAAGAATATTTATATTTATGTCCCCAGTGATGATGACATTATTTCCCAATTGACTATTTTTTAGGTGTAGATCCAATGATGAAACAAAGTTGCTTACGTTTGCATTAGACGGCGATCGATAAATGCATATGATAGTAAAACACGAGATCGAAATTTGAAGGCATGACGCGTCCGTCAAGGAAATTTCCTTAACCCGGTGCGGCTTTGAGTTATGTATATAAACCACGACACCATCATTTTGTGTAATTTGTCGGGAGGTGTAAAAACAAGAGTAGTTGGGTTTTATAGGTAAGGGTCTATTATCAATTAGTCTGCATTCCGTAAGTACTAATATGTCAGGGTCTCTTTGAAATAGGCGTAAATTAATATCAAGGTCGTCGATATTTTTATAAATACTTCTGATGTTCTGCGTTATAATAGTATACATAGGTCTGTTTTTAGGTAAGTGTGAGGGTAGCTCAGCGATAGAACAAGTGAAACTCCGTCGCTCTTATATCAACGAAATAAAGTTGTGGTACATATTTACGAGAGGATTAATGCGATACGTATTTTTGCACTAGACTGTATTTAGCTTCGCCATGGTTAAGTTTAACACTCAAACATGAATATCTAAAATGCATGCAAAATATATAAGTAAAATTATTAGTACATATTATAGGCCTTTGCGTCTATTGCAGACGATTTATGGTGTAGTTTTCGGGAGACACCGTTTTTGGTGGCCGACTAAACCGATACGAGAGGGTCAATTTCACCAAATCAGCATTTTTGTCTAATTTCCGTGGAATTTTGAAATACCAATATTACACAGAAAATTTTATGCTGATAATTTGATAAAAAAATTAATAAGCACAAATTTCCTTCCGGGTAACTATATTCATATAACTACAAAAGTTATTACAGTTTGAAAATTTCGCCGGGGCGCGGGAATTTATCTGTCCATGGGAATTAGTTTTTGGTGGCGCGGAAATTGTTTCTTTTTAGAATAATGTTCATTAAAACTATTATTAACAGTGTAATGAAACAAGAATTATTCACTCATATTGAAGTTGTATCGAAATTATTTGCCCTAATTTACTAATCATTAGCCACCAATACGACACTAAATAAATGTCTAGTAACGTTTCTATCTCAATAAAAATCTAGTAAATATTGTGAATAAATGCGACTATCTATATAACGACAAAAAACCTATATGATTTTGTATACATGGTGTTTAGAAACCGATATTTAGAAAAAAGTAAGGTCACAGTGAGAAATTATTATTATATTATTCTGTAAGTTGGTCGAGTATCCTGCAAAATCATGACACTCATAAATAGTTTGCGATACTTACAGGGTGTCTCTGGGGTTTGGGCAAGCCTTTAACTTCTCACTACAATATATATAAATGAATTATATACTTTCAATCTGAACAGTATTAGGCAGTATTGTATAACAATGTTAGGCAGGATTGTGTAGTGTATTACTGTGGCTGTTAAATTTGTTCATAGACAGTTGTTCTCAAGATCTAAAAGATGATGATTGTGGGTTGATAATTAGTGGGTTACGTGTCAAATGTCTTCTTTACGGCGATCACCTGGGCGATGACACGGTAAACCTGGGTAAAAGTTACAGATGTTTTATTCGAATATTGTCAAGGATATGAGGTTTAAGTTTGTTAATATATTATAGCTCAAAATTATGAACAACTTTAACACTGTTAATTCGCCGCCTTTATTTCGAGAAAGGTCATTTAAGCCCATTGCAGTACACACAATGCACAAATAATTTAAACTTATTTTAGCCTATGATTGAAATGAAAGAATAGAAAATAACCATCATTATTGAACTTCTTCTTAGGTATCCAATGGGAAAAAGCTCGCTGAGTTTAAGCTAAGCATTAAAGAGTTATTTGTGATAGTATTATGTCATACTCATTTGGCATATCACTTATAGACACCCTGTATGTATATATAGTCTAGTTCGTTATAAAAAGTGGTCAAGTTTTATTATATTACAAGCTTCTGCCCGCAACTTTGTCCGCCTTAAATTCGTTAATCGCAGATGGGTATTTTTCCGGGTTAAAAAGTAGCATAACAAATTCGGTTAAGAGGTTTAAGCGTGTAGAGGTGATAGACAGGCACACTTTCGCATTTATAATTTTAACTAATGATATGGATCTTACATATTTTGCCTGTTTGCTTGCAATAAGCGCATGAAGTAAGTACTAGATTTGAACAAGTGTTTATTTCAATGTACGTCTAATAGACATACTCAGTGCAATGCATATACTCGTCTATGCGTAATATTACTAAATATAACGTTTAACTTACAACTACCTCAGTAGAAGCGGTTAATTAGCAAAATTAGTGAAACTTACCAATTCCCGTGCCCCAAAATCAGCTGTTTTGGGTAATTAGTCCATGGGAATCAGGGCACGGGAATCAGAAATCGTAATAAAAAAATTGACAAAATTTGAATTAGCATTTTAAGAAAATGTTACGTTATCGTTTGTATAAAGATACCAAAGGGCTTTATGAAACATACACTTGTTAACGAATAGCTATGTCAGAAATATAATTTATAAGGGTCATCAAAATTGCAGAAAATTTGTCGCCCACCCGGCGGCCGAAGCATTTTCATGATTTACTGGAATCCATTACGGTTTGATGCACAACCATATGCTTCGCCAGATAGCCGACAACTGACTGCATAGGTGAGGCAGGTCAAGACGGGGTTCTAATGCGGACGATGGCTGTCGGGGCTCTTTGAATTTTGACGAATAAATTGTACTCTCGTTCTCGGACAGAATTGAAACGTCGATCATGAGTTATTCACCATCATGAAGTGAATAGCGTATGTGCTCAGTGATAGCAAATATCATCTAGTTTGAGTTTTTGACACGAAATCAGTGAAACTTACGTACAGTTTTTGGTAGGAATTTTCAATCAACTCAAAAGTCGATTCCGGACAGGGCACGGAATCTTAATTTGAGCCTTTGGATATTTTTAAATGTATTTTAAAAACAAATTAATATATGAATATGTTTCGACCTCGAAGGGAAAATATGTATTCTTTGTAAAAAAAAATAATGGAACGTATTATCTGATGCTACCCTACGATTTTCAGCTAGGACACAAAAAAATGCGAGCTCAGAAATTGACCCGAGAGTGACATGTTCTAGCGCAGGCCCGACAAAATAAAAGTAGTAGAAGAACATAAATAAATGTTAACTTAACAGAATACTTGTACTAAAATAGCTAAATTTGCATGTACCCTGTAAGTTTACCTGCCTTGCAATTTGATCTTTGAACATAGCAGCTGTGCTGCTCTAATTTTCTCTTAATTTATTGGAATAAATTCATATACGTACAATGTTAATTGCATGTTTTAATCGAACAGTCGGTAACAGGGACCTCTTATATAATGATTGCGGTTGTAAATTCGAAAACCTTAGGGGATTTTGACATATGAGAAGTTGAGGTTATTTCGAAATATTATTTAAGTTTATTGATGTATCTATAGGTAACGTCAAGGAATTTAATTTGTGTACCCTTTCGTACCTTGTCACAGTCACATTGATATGAAATCTCTATCGGCTGTCATATTGATTTTGACTGTGACAAGGTACGAAATGGTATATAAATTAAATTCCTTAACTGTACCAAAGCCAGAGGAACCAGTCGATTTCTTATCCACTCCCGCGCCGCCGCCGGTGTTCGATCGATATTCCGGCCGGAATTTCGCACCTGTTTGGTAAACCTTTACGCTCTAGGTGCGAAAATGCTTTTTCTCGTGGAACTAAACACTCTTACCTATAGCGAAAGAACTTGATTCAAGTACAAGAAGTATCAATCTGCAATTAGGTGCTCTGGAAATAATTATGTCTGTACCTAATAATACTTTACTTATCATAAAATGTATCCATACTTAATATTATAAATGCGAAAGTGTGTCTGTCCGTCTGTCTGTTTGTTACCTCTTCACGCTTAAACCGCTGAACCGATTTGGATGAAATTTGGTATGGAGATAGTTTGAGTCCCAGGGAAGGACATAGGCTACTTTTTATCCCGGAAAAATACCATTATCCGCGATAAACGAATTTAAGGCGGACGAAGTCGCGGGCAGAAGCTAGAACTAAAATATGTCTTGTGCGTAACCTAGTCTCCTAATGTCTTCTTAAGTGTCTTCCTTTGTCCCTAATGGGTCTATAATAATATAGTCTATAGTAATGCAGGTTTCTGAACCATTGCAAAGGCAAAGCTAAACTTACAGCCTTTATTTTTATATGAGCCATGGTCATGACATGACGTTATGGGTGGAGACGTTACCAAGACGCAGGATTTAAATTTTAGTTTTTTTTTGTATTTTTGCGGTGTGCCCGGTGAGACTTAAATAGTATTAACCTCATTTGTATTTCGAACTCAATGTTTAATTAATGAAAGTTTAAAATATTACGTTAAGTAGGTAGGTACTTATATAAATTCAAATTCCAGTAGGTAATTTCTTTCCAAAAGTAGCTCAATTCAATTAAAATAATCGCACTGTCGGATCGATAAATTGGTTACCATTTAAAATGAATTCGTGTAGGTAGTACCTACCTAGGTGGTAATTTACATTACTTCCATATTGCACTTCAAATTGTGATGTGTGTGAGTCTTCATTGAAACAAATTCGGAGGCGAGTGTCGACCTTACTAAAGTAAACATAGAACCAATCAAGTACCAAGTTCTACTTTAATTTAAGTAAGCATGCACTCAATGCAAAAAATCAACCTTTTCGCATTGAGTGTAAGATCTCTATTTTTTATCAACGTTTTACATAGGTAGGTACAACAGCCAATACAAAAATCTCAGGAGTAATATTTCGTATTTTCTTAATCAAACCTTTATCAACAATCTACCCGTTACCTAACTAGACGTCGCAAAAGCTCACATACCTACTTCATTTTAATTGAACACAAAGCTTGAGAACTTACATTAAGCTCCCGTCGAATCCGCACATTCGTTATCCAACAACAATCTTGGACTTTGCCATCAATGAACAACACGGTACAGGCAGATTTCACTTCACTGAATAGCTTCAGGCACTCATTAGCTTTGACTAGTTAGAAAAGCGCGAAAATTCGAGTGTGTAGTTAGCCGGCGTGCGCACGCGACAGCGGTTGTGTGGAGACTGGTGTTGGGGCGCGCGGGCGCAGCCTCGGGTGGAAAGTTCATCGAACGAGAGCAGCGAGACCTCCGTCACACGTGAAAAGCGAGAACCCTTTTGGAAGCGTCGCTAGAGGTCTCAGCCGGAGACCTTGGCGAAAATAACTGACGTAAAGTAATGACACCTGATGACACCTACAAACTAGTCAAACGCTGACGTTTTTGAAATCTATCTTATCTAAATCTACCTAAGTAAGCAGCGCAAAGAGGTTTCAAAGCATAGGCATAGTAGTTTCGAGCGTTCTGCTGACGATGGAAAGTTCCCAATATTCTGGAACTTCCCACGTGGAATGGTTTCGGTATTTACTCAAAAAGTCCTACATATTTCCCAAAATAGAAACTCATTAAATTCTTATGCAAAAATCTCGGTCATTTCTGAAAACTTCCCAACTTTTTGGAAATTTTCCGCAACTTGCAAATTGTTTCGAGCTTTCAGTACAGTGAGTACAGTAAGTGTATTAGGTAACTTAGGTTCAGTATAGTAAGTGTATTAGGTAAATGCTTAAGTCATATTTAAAATCGTGTTTTTTTGTTCATAGGTCAAAATATATTAGCAAAATGCAAAAAAGTATGCGCTAGCATTTTTTTGTTATAAATCAAACGAACTAGTAATTTTTTACGGTAGTTGATGATAATTTATCAATGGGTAGTTGGCACAGTCAATGTCGATGAGAAGTTTTTTTTTTAAAAATCACACCATTTGTCTAAGACACGTATGGCTTAAAATGTTTTAAATGGCCTAAACTATCATCTACTTTCGGCTTTGCATCCTGTTACCAAGCATCCTTTTGACGACCAGTTTGGCTCAGTGGGAGTAACGTTGCCTGCGAAGCTGAGGTCTTGGGTTCAAATCCCGGTAAGGGCAAATATTTGTGTGATGAGCATAAATATTTGTTCCTGAGTCTTGGATGTTTTCTATGTATATAAGTAATATATCTATTAAATATATCGTCGTCTAGTACCCATAACACAAGCCTTATTGAGCTTACCATGGGGCTAGTTCGATTTGTGTAAAGTTGTCCCGTAATATTTAATATTTATTAATTTAATATTATCCTGTATATTTTATATCAGGGTGTTCTCATCCTAGAAAAATTAAAATTTTATTTTGCTAATATAGGTGTAAAAAACCTGTACCTTTTTTTTTGTTTCCGAATCCTTGTCTATGACTTCTTTGTTTCGTTGAGCATAGCAAAAATAAAAAGCGTAAAAATAAAAAGATGCTTATAAATGAACCGATTGATTTTGATACGTCTCTATCTCTTCTTAAGATTTAAACCAATCAAAAGAAGGTTATCCATATAACATTAATTTAAACCAATGTATGATGCGTTCGGTTCGCATATGATTTGACAGCAAATTCTGCGATTCATAATCTGTGGTCAACGTCGGGTGTTGTAGTAGTTGTCGTGACTTTCAATTCTTATTTATTGTAAAAGTTTTGTGTATAATTAATACTTAACTAGTGATTTAAAGAGTGTAGCTTCTAAAACACACATTGCAATGCCTAAATATTCCGGTGAGAGCATTTTAATTATATTTTCCTTTTGTATTTGAGAAGTGATGAGGTTAGAATGGTCAAATTGCTATCAAAATTGAATTTTTGTTGTAAATTTGGTGTTTTGGGCAGATTAATGCGTGTGGGCGTTTATAGAAATTATAGTCGCGTCATCTTAATTCCGACTCTCGTTACAAAACGTATTTGCTGTGTCATGGTCCTAAAATGGGCAAGAAGAATCTAACTGACCTTACGACCGGCATTACTATTTCATGAACGACTTTCGGATTAAAATAGTTTTAGTTTTGAAAGTAATTTTGTACACCATTTAGACGCCCATAATGTATTTTTAGATTACATTAGTGGTTACTCACGTCGTTAAAGCCGAGTACTGCCGTCATAAGCGACGACACCGCCGCAAATAAATGTCTGAATGTCATGAATTGAGATTTGAGATTTTTATTTAAAAAAATCTATGTGTTCTAAGGGTTCCTCACAGGTACCTTGTGTATATAACTGTACCCTGCCTGTCCCAAGTTCCCCCCATTTGACGGTCCCATAACTCGATTCAGCAGCTTGAGGCGGAATAAAAATGAACATTTCTGCACTAGAATAGCAAGTCACTCCGCTTTTCTTTCCTTGTGCATATGTGCAACTGCCGCTAGCGCCCCTCCTGGTATAAACCTCACAAAATTATCCGCTGTCAAAGGCCCTAGGGCGTACATCCCTTTCGGGGCGTACAGCATCTCGTGCGTACGTTTATCAATAGCCACCGGATTTCCTCTACAATCTACCCCCAGCTTAGGATCTATTCCAAAACCAATACCACTTGAGTAAGGATTCGTTTCCAATAATTTCCGAGTTCAAATATCTAGATTTGCAACTTTGAATGCTTTGACCGAGCACAGATTTCAAATAATGCCAATGGTTTTTGAGGAAACATTTGTTATCTTCGATCTTTCGCTTAGCCGCGTGTTTGGATTCGTCCGTACATTTGATGCAGTCATTTACGTCAATACAGTTAAGGTTGAAGTTGGTTTGTAGGAAAAACAAGTCTGGTTTGGAGCCGATGAGTACGGCGATGACCGAAACGGTCAGTTCGGTCATTTCGTTTGTGACTATGTTGAGGAGTTTGACGGTTTTGAGACAGTCTTCTTCGAGGTCGGCCATTTTGGGGGACTTGCTGGTTGCCAGGGGGGTGACTTCGGCGATCACGTGCTGAGGGTACGGGGTGTAGTTCGCGTGGTTGCCTGCAGGGCCGTCGCACATCATTTTGTAAACTATCCTTTCCTTTACCCAACAAAATATTTGCTTGGAACCCTGGGCTTTAACTCCCTAGAAGTGAGGCGTAATTATGCACTTCTGATCGAGGCATGCAGAATATTACGTGGGGATTCAGACTGCCCTCAGCTGATCTCGCAGGTGGTACGGCTCCTCGTCCCTTCTCTATCTGTGGCAAAGTTTAATTTCAGACCACATAAACGGGACCTACTTGCGGCTCCTAAAGCGCGCACTGCGGCGTACAGGCAATCACCACTGGTTCGTGCTTTGCACTACATCAACACACTTCTCAAGTCGGCTCCTGACTGCGATATTTTTGCCAGTAGTTGGAGGCTAATTTGTGACTATTGCAAAAACCTTTGTGAGGCAATGGATGACCGTCCGTCCTCAGTTAGTCATTAAGGTTTCTTTTTGTATATTGTTTTATCTTATGTGTAACACATTTTCATGTGATTATAAATACAACCTAACTATCAACATTGTATTGTGCAGGTATAATGTTCAATACCTCCTTTATTTGTATTTGTGTAATTATATAACTTAAATATAATAATAATATTGACAAACCTACTTCCTGATTGTACACTGTACCTTGTTTGTATTGTCTACATTCTGTCCTAAATTTCGCAGTGCATTAGTTATTACTGTAATGCTGAGTAATTTTTTTTTTTGAACTAATAAATAAATGATGGTATCTGCCTATAATGTAATATTTATTCGTCTTCAAATTATTAGTGCAAATTATAAACATCCACTAATTTTTAAAGTTAATCACCATATATATATTCAGGGAGACTCAGAAGCAGCAAGTCATTTTAATTTTTTATTGCATTGTGGTGTTTTAATGTGCCAAATTAATCTTTGTACTTTTTTGTTCATTGCATATTTGTATTCTGTTGGCAGTAAAAGTAAAATGGGGCAAGGAGATGTTCCCTGGTGTAGAGGTGAGCACGGAAGATGACCCAGTGCTGTTCAAAGCTCAGATCTTTGCCCTGACGGGTGTGCAGCCTGAACGGCAGAAGGTTGTGTGCAAGGGAGTCACCCTCAGGGACGAAGAGTGGGGCAACTTCAAGCTAGCTAATGTAAGTTCTATTAACGTTCAAAGAATATGGTAAGGTCTACTGTTATAACAAAATTTACATCCTACTCATATAAGTTTGTGACCACGTTTGGATCTTTTGTGTGTATGCATACTGCATTTTCCAAATGGCGGGCTTTAGGAACGCGTCATCAATGCGCGCTTTAGAAAGACATTGTCACTATGCGCTTTAAGAACATGCCTTGTTGAACAGCATGTTTCAACAGCATGCTGAATCGATAAAAATGTGCGTTGACGGTGCATTTAAAACACGCAGAGCCCTTACATGTGTGTCACACAATCATGCATTAAGTATCAAATGGATTTAGATGAAACTTGCCAGCTTGGTAAATGGATTCAATAATAAATCAATAATCATAAATAATAAATAAATAAATATCAGGGTAAATATTACACAAATCGACCTAGTCCCAAACTCAATTCCCAGTAATTGGTATTAAATGCTAGTAAGAAATATGTATTTCTGCATTCACATGATGTCAGAATTACTAAATAGATTTTAACCTCTTTTCGGCAACCTGGTAGATGAAAATCCAAGCTAATCACATCCTCATTGTCTGAAAAAATGTTAACTATTTATGAAAGAGATACACCTACTTAACAGCATAAGATTTAAATGAAATTTGGCACACAGAACATCAATAAAATAAATAAATAACACAGCTACAATCTTACACAAATCAACCTAGTCCTACACTAAGCAAAGCATGTACTATGGGTGACAATATACATATATAGATAAATTATAATGCTTAAATACATAGAAAACATCCATGACCCATGAACAAACATTTGTGCTCATCACACAAACACTTGTAGCTTGTTGCTTTGTAGGCTGTTGTGCAACCCACTGAGTCATCAAATGCAAATTAAACATAAGATAATATTTTCTTCTGTTTCCGCGATTATTACTCATTGAAATAAAACAATTTAACGGATTATATCGCGTATATTATCTCATTTTAGTTCCCGACGTACATAAACATTAGATACTCAAATTGCAGTAAACCGGCAAAGCCATAGGCCAATCACAGTGGGAAATAAATAGCATTAATCATGATTGCTTGTTGCAGAATGCCATAGTGCTGGTGATGGGAAGCAAGGAGGAAGATGTCCCCGCAGCTCCAGTGGAGCAGACCAAGTTTGTTGAAGACATGAATGAGTCTGAATTGGCCAGTGCGGTAAGTATTCTACATACTTGTTAGTACAGATCCATACTAATATTATAAATGCGAAAGTGTGTCTGTCTGTCTGTCTGTCACCTCTTCACGCTTAAACCGCTGAACCGATTTGGATGAAATTTGGTATGGAGATAGTTTGAGTCCCAAGGAAGGACATAGGCTACTTTTTATCCCTGAAAAATACCCTTATCCGCGATAAACGAATTTAAGGCGGACGAAGTCGCGGGCAGAAGCTAGTTATAAATAAATATCAGGTGACAATCTTACACGTTGTAGCCTCATACTCTACTTGCATTACATTTAACTCTTTCGCAACCGAAATTTTCGTAGCGCCAACAAGGGAAAAATAGTATGTATCAAATGCTACGGGCGGAGCCCCGCACAGCGGGCTCGCAGTCGTGAATGGGTTAAATAATATAATATTAATTGCACAAAAGAAAACCTTAAACATAAGGCGGACTTGTGGCCACTCATCCTGAGGGCAAATTAGAAAAATATTATACGAATTGGCCTGGTCTTGAGATTTCTATAAGTATTAGACCATGATATATATATTCTTATATAGATACATAAATACTTTAATACATGTATTTCAAAAAATAAAATCATATGAGACAAATATTTGTCCTTCGTGGCAATTGAAACAGAACTTCTTGTTTGTGTATAGGTGAACATAGAATTTTTCTTTAATGTAAAAATCCTTTTTGTTCCAGATGGATATCCCTGAAGGCCTGATTAACCTTGGCAACACCTGCTACATGAATGCGACGATACAGTGTCTAAAAACGGTGCCGGAATTGAAGAATGCTCTCCTCGACTATAACAAAAGTGAGTCTATTGACACTAACCTTATTTGTTTTGGAAAAGTCAAGGTACAGTAACATGAACAATATTTTATTGTAGATTTTTTTTATACAGGATGTCCCAAGAAATAGTGATATACTGAAGCTGGGACGTAGAGGACCTAGAGGGCTATCTAAATCACCCCCATGTATGTTCCGCGATTTTTCGTATTTTCGGAGTTATGACTTTTTTTTAATTCTTCACCTATCGCCGAGTACGATGAGATTTTTATTTATGGTGACGTGAATTATTGCGGTAGATGCTTGATTTTTTTTGTGTGCTAAGCTGATAGATAGGCCAATTCAGTATGGTAACATTTACTATCGTTAGATCTTTGAATGGAATAAAAAAGAAAATTAAATGCCAAGAATGATAAAATTACACAATATGTTCACAACTTCAAGGGGCTTTAAAAAAATAAAATCACTTAAAAAAAAATAACCGTTTGGCTTTTAAAAACTTGCTCTATCTATCAGGTAGCTACCCTGAAAATTTCATTTTATTATTCATAAAACTTCAATCAAAAAATTGAAATCTAAATGTGGTAAGTGCAAAATTTTAATTTACATGATGATTAATACAAACAAAGTAAAACCAATTACAAGGTGTTTAATTACAAGAAATTTTCAAAATGGCTGTTGCTCAATGCAAGTGCGACCTCGCCGAAAAAAGTTGTCTTTTAAACGTCTGAATGCACTTCTATTATTTTTAATGGTTTCTTCTGCTACTCTCAATTTCCGGGTTAACTCGTCCAAATTGCGGCATTCTCTTGAGTAGACGAGGTCTTTGTGGTATCCCCATACAAAAAAATCAATGGGGTTTAGGTCGGGGGACCGTGGAGGCCAGGCTATAAGGCAGGCGTCACCCCGGCCGCAACGACCAATCCATCTTTCAGGGTATCTTTGATTGAAATAGTTTCTTACGTCCAAGGCAAAATGGCATGGTGCACCATCACACTGCAGTACTATGCTTCTGCGTGTCTCCAAGTCCACATCTTCAAAATTTAAAAAGTGTGAAAAATTTTGTGCTGATGGATATTGGTTGGAGTCCAACAGAGAATTGCTTGGATACTTTGGTTTCCAATTAGAAAAAAAATGCTCAAAATTAGTTTGATTTGTTACTTTATATATAACATAACTCATTTGTTTTGTGTCAGAGATGGTGGGATTGAGTTATGTTCATTGGCGTATTATATAAGGACACACAATCAGTCGGCAAAAATGAGCCACTCAAATCTAACGCAATATCGCTTATTGCGGTTGTTTTGCGATTAGTCTCGTTTCGACCATCGACGCTGCCAGTTGTCAACAATGACTAAATGTTCTGTGCTTAATTGCAAAAATAACAGTTATAAAATCAGAAATAAGGATGGAATATTCTTTTTTACGTAAGTTCTATTGATTGATTATTATCGACAGGTTTCTATACAAAATTGTGCTGAATGGTGAAATTATAGTCTGTCCTTTAGGGTATTTATGAGAAGGTAACCAAAAGACCCGGCGACTCGTGTCGTTCTGCCAATCGCGGTAACCTTTTGTATCCGTGGTCGTCGCCGTCGGCAGAACGACCCTCGTCGCGTGGTTTCTTTGTAAACCTTAAAATACTTAAGAATAGACTATAGGCTTCATCGGTAACGATCGTGGCAGGCAGCGGCGGCGGCTCGGCGGGCGAGCTGACGGCGGCGCTGAGCGAGGCGGTGGCGGCGCTGGAGGGCGGCGGCGCGGGCGCATGCGCGAGCGCGGCGGCGCGCACACTGCGGGCGCTGCACGCCGCCGCGCCGCGGTTCGCCGAGCGCGCGCCCGGCGGCCACCTCGCGCAGCAGGACGCCTCCGAGTGCTGGACCGAGATCGTGCGCGCGCTGCAGCAGCGCCTGCCCGTCGCCGCGCCGCCGCCGCCCGCCCACGACAGGTGAGCCCTCTTATGTTACATCCGATGCGGACATTGTTATATACGCCACGGTGCGGTGACCTGTCCAATGCTGTCTTAGGACCGACTTTATCGAATTGTCTGTGATCATAAGTTGAGAGAATTTTATTTTTCTACTAGAAGGGCGTTCGCGAAGGGGAAATGTCATGACCCCTCTTTTTTTCGCTAGAATGGTCGGGTAAAAAGTATCCTATAAACCGTCTGGAGATACCTAGCTACCCGTGTACCAAAAATAGTTTAAATTCGTTTAGCCGATTTCGCGGGATGAAGCCACGACGACACATACGAACATACAAACATTTTATTTTTAGAACTTTATCATAGTATAGATGAGATGATAGCTCTCAGTGTCATTTCCAACGTTGACCGGCCTGGTGAATATGATCTTCAACCCGCCCTTTATGTTGCCTGCAAATTCATCTTATATTTGTCTCATATAGCGTTATAACTTACCAGGGCATCAGTAGTGGAGCAGTACTTCGGCGGCACGCTGGACGTGGAGCTGGTGTGCTCGGAGGCGGACGAGCCGCCGACGAAGGCGACCGAGACCTTCCTGCAGCTGTCCTGCTTCATCTCGCAGGACGTCAAGTATCTGCAGTCCGGCCTGCGCTCCGTGAGTACACCGACAGTTATTTTCAAAAGTAGATCATCATTTAGAATGTAGAGAAAATAGAAGTAAATTTCCAAATAGATGTCCTTCTACTGAACTTCATAATCGGTCGACCTGTCTCCCTCCATCCTGCCATGCCAAAATAATGCTTTAATTTGAGCAAGAATTATTTGTGAATATTTATATTATTCCCTTGAAAAGGCCAACATTTCTACAAAATACCTTCGCCTAAGCGGTCTTTATGTAAGCAAATAAGAATGTGAAATTAAGGATTGTTATTCGCAATTTTTGTTGAGTCGTCGGTTTTATATTTTAAATCTTGTTATCTTTCCAGAAAATGTCAGAGCAAATTACAAAAATGTCAGAAACATTGGGACGAGATGCTATCTACACAAAAACGGTAATTATGGTTCTTTATTAACTTGTCAAATCAAGAAATAATCAATCTGTTATGTTGATGATGCTCAAGAAAGCGCTTAAGAATTGGACCCAGTAGCCAAGACAAAATTACATGTTTTCGAATCGGTAGCCCATCCGGTCGATTTATTTCATTCGATTAATAAAATGTGTTGGCCGGTATTATCGCATCGCTGCAACAAAATCTGCTGCCTAATAAAGATAATCGCTTACAAATCGGTCCGCTGGTTGGAGCGCTACATTGCCATGCTTTTTTGTTTTGTTCCAGTCCAAAATCAGCCGTCTGCCAGCGTACCTCACGGTCCAGTTCATCCGGTTCTACTTCAAAGAGAAAGAGTCCATATACGCCAAGATCCTCAAAGACGTCAAGTTCCCCGTAGAATTGGACGTGTACGAGCTCTGCACGCCCGAGCTGCAGGAGAGGCTTACGCCCATGAGGAATAAATTCAAGGTAAAACATGTTATACTTACTTATTTACTAAGCTGGCTCGGTGACCTAAAGAGGATCTTGGCCTCTGACACGAGAGAACGCGGGAAGAGTGCTTCCCTCTTCTGCGCCACTTCACGCCAATCGGGTACTCCGAGGGCGGTCGAATCTTTGAGGGCTCCATCGCTCCGTTTTCCTCTGCCCACATACGCAAAATCATGCTTACACAACATAATTCAATTTTGATATGATGGAGTTGACTACTTAGCAAGGCGATGTCAGAGGTAAAATAGTAGAGATAGAGTGTTTAACACAATTCAAACACTTCAACACAAAAAAAATATGCCAGATGAGGGTAACCGAGATTAATTATGTGGCACTCTCAAATTATTGTATTACGACACGTTTAGCTCAGTAGGTTGTACAACAGCCTACGAAGCTGGCGGTCCCGGGTTCGAATCCCGAATCCGAGCACGAATGTGTGTTCTTGGATGTTTTCAATGTATTTATGTATTATCATTTGTCTAAATATTATGTATATCGTCGCCTAGTACCCATAGTACAAGCTTTGCTTAGTTTGGGACTGGGTCGATTTGTGTAAGATTGTCCCTGTGTTATTTATTTTATTACGGCGATACTTGTGACAGTTTTTTACCCAACCATTGTCATTGTAGGAATTAGAAGAGGCGTCAGTGGAGTCCTCCTTAAGCTCGAAAAACAAGAATCACGGCGACAGCAAAAAAGACAACAGACCTAAGAGAGCCGTGCCATATTGGTTCGAAAACGGTAAGACAATTTACAATCATGTTTCGTCTTAAGAGGAATATACCTGCTTAACTGGCAAGGTCGCATAACTTTTGTTTTTTTGAGAAATGTGAATGTAACTTGAACATGTTTTCAATTCATTCATTACGTTTTCGATAGTTAAGCTGGTACAGTGCAAAATTTCATGATACTGCCACAAACAAAGTTCTAAAAATGAATTTACGTCTATATCTTGTTTTGTAAGAAAATAAAGGCAAAAGCGATGAGTACATGAATTGAACGCAATATTAATGCTTAAAATGTAAACTTTAAGTTTCATTCAAATACCACCAAATAATGAAGCAAGAAGAGAAAATATGCGTCGTTGCCAGTTAAGCGGGTATAAACACTCTTAATAAGTGTTATATTTTATTTCTGGGTTTTCTAGAAGTCCAACCCTGGTTGTTCTGAATGAGACTTGTGATCCTCGATAGCAATATAATTGGCATTGAAAAAAAATTAGGAAAAAATTATGTTTTTCTCGCTGACTATAAGTCAGTAAATGCCGATCGAAATAACTTGAAAAGTTAGCGAAGGTCTTCTAAAATGAATTTCGCGTAGTGGCTGCGCTTACTGGCCCATTTATATGTTGCATCCTGTATTGCGTTTACATTATTCTCGCGTGCACTAATTCGTTACCCTGCCTAGGTACAGTCAAGGACAAACATAAATAAATATCACAAAATGTCATAATATGTATAGAAACCTTATTAGTTATTACTATGACAGTAGAGTTGGTGTGTACATATTTTTGAAACTTTTGGTGTGTATTTAAAAGGCAAAAATGCCATTGACTGTACCAGAACTCAAGCGTGTCGTTGTGTTTAATCCAAGCAGTTTACAACATTAGCATCACGACGTCAGGCGGCAGAGGTACAACCCCGGCATCATGACGTACATTCTGTGAACTCATCGTATAATGGGAATCCATTTTCGAGACAATTACTATTGTACCATTGAACAAAACTATTATCTTTCTTTGCAAATGTCTCGACAACGTTTATAAATGGATGTTTTCTATGTATTTCAGTATTATAATTTATCTATCTATTATGTATGTCGCCTAGGACCCATAGTACAAGTTTTGCTTGGTTTGGGACTAGGTCGAATTGTGTAAGATTGTCCCTGTTTTATTATTAATATAAATTGTTAGGTCAATTGTTCCTTTGTAAAAGAAGGCGTTAACACCTCCAGAGGCCTTTATTTTAATGTTACCTCCTTGCCTTAAATATAAAGTTGCCCTTTGTGTCACAAAAGTGTCTGCATGCCACTGGCATAGTCTTTAAAGTATACAATCGTGGTTTCAGTCCACAATGAAGACTGACTGGCTTTGTTCGTAGGTATAATGGTAATAGGGAATATGCATGATTTTTTATTTTTGCTTTATTAAAAGCTCATTCATGTATTAAACAGTAGACAACAATTTTTCTAATAACTATAAAAATAACCAAGATATAAGCCATCAAACATTTCATTCTATCTCTTTCTAGCAAAATAGAATTTAATTTGGAGTTTATATGGCTTTAGTGCACTATGACGTAACAGAGCATTTCGGACCTCTCTGTCTAATTAGTAGCTTAAAATGTCTATATCATACGCATTTCTTGGCCGATTTCAATTCTAATTTCACGGGTCTCCTTTTGAATCCCTAATGTCGTTTGTTCTAGTGTATCGTTTGCCAAATGTATCATTTGCCATAACGTATTTTTTCAAAAACCGTAAATTTTTCAGGATTTTTTAAAAGATCGTCGTATAGATTAGGTTAGGTTTGTTTTATAACAATCCTGAAGAGTTTACGGTTTCTGAAAAAAATGCGTTATGGCAAATGATACATTAGGACAAATGACGTTAGGGATTCCGATATAGATCCAGCCTATCGCTTTTGATCTCGAAAAGGGATTCCCGCTATACCAGACTATGGATAGATGATGAATGATGTCTGTTCTTTAGACGTGGGCAGCAACAACAGCGGCTACTACCGGCTGCAGGCGGTGCTGACGCACAAGGGCCGCTCGGCCACCAGCGGGCACTACGTGGCGTGGGTGCTGCGCGGCGACACCTGGCTGCGCTGCGATGACGACGCCGTCACGCCCGTGTCCGAGGAGGAGGTGCTCAAGCTGAGCGGGGGCGGTGAGTGTGCGTCAGACGCAGGCGGCATCAACGTGTCGTGATGCATCCAGATCGACCCCCATCCACCTCATATCCGGTCTCTATCTTGCCGGATCTATTTGGTTAAAATTTCGGCCGATATTTTTGGAACTATGACAAGACACACTTGTCCACCCCAGTGCCAATGGGGAAAGGATGAAAATTTGAAAAGGTGTTGGTGGGCCTATATACCTGCCTTATACGGTACGGCAAAGGCAACATTGATGTTTTCGATTAAAATGGCTGTAAATGTACTGTTGTTCTTGCCGTACCGTATAAGCTGTCATATAGGCCCACCAACACCTTTTAACCTTTTTTTTTTTTTAGCCACAGAAAAATTAGTAATTTTTTTCTGACAATAAGGAGGCTTATTCCTACCTATAAATAAAATTTCAAGATTTTTGAAAATTTTCATCCATTCCCCATTTAGTTTAGTGGTCATGACATCCACCATTCTACGAGGGCTGCTATTTATATATCCGGAAACCGGGATTACAATCTTCTTAAATAGCATATTTGACCGCCATGGTAAAATTTGAACTTTTTTAAGTATATAAGGTATATTTTTTCTTCCTTATTAACGCTCGTGTTTTGTTTTTGACGGGTTTTAAATGTCATCTCGCAGCAAGAATGGAACTCTCTCGTGAAAATATTCGTGCTATGATTTATTATGATTTTCGGCGTGGTTTAACGCAACAACAGTGCATAGATCAACTAACTTCAACTTTTGGTGATGAAGCCCCATCTAAAACTACTGTGTATCACTGGTTTAGTGAGTTCAATCGTGGACGTAGTATGCTTACGGACGAAGTTAAGGCAGGTCGCCCGAAATCGGTCGTTGTACAACAAAATATCGAGGCTGTGCGAAAACTTATAATGGACGACCGACATGTTACGTACCGCGAGATAGAGGCGACTCTGGGTATTTCTATGACCAGCATTAATAGCATATTACATAATTATTTGGCTGTAAAAAAAATTTGTTCGCGTTGGATACCCCACAACTTAACAAATGAGCAAAAACATGCTCGCGTCGAATGGTGCAATAAAATGTTAAAAAAATATAACCGTGGTGACTCAAAAGCCGTTTATAACATCTATACAGGTGACGAATCCTGGATCTATGCATACGATCCCGAAACGAAGCAACAATCAACGGTATGGGTGTTTCAAAATGAGCCGAACCGTACGAAAGTTACTCGTGCAAAAAGTACATTGAAACAAATGGTGGCCTGCTTCTTCGGTATTAATGGCCATGTAGCTACAGTGCCACTAGAAAACCGTAGAACGGTTAATTCAGAGTGGTACACGACCATTTGCTTACCGGAAGTATTTGAACAAATTCGTAAAACTAACCAGCGACGAAGAATCATTCTTCATCATGACAATGCCAGCTGTCATACGTCACGCGAAACAACTCTATTTTTGGAGGGTCAAAATGTGGAATTAACGGGTCATCCGCCGTACAGCCCTGACTTGGCACCCAACGATTTTTATTTATTTCCAAATATAAAGAATAAATTACGCGGTCAACGATTTTCGACCGCTGAAGATGCTGTCGACGCATTCAAACAACACGTTATGGAGGTACCTCAGGCGGAGTGGCAGAAGTGCTTTAAAAATTGGTTCACGCGAATGCAAAAGTGCATAGATCATCAAGGGGAATACTTTGAAAAACAATAAAACTATTTTCAGCCGTGTACGTTTGTTTGTTTTTTTGTTTCCGGATATATAAGTAGCAACCCTCGTACTACATCAGTTTTGAATGCTCCATAAATAAAATAAATTAAAAAATTACATGGTAATAGAAGCGTTTTTCTCGTTTTCTTGGCGTTTTTTGCGTACGGTGGGACATATATCGACCATTTTTTTTACACGACAGCGTCAAAAAGAGGTTTATGTTTTTTAGTGTATGTACGTATGTTTATTTCTTCGCTCGCTCTGCAGCCTAAACGAATTGATGTGGTGTCGTTGTTTTCGTGTTGGTTGTGGGAGCGAAATGGACTATAATATTTTTGCAGTCGAGTTTAAAGAGCGCTGACGATCTACTTGTTGATTTTAACTACCTCCGAACCGTATAAATAGTAAAATTGATCGAACAAGATGTGACGCATTTCAGCTTATACGCTCAGGTATAAAGCAAACTGACAAACCGACGACCGACGACATTTGGCTCATTTGGTTGCACAACGGCCTACAAAGCTGGCGGTCCCGGGTTCGAATCCCGGCCAGGGCAAGTGTTTGTGTGATGAGCACGAATGTTTGTTCCTGGGTCTTGGATAATTTCTATTAATTTAAGTAATATAATTTATCTATCCACTCACTTGCTTTTGGATTTTAAAAATGGAGGCCTATATTGCTCTGTCTTTGTGTGCAAATTTCCGCAAGATACCGTGTTTTATTGAAAAATTCATAACTTGGTTTCTACTAAATCATTTGCTATATTTTTTTTACACAAAAAAGCCAATGAAACAAAAAATATGATAGTGTTACTTATTTTATGGATTACTATATTGAAAATAATTATAAAAAATGCGTAAAACTGACACACTGATAAAGTTGACGAATTCAAGCAGAAATATATATTTAGAAAAAAAACTAAAGCGATAACATCCTTTTTGTTTACATGTAAAAAAAGGAGATTAGTTGTTCTTTCAGTTAATGCCAAATATTGTATAACTGTTCAAATAAAATTGTATAGTAAACATCATTTCATTTTTAGATATCTGACGCAAGACGGGGCGATTTTTTTTCTTTGATTCGTGATTTATTTGTGGCTAATTTAAAAACTCAAGAACCAAAATATAGTTCTAATTAGAACAAGCAACTAGTAATCATAAATTAAAATGGATATATTTTGCAATAATAACGTTAATTACGGTTCTAGGAGTCTAAATAACAAAAATTATGTACGTACCAACGAAGTTTTGGTTTTCAGCCGAACTAAAAACCCTTAAAACCACAATTTCACACGACACAAACACATTATAAATCACAGTCTGTACCTAGGAAACCACAATCACACAAAGAAAACCATTAATACATAGCATCACACTGATTTTAAGGTAAATAAACAAAGCCGTTACGCAAAAAACTAATAACGTGCCATGTTACCGGGGCAACTGCCGAAAATGGCGCCCCGTTAGGGTCGAACACAACGGGCGCCGCAGGTCTATGCAGTGTTTTAGAAATTGAGCATATGTTATTTTAAGTATTACGGTCCATAAATAGTTTAATATAAACAACGTAATATTTGCAAATGTTTTTAGCTACTTTTCATTTACTTTATGTTCGAGTCTTTACCTGTTATTAGGAACAAATCGCAAAATGTACCAAACGCAATCGCAGCGCTTCAGGTGTGCTCCCATGCCTTACAACGTCAAAGCGAGTAATTGGCTAAATTGCTTTTGGTAGCTACAGCTACCACCACCCGTAACCGTATTTACATGGACCGTTACTTGTTTTATTCGCTAATCCTGTGTAAATAAGTCATAGATGTTAATGATTTAATGTTTATTTATGAAACTTAATACCTTAACTGTTTTAATGACTAGATAATTACGAGAAATAATCTTTATTCTTAAAAATGTTGGCCATTTCAATCGCAAGTCACCGAAAAAAATTCTGTCTTAACTACTTTGAAGTGAGATTGTAATTCATAATTATTCATTGGGACCGAAATATAGCTATAATCTGATAGTTGGATAAACACTGAATCGTTTTATGTCTATCTTTAATAGTAAAATATAAATTTGAATACTGACGGCATTTTTAAAACACTGTGCACTTTTACGCAACTTTACTTTTTCACAACGTTCAGAACGACAGCTATTTAAAAATATGTTTGTTCTATCATGTTGGCTGCCAATTTTTTTTGGATATGTTTTGGTCATAGTTTGAACCGCTCCGAAACTGCCTTTTACAAATTAAAAATCAAAAATTGTATAAAGGTCATCTGGTAGCTCTGGCTACCGGAAGCAATTTGTAGGTTATCAAAGTTGGTAGCTCTAGTTACCGAAAGCAAGTTAGTGGCTATATGTATATTATGTAATTTATGTATATCGTCGCCTAGTATTCATATTACCAACTTTGCTTAATTCAG
Source organism: Hedya salicella (assembly GCA_905404275.2). Lineage (NCBI taxonomy): Eukaryota > Metazoa > Arthropoda > Insecta > Lepidoptera > Tortricidae > Hedya > Hedya salicella. Next base: position 6,348,067 of record FR990112.1, on the reverse strand, counting down.
GACTGGGTCGATATGTGTAAGATTGTGATATTAATTTATTTATATTTTTTATTATTGTTCCAGGCGACTGGCACTGCGCGTACCTGTTACTCTACGGGCCCAAGGTGCTCCAGCTCCCCGAGCCCGACGAGCCCATGGTCACCGAGGTGGCCGAGGACCCCGCCGGCGACCCGCCCACCGCGCGGGCGTAATGCCGGCCTTCACAGCCCCAACACGACCTCACTACGACACTAACTTCAAATTCCTTAATCGGTCACGTACAGATGTAGTGAATAATCCTTTCCCATCGTGAAAACTCGGCACATACGATTACTTCCGAATGGTGCCGATGAGTCCATGAATTATTGTATTATTAAGTGACGTGTTTGTATCAAATAAATTGAGTACTTTATTCATCAATGTCAAATGTCAAACCACCAGTTTGAGGTATATAACACTGGGATGTTAAAACCACCACGATGCAATCATATAAAGAATTCGCTAAGCAAACAAAGCTCAAACTAGTTACCGAGGATATTTTAGTCATAGATTTGTATTAATAGTATGAAGTTTGTATACCTGTACAAAATATATTATGTTGGTAACATGACTATTAAAAAGGACTTAATAGTAACTTAAATAAATCCTGTGCTATTAACCACTCCATATCGATACTTCGTCTCGCAATGCGACCGTCCCCTACGTTATCTTGGGTACTGAGTATGAATGAAGTAGTAAGACGAATACGAACATTTCCGAGAAAATACGATGGGAAATCTGCTTATTCACTATATCTGTAGTTGCACATACGCTCTCAATACCAGGGTTGTTACAAACTTTACAATAACAACAACTTTACTCTGAGAAGTCTGTTAGGTTAAATTTTAATAGTGTTTAAATTTACCAAACCTGCAACACCAACAGCCTACCTTTTGGAAACTGAATATCAACGGACTCGATTGACCTTTGGGTGACCTCTAAATTTGGGTTGCCATAAATGTTTTACCATACATTTTTGGGTTGGATTTCGACCGGGACAATTAAAGCAAAAGTATTGTAAGTGGAGAAATTAAAATGGTATTTTAATTTGAAAAACGTTTTTTTTATGATCGTATAAATGTTAAGGCGACGCATCGCTAAACAATCATTAGAAAAACATGTTTTGCGGCCCGTTTTCTGATTGGTCCGCAGCGGACTGAGGGGGGACTGATTGCGTACAAATACGCGCCAGCGCTAGCTTATACCAGAAGGCCGTAAACGACAAAGCGGAGGCCGTAAACGACAAAACGGCTTCTTTCGTTTCAATTAAGAACTACAATAATTAAAAAAAAAACCAAGTGACAAACGAAAGTGCGTATTTAGACTAATGTAGTAAAAACATCAGAGGCTTACATTGGTTAGCCTGTAAAATGAGAATCTCTGTTTTAAAAGGTTTCTTTGATATTGTTTTCTCTATTATAAAAGTTAAAGAATCGTGTTTCTGCAAGTGAAGAATTAGGTATGCAATATCTCTTTCATATGTTTTGTAATGGCTGATAAATGTTAAGATCTCTGACACCAAAATTTCCAACTCGTCGTCTTAAGCTATAAGCTTAATAAAAATCAGGCGAGTGCGCCTTGCTCTGGCAATTTTGGCGCGCGAGTGGTCGTCCATATTGGGTACATGCATGGCTATTTAACTAGTTCTGGTAATAAATGTCAATGATGTCCACTGATAACATGGAGCGAGGGTAGGGTCATCATTGTACGTAGGTGATAGGTGACCATAAAGTTCAAAGTTTTTGAGATAACTTAGTGATGATTTTATTCGAACAAAATGTACTGATTGATATTAAAATAAAAAAAACACGTAATATTTCTTTCTGTTTCCGCGATTATTACTCATTTAAATAAAACAATTTTAACGGCTTATGTCGTGTACATTATCTCATTTGAGTTCCCGACGTTTCGGAAGCATTTCAGCTTTCCATGGTCACGGGTGGGTGGTTATTTAAATGAAAAAACACGCACTTGATTGTTTTTCACGTACTTTCGGGTGCATTAATATAGCCAGTGACTAAAAAAATCACCATGTATAAAGTCTATAATGGCCGGGACACCGGTAAACCACGCTTTAAATCGGGACATGTCCTGGCGTACCGGGACGCATGTCAATCCTAGTCTAAATCCAGCATCGCTAGGGAGCTACATCTTATTTTCATCTAAGTAACCCTGGTATTTAACCCTCCGTCTGTGTCTGATAAGGATCCTGACTAGTCTCAATTTAAATACCATATTTATGACATCACATACGAAGGTTTAATAGACGTTTGTGCAACGGTATAAGGCGATACGACTGCCGCCAGTCACCAGACTGATTCAATGAGGGTTTTCTAAAATGGAAATATCACCAGTTGGTGCCACCATGACGTAAGGTCTAACTGACAAAAAGTGTCAACATCCACCAATCACAGCACAAGGTTTTGACAATTCTTGTCAATTAGACCCTACAGTAACGCCAAGTGGTGATATTATCATTTTAGAAAACCCTCATTCTCGCGTACTAGTTCATAACATTGGATCCATGGATAATTTTCCTACATAAATAGACTTGGATTGATATTAATGCCTGAGATGAATTTAAAGCACGATATTTTTATCCAATGTTTTTTCTTTATGTAAATTAATGGATTTTCTAAGGAATTTGTATCTATCCAAGTAAATAAAGGATACGATTGTATGGCGATGGTAATCAGCTGTGAGTTCATAAAATTAGATCCATGGATAATTTTCCTACATACATAGACTGGGATAGACATTAATGACTGAGATGATTTTAAAACACGATATTTTTATCCAATGTTTCTTCTCTATTTAAGTTAATGGATTTTCCAAGGAATTTGTATCAATCCAAGTAAAGAAAGGATATAATTGTATGGCGATAGTCATCAGCGGTGGCTGATGCGCATATTCACTTTAGAATTGCTCTCTGATTAATTGTGTAATCACTAGTGATGCTACCACCGTCACACGGAAATAATATCGGTGAGTGCAATGGAAACTTACTCGGCATAATAATCTTCTGGCCATTTTAATACCCAATAATTTATATAGCACCATTTTTATTTGAAATTGTTATGCTGTTAAAATTGTCTTTACTCCAATAGTTTTTTTTTAATTATTTCTGAAATTTCAGTTTTGGATCATGAGCCAGAAATAACTAAGAAAATGTTACAGGCGTTACAGCATATATTAAAACTATGGCTGTGGTGGCAGAGTCACTAGCGAATATAACTCTCATTTAATTGTCATGCGAATTATTGAACGGGTCGAATGTTTTAAACTAAAAGCCTAAAAGCATAAATTGTTTAACAGAATAGATCCAATATTATAGAAATCGCGTCCCATTCTCAGAGAGACGCCATTAATTTATACATAATGAAATTCAAGATCCTGTATGATCTAGTAAAATATAGTGAAAAAATCTCGATGATCCTCGCCTTGGTACTCGCACCTATAGTGCCACACTAGTATCGCATAGTATCTGAGACAGTGTGTGGTGCGCTGTACAATCAACACAAAATATCAGTGACGTTGACGGAGCCGTCAAAAGACCAAATATATTAGAACCAAATATTGACTAGATGCGATCATGGTTAAATTAAAGACTGCCTTCTTGAATGGTAGCAAAATATGGCGAATTTGGAAAATTCTTTGTGATCTCTGATTAAGAACATGCATTTTACTGGCTAGGATGTTATATGTGTGTGTGTCATTGATGTAAACTCTGTTACCACGGGACCCAATATTTACATACGATTTGGCGTAAACTTATAGAATAGGGATGTTAACATGTTGCATTTCACTTCATGTTAATATCCCTATTCTGTTAAAGTTTTGAATTTTACAACATGTTGGTATTACGATAAAGAAAGTAACAGAATAGCTCTTTCGGTGCTCAGTAGGATTGTCGAAATTGACTGTAAATTTCTGATTAGCAGTTGGTCCCATAAAATGATCCTCACAATAATCGGATAGATTGAGACCCTAAAAACACAGTCATACCATTGAAATAAAACAATTTGGATGGAAAGCTGAAAAGCTTCCGAAACGTCGGGAACTAAAATGAGATAATATACGCGATATAATTCGTTAAATTGTTTTATTTCAATGAACAATAATCGCGGAAACAGAAGATAATATTACAGTCATACCAATTTTAAAATTTTCTACGTTCAACCATGAAATGGCGCCAAACGTAATTTTTCTCGTAAATAATACGCCCATGGAAACGAGTATTAACGTTATACTGTAGCACAAAATAGATTTTATGACTTTTACTATTCGTGTATCCAGTGATGAAGTTCACATGATTTTGTACAAGCTTGTTAGGTGTCAAAATATACTATATAACTTAGATAGAAGCTATGATTGTCCATTAATTTTGAATACAAGATTAAACCTTATTTTTCCTAATGCAAGGCGGAATATTGTAGATGAAATTAAATATCCAGTCAATTTTTTTACCCCGGACCTAAACTATTTATATTTAAATTAAATTTCGTCGTACCTCGGGCCAACGGCACTAGTGATCGTTAATTTATTGTAAATTGGCATTTTAAATGCGCTGTTAACTGCTTAAGGCACTTTGTTTTGAAGTTACTCAATAAAATATCGTCTTATTTCTCTTTATACAATGTAGGTAACTATTGAATTTTATAAGACTTATATAATAAATAAATGATCGAGGAATACTTAGTGTTTTCTTTAACTATTTTCTTCCACTCGAGAGTTATTATCCATTGTACGCATACAAAAATGTTGAGGACAGGAAACATTAGATTACTATGTTTTTATTAGCTTCTAAGAGTGTCCCACAGCATGCTGGGCAAAGGTCTCTCTTGTAGATCTCCACAACCCTATATTAGCAGCTGCCTCCGGCCAATTGAGTAGGAACGCGTGTAGGTCGTCCCGCCATCTCTGCCGCCCATCCTGCGGCACCGACTAAAGGCACTTTACACCGGTTTTTTTCCTTTAATTTAACGTGGAGTGTTATGTCAAAAGAAAATTAAATCATAATGTGTCTGGAAACTAGGTTCTAAATTCAAAAATTGTTAGACGCATATGTGTGCGTCTAGCGCTTCACGGGTTAACCATTTGAACGCCAAGCGGTGAAGCAATTTACCGTGCCACTGACGCCAGAGCAAAAAAATAAGGAGAGCTTCAAAATCAACAGGGATTGAAAAATACTTGTAATTAAAAGATTTTGATCATTGAAATTTGGACGGCTGTGGCCGACGTGGCGTCAGTGGCACTACTTTTGGCTGTCGGCCACAGCCGTCTTTGGCGGTCAAAAGGAAATACGAGTTTGCAGCACTTATAACCATGTCAAATAATGACGATGGATCTCGGTCTCTTCACTCGCGCCAATGTATAGTGCTAACATTAGCATTGGGTTATTGACACCTTGGATGTTTACTTAAGTTCGTTTGCCCTTCACCCATAGACAATACACAAAAGATTCACTTTCACCTCTTTCAACCTTTTTCAACTCATTCAAAACCAATTCAAAACTGATATATGTTTGTGACGCATGCCATACTGACGTTATAGTAAATGATAAAATAAGTTTGTTTTGGTTTAATAAGATAGTTTTAGACAATTGAGGTTGTTATTAATATATCTTTAAAACTGATGCTGGCAAAAGTCTTGAACTGCCATTTCTTTCTATATATATATATATATAAGATAGTTTTAAACATGTATCATGTTAATTAAATAGGTATTTTTTTCGAGTTATGATAGGTTTCCAGAGGTGCTTAAAAGCATGTTTTGCTTTCGTCGGAGGATTTGTTTTAGGGCAAATATACTACTATTACATGTTAAAGGACTTATTGTCCTCTTACGATGTGGGAAACATTGTATCTTTAGTGATAAGTATAACCATTGGTAAGTATACTTTCCGAATTTATACTAGACAAACGGAGAGTTTCAATTCATGTTAGCCTTTTAATATTACTGCAAAATCGCATGCACTTTAGTGAAAACTCGTTGGTGTAGTATGGGCGAAATTGAAGTACTTCGAACTCTAGCGAAATATCGATAAAAATATTCTTTCGCAAAAACTTATGTATGATTGTCCTTCCGGAAACTCCGGAATGTAGCGTGCGTGCGTGGGGCGCTTCGTGAATAGGTGCACCGTGCAGCGTAGAGTATCTACCGGCGGTCTCAGTCTTTTATGCAACTTTCGGATCAATTATTTGCAAAAATCTTAGTGTTTTTAAAATAACTGTTGAAATATGTGCCACACGCATGTATGGAACATCAATATACATCTTATAGTTTTTTTAGTAAATGCCTGTGACATACGGACGGACATGACAACACTATAATGGTTTCGTTTTTGTAATCTTTTATTTTTTACTTTATAAAAACTATTTGTAACTGATTTGATCTGCCAGGAAAGTAGTTTATTTCATTGCGCGTATTACGTACAGTCGCCATCAAATATATCTGTACATACCAGGATGGTCGAAAATATCTGAACGTCCACTTGACAATAGTCGTGTCCAGATAATTGTGAGCACGTTGTTTGCTGCGGTACGAGTATATATAATGGCGACTGTAATTAATCCATTGTAGGTGTTTTGAATGTGGCTGCGATTCAAGTACGTTGCATATCGCTTCTGACGTTTCCCATGTACCTCGGCAAGGACGGCCGGCGTGTTTTGAAGGCGCTCATATTGACCTACGTTGTTGCTGGTAAGTCTAATTTAGGGAATAACAAAATTCTGTGAAGCAAAATTTAATGAGTGCGTATTTACAATGAGCGATTCTTATTACCATGTTTGTGTTATATTGTTATTATTATTATTATTAGGTTTAGAGGCAGTCTGTATAGTAAGGCTCTTAAAGCTTAGCATAAATGTTCATAGTTTATATATATACTTGCTGTGTGTGCGCGTCGTTATGCACGTTGTCACTTAACTGTTTCATAATGTGCAATATCTATTCGTGAGTTCCTGTAATTGGCTCTATACTTCTATTCAAGTTTCCATTTGTACTGTATCAGCTGTTAGTTCTCCTACAATAAATAAATATATTTGATTTATGGATAATAGTAAGTACCTTATTGGCGAAGCTGGAAAGTGAGGGATTGCCGGACGAGTATGAGTTTGTAAGGACGAGCGATAGCGAGATCTGGCTATATACCAGTCAGGCAATCCTCGTTCCCACCAAGGCATATCCAGTGCTTTTGTCAAAAATGACAAAGAAAAATTAAATATAATAAAAAAATCTCTGTGTGTCTAATCATTCAACCTTCATTTTGATAAGCATTTGTGCAATCGACTCGACTTGGTGCACATTAGCGCGAATAGAGACGAAGGCGAGGTACATTGTCGTTTTTAAAGACTGCAACATTTTCAGAATAGCGACAATGTATCCTAGCCTCAACTAGCACCAATGTGTAGTGGTCCTACTATAAACTGCTTACTACTAGGAATCCGTTTCAGGTCCCATAGCGAACATGAGTTTGAACGCGCGGGAGGTAGTGAGAGTGTTCGCGTGCAGCGACGAACTGGCCCATAACCTGTCCAAAGCGCGCGGCGACATGATAGCGAGTTCGCTGCGAGACACTGTTGGGAAAATGGGCGAAGAAATAGAACGGGCGGCAGACACTTTACGGTTTATGTTTAATTTGTTGAACATTATGTTCAGTTCGCGAGTAGAGGCGAGCGGGCCCATAACCTGTCCGCGTACGGCACCATGATGGCGCGTGCCGTGTGGGACACCGTTGCGAGGATAGACGAGGATATAGAAAGGACGATGGTAACTTTACGGTTTATATTTGAATCTGTCGAACAGAAATATCTACTGTTAGCGTAACCCTATTCAAAGCACGCGGCGCCATGATGGCGCGTGCCTTACGAGACACCGTTGCGAGAAAGGGCGAGTTTTTTTTTAATTTAAATATATGCTCATCCACTTCACGAGTACTACTTAGTAATGAGCTGGTACATAAACTGCTCTGTCCAGTGTCCATTGCGGAAATGGATAAAGAAAAGGGAAAATTTCACAGTCGATGACAAAAGCTGTTAAAAATTAGGTAACAGTGTCTGTGGTGGCGCTAGGTGCGGTCCTAACCTAACCTAAGACCTTGATGGGCGGTGTACGGTTCATTACGGCGTGTGTACACGAATGGGGGGGGGGGGGGGGGGGGGTATCTACATTACGACCACTGGGTGGCGCGAGTGTTTGCAAGCATCTAGTTACGAGCTGGCCTACTCAAAGCGGCCCCTGCAGAACGCCGTTGCGAATATGAATGAAAAATTGGAACGGGCGGGTTGAGCTTTTAAACTGTTGAAAATTATTTAGGGCGGTGATGTTGTTGGTATTCGTATGTATGTAGTCAGGCCCGTAATTTAAGCAGAGAGTCTGCACACAGCAGTCTTTGTTTTCATCTGTTAACTTTTAAGAGTCAGTTTCCTATCAAAATAACGGGACTTAGATCTTCCACTAGGTCTAGGTTTATATAATAAACTAGGTAGGTATAAATTAGTTCTAAGTTACAGGGCACCACCGAAAATCAGCGTCATGGCTTGCCGTGGCATAAAGCTGATTGGTGACCCCTTTCAGCGTCGTCAATTGTTTTTGTTATTTGTAATTTTTGTGTACATCGCGTTGAATAAATATGTTTTCTTTCTTTCTTTCTTATTTGCCAGATACTTCCAAGTTGTTACCGCTCCCATAGAGAGTGAGATAGAGTTCGCCGGAGAACTGCAGCAGAGCTTCCAACTGACGCACGCCGCAGATGCTTTACTGCACGGAAATCGGTCCCATAACATCGATATTAAATACCGGTCAGTATATTAATTATACTTTATGCATAATGTTCTTAGTGGCGGTGTGTATCCTTATTTTGATACGATATTTCACCGTTACTTTTTATGTTTTTCACGATAAAAACCCGAGACATTTTCGAAAACCTGAATATTGTCTAAAAGCTTTCGGTCAAGTGGCCTGTCAACCGAAATTAACTAAACCAAAATCAGTTCATCCGTGTAGGAGTTACGATACCACAGGCGGACACACAGATACACACGCACACACGTTTCAACACTTCTTTTTGTGTTGGGGTTAACAAAAAATGGTTTCGGTCATACAGATGTTAGAATATAGGTACATGTTGTATAGTAGCCGCGGCTTTCCTGTGGACAATACACGGTGCCCACGAGCAATTCGAAAGATTTTAATCACGCATTCCTAAGATCATGAGGAGGAAAAAATGTTTTATGGTCAGCTTAAGAATATAAAAACCGGTCAAGTGCGAGTCGGATCGCGGACCGAGGTTTCGTACAAAATAGGTATACGCTAAAAATTTGCTGAACCCTACTCCTAAGCACAATGTCCGCGGGGTGGGGTCATTTTATATTGGTTAATGGTAGAGACATACCAACATCAACATAGAAAATTAAGATTTTTAGATTTATTTCATGGGTTATGCTATAACATCCTGCGGGACTATGATGGTCGCGTTTATCACGCGATAAATGATATGATAACGCGCCTGTCACTCTCGCACTCACATACGTGTCAGAAGGTGACGGCAGCTATGTCACTTATTTATCGCGTGACAAACGCAACCATCGTAGGCCCGCTGAGGATGCTAGTACAACTTAAATTCGAGTATTCAACTTTCATCAGATTCCGAAAGGTTCAAAATTCAAACATGCATAAATAACTCTGAGCCGTACCTATGAGGATAAGAGCTTCATACCAAATTTCAAGTTTCTAGAACGCACCCTACAGGTTTTCCATGGACAGTAATTTGTGTGAAAATATATTTTTTATGACTTATATCTTTGGATTACGTTAACTTAGAAACTTAATGATTTCAAATCAAATCAAATCAAAATTTTCTTTATTCAAGTAGGCCTAGTTACAAGCACTTTCGAAGTGTCATTTACTTGAGAGTGAATGTTTGACATTTTACAGCTCTAAGGGACCGTAGACACAAGTATTTGATGTTAATTTCAACTTGATACCTCTACGCGTTCCTCAGAAAAGGGCAGACAGACGGACGAACAGACGGAAAAGAAAATGATCCTATAAGGGTTTTTTCCTTTGGATGTAAAAAAAGAATTACCTAGATAAGTCGGCAAAATAAATAAGTATAGCAATAATACCTTTGTCATTTATCTCTATTATTTGCTTACAAGATCGGGGCCAATAGCTTATTTCATACTCTTAATTTCTGTGCTCTAAAAGTATGTCTGTATTATTAAAGTTCTTGGTTCGCGAATATATTGTGCAATAAATAGACTTTTCACTTCTCCTGCTCAAAAAGTACGTTATATTAGCTTCGCGAAGCGACACTAAAATAGTACATTTAGCCCCTAAGGTTTAAAAGAAAGCCATATAATCCCATACAAATTTCTAGGACACTGAAAAAAAAAACTTGCGGCCAGCTACATAGTAGTGAAACAAATAGATCAACCTGATCAGATTGGCCAAACTTTCTGATAGAATTGCTGTACTTTTAGTTTTTCATGAAATATACAATTTTAATTTTAAGTCTTTTTTATTTTCTCACAGTCGAAGTGAAAAGCAGAATGTTTAACACGTGGCTAAAAGCCATTATGACACTCAGACATATTTGTTCTAGCTCACTTCGTGAGCTCGTCCAAATAATCACTTCGTGTCATAATGGCTTGTTTTAGCCCCTTGTCAAACAATCTACTATTTTACTTTACTACTAGCACGTTACCTGAAGACGAAGACACGGACATTTATCAGAAGCTATACCTCATGAAGATAGAATATCGCTGCCACAACCTGTTGTCACAGGCCGTTCTTCGCTGCAGAGAGCAGATGGCGGAAGCGTGTAGCAATGTGTTGCCAGGGTTGTCGAAGCTCTGTGCGCCTTTGATGTCGCATGCTACATGCGACGTGCCACTCGCACTGGGACCCAACATTTGTGATAGCAGAAGACAGGTATATTACGTATTTATTTACCAGAAGCGAAGCATGAAGACAGAATACCGCTGTTACAACCGGCTGTCGCAGGCCTTTCTGCGTCGCAAGGAGCAGGTGTCGCAAGTGCGGCAAGCTTGTAGCAATATGTTGCCACGGCGGCTGACACCCTGTATGCGTATGCGTCGTATGGCGCTTGCTGTATAGGTAGGACATGACGCACGCGCTTGGATCCAATATTTATGTCAGGAGAAGATAGGTATATGAGAAGACTTTTTAAGATGTCAAAAGAGGCACCCGCCCATAGAACATGATTTATTTCATATAGGTGCTTCAGATCTGTGCTGCCGCTACTAATGTGCAAATTTCGGAAACTTTCCAAAATGCTTAAAAAAGGTCTTATAAACATGTAAGTTAACACTAGACTTAAGACCTTTTTTATGTATTTTGGAGAGTTTCCGTAAATTGCACATCAGTAGCGGTCGCACATATTCGGTTTGTAAGAGCATCGCCACTCTATGAACTGATGACTCAATGGTTCGCTCATAAGTGGCAATGGCACGGAACAGATAATTGAATAGGTAATCAGTGGCGTGGCGTCCATATAAGCCGATTCCCACCGCCGGTTGCCCAAGGAAAGGCTTATAGGGGAGACCGGGGTTGGAAGTCACATTTTATTTCTTTTGCATTTTTAGTACTATTGTTTGTATTTGAAGATGATACATGATAATTTAATGGATAGCGTATTTATTTTAGTTTAAAAATATATAAATACTTTTTCGCTAACATAATGTACGGAGAAAATATTTTTAATTTTATGAAAAAAGAAAAGTGTTACATTTAACCCCGTGTCAGGGATGGTTGTCACAGGTGGTGGGGTAGGTAGTCACATAGTAAAATAAGAGGGATATACAATAATACACACATTTATATCAAACGAGTTTTTTTATTGAAGATAAAAATGTTTTATGTAAGTAATTGTAACGGAAAATAACTAAAGATATATTCGTAATTAATAAAAAAACTCAAAAACAAATTTAGCTTTCAGCTATTAACTTCTATATACTTAAACGTTGTATGTAAGTCACTGTAACTAGGAAAGTAACGAAACACTTATTCATATTAAATAAAAACACCCAGAAACTAAATTCTCTTTCAGCTGATAACTTCCTATAAATTATCTCAGGGTTGTCACATGTGACTACCAGCCCTCATCGACTTGAGACTACCTGCCCCATAACATCTTTTAGAAAATAACCATACAAATTAAATTCAAATGAATGTTTCCACTTAAAATCTTATAAGAATATGATTACACACTAATCCAACTTCAACAATACACGAAGAAGCATATTAATATGCAAAATAAAAGTATACCTACTTAGGAGATTTAACACAGATGCACAGAAAAATACTTTTGCTCAAACATGCAATGAAATGTCGTCATCACGTGCGTTAAAACAGGCTTCAATGTATCACGTTTCGGGCAGAACAACCTGAGAGAACTGTAAAGGAATTTCATACAAAAACGAAGGCCTAGCCCGGGAAGTAATTTCTTTAAAATTTTATTGTAAACATGGCGTCTGTGTTATGCACAGGCTAAACAGCTGAATTATATATTATTATTTTTTCTAGTGGCTGAAAGTTTATCGGACTAAAACTATCCGCTTTAATGCCTATTACACACGAACTGACATTAAGAACACAAATCTGTATGGTTTATATGTTGATGAATAAATTTAAAATATTGTCTATACGTAAGTCACGAGAGACCATAGACAATATTTCAAATCCTCTGCATTTATTTTATTTATTAGAGAAATTAAAATTCTTATTATCATGTTGTGTATAACGGCCCTAATAGGGTCTAATCAAACACTACACACGCGAAATACGACACCGACTTTCGTAAAAAAAAAAACATTATGGAGGGATTGTAGAGAAATTAAAAAAAAAAAAACTTTTGTCGTGTAGTTTTTTGAGTGGTGTATTTTTTTGTATTTCATTGCATATGTTTGAGAAAAGCGCTATACATGCCTCTGGCCGTGAAAAGTGCTTGCCGGCATCGTATCACTATCCGGCTTCCCGTCGGCCGTCTATACCTATTCACCCGGCAAGCCCTTCTTTCCCAGCGTCTACAGTAATGTACTATTACTGGCGGAAAAAAGTAAACGAAAGTGGCTCCGTCACGAAATACCGGAGCGGACTGAGGTAAAGTACGGAGGGGGGTTTAGCCGTCGCGATCCTTGCACATAGGTCGGTAAACTGATTCGTGCGTTTAGTTGTCAGTTATGGCCGCTGTGACAACCAACCCGTATGACTTCCAACCCCGGTCTCCCCTAACCACCTTTTTCTTTAAATAATGTTGTTATTTTCGTGACGCCACGCCTCTGATAGGTAGCACATAGTAGCCAACAATCAGTAGGTAGGAACACAGTATGGAAGTTGAAGGAGCTCCAAAAGAACTCCCAAATCGCCAATAACTACTCACTCCCATGAAATTAGCCTTTTGCAGCAATATTTATATATTAACGCTGATAGATATGGAAACAAAGCAAATCTGTAGTATCCAGAATCTTGTATGGCATATTACAAAGTATTCCTAGTCTGGTGTCAGACTACAAAATTGATGGCTCATAACTTAAGAGTCTCCGCTAAGCTCGGCTCTCCATACAAACGTAGTTACACTCATTTTAAAACGACTAGCTAGTATGCTCTGAAACTTTGGACTAACAATAAGTTAAGGTATATGCAGGCCTGTAATGAGTTTATGTAGCTTCAGATACCATAGTAAAAAAATACAGCGAATTTAAGTTTTTCATACAAAACTTGTTTTTGCTGTATTTCCTTTGTTTTATAAACTGAAGCCATATAAACTAATTATAAGCCTAGATATATCTCATGTCATTGTATATGCAGTTTCGTTACAATCCAACACGTAGTTATAAAATGGGAACGAAACTCCGTTTGTATGGGAAGGTGAAAATCGGCCGAGCTTGCCGGGGACTCTTAATGAAGTTTTCTTAAGCATTCTAAAAAAATATGAAAGCAACGAAAATAACTCTGAGTTATTGTAAATAATAACATTGACGGAGTTCAAAAACAGAGTAGAAAATAAATATCGTAAAAGTCATAAGCTCAAAAAAGTGTTTTTTGTGGACTCACATCACATCACATTCTGCAAGCAATGTGTTGCACGTGTTGTTTTACTCGTCGGGATACGTGCAGTCGGAAGCAGGTGATTTTTTTTTCGCAGATTTTATTTAACTTTCGTCCCATTTCTATTTTTAGGAAAACAAGGTTATCTTGAAAGTTACGTGGAATGAACATTGTGTGCTTAGGAGGTGCTTACTAAATTAATGATTCAAAGTTAGGTACATAATTTTCACTCATTATCGCAATATCTAGCAAAACGGGGCTTAGTCGCATATAAATATAACTTACCTTATAATATGGCCAGTATAGTAATGTGAAAAATAAAAAAATAACCTGTGTTACTAGAGCAGTTAGTGGCAAGACGGACAAAAAGATACCCGCTGTGCAATAAATAGGCTTTCGTCTAATGATGATGATAATTATTATTTCTAGATTTCTCTAGGTTTGGGAGAAGGTTACGTTGCCCTCAAACAAGCCAAAACTGAACTAATGAAAGGCGCTGACGAAATAGTCATCGTCAACAATGAGCCGGATGATAATGAAATTCATACCGATATGCAGGTATTGAGAAATAGCAAATACCTTAACGTACAAGGTGTGACAGAAACAATTGAAAACCTCTTATATGCTAGCTCCGCCCATGCTCCTGATCAATTTTCCCCAATATGAATGTTCTTAACTTCCCATACAAATAGCGATCAGCTAATGTTCATTTTGAATGAAAAAACAAAAAATATTTTTGAGAATTCGACCCATGTCTCTTGGGGAAAATTGTTCAGTATCATGGACTGAGCCAGTACCACGCTAGCACTTAAGAGGTTTTACAGATATTGCTGTTACACCTTGTATATGTATATACCTAAAAAATAAGTTTTAAACAAAGATGAGAACACGGTATACTTAGTGCTTTGCAATCATGCTGGTATATTGGAGTTTCGAAACAATTACCTTATGTAGTAAAATTTAGATTAAATACAATCCATGACAACTCGTAAACGTCGGTCTCACCTTTTCAGGCCATGAAAGAAACCAGTGAACGCGTGAAGCAAGCCTTCGAAGACAAGTTCTCGTTTATCCAACACGCCATCACTTTCATCAACGTGTGCCTCGCCCTGCTCTTCCTCCGTCTCCCAGTCGCCGCGCAGGGCTACCACGACCTGTTCCTCACTAGTATAGACTTCGACAACGTGTATATCACAGACTTATTCAAGAAGATCGATAGGCGGAGATGCAGGAGGAATCAGTATACACTATTGCCGCTGAAAAAGGTAAATAAGCAAATTAGATGTATTCAGTGATTTCTGTGCCGCTCGCATCCAGCGGACCCCACAGCATTCACCAGGTCCACTTTGTGGAGTGGGCTAACCACGATGACTCACGGAGCGTGGTCGCCATTCGTCGTATGAAACTATCCACAAACCATCCAAATAGTAAAGTCAGCAGCAGAGAAACGTGACCCTCTGCCATGTTAGTATGGCAGGGGGGTTACTTTTCTCTGCAGCTGACTGTACGAACTTCTCCATCAAAAACGGTGTGATAAGGGCTTGAAAGCTTTCATCGGCCCCATGATGGTTGTGTTTATAGCGCGGGAGACTAATTGAGAAGCCAGTCGCCACTTTCTGGCATACTCGTATACGTGGTATTGATATGTGAGTGCGAGTGACGGATGCTTTATTATTGAATTTTCACGTGATAAGCGCAACCATCATAGGCCCGCAAAAGATGTAATAAACTATCTTCATCATCATCATCATCATCATTTAAGTCATAGGACGTCCACTGCTGGACATAGACCTCCTCAATAGATTTCCACATGGGCAGGATAGAGGCCACCCGCATCCAGTGAAACCCTACCTGCTACCCTAACCAGGTCATCCTGCCACCTTGCCCATGTCCTTCCCACGCTGCACTTGCCGGTACGCGCCCTTCACTTGAGAACCTTTTTGTCCCAACGGCCATCGGTTCTTCGAACTACGTGCCCTGCCCATTGCTACTTCAGTTTGCATACCCTGTTTGCTATGTTGGTAAACAAAATATCTTGGTGGTTCTTACGGATACTCTTCGACTCAGTGGAATCTTTTGTATATGAGAGATCCCAATGGGAGCGTCTGGGATTCCTTTGGCTCTAGGTAACCATTACCAAATTCCTTCACTCTCACACGACATCCGCACAGTGTGTGCGTCATTGTCTCTGCCTCCTCATCGCACAAATCATGTTTCACTTGAGTTCCCATTAACAAGTTGCACAGTATGCTATCCTGCACAACCGACCCGCTGGCTCCACAAAAAACCAGCGCCGTTGGCAGTGACTGGAGACCATTTTAGGTTCACATCTCTCGTTTACATTGTATTGTCTGTTTTGTCGTGTTAAATTTGTTATGATGTTTATCCTGAACAAAGCTTTATTCTACTCCATTCTTTTCTATTCTAAGTAGGTATTGGTTAAATAATTGCATAGATGGAGCGCAACCGATACGTGGACGTTTACTCGCTATCATACGCCGCGGAGGACCGTCAACGCCTGCTGACGCAGACCCTCAAGGTCCTGCTCGAGGTGGTGACGGCCACGACCTTCGTCATGCTGGACCGGCTGTTCTATGAGGCGCTGGATGTGGTGCACAAGCATGCAGAGATGGAGGGGGAGGTGGGGACCCGAGACTTGGAGATTGAGGTGGGTCGACCGTAAAAACAATATTTACACATTCTTTGTATGTTCTATAAGGCGCTGGATGTGGTGCACAAGCATGCGGAAATGGAGGGGGAGGTGGGGACCCGAGACTTGGAGATTGAGGTGGGTTGACCATAAAAACAATATTTACACATTCTTCAATATTTCAACAAAACACCAATCAAGAAATATTGGTAACAAACTAGGAAACAGTTAAAGATGGGTTAATTTTAGTTCAAACTCTATAGAAATGCACAATTGCAGTAGGCCTTATAAGTGTAGAATAGACATTTGAGCCCCACAAAAAACGATGGGTTAACATATTTAAACATGCTTATTACAATTAGTTACTGATGTCTGGTCATTACTACGACAGGTGGAAGGATCAGGGATCATAGCGAACACTTTCCGCATCATGCTTTCGAACCTGAGGGCCATCCACGTCCAGGGCGTCAAGACCAACTCGTGCCTGCCTCGACCCCGCATCATGCCAACTGTTTTCTACTTACGGATCTACGGCGGGTACCTTTGGGTACTACTGCTGTTGTGTGCTAACCCTTATACCATGCGATTGAGAAGGTAAATGTCATGTAAAAATATACCGTTGCAAGTTAAATGGGTGGAAAGAACAGGGATCATAGCCAACAAACTGCGCGTCATGCTCTTGATTCTGAGTGCCGTCCACATCCAAGGAGGCTCCGCTACCACCTCGAGCCTACCTCAAATCAGCATCATGCCAACTGTCTTCTACTTACGGATCTACGAACCTTTGAGTCTCATTCGTCGTAATCACTTACTTTACTTACTATGTCTTCATTAGGTAAACTGGTAGATAGAAGCAGTCACTATTATATTCTGGAAGCGTACCCCACCTGCCATCCCCTACTGATAAAATAATTACCCTCAACCCCAGACTAATATGCAGTTACTTCTATCCTCGTCGAGAAAAGCAGCGTATATTTCACCTCTACAACGACATCCTGAAGAAACGCATCAGATTGGACGCGACACTGCGGCGGAAGGCTGTACAGGTACCTACCCACGCCACTCCTTCCTTAAAATACTGCTTTTCTACTACAGATGTATTAATACAGATCGTCAAACTAAGTTAAGCTCTAAAAAGAAACTACCCCGATTGGTGGATATCATACATATTCTTAGCTACGCACCTTAACATATATCTAGCAGGGAATCTAGTAGGGAAAACATAACAGCCTTATTCTCAAAATACGTCCACATATGAGCATATCACTTATTCTTGGAGTAGGTATTCCAATAACTCGGAACATTAGCACGTAGGTGGGTGGCGTGAGGTTTGGATTTCGCCATGCGACATTCCGGAAACAATTTGTGGCTTTCTTCAGTAGTCGTTTATATGGACGTTCAAGTTTTAAGAAGCGAAACTTATTTTATAGTACGTACACACGTAGTCATGCTACCAAGAAGATAAACTTCTTTCGGCATTTATATGCTAGCCAAATTTGTATGCCTTGGTACAGGCGGTACGAGCGCACTACCTCTCCGGAGAGAGCCTCCTTATGCGGTTCCCGAACGTGCTGGGATGGCTGCGGATCCTGCCAGCAGCCAGGATGGCCTGCCTCATCTGCGGCGAGATCGAGCCAAGGGATAATACCAGTACGCGAATCCAGGATCAATAATTTGCAGTCACATCCCATGCTTGTCCTTCTTTGTCTGATATTTGTCGTCAAAGGTTGTCACTCTCACACAGATACCCTCTTATATGTAAGAGATGAATTTTGGTCTATTTCACTGACTTGAACGAGGCGCTTTGCGTCTACTTTCTTCGTAGGTCAGCAAAAGAGTGGAATCCCCTAAAGGGCGGATTGAGCCTCCGAGTCAGTAGTAGACCGTTCCTATAAGGTTATGGTCCTCACGTTTCCTTTTACCTACCAGCAAGATTCGCCGAAAAGTGTAACATAGATCTCTTTAAGTTGAGAGTTAATAGATTTTTTTCGCCTGATGGAGCAATCGAAATCAAATGCATGCTTTACGTAAGAAGTAAATGTTATTATATTTGCAGACAGCGGGTGGAAGGCCTGCGGTATGCCGAAATGTCCGTTCCTGTACTGCGGCGAGTGCTGGTGCGAGGTGCGCGGCTGCTGCCTCGCTTGCGACCCCCGCCTTGCCGATCTCAGCGACCAGGACTCGCTCAGCGATGACCTGCCCGTATACTGAGATTATTGCAGATAACAGATGGAAGGTGTGCGGAACGCCGAAGTACAACCCTCGCCTTACCTTAGCGATCAAAGCTCACTAATGATTGTCCGAGCAGGTAGCTCAAAAATCTAAACAGATTTTTGAGCCAACTGCCGTATTCCACGAACGAGCCCTAATGCAGGATTAAGTCACATGTGCCATCATTGTAAAGTCACCATATAGTTAAAGTACCTAAGCAAAGGATAACCCATACTATAGATGCTGTACGAGTTGCGCGGACACTGCCTCGCCGAAATTAGGACTCGTTCAGCGATAAACCTTCGCATAAATACTGAACAGTTGACGAACACTTAAATACTGAGCACAGCCAAGTTCGTGCGAGATTTTCTCTTTATTTCGTTTGTACGGATAGTTTCATGAATGTGCCTTCAATGCGTGGGAGACCCTTTAATTACTCACATAGCTTTCAATTGTTTTGCTCGACCCGCGCGCTTGGTCGCGTTAAAAACGCTATGTGTTAATTTAGGGATTTAGGTTTGACTTTACTTACCTATTTTTGTGATTGATTTTGCCATGTATACTTCCAATTTTCTTTAAGTAAAAGAAGTAATATACAGAGTCGTGTTTATTTCAAAAGAGTCCGTATTCTAATTGCTCGCCCACGGTGAGGTTGCTGACGAACTGTATGTTCTCCGCGACCTCGTTGCAGAGCAGCGCCAGGCCCGTCAGTCGACCCTCCTCTTGCTCGTTGAAGCTGTACACCAGCTGAAAGACAATGATTACAGTACTGCGTGACGATCCCACATCTTGTGTATGCAAGGGACTTGTCCCACCGCCAACGAGGAAACGATTAGCTATCATCTGTTTACTAGCTCAAAAAACGTGCAATAGATGTTAATTCCGTGCAATCGATTTTGACGACCGGTTTGGCTCAGTGGGAGTAACGTTGCCTGCGCAGCTGAGGTCCTGGGTTCGAATCCCGGTAAGGACAAATATTTGTGTGATGAGTATAAATATTTGTTCCCGAGTCTTGGATGTTTTCTATGTATATCCATACTCCATACTAATATTATAAATGCGAAAGTGTGTCTGTCTGTCTATAACCTCTTCACCCTTAAACCGCTGAACTGATTTGGATGAAATTTGGTATGGAGATAGTTTGAGTCCCGGGGAAGGACATTTTATCCCGGAGAAATACCCTTATCCGCGATAAACGAATTTAAGGCGGACGAAGTCGCGGACAGAAGCTACTAAGTAATATATCTATTAAATATATCGTCGTCTAGTACCCATAACACAAGCCTTATTGATCTTACCATGGGACTAAGGCTATTTGTGTAAAAATTGGCCCGTAATATTTCTTTATTTATTTCTTTATTTATTCCGTGTCAGTAAAAGACATGCATATATTAATAGCTGATCGGTGACTGTTAACACGCCCTCTCTTGTTCGCTGCTTAAGCGAGAAAATA
Source organism: Hedya salicella (assembly GCA_905404275.2). NCBI lineage: Eukaryota > Metazoa > Arthropoda > Insecta > Lepidoptera > Tortricidae > Hedya > Hedya salicella. The sequence continues at coordinate 6,327,662 of FR990112.1, read as the reverse complement.
GTTGATTAGTTAGTCGTTGCTCGTCAGCGGTGAAATAAGTGCCTAAATAAGTTCATATGTCTTATGAGGCACCGCGTAGATGACTCGATCCTTGACTTACTGAAATCGGTCGTCTCTTTGACACCTTGGTAGGAAGCGAGTAACGAAACAACAAACGACTCGACGAACAATAATAATAGTGGCACACGCACAGGTACACTCTGCCGAAGTTATAAATACTCGCTTCATCGTCATTGTCTGCATGCCTGTTTGAAGGCTGAATACATGGTGCTTTTTAATCACATGTAACAACTATGTAACTGTATTCATGGCAAATAAATCTTTGAATCTGGAATCTCTTGTTCAAATCGGTTACATATAAACACTGTTACGTTTCGGAACTCAGTTGGAAATTGAGACAGACGAACAGAGGAAAAGTTTATTTTATGAATCAGTGTAATTTAAAGAAGATGCAATCCGTGAGATTCAAACATATTTAAATTATAAAAAGATTACTCATGACCAGTGATCGTAAATTTGGTAGCATTTTTGGTGCACGATCATGGTAGAGTGCCATATGTGTGGCAAATTTTAACTAAAATGATGGATAGGGGGTTATTGTTGACAATATTAACTATGTTTGATCGTTTAAATTGATATTTTCCACATCTACATATAGCGCAATACCATGATTGCTGCACTACCGCTCACTGCTGATGACTCATGGCTTTGCTACCGACATGTTTTGGTCCAATCCCTGGACCACATGAGCGTTCATTTAGCGAACATGTGTAAACTTTCTGTAATAAGTAAGTAGTTTTGCACTCTGGAGGTGTTACCGAGAGGAACTCGTCGTAGGTGATCCAGCCGTCGTTGTCGGTGTCCGCCGCGTTGAACTTCTCCTTCCGAAGCTCCATCGAGCTCTCGTCGCCTAGACTTTCCAGTACCGCTCCACTGTAAATTCATAAAATACCTAGATATAGCATTCTACTCCTTCCAGATATACGTTCTTCTTACAGCTTCTTTTAACAGTTTTTGATCTGCCATAGCAATCATACTATGGATTATGCAAATCCCCAGTGATAAGTACTAACAAGTCGCATCCGAGCATGCCGTTGGACTGGAGATCGAAGAGCAAGAATTAGGCTGTGTAGGTTGTCGATCATGACGGGAAATGGTGCATCATCAAACCCCATCCCTGATGCAGATGCAATACCTAAGGAAACATTAAAGTACTAACAAGTCGTCGCAACCCAGCATGCCATTGGACTGGTTGTCAAACAGCAATAATAGGTTGATTACACATCACTCCATAAGCCTCCATCCCTGGAGCAGATCCAATGTCTAGAGACATTAATATATTAACAAGTCATCGCATCCGAGGATCCCATTAGACTGGCTGTCGAACAGCAACAACAACCTGTACAGGTTGTAGGTTGTGACACATCACACATCACTCCATCACCCTCCATCCCTAGTGCGGATCCAAAGCCTACAGAGACACGAAAATACTAACAAGTCATAGCATCCGAGCATGCCGTTGGACTGGTTGTCGAACAGCAACAACACGCTGTGCAGGATGTAAGTTGTATAACATCACACATCACTCCATCACCCTCTATCCCTAGTGCAGATCCAATGCCTAGAGAGACATGAATGTACTAACAAGTCATCGCATCCGAGCATGCCGTTGGACTGGTTATCAAACAGCAAGAACAGGCTGTGCAGGTTGGCGATGGTCACGTCATTCCAGCCTGGAAACCGCTGGACCACTTTCTGTGTGCTCCACCGCCGGTCTAGATCCTTCATCTCCTGCAGACCAATCAAAGTTGTGAAAGTTGTGGTGGGAGCAATAAAGACAGAATGGTAGCGCCGATCCCTTACATAATTAGCTTCGACAAGTTACTGGTACAGTCAGCATCAAATAGTTCGTGACACCCAAAGTCGCCAAATAGTTCGGTACACGTCTTTATGACAGTTGGAATAAGATTGTGTTTCAAAGTATTTGGCGATATTGGGTGTTACTATCTATTTGACGCTGATTGTACACAGATGAAAAACCCCGATACATCTAGAAAAAAAAACCCGCCAAGTGCGCGACTGACTCGCGCAATGCGGGTTCCGTACAAACTTTCACTTAAGTACCCTAACATTATCACCCGGTTCCGGTTAAGTTAAGTTTTCACCTGATATCTATTTTCTTGAACCATAGCTGAGAACACTCGCCATGAAGTGGATTTCCAGACAAAAACATCGTAATTGGTCAATCCGTCTAGTAGCTACGTTGCCACAGAAAGACACATAGATACACGAGCTATTTATACTCAACACAAAACGAACTGGCCACCGAGATCATAAATACTATCGCGTTCATACTTGCGTGGTCTTAACAGATCGCTAGCCCTTAAGGGTTCTATGTTACATTCTCATGGCAGTTAAAATTAGACTATATATCACTATGATAATGTTCAAACTTCAATTCTCGAAAAGTGAAACATAGAACCCTGTGATATGAGCCAGCGAGATGTGAAAGAGATAGCAGTATGATTTTGGTCGCTAGTTCATTTTGCGTTCAGTTTAGTATAAGGAACTTTTTGAGAGTGAGATGAAGAAAAATCTACCATACTTGATTGTACTGGCGTTGCTCGGCGAGCCGCTTGTAGAACAAGTCCACCAGTTTGTCGTAGTCCGTCATGGCGATCTTCGGCTGGTCCACCGGCTTGCGCACCGGCTCCCCTGTTTCGTATAAAAGTAAAACACGGTTCTCTAGCTGGGCGTTCTTTCAAAAAAGTGTGCATTGACCTTTTCTTACTGAATCGATACTTTCAAACCAAATGGGTATTTTTTTCCACATTTTCCTTAATAAAACGAAATTTAAGCACAATAAAAAAAAATAAAAAAATTGGTTGATGATGTACAGATCAAGCCCTTTCATATGATACCCTATTTAACCTAGTGACTACTTTTAATTTTTTTCCCTCCTCATATTTGTCGTTTTTTTAGAAAATAAAAATATAATTTATAATTTTTCCGCCGCAATACATGCGGGCTGACCATTTTTATAAATATTCCAAATTTCAAATAGATAGCATAAGTAGTTTTTGAGATATGGTGCTCTAATAGTCGGACAGACATACAGAGTCGCACCATAAGGGTTCCTTTTTTACCTTTTTGGTACGGAACCCTAAAAATGTGTCCCAAATTTTCCATTTCAAACAGTTTTATTTATTTATATGAATATATGAACGTACTTACAACTGCAAAAATATTTCTCTGTGAAATTAAGGGACTTTTTTTCTCGTATGAGGTTCGAGTAAGTATATGTAGACAAGAAATTCTAAGTAAGACCAACATAAAAAATCTAATAATCCCAAGTTTGACTCGTTCGTCTCACTTACGAGTAATATATAAAAATACCTGATCGCTGAAACGATAAAAAAACCGCGACACACCTAAGTTAAAAAAACCAAATACCTAATCTTCAAACAACTGAACCGTTTTTCCGATTCACAGTTAAACAAAACTACTTAAATTAAAATGGGATCATTCGTGTAAGAGCTACGATGCCAGAGACAGACAGATACACACGAACTTGTTTCTCCCTCTTTTTTCGTCGTGGTTTCAAAATAGGTGACAGCTCAGGCATGATACAATACGAACTTGGTCCTAGGTTGACGATCACCCGTAGGACCCCAAATGAAGTTCCATGCTTCCAAAAATTGTACAGTCAGCATCAAATAGTTGTAACAACCATTATATCGCAACGCATCTTTATTACTATACGAACCAGTGGCGTGACTTCCATATAAGCCGATTCCCACCGGATTGCCCAAGAAAAGGGTTGTAGCCACTTTTTCTTTAAAAATTAGTCAATGAATACGCTTTGGCTTCCCTTGTAATTTTGCTGACGCCGCGCCTCCGATCTGATAGGCACACAGATGTGTTATGATATATTTAGCGCTTTGGGAGACTATTTGATTCTTACTATACTGTAGGAAACACGATGGAAACCTGAAAAAACACCCACAAACGAATATTTACATACTTTATTTTTAATAGATCCCATGAAAAGTTGATATAGTAACAAACTTTCCATGGCAATATTTCGAAAATACAAACGATGATATGACTTATGTAGGGTATTGAACTGTGGCTCCCGCAATGTTAATTTTTAGATGTAGATATATTATTATCATACATATACTTTCTCAACCTCGTATCTGACCACATGTTGTATGGAAACACGAGTGTTTTCCATTATTGAACCTAAATGTGTCGAGTCTACCGCGATCTTTTTAATTTACCTTTATTATTGTAGTAACGCAGTCTCATGCGTCAAAACATAATGGCGGATGGACTGATGAAACAGCGAGATGTTACATTTGGCCGACATCTCCAGTAATATAAACTGTTGAACCCGTCCATCCGCGACCATTCATGACCAGAGCCCGGAATTTTCGCGACAAAACGAAACACTGTTGCAATCTAGCTAGTGTTAGAACATTTTTTTATCGATATCGATAGTTGTGTAACTAATAGAAGAAAAAACGGTCCACAAAATAAAAATAATTACGAGCGGATATAAAATTATATAGAAACAGATGCAACTTCTTCTTCGAAATTCACCCAGTACTCACAGCAGCACATGAAATTTTATTCGGTTTGTGATAGTGATAGGAGTAGATAATCATTATTCTCAACATTTTCTAGGAGTAGACAGTTTTGTTTATCATTATAAAGCCGTTTATGTATACTAGATGATCGTTAAACTTCACTCGACGTCGAGGGAGCAAATTGATAAAATTCTTTTTAATTGGTATTTTCAGATATTTGTCGTAAATTTTCATAATCAGGATTTCGGTCTAGTACAACTTCAGATTTGCGTAGCATCGGTAAACGTTTACTCCAATTTATGTAACAAGAAACAGTGTCAAATGAGGACAGATTCCGTAATAGACAACGTTGAACATTGTAATTGTTCTATCGAAAAGGCTATTACTTCGTTAGTAATTGTCACGAATGATTAAAGAATAATGTGACGATATCGGCATGATTTTTTAATATAATAATACTCGATATCGATAAAAAAATGTTTCTAACACTAGCAGTAGCTAGTTAGATGAACGCATGAAACTGTGTTGGAAAATACAAGTGTTTCCCATCCAACATAAGATACTTTGTTGACCGTCTGTCTGTCTGTCTATTAGTCATAACCGAACTAAAGAGATTGGTGTAATAGCGAGGCTGTAGTTCGGTCCCGGATGAATAAACTGAAGTGAATTATTCCTTCACATATAGGTTTGAAATATTAAAGGGACGACACACGACAGATAACAATATCCGTTTTCGGAAAAAGCTTGGAATTCGTGAGTCATAGTCAAAATATGGGAACAAATATTGGCGAGGCGCCATTCGGCTTAGCTAAAAACTCTGTTTTTATCGCTCGGTGTGTCATACGGATCGAGGGGTGACGCGACTGTAGCTACCGCAGGATTAGTTGGGGGTGTTAAAATTGCTAAAACGAGGCGAATTCGTTAATTTTACTAACCCATCAGTACTTAACATAAATGCAAAAGTATGTTTAACTCTTACAATGCCAAAGACGGAAAATCACGTCAATGGAAAATTGTGTCTCAGACACCAAGACGTCATTTTCCGCTACGAGTATACGGCATCATACAATTACTTTATTGGTTGGCGTGTGGCACCCCGATTTCCCGTTAACACGCTGGGCGCTCAAAAAGTTAAAAATATTTATCCTTTCACACAACAACAAATAAACGCATTGAAGCGACTACGCGTAGCGGTAAATGGATCATAGAGTGACAGGTTTTAATTTTTACTAGCTTGAGGTTTTCTTTCATCATCATGTCAACCGAATGACGTCCACAAATTTTGTTAATCCAGGTTACTCATGTGCAAATTGCGGAAACTTTCCAAAATGCTTAAAAAAGCTCTTTTAAACAGGTAAGTTAACACTAGACTTAAGACCTTTTATGCACTAAAAAATGCTTAAAAAAGGTCTTGTAAACATGTAAGTTAACACTAGACTTGAGACCTTTTTTAGGCATTTTGGAAAGTTTCCGCAATTTGCACATCAGTAATCCAGGTACTTAAAATGTATAACCTAATATTTTCATCGGTTTCCGCGATTATCACTCATTTAAATAAAACAATTTAAAGCGATTAATATACGCGATACAATCCATTTAAATTGTTTTATATAAATTTATAACCTAGTTTTGCCGAAACACTTGTAAAAAACGGCATATTTGGATTTTCGTAAGGCACTATTCACACTCACGAATACACTCAAAACCTTCCATTTCTGCTGGCTGACTGCAGACTCCTTAAGGGATGAAATAGATATACTGTAGTGCAACTCCAACTAGTATGGGCAGTGCGCGCCGGCGTGCAGTCGGCGAGCAGGTGGCTTGCAGTTTACAGAAGCTTTATTTGGAATGAAGTCCATCTGTTGGGAACTCGGACCAAGGAAAAAATATAGACAGATCATTACGAACAATCTACTGAAGAGAAGCCACAAACAAACCATGCCCTGTACTTGCTTTTTCTTGGATGGTGGTATTTGTGTGTGTATGGTTTTGTTTATATTTGTATGCTTGAGGGTGTGTGCTTACATTAGTAAGCAAGCAAAAAAGCAAGTACAGGGCATGGTTTGTTTGTATCTGTGTGCGTGAGCATATGTAATACTAGTAATTGGGCATGGTTTTAATTGCTTCACTAGATTGTCCATAGTAATCAGTCTGTTTTTTACAAGCTTTTATTTAACTTGCAACTTTCATGTTTATGGAGTTACCTGGTTTCAATCTATTTCTTCTTGGTCTGAGGTTTGAACACTAACTTCCATATATATATATAGGTATTGTAAATTATGTATCTGCGTACACATTTCTCTGACATGTACCTGTGGCTGTGAAATCCTCCTGCCTGTAGAAACATATGGGTTTTCTCTTTACAGGATACTCGAAAAATCTTCCTAAGCCGGAGAAAAGAGAGCTAAAATTAATCCCCATCGTTTATTTTCATCACAGCTACATGACTTTGTCACGATGACTTTTATCACGCAGCCGTAGTACGGACAGGATATTTTAGTTCTCTTTGGTCATGGTCCGAGTTACTATTAAAAGCTCGTATGTTCATGATTATGTTATGCAAAAGTTTTTAATACAAGCTTGAAATAGAAAAAAAATTACCTAATATGTACTGTAAGTGTTTAGCCTCAAAACAATATATTTACTTTGTCGAGCGAAGTACATAGGAAGCATAAGAGGATTTTGAAATCATAACGCCATTATTCTATCAATCACTTTATTAAATTTCCATACAAAATTCCATTAAAATTTTCAAAAATTTCATGACATTATATAGCGTCACTTACAATTGATAAGATAAGAATGTATTGATAATTACCGAAAGGGTAAAATAATGTAAACGAAATATGGTAGCACTAAATTAAAATATAGGAACATTTATAAAATTTCAGTCTTCTTTCAACAGTATTACCGAAGTTAACGTAAGATATAGATATAAAAAAAAGAAAAGACTGCTGTCCACCACGTCATGCACGAGTTGCACAATAATTACAATAATACTATGTACCTAGAAACAAAACTGATATCTTAAATCGTAAAGCACACAGTAGAATTTTTGGGCGTAAAGTATCAGTAGACAACAGACTTCTAAGCGGTGATCTGACCACCGTTACATTAATTCCAATCAGTCTTCAACGCTTTACTAATGAGGTAGATGCGGTTATACTATAAGTTTGAACACAACTGGCGGCCGATGCGGCGGCCCCGCCAGGGCGCGGCGCGCGCGCCGGCCCGCGTACAAAAATACTACTTATCTCAGTAACACATGATATTTATCGACCATTGCATTCCTCTCCTATTAGTGATTATGATGGTAAAAAACGCGATGGCCTAAAGGTGCACTTCCAACAAAGTTTTGAAAATAGCAGCCGCATCTATACGGAGTTGTTTTGCAAATCATTTTCAAATCCTGCGAAACGTAGTAGTGACACCTTTAATTTGCTGAGATTACGGGTCAAACCGCTGCCAGTTCCGCCTTTAAAATCAGAGTAAGTGGCTTCCCGATTGAACGGTTTTCGCCCACGATAGAACTCGCATCGAAACAAAAACAGGAGACGAATGAATATAATTTACGCTAAGACTAACACAACACAAGCGCCTAGTTAACATTACAAAAATAGCACGAAAATGGCTTAGTACAATTAGCTAAAATCTCGTAAATATGCAGTTCCGAATTGCGTCTGCCCTGCACTGGCGCGCCCGCCGGGGCGGTGCGTCCCAATACATGTGCTGAATACATTGCTGTTTTTAAACATTAAAAACTTGTACAAAAATTATGATTACGTTTCAAATATTATATTATTAAGTTGTCAATTTTATTGTATTTATCACAAAACCACAATTATACTGCTAGCTGCTAGCAGATCTCACAAAATAGGTACGCGTCGCCTTGCGCGACGAAATCTCTCCTGGCGCCGCGGAAACATCGAACATCGCGATCGAGTCGTACGTATAACACTACACTTGTTTACAAGAACTCAAACGAAAAATATAGCAGATGTATTTCTTAAACTGCTTCTAATACGACGACTAAAACAATTATAATCTCAAATGCAGCAAAATCAGTCTAAAACCGTATCTTCGATGTCACCACAACTCCCAAGGAAAGTAACAAAAAAAAAATCTAAAAAAAAACATAACCAAGTCACATAAACGCTGCTTTAAATGCCTTGTAAGCTTCGAGCTACTTAGTCTTCATCAGACCACGATCTTACACTTCACGACAAGAGAGACGAAGCAGTTACATTAAACTTTAATACTGATCCTCATCGCTTAAATTCTGCAAAACTGTTACAGTAAAATATATATTACAAAGGGCTTATCGTTGAAGATAAAGCATTCATCTCTTTCTGATAGGTATATGAGTGCGAGAAAGACGACTGCTCTATCCAGGACGAAAAACAAGCCCAATATGCTATGAAGGGATAAAGAGCTAAATGTGATTTAGCTCTATCACCAAAACGCGTCAGTTATTTTAAATTGCAGCACCTATTAACGACGATGAGAACAAAAGAACAGATAAAAAATCTGAAAATATTCAATTTTTGATTCGATTTTATGCTCGTGCCTCACTAAGGTACGGTTAACCTTTTGAAACTGTTCTACTATTTAAACATGGGCACGACGCGGTATAAATCGGTAATCAAATGAAGTTGCTAGTTAATGTTACTGGTTCATCGGCGTGTGTTTAAAGTTAAAACACATTACTATTGGGTCGTGTTATGACAATCCAATAATGTGTGTCTAATTATGCAAGAGTAAGGAAACCGCTTTTGACGCCTCACGATACAACAGTAGATGTTTTTAGTTTTACAAAAGATCGGATCGGAGACCAAGACTGCTCAGCGACAGACTGCTTTAAATTACATTTTGTCATTATGACAGACTGGCAACATTCTTAGAATGCTCGAGTAATCAGTACATTACCATTATGGCTTTCGGCGTTTGCTTTGCAAATCCATTCGATCTTTACAAACAACTGTGATTTCATGAAAATATGAGATTCGTTGTTAAATATTAAGTTACAAAGAAAACATTTTGAATTCTACATAAAGGAATCTCCGAAAATACATTAATAAAAAAATGCATCACATGCCACACATTATTTTAAAAATAACGTAATACTTTAATAATGGCACTGAACAAAAAAAAATCTATCACTGATATGAAAACAAAATATTTATAATTATATAATTAGCGGAATTTGTCAATTCGTCAAGACGCAAACACTGCACGCACACAGACTACAACTACGACACAGAGGCGCCACGGGCGCGCTGTCTGCGCCTGCGCCAGTCTCTAGTGCAGGTTTGCTTTGGACGCAAAACACTTCAAGATCGCGTTTCTGATTATGTTATTTATAGGGGAAATGTTAACGCGACCGAGAGGTTTTGTTGCGGCAACTTACACTCGAGGCTCTGCGCCGACGCCGCACAAACCCGCGACTTTCTTCAAACAACAATTTTCAACCCATAAGCAATTATTTAAGTTTCAGACTCCCTTTTGTCACCATCTTATTATAATCAGTTCCTTATTAAAATCTAAGCTAAATTTTCGCATCACAAGAAAATTGTTGCTTGAATCAGCGTTCACACTATCGACTACCATCGGCTAGGATACCAAGTTAGTCAATATATGTTTCAGAGTTAATTAATTATCCTATCGTAACCCTAAGTACAAAAGGGGAAAATGTTAGTGTAACTTTTACAACCTAGTGTATCTAAACATTTTAGAGCAATTCTACAACTATGTTTGAAAAGTTGCCCGCATTGCGAACGACGCGACGCGGCAGTTACGATTATTTCAGGCATTGTTCTAATGAGTAGGTAAGGAGGTCTAAAATATATCTTCTAGAAAGGTCTTATTACAACCAATTCGTATTTGGGGATTAATGGGCATTATATATAACAATGTAACTACTTTGTCTATTAAGCATTATTATGATATAAATAAGGTAACGTGCCGCCGCCGAAGCGCGGTGCTCATCCGTCGCTGCCGTGATATGGCACCCTACTTGAGTAATAGACTGATTTAGATACTAGAAACCTTTATAAAATACGATTAATAGTAAATAATATCCACAAGAGCAAAGCGAACGCTACCCTCTACTTACAAGACAAGCTACGCGCCGGACGGAGCCGGCCCACGCTACTAAGTATATTTGGATTTAACTACGTACGAAGCTCTTATAAGAATCAACCTTTACACCACACCGTGGGCATGCCACTACATACGTTAACTTAGATTAAATACATCAAGTGAACACATATCGAATGAACACAGCGTTTAAAATCGACGTATCTCTAGGAATAGATTTATTATGCATCAATTCATAGAATTTTAGGGCAAAAATTTTGCTACAATATTTAACCTAATACAACAATTTTGATTGTATAAGACCACACAATTAACTAATTAAAAAATAATTAATTTGTAGAAGAATATCTATAAATTACCTATGTTAAAGTGCCTCTAACCGTTTGTTCGACCTTTCGAAGAGTGCAGTCGCTAGTTGGCTACTGTTTCTATATAAACTCAAAGATACACGCATGTACGAAGCGGACGACATATTCCGGGATGTGCAGGGGTCGTCCATTCAAATGTCAATAAACGCTCATTTAATAAATATTCCATTAGAGCAAGTTCATAAGGTTGACATGAGTAGGTACGGTGGCGCTATCGTCTGGTTCAGAAGTAATGTTTGTAAAGTGCATTACGCGCGCATCGCTGCATCTACTCACACGTTCCATTGCAACAAAAAGTTTACGTCACCAGAATAAAGCTAATTGGACAATTACTACTCGTGTACATTTTTAAAGAACGTTTGATGAAATTTATCAGATGGAATTTGACTAGTTAATTATATTAAATGCGGAATCTATCGAGTGCAGACAATGTTTATATGTTTAAATCTGTATAGAAACTAGTAGACACCTCAAATACCCCCCCCCCCCCCCCCCCCCCATAACTTAAATTAATTATTGAAATAAATTAACGAAAAGTTACACGTTGTTACAGCTGACAATCTTGCAATATTGAGTAGAACGCTACGATTTAGTTCAGTTCTTCGTTCGCGTTCGTAAGTTTTACAAAAATTTAGCCGCAGTCTCAATTATACTAAATTTAGTTCATAAAAAAAATGCTCAATTTAAATTTAAACATGAAATAAAAATATCACGATACTTATTCAAATTAACAATACGCGCGTCGGATGTCGGCTTGCCGCGACAAGCCGCGCCGCGCCGGGCCCCCGGGGGCCCCGACCGGCTCGAGGCCCACGAGCTCCGAGGCTTTAAGACAGTCTTCTAAAGTCAGTCTTAAAGTTTTATTGCATTGATTTTCTTGCACAATAATACTACGCTTCCCGTTCTAAATCGTTTAAATAATAATTTGGAAGTAGTTGAGAAATAAGCAGCTTCCACGCCAATTAGTTTACAGCTCTCAGCGCTCTTATAACAGCGTTCAATAAAAATATATATATAGATATATATCTATCAAACTAAAATGCGATAACTTAGTGTAAGAAAACACACTAACTTCTGAATTTAGTTGTTTAACCAAGTTAAAAACGCAAACCTAACATTTTGGAAAAATACTTTTCAAGTTTCTAAATTATCTCACATAAAAACATCTTTTACATCACATTGTGATTTTCACACTCCTTACGATTTATAGTTTTTTTTTTGCTTAATTAATTTTATAAATCGTAAGACTAATCGGACTGAGCTTAATCGACATAATGAAGTGCTCCGACTATGGATTTGGTGTACCTGTACATCTAGATTAGAGTAGACTATGGGATACTGACGGCTACCGATAATAAGTTGCTACTACATCGTGTACGTTTGGTCCTTAAAGACTAGTCTAATGCTGATATAAAAAAACGTATGACTATTATGGTAACCAAACATCTAACAAAATATTTTAAGAAGAATTTGATTAGCAAATACTTATTATGAGCAAGTGCTAAGTTTCCGGACAAGCTATGCTCGATTCGGATCTTTCCAATGGATAATAAAATTGGCACGTTATCAAAGAAATCACAAATTAAACAAAACAAAATAGAATATGGTCGACCTTAGGTCACAGCTAGTGTAAACATAATACCTATAGATAGATTAATATACCTTGATGTATTGCTTGCCGTGAGAGGAAATGTCGCGGGCGGTGTCGGGCAGCGTCTCGAAGAGCACGACGAGGTAACCTTCGGGCGTCAGCGCCACATCGCTGGGGCGGTCCTTATCGTCCAGCCCCGGGCTCTTGAGGTCCACGGCCCAGAGTATGCGCAGTTCCGCTGTGAATACCAGTACGCGGTGGTTCTTCGAGTCCGCCACGATGATGCGCCCGTCGTCGTCGGTCACGATCCCCGACGGCCGGTTCAGCTCGCCGATGCCCGACCCCTCGCGCCCTACGCAGTAGAGCACCTTCGAGAGCGTCGGGTCCACCATCAGCAAACGGTGATTCTCAAAGTCCGACACGATTATGTTGCCCGCCGTTGTGAAGCATACGCCTCTTGGAGTCGTCGGTCCCTTCAGCATCTTGGAAGGATTGGCACCCTCGAATACGAACTTTGTGATGTAAGTTCCGTCACTCGTGAATAGCTGGATACGGTGGTTGCGTGTGTCGGTCACGACTATGTTGCCCAGTGTGTTGACGGCCACGTCCCAGGGATATTGGAATTGGCCACATTCCTTGCCGAAAGAACCGAACTTGAGAATAAAATTTCCAGAAGATGTGAACACCTGAACGCGGTGATTGTCTTTGTCGATTACGATGATGCGGCCGTAAGTGTCAGTGGTGATCCCTGCCGGGAGATCAAACTCGCCCGGGCCGGTTCCTTTAGAACCAAACATAGTTCTGAATTCACCTCTGTTGTTAAAGATTTGAATGCGGTTATTTCTTCTGTCTGCAACTATAATATTGCCCTCTCTGTCAACACACAAACCCCAAGGTCGGGACACTTGTCCTTCGTCCTGGCCTTCCCTGCCAAATGAGAACATAGGGACCCCTGGAACTGGGCTCCTCGTGGGTCTGACGCTTACAGACATCCAGTAACCCGGTATGGCTTGACCGATGCCACGGGGTAAATTTGAATCCAAGGCCATACTCGACGAAATACTGTGGTCGTAGTAATTTGTGGATCTAGTGTGATTAGCTGAGTAATCAGGCAGCGATCTGAGGGTGTTGGTAGACGACATATTATAGGGAGTTAAAGGTGAGAAGGTTTGAGCAGACTGCAACGATTGGAGTGACATTAGAGACTGACGGGACTGTAGTGAGGGGACGGAGCTAATGGTATGCAAGGAGCTGGCCGGGCCGGATTGCACGTCACACTGTCTTTTCAACTGATCCACCAAGTCGTAGTTCGGAGGCACAAACATTATTCGCTCCTCTGTCATATACATATTTTTAAACATACAAGAAAAGTAATCGACTTGAGCCCTGCCTTTCTCTTTAGCCATGAATAAGTCGAGGCCTTCGGAGTCCATGCTTCGCACCAGCGTCTCGTTGGTGTGCGCGAGGCCGGCCAGTATTCCGCGCAGCGTGTTCATGTGGTCCGTGAGCTCATTAATTTTCGCCTGTCGCATCTTTTCCACCTTGTCTAATAAATATTTCTCGCGGTCTTCAATAGCCTGCGCGTAGCAACGCATCGCCTTCCTTATTTTCATATTAGCCTCAGCGGTTTCCTTCTCGAACGCCTTTGACATGGCTACCGCACGATCTATAGCAGTCTTGATCGCTTTCGTTCCCGTTTTGGTATCTTCTATGGCCCTTAAAACACCGACACGGCACATGTCAAGCGCGCCTTTGATGGGCGTATAACAATGATCTTTATGGACCCACAGCGTACACTCCTGGCAAATGAAGACAACGCAAGCCTCGCAGTAAAACCTGACAGGGTCGCCGTGGAGTTCGCAGTACACTTCCTTCTCGTTGTTGACAGAGTTGGGCCGGACACCTATGGGCGATATCTGGTGGATGGGAAGCAGGGTGTGCTCTCTGAGCTGGCAATCAGAGGTAACGTTGTGGCAGCACTCATGGCAGAATAGGTCGTTGCACTCCAGGCACCGCGTTGTGGGCGTGCGCTCCTCGCAGCGGAAACACGTTATAGAAACGCTTGAGGATGTCCCGGGAGAGCCGCTCGAGTTGTCCTCTTTGGAGTGATGTTGGTTGTTATTGTTGGACGTAGAGTTGTACTCACGGCTGATAGGTCCAAGGGGGTTCTGGAGGGTGCTACTGCAGGAGGGCAGCGCCCAGATGTCATAGGGCATGGAGGATGCGGAGGTGGCGGGGTGGAGGTTGGGCTTGTTCATATTCTCAAGCAGGTTGCAGATAATGTGCGTCATGGCAAGGGGGTCCTCCTGGTCAGGGTGCGCGGCTGCCGCGCCCGCGCCAGCGCCCGACGCGTTCGGCAAGCTCGCGCCCAGCGCCTGCGTCATGTTCGCGAATGACGTCATTGCGCCCAGCACGTCACGGCATTAGACCTGCAAGACATACAGGATAACACTTGAGCACAATTCTCTTTACATGGCTACGTTTGTTTTGGGACGCATTTCATGTTTATATTTGAATAACTAATATGTTTTTATGCTCAGAGGTCAAAAGGCGATTGTTACGATTATGATTAATGTTTGCGTTTACTACACTACTTCAGAGACGGAACTATTCACTATTATCACGTATTTCAAATAATTAGTTTACCTAAGTGCCCGATACATATTTTATAAGTCTCAAACAAGAATCAATACAAAAGTAAGCGTTTAAAGAAACTTCACGCGACCAATTGAGAATGAGAACACAGTGTCACTTTACACTTACACGATCAACAAAAATAACTAGTTCAAGTCGCAACGACTGTCAACTTATCACTCCAACACCGGCATTACACAAGAATGTAACTCGTAACAAACAAAACTGTTTACTAACTACAACATATTTAAAAAAATGGTGCGTGTGCGTGTCAGCCGGACGGCTGTAATGGATGCACTGTGCCACACCATAAAGTGCAGTTTGCGAAAAAAATCTATCCCAAATCTTTTGTGCGCTCCCTACCACTACCCCTCGCTCGTAGGTAGCGACCCTAAAGGGAGACGCACGCACAATTGCGCGCGGTAGAGCGGGACCGCGATACAGAATGTCGCATTCCAAAATTTTCCATAATATAGATAAAGAGCGTTTACTATGATTAGGGTTGCCGACAGCGAGTTCTATTTGATTATTGTATTGCAGCAGTCGCAAGTTTTTGCTTCTTCAATTTATTTTTATAGTAGCATATTCTTGTCTTTTTATTAAATGTTGGTCCTTCAAGTATTGATAATATTTCGAATGTTTTTGAAAAATATTCGGCAATGTTTAAACACTTGAAAATAGCGTTGCAAGGAGCTTGTTAACAGGGAGGGAAGTAACTTAAATAAATTAAAAAATAAAATGCATTGACCGTGGTCATGGTCAAGCGTCTTACAACAATGAAACACTGTCAACCCTGGCAGCATTAACTACATTATTGATGGGAGGCAATCCCACATTTCACGTCCGCGTGTGACAGGGAAGCAGGATGCGTCTATACCGCAGCGAGAGAAAGATGGAAGAATCGAGATTTTGTATTTTGGGTAGCATGTGCGGGCTACGTGACCTTGGGATAGCTGGGGACTTGAGGCAGGTCCGTAGGGCCAGGCCGCCATCTTCGCCCCCGCGTTGCTCGGAGGGTGCCAAAAATCGATGCTAGCGCCCTTATCCGAGGGTGCTAGCACTGGCATCTAATGCCGGAATACATATCTAAAAAGCTAACATGATTTCGTCTATCGATCCGTAGGTTTGTAATGAAGTAGCTGATACGGGAATTGTGACTCAAACAGGGGATTGTTTTCAATAAGTTTAACTGTGCTTGTATATGTTTTTATTTAACGTATTATTTTTAGAAGCCCCTTATAAAACAAAATAAATAGGTATCAATAGTACAATCAAATATGAAAATTGGACAATTATGATATCTATTGCACTAATATTTTACGTGTAAGGTTTAAGTTAGTTTAAGCATTGTAAAATATGTTACTTCATTTGGGTCTGAACTTTTCAGGCCTCTTTTACGCCTTAGGAGCGTACTCGTATCTCTGGAAAGTACTTTCTTAGCAATCTACATCCTGTAACAAGATATATGGTTCAAGTTTCTTATTCCTAATGATCAGTATTTTGGGCTGCGCGTTGTCTGGCAATCGTAACAGCAGCAGCAATATAACAATTGTATAGAAGATAAAAAACCGTCTGACTATTATTTATTTATCAACGCGCAGCCCAAACGCTTGGATCTAGAAAATTAAAAATCCTCAAAACTTGTTGACCAATGATAAGACTACGTTTCCGAAACATCCACGAGAGCGACCGCAGACAAAAGTAATCAGTTAATTCATTAGTTAAATTCCTCGTATTTACGAAACGGCTGGGCTCTATCTGAAGATTCAAAGCATCAAAATTAAACCATGACTAAATCCCTAAGATGCTATTTCTTACTCAATATTTAACATGTGGAGAATTGGAGGTAAACCAACACAAATATGAATAACAATAGCAAACCAACTGTGATTAGGGAAATGCCGGCACGGGCTGCGGGCAAACAGCATTACCATATGGGTGACGAAGACCGGGTAATTAGGGCCCGTGCGTCATACTGTGACAATATGAACATATTCCTCTGGGTGTACAACCTATACTAGTGGCCCAATGATAGCGTTTATCACTAGATTAATATATGATATTGATAAAACATCCATCACTCTCGCACTTATATACTTGTCAGAGAGTGAGGGTTGTTTTATCCTTTACCTATCGCGTGATAAACGTTACTACCATAGGACCGCTGATCATCAGTCCAAATTGTGGGAGGCCTACCCTCACTGCGAGCCATGTACTAAGATAGTAGCATTCGAGGATTCGTCGGTTCCATCGCCATCAGTTTTCTACGACCAATATGGCCCCGCCCACTGCCGCTTTAGTTTCAGTAATTCTTCGTGCGTGCTTCATGCTCAATATCACTCAAGGAGCAATGGAAAGAGTTACGCTCGAAGTACCTCTGCGATATCTAATTAACAATGAGGAGATTCAAAGAAGAAACATGGTATCTGACATAGCACGAACGTACGCGTGTTGTTTAACATATTTCAGATCCGGAATAAAATGCGTCACCGCGGTCTTTCCGGCAGTGGTGAATGGTAAATAAACTACTTACTTAGAATTTGAACGTTGTTATCAATTTTCATTGTAAGCTTTGTTATCGTGTTATCGGGTTCAAAACAATAATGAAAATCTCATTAAGTCCAAAGCGATGTTTGAACCGAATACAAATGTATTTTTTTTCATGTTACATAAAATATAATAGAATAGTCTTAATTACTTTAAGAATTACAAATTACAATTGTTACAACTATATAAATGTTATGCTTACGTACTAGTTCGTACCTAAAGAAATAACAAAGACAAGAGTATGTTATTACTAGTCGTATCTGGAAGACTAAATAGCCTAAAAGGCAATAATAGGGAATAAGCATGAATTTAAAATTTTCCTTTATTATTCATGTAATAAACAGTAGATACAAATATTTTTTCGAATAACTGTAAAAATAACCAAGATATAAGCCATTAAACATTTCATTCTATCTTTTTCTAGCTAAACAGAATTTAATATGGGATTTAAAATGGCCGGAGTGCACTATGACGTAACAGTAAATGTCGGAGCTCTCTGTCAAATCGCTGTCTAATTGGAACTTTAAAATGCCTATGTCATGCGTATTTCTTGGCCGATTTTATTTTTATTTCACTTTTTGAAATCGTTAATACGGCATTTTGATATTTTATTAAGAAAATCAACAAAACAAATTTCATGCATGTACATGCATTTTACTGCACTGACAGAAACTGGATAAGGAAGCAATTGTCTTTAATCTCACCTACTGGAGCAAGCTTACCTAGATAGTGCCTTTTCCCTCTCGTTTTGAAGAGATCTAAGTTATCGGAACAATTCCGGGCAAAACTAATAAATTTAGGTATATTTTTAATTATTGATTAACTTAGATTCGCTTCAGTGATTAGATTTTTACAGGTATCCTGACCTGACATATTGATTTTATATAATATTGTGGTATTTCATATCTATTGAATTTAACATTGCATTTGCATGGTGAAACCGTTTTTTGGAATATGGATTCAATTGACCGATGGTATAAATGGTACTGTAATCGGGTATATCGTCATACGATTTCTGAATATACAATTGGATTTATAAACTTGCAAGTCGATCTCAAGTAAGATGGAGTCTCTATAGCCCGATATGAAATGTTTCTTATCTTACTCGGCCCCCGTTATCTATCATCACGCACCGAAATCACATTGTAAGTATGTAAGCTGCAGAGGTTGTAGAAAACAATGCGTGAGGTTAAAAAGGATTTTTACTTTTCTCCTAAATCGTACAAGTTTCTGTCAAAAAAACATTTTTGTGACAAGCTTTTATAGCTAACTGTACTTTTCCTTGAACATCCATCAACTAATCACCGAGACGATTCTAGAGAGCACAAACTCGGTAGGATTCTCGGTTTATCACATAGTTCCACACCTGCCTGCTCCATCATCAGATCAGCTCGATGGTATCATACTATTGCATTGTCACCGAACTTACATAAGTATGCAAAATTTTAGCTCAATCGGAAACCGGGAAGTGGATCAAATTTAACTTGCAAGATTTGATTACAGACCGACAGACAGACAACGGGACGGATGAAAGTAAATAAAAGCTTGTAATAATAGCCCAATAAAACAGGACAGTGTCTAAACAAGCGTAATCATTATTACTCTGTAACTCAAATCCTGACTGTAAAATATAATAGCCTACACTATATGTTCTATACATGTTCCAGATCACAAGGTCAAAATATATTGGTCCGTCAAGCAGGTTGTCAAAACAGACTCACGAATATGAAGCCAAGGACGAGACCTGTGAAAACGAGTAGTTTATACGTGTCTGGGGGTCATATTATATTAGCGACGAGTCTGTCAGCGCTGCATTCGCCGCTGAAGCACATTTTGTGAATGCTATAGTAGGACGAATCTGACGAAAGCTTGAGCACGCTCTACAACCTATACGATTTCATGTATTCTGACGTCGTTATTTAAATTAATTTATTGCAGGCATCTATGGCCCATAGATAAATACCTTACAAACTAACATACATATTAAATTAAATCATAATTAATTAACTTATTACTTATTTTACATAATAAAAAGACTGTTTGACACATGCATCTTACAACAGTCAAGCCTGTCCGTCATAGAACGCAGGATCGGGTTGGGTGGGGCTGGCCCGTATCCGGCGCACCAGGGATGTGCATCGTTTGCGCATAGTCGTATAAAAGCGATATATACGCGCTTGAGCAAACATCCCAGATGCGCTACAGAAGCGAGGCAGCCCCACCAGCACCTTAAGGTGCGTCCACATTTGTATCATTTGCCCGTATCAGATCATCGTCGCGTGGCATGATCGCGTGTCACGATCACGCGTTTGGACGTTGCGCCGATCAGATCGCTCGAAATCCCTATTGCTACGCGTATCAAATACTCCGATCGGACGAGCGCGCCATGATCGCGACTGTGCGACGTCCACACTAGCGATCATGACACGCGATCATGCTACGCGGTTATAATACGCCGCGATCCATCTCGAGTCGGTTTTTGCCCGATCATCTTCTGTGTTGTCCATTGCAGCTACGCGTGAAAGAGATGGCCGAGAGGCGTGGCTTGAGTCGCTGGCGCAGGTGTGTTACGGCGAATTTCCAAAGTACTGCCATTTTTAGTTGCTACGCGCGCGGTGCCGCCGACGCATGGGCGCTGCTGTCCACGCTGGTGCTCGGCGCTTGCGGCTTATCAGCTGTCGTGATAATGATCTTCAAGTTTCTGCACGGGTGTTAACCAATTTGATGTGCGATCGCAGAGTGCAACAGTTTTACACGGAACACAACGCTACTACATAAGAACGATCACGCGAAAAATGATGATCGGCGAAATGCCAAAATGATTGGAGCAGTGAAACGATACGGCTAGCGTCCAAACTGCAGCATGCAAAATGATCGGTGCGGTGATCGGATACGGTGATACGCTACGGCTTAGTGTGGACGCGTTTCTTGACGCGGCGGCGCAAATGATACGGAATGCCGACAGTGAGCGTCCAAGCAGCGCGATACGCCGTCATGCCACGGGACGATGATCGGATACGAGCAAATGATACAAGTGTGGACGCACCTTTAAGATTAGTCTTGTTTGAGGGAGTACTTATAATATTCTGGAGCCAGTATTTTAAAGAGCTTTTTTTCCGCAACAGATGGCGCGTTATGGTTAACAAAGCCGACCCCGTGTAACTGGAAAGAGTTGTTTTTTCTTTTCAAAGCTTTAATGAGGACCATTAAAACAATAGGACTGTCAATTGCCAGACTTTGATCGTGTCCTGATTGCAAGGAGATATTCTAGAAAAAAATAGATTTTAACGATGTTATTAATTGAACAAAGAAACATACTGAAATGACAATTAGTTAGTAAATATGTAAATCGTAACATTTAAATACTGTGTCACGCTTGCAAAGTTGAATAATTGTAAATAGTCATTCTTATACATATATGGCGTTGTAAATATTGGTGAACGGATTTTTGTATGGACATTGAAAGTCCTCTTGTTTTATGGTTCTCGGCTTTAATATGTGTTTAAAGTAGTGACGATTAACCTCAAGTGGTCACTATCATCAGCCGTGAGATTACGAGGAAGAAAGAAGGCTAATTTAATTTGTATCGACTACTATTTCAACTATTTTTTCTATAGTCATAGTCAAGTAGAGCAGGTGACATGAGTTTATTTTTGAAATATCGATTGCAAGAGAATAGAAACAAACAGCTCGTGGGAACTCCACATATGTCTAATTTGTAGTCCTATTTAACTGTTCCAGTTTAGAATTTTTAAGTACAGTATAGTAAGTAATGACAGTAATAACCACAAAAAGCTAAATCAACTTTAGCACAATACATGGTTCATATGGGAAAATATTAAAAAATTAATTTAAAGTGACCGAAGTATGTCCCGAACGGTCATCTTTCTCACAAGTTTTTGTATAACATAGGCTAATATTTTCTTCTGTTTCCGCGATTATTACTCATTTAAATAAAATAATTTAACGGATTATATCGCGTATAGTATCTCATTTGAGTTCCCGACGTTTCGTAAGCTTTTCAGCTTTCCATGGCAACGGGTTGTCAACCCGTGACCATGGAAAGTTGAAAAGCTTCCGAAACTGTAAAACCGTTAAATTGTTTTATTGAAATAACTTGGACTGTTAAGAGCGTTTATACCCGCAAAACTGGCAACGTCGCATATTTTTTCGTTTTGCTTCATTATTTATTATTTTGTGGCATTTGAATGAAACTTAAAGGTATGTTCAATACATACATTTTCTATGTATATATATAAAGCAAAGGAAATACTACTAAATTCTAAACTTCAGAAAGGTAATGTCGCTAGAGGTCTTTAGCAGTGCGTCAGGAACAGGTTGTTGTTTGATCCAGCTTAGTAGGTAGGTACCTTATGAACTAAGGTTATGCTTCACAATTACCAAGACCTTTAAGAGCATTTACAGTATGATATTACTCGAGTACAACCACTTTCTAAAACACACTCAATATGCATAATGTAAATCAATCAAAGACTGAAACTCTTTTGCTGCGACTTTTTCACTGCAGCATAGTTTAATCGAGCTTAGTACTTTAAGAGAACACGTACAGTCAACAGCAAAAGTAGATGATCATTTGAGTACTTTGTCGCACTGACGTAATAATACTGTGACAACTGCGGTGCGTTAAGGTAGTGAAAGTGACAAGGAACTAAAATGTTCTTTCGCTGTTGACAATATTCTTAACGATACGAAAAAATTAGCAAGTCCATACATAGAGGTTAATCATTCGCCTTTCACCTTGTGATTTCATTTCCTTCGTGTAATAGATCACAGTATCTTGAAGTATGCAACGAGGCGAGTACTAAACTCTAAAAATTACCAAATCAATCTCTGACGTCACTCACTCGTCTTTTCAGTCCATTCATTTCCTTCGTTTAATCGAGCTTAGTATCTTCAAGGAACACTACGGGAGTACTAAAGTCTAAACATTACAAAGTCTATTTCTGAAGTCAGTCACTCCTCTTTTCAGTGCTTTCATTTCCTTCGTGTAATCGAGCTTAGTATCTTGATAGCTACGGGAGTACTAAATTCTTAAACATTACCAAATCAATCTCTGACATCAGTCACGCGTCTTTTCAGTACCGTTTGGCTTTTATTTCCTTCGGTTAATCGAGCTTATAGTATCTTGAATAGCTACGCGAGTACTAAACTCTGAATATTACCAAGTCAATCTCTGGCGTCAGTCACTCATCTTTTCAGTGCCTTTTGGCTTTCCTTTCCTTCGTTTAATCGAGCTTAGTATCTTGAAGATGAGGCTACGCGAGTACTAAACTCTAAGCATTACCAAGTCAATCTCTAGAGGTTAGTCACTCGTCTTTCGCAGCGCATTGTGGCGTGGCAAAAACGGGCGAGCCTCAGTTTTTGCACACACAATGGCCGGTGCACCCCGCTGCCTGCAGCCCTTCGCCACGCAGGTACTCAAACTTCAAGGGTAATGCACCCGTTACACGTTTCCCAGAGTTGCTCATGTTGTATTTTTTCTCGATAGTGTACGCTTGGACTCAGAATGCACAAATAGTTTATTTTTAAGTAGCGTTGATTTTCAAAGTGTTGTTTTATTAAATTAAAAAGTTAGCCGTCAAAATTATGACTTTTTTAAATTACTAATCCATAAATGTAAAAATGTATACAGTCGAGGACACTGCACTTCTCGATATGATAATAATCATATTAATATTAATCATATCGAGGTTTAAAAAACAAAACTTAAAAATAAACTATTTGTACATTCTGAGTCCAAATAAAGTACACTACCGAGAAAAAATAAATTATAAACACCTCTGGAAAACTTAATGTTCCCAATTACTTTGATTTGAAGCGTACCGAAAAAAAAAGCAAATTAAAATGAAAAAGAAAAAAAAAACGGGTCGGTAAAATACCGTCATATTTCCTAAAATAGTTTTTTAATCCTGTCATGATTTTTATTTCATTTTATATCTAAACTACAAAAAAACCGGCTTGAGCATGTCGGACAATGCTCAATGTAGGGTTCCGCAGCCGTTCATACAAAAAAATGCACTACAGATGAAAAAATACGAGAGAAATATGAAAAAGTGCACTAGCAAAAAAGCGTATCTCCACGGCACTTACGTCCTTTTGCTCAGAAGCGCAGCGCAGGAAGATGACACAATTTATGCTACTTTCGGAGCGATTACTTCGGAAAATATTCACTAAATCATTTTTTTTAAACTCAGTCTAAAATAAAAACTGTCGAAATATGTGCCACACAATGATTTTTTTTTTTGTTTTTTCAGTTTCAGTTACATGTATAGAGTGACACCTCTAGAAATATATTTTTTGATAATTAACTATCAAAGTAAGTAACGGCTCATACAAGACACCACTACTCCAAATCTCATCAATATAGGTACATCATGTAGTTTTTGAGTAAAATGCTGATGACATACGGACGGAGGGACATGATGAAACTACATATAGGGGTTCCGTTTTTGCCATTTTGGCTACGGAACAGACACAGTTCAAAATTTTTTTTCAGGTATAAATTGGACTCGTAAAAACCTATGAAAAGAGACGATATCAAAAAATCGACATTTTTGTATATTCATATTTTGCTAAAACAATTGGGTATTGCGAAAGATAGTAAATTATGTAAATAACACTAGTGTAAAAATAAAAAAATAAACTTGCCGTTATTTAAATATGGTTGACCCGAAATTGTTGTCCTCGAGTGTACTTACTAATGTTATAAATGTGTAAGTGTGAAGTTTCTTACTCAATAACACGTAAACTGTTATACAGATTTAGACAAAACTAGATTTCCTTCAAAAAATTCAACTGACCGTATCATCAATCTACCAAATTCCAGCGGGGATGTAATAGTAAACCATATTTCATATTAATCTTAATGTATTTCAGACGTGACCTCACTGGTAATTGGTAATCATTGCTTAGTTACAAGCAGTTATAACGTCTATTAAATACGTTAATAGTGCTTAATGTAATCTGGAAATTAAATCTCACCCCGAATGCCAATAGTGAGTAATATTGTATGTTTACCGAAACTATTATGTTAACCTTGCACAATGTTGTTTGTTATCTTATATGTAGTTAATTGAAGTACTACAACATATATTTACGTCTTACTGATTACTGATGTACCGACGGAAAGATTCCAAAATTGCGAAACTTTCCGAGTGGAAAGGTTTAGGTATTGTTTTCAAAGTTTCCTATGGCAAATTTCCCAAGATGGAAAGCATCATTAAATTCTTATGAAAATCCTCAGTATTTTTTTGGAAATTTTCCGTAAACAGCATAATACACTGCTCAAATGTATGTTTGGCATAAAAAGTAAATGCGGTTTTCCGAAATTAGAATTTGACAGTTACATTAGACAGTTATCAGGGACTATCAAAATAGATATCAGGGACAATATAACACAAATCTACCTAGTTCCACACTAAGCAAAACTTGTACTATGGGTACTAGGAGACGATATACATAATAATATAAATAAATTATAATACCTAATCAAATACATAAACATTCGTGCTCATCACACAAACACTTGCCCTGGCCGGGATTTGAACCCGGGACTACCAGCTTCGTAAGACATGTTGCCTGGAGTCAAAAATGGAGGACAGTTCATAATTCGTCGGCTATATTTGTTGATTTTTTTACGTATGTTCACCGATATCTCCGCCAGTACAACAATTTTCAAAATTATTTTTTATCCGAAAGAGTATAAGGTGGCCCCATTGTCCCCGAGTCTGGATCTGATGATGGGATCTCAGGGAGATCGAGGGTAACTCTCAAATGTTATACCGATAGACAGAGGCAATTTATATACATATTTTATTATTTAAAAAAACAAGTCAAGCATTTTCATTCAGACAGTATAAATTGGTGAAGTGGAAGTGGCGAAGAAGACCACAGACCCCAGAAGGCCACCGAAACTTCTCAATGATAAGTCATTTACGGGTGGCGATAAGATATGTATCTCGATTTAGATAGCTAAGTGACTTTATAGTCCCAAAGTTCCTGAAGGGAATGGTACGTCGAACTGATTTGATGATAGAGCCGGAAGGTGGGCTATAAAATATAGCCTACCTTCCATAGATAAAATAACCAAGTAATATAGTTTTTCCAAGGTACTTACAACTAACTTTTTTTCAATTAAATCTATGCAATCAATTTTATATCTTGGAGTTTATGCCAACCGTGTAACAAAAATCATCAATTTGAACATTTCGCAAATTCTTTGAAGAAACTACGAGTATGTTACGCAGTTGTTTTTGACTTTTTAGTGCATTTTTAACTCGGTTTTATTTTTTGTTATTTATTATTACATAACTAATTACTTGTAACTGAAACGACATAGTTATGAATGACATATTTACTTACTGGTGCCACATATATTTTTATTTTTGTCGATAGAACTATATGTACCTAATCCATTCGGTACAAGTGAATTTTGTTTCCTTCACAAGTGAGGATACATATATTACGGTATATATTTATGAGTGACGACTACCGCTCATTATGACCAGACGAGTGATACAAAGGTATAGTTCTGGTAGAGCAGGAACCGGAAACCCCGTTCATTTGATTAAGCCGTTCGATGCGGTAACCCATTCGGATAAGCTAATTATTTCGGTAGCCCGTGCATAGTTTAAACATTTCTAAAATTATAAGGGTGCCTACCTGAGGACATCTTTTAAACCTTTATTTCTGTATGCTTTGTACTAACCCTTTATTTCATACTGTATATCCGAATATACATAGTCTTCTACCATTTTTTTGAAATTTTTATTTATTTAAAATTTTTAAATCTATTGAATGGCAACGTGGCTTGAATTGTGGTTTTCTTTTCGTTTTGCGAAATAAAGGGTTTCAAATAGATCTATGATAGTCTCTCAGAGGTCTAAATTCCCACATGTTTTTCTATTCGCAAACTTTGAGAAGGACGGCCGCGCAGTAATGTAAGTGTATGCCCTGCTACCTGCCGCAGCCTCCAAGACCGGTGCATCCTCGGAGCCGATGTTTTTGTTTCCAGCCTTTTGTTAATCACTGTAATAACATCGTAATTTCTAACAAAAGAAACCCTAAATCGGAAACGGACATTTAAAGAAAACCTGGAAATGTTTAGTACCTGTTGGCTGTCTGTTTTATTTTAGGCCGTTTAAGTGAGCTCAATACTCGCACAACATGGTATTTAAAATTATAAAAGTTAATAGCTTTCTACTTTGTCGTAGTAATAATATGGTTACAATAAAAAAACAGGCCGAAATACGACAAAAACTTTATATAGCTTTAATTCTGACAATACACGAAATGTTACCTGATAAGGCGAATGCTGAATAAAGCTTTCCCTGAAGGTCTGTTTCTCCAAAACGGATAGATCAAATGCTTTAAAAAACCAGCCAAGTACGAATCGGACTTGCGACCGAGGGTTCCATACAAATTTGTAGGTACTTATCACAGGCGTGGCGTCAGGAAAATTACAAGAGAAGCCGAAGCGTATTTATTTACTCATATTTAAAGAAAAAGGTGGTGTTAAGCTTTTCCTTGGGCAACCCGGTGGGAATCGGTTTATATGGACGCCACACCACTGGTATCTATGTAGATAGACCTGTATTATAAAGATAGATACATAGTTCCATGAATGCATATGCGAAAATTCTCAGACTCTCATACCTAAGTGTCTATGTGAGTGCTATCGTATATGAGGGCTTTCTCTAGGAGCTTCCCCCTACGGGATAACAAGTCGTGGACCAATAAACACCAAGTTATTATCAAGTTAGTATTTGCCCGCGCCAGGTTCCGAGACTTCAGTACACCAAGAGACGTATAGCAATAGCACAAATTGTATAAACAAGACAAGAAAGTACAGTTTAGGAAATATTTTTAGGCCGTCTATTAATAACGATTATACTGCTAATTATTTAGGACAAAAAGAGATCAGTATAAAAATTATAAACGCCTAAATAACCTATGTACAAATTATAACAATGTTGAACCAAATTGTTTTTGAGTTTTGAAGTTGGAAGCCAGTACAGATGTTTAAATACAACCCGTGGCCATTATCCGTCGACACATCACGCCTCGTTGTAGGGAGTTAATCAGCAACAAAACGACTACAGTCTTTATACTGACTGCGTTAATAGTTCCGGAATCAAATCATATGAATATAGGACCGGATCGTCAAAGAATTGCGGAAGCAACGGCCGTTTAGACTTTTCATACATTTTCCGAAAATTCACATTCGCTCAAACAATGGGTTAGAATCATTTAATAATCGCAACCTGAACGATTATACTGCTAATTATTTAGGACAAAAAGAGATCAGTATAAAAATTATAAACGCCTAAATAACCTATGTACAAATTATAACAATGTTGAACCAAATTGTTTTTGAGTTTTGAAGTTGGAAGCCAGTACAGATGTTTAAATACAACCCGTGGCCATTATCCGTTAGAATCATTTAATAATCGCAACCTGACTGCTCTATTTCTGCGGCTGGCGCCTCGTAATGCAGAGCGTAGTTTTACACTCAAATACCCTAACAAAATAATAGGGCGGGCTGTTCTACTTCAAAATATCGTATCTTGATAGAGAAAACGGGTCATTTAGGACGTTTTGTCAAGGGCAGTTGGGAGCAGGCTTTATTGGTATAAATAATTGCGGCGTACCCGAGGGGGAGCGAGGGCGCACGCGCGGTCTCACGGTCTACTGGGGGAGCTCCGCGAGTTTTCCGCTCCGCGTGGAATCTTCCAGGCTCCAAGTTGTAGGCATGGCATTTGGTTGACTATTATTTTGTATTGACGTCAGTCAAACTATACATAGTATATATACTCCCAAAATATACATAATAGCGATAATTGAGCATTGCTATCACGCCGTTA
Organism: Hedya salicella; assembly: GCA_905404275.2. Taxonomy (NCBI): domain Eukaryota; kingdom Metazoa; phylum Arthropoda; class Insecta; order Lepidoptera; family Tortricidae; genus Hedya; species Hedya salicella. The sequence goes on along the minus strand of FR990112.1, from coordinate 6,298,951 downwards.
AGATAAAATATAATAACACCTAAATTTGACCAAATTATCTTTCCTAAGCCATAGAACATTCTAGCCTCTAATTCCTCTAATTTTGAGGAGCCGATTGAAGACAATATTATATTTATTTTTATTATTTATTTTCAATAGAAAACCACAATGCTTATACTAATACTATATCACATTAAGTGACTTCACTTACATAAGGTACCTACTACATTCCTATTTCCTTAGTTGCTTCGGTTTGGCAAACTATTTTACTAACCGACTTCCAAAAAAGGAGGAGGTTATATGTTCGATAGTTTGTATTTTTTTTTATGTATGTTCACCGATTACTCCGCCAATTGTGGACCGATTTTAAAAATCCTTTTTTTATTATAAAGGATATACCTACTCCCGAGGTGGTCCCATTGCCACCAAGTTGGGATCTGATGATGGGATCCCAGGGAAATCGAGGGCAATACTCAAATTTTATAGGCACTTATAGCGTTTAAAAGCTATTTAAGTATTTGCATATGGTAGTCATTGTCTCATCATGCTGAGCTGATGACGGAAGATACAACTCCTTAATAGTTAAGAGTTAGAGGATAATTCTTAAAAAAATCATCTATTATAGGTAGATACGTTAAGACTGTTAGTCATATTCTTTTTAGTGTGTCCCTGAAGTATTCTCCTTATCACCAAGTCATGATTAGATGATGGAATACCAGGGAAATCGAGAGAAACCCTCGAATATTATAGGCACTAACAATTTTTTGTATATGTTTTTCTAAAGTTATCAGTTGTTTTCCTCTGGTTGTCATCATTTCATGCTAAGCTGATGATGGAAGGTACAATAAACTAACCAACTTTTACATTTCTTACTTCCAAAGACTCGAGATGCGTGCAAAGTGCCTCCTCAATCTTCCCATTCTGGGCTCTAAAAAATACTTTATATCACTACTAAAATCCATCACCAAAAAGAAAAAAACATTTTTTTTTAAATAAAGAAAGAACCGACTTCAAAATAAACTAAAAAGCCATAGATAATCTTTTATGTACGGTACGGATCACATTAGAATCACCTTCTGAAGTCGGTGCCAAACCTGAAGTAAATAAAGTTCTTTTTTCAACAAAAATACGAATTACTATGACTAAATATATTTGTAGGTAGATAATAACTCAAGGCTCGCCGCCGCGGTTCTTAATAGTAATAAATGAATGGTTTGGCACCGACTTCAAAAGGTGATTCTAATGTGATCCGTACCGTAAATAAAAGATTATTTATGGCTTTTTAGTTTATTTTGAAGCCGTTCCTTTTTATATTTTTTTTTTTTTCCTAAATCGATCGCGCTACCACAGTCACCACTATATTTTAGTAAGCATCGCATTATACATATAGTATTACTCGTGCTAAAGCGTTGGCATAAATTAAAAATGCAGAGAAGAATCATCATTTTAGAAATAAGTTTTTTTTTTTTGTATATACGCCCAACCAAACAAAAACTATCAAGATAATAAAACAAAACTCAGTATTAGGACTCTCCTGAGATAAGAACCCTTCATTCTTCATTTTCATTTCCTAATCAATAGCTCCATTCAGTTTCTAGACCTCGTTTTTAGTGTGCATAAGAGAGAGCGTAAAATTTACAAGTGAAGTCCATGTTGTTTAGTGCCTAGGTTGTTACTCATCCCACGATGCGTCATTACTTCCGTCGATATTGAAGGAATTACGTCGTTTTCAAGATACACGATACTCCGTAACACGCAGTACGTTGTCTAGAGTCTAGACAGTTAAAAAATCTGCGACAATAACATTTACGGTAATTTGGATATTGCGCGCTACGAGATAGCCAAAAAATTTATTCGACATTGCGTTCAAGCTAAGCCTCCATAATACGTATTAAGAGTACCTGCTATAGATAGGAGGTACCTATATACTAACCTAGCAAACCCACGTTATCTTCTATTGTTATCATTATCTGTTAGTTATAACGATCTAATCAGCATGCTCTGTTAGTTATTAACAGCCGATTATACTTAACAAACCTACCGTTTGACACACCTAATCTGCTATTAACGCTAACATAGTATGGTGAAACTCATCCTTAGGGCGATTGCGCACTACAAGGAATTTTACTGTCCGGCATCCATTTTTTCTAGTGTGGTAAAATTCCTTGTAGTGCACAATCGCCCTTACTCCATGATTACGACCGATGAATAGTCATGAAATAAATGTTACTCTTTTCCATTGCAATGTTGATGGTAGTGGTTAAATTTCCAGATAAGACAAGACTAGTCATGGAGATTTTACGGAGGGACTTTAATCTTGACAATGATGCGATTTCGGGAATAAGTTGTTCAAGTCTTCAAACCATAAAAATGCCCCGGGTCTTAACCTCCTCTCCAAACTTGCGCATACAACGGTAGAGTGGCTAACGAAGGTACAACACATCCACCGGTGCCCCCGCCAAACCCAGGGTAATGTGGAGCACGGCTAAGCGTGATCCGAGGGGCGGCAGCCCGCATGCGCAAGCCTACACTGCCGGGGGCCGCGGGACTTAGCCTAATCCTCTACCTGCTTTTGGGTGATCTTTGATAAATAATAGATCAAAGCTTCCTGCTAAGCATCCAACAATTTTGCTCTTTATACATTTACTTGCATTTATCCGCAGCTTGGCTCGTATTACTGGTAGCTATGTAGCCTATGTTTTTCATTTCCTTAATATATAAAATTAATAATTGACAATAATAATTATACCTATGATGTGTTTTTGTCAATGACCTGATGTCTCCGTGCCAAGTTTGATCTAAATCCGTTCGAAGGTTAACAGTTATTTATCAATAACAATCTTCACACACTTTCACATCTGTACTAATAATAAATATATTATAAAGTTGTAAAAATGAAGTCTGTACATTGAAAATATTATATAAAAAAAAATTACACGGATTATTTGGAGGTCACTAAAACTAAGAATATTTTGTTTTTGATTTTTTTGTATGTTTTTATGTGTCGTTGTGGCTTCATCGCACCGAAACGGCTAAACGGATTTCAACTATTTTTGATAAACGGGTAGCTGGGTATCCCCAGATGGCTATATATTACTCGACTAAGCTGAAGAAAAAAAGAGGGTTATGATTTTTTTCTCCTCCACTGACAAAGTTGCAAATTTTGTAAAACTCAAAACCACAAATTTTTCGTGTATTATTTATTTAACGATTATACGTTTTTTGAAAGCTAATGTAACTATACAAATTTATGATTTTCCAACTTTTTTAAAATGCCCTCAAAGTGTTGCTATCATAAAATATGAACATGGTAATCTCATGATAATATGCGGCAATTTAGCATCAACATACCCATACTGTTTTGTATCTATTGATACAAGAATGATGCAACTAATTTACCAGTTTCACTTCAGACGCTTTTGTTTATTAAACAGAGCTGGTAATGCATTGTATAAATACAATGAAACTAGGTCATACATAAGCATAATTATAAATGTAAAACTGGTTTTAAAACTTTAGATGACAATACAATTTATGTGGCATCACATTCATGTGTAAAACCTTTTTAATTATCAGATTTAAAAAAAAAACAGAGGCTCTTAAATTAACTCTATGTTACACTATGCTACTACATAACAATAGGCATAAAAAAATATGTTTCTATGCCTGTAATTAAATACAGTATCTTAATTAACTATTTATGTTTTTCTTGTTGAATATGTACATAAAAATATCAAATTAGACAAAATTAATCAACCCTATTAAAAGAAGAAGATTGTTTAGTGTGCATTTTTTTATTTAAATAAATTGCTGATGTATTTTTGTAAATAGAGCCTTGGCATAAGGCTGTGTCGTTTTTTTTGTAACTTCCTATCCCCATTTAACCCCATTAGGATATACTTTAAAATTATCTTTTTTAATGTCCACCAAATAAAGAAAGATATGGGAAATCAAGATGTATCTTCCTCAGCGTATGCTTCATGTTCAATATGGATAAGAAAGACAGTGTCTCATGTGCTTAGTTGTGATTTCTAGTATTTAAATTATGATTACACGCCACATATGGTCTCACCGGAAGATCAGTGCAGGCTCCCGAGCCAGCATTATGCTGAGGTAGGACCATTTCGGGGCATAGTTTTAGTTTTTTTTTTGTAATTTGTTATTTGTTTATTTTTTTGGCTTGTATAATATGCGTCTGAATAAATCTATTTTCTTTCTTTCTTTCTAATAGATTAGATTACTTTATTCCATAATATAAATTTCATTTTAGTCAATTTACATGAATTTAAGTTATGATCGTCAAATATAGAGAATATTAAAATCATAATATGTACTCCACTTCAAGGAATAGAATGTCATGGATGAAAAAGGTACATGTATAATCAATAAAATAAACACCCACTTCCATCCACAAAGCCAAACCCCCGAGATCCACCTGATTTATCAACACCACCTCACTACGACTAATAGGGTTCTCAGGGCTATCAATGTCCTTTCAGCAAGGGCAATTGACAGCCCTCTGGACATGCTAACCACCAAGAGTGATTTGGGACAATTATTTTATTTTTATTAATTTTTAAGCTTAGTTTTTAGTATTAATTTTAAGATTTACCTACTCTGCTTGCAAAACAAAGAAGATAACCGTGTAAGGGAACAAAAAATGCCCCTCACAGTATTAGCCAATGAATATATCCTATGTATTCGTCATAATGCTAGTTATTAATCTGCCAAGTTTTATGTCATTAAGTTTTATGTTTAATTATTGTCAGTTACCATGAAATGTCACTTTAAAGTTTTTTTAACTTTTCTAAATATCTTATAAACTACTGGTCCGTTTCTTTTGTGATTAACGTATATTGTTAATGGCTTGACGATGAATCGTAAAAAACTTGACGTCTGTCTGTAGGTCAACACTAACTTGGTCATTTTTGATGTCAAATATGTCAAACATTTTTTTTTGACACTTGCGACTCAGCGACACCAACCATTTTTTTTACACTAATGTGACATCTCTTTCCGTACAAATATATATTTGTCTCAAATCAATTGGCGTGGAGCTACATGGTGATTTTTTTAATAAACTTTAGGTACCTAATCATATAAGAGCAGTATATACCTATTGAAAGAGGTTTCAATAAAAATATGATTGGTAGATTATTGAAAGAGGTTTGTTGCTAATACCTTTCATAGATAGCACAGTCGACTTCAATAACAGGTATCCATTTTTTTCACCTTATGAGTGATGTGGATGGATAGGTAACATCTTTTTGTAGTTGACTGTACCAATTACACTATGTCGGAAATTAATTATTTAAAAAAATATTAAAATAGCGTTATTGAAAAATACAGTTGATAGTGTACACAAATAATGCCATAATAAGTAGAAATCCTATAAGAATTCCAGAACAATGTCCTAAAAGTAATAAGCAGTGCTCTATATTTTATAAAAAAACAGAAGTCCGTGAATAGGTACTTGGATACAAAGATTCTCTAAACATACAAACAAAGACTTGAAATAAAACAAGACACAAACATGTTAGCCTCAGACCTGATTTACACATCATATTGTAAATTTTGGCTGCAAAGGAAGTCTCCTGAATATGAGCAAATTTAAGGATGTCACATTAGTGGATGTGCTTCCCGCCTGTCATTTATGCTAGAACAGATGGTTTAAGGCTGATCACAGACCGAAAGCACAAGTAAGAAAAATAAATATCTTGACATGACATTTCATGAACAATATGAACTAAAGAGTGGGGGCATGCATCAGGCTACAAGGTCTAGTAGCCCTGTCTTACACACCCCTGCGGACCTCTATTACGGTAGTGGTAATTACGCAATAAATAAATAATATCACTTTTGCACTTGCATACCTGTCAAAAGTAACAAGTGCTTTGTCATTTATTTATTGTGTGATACACAACCGTTATAGGCCTGCTGGTGGTGTATATCTCAACTTTAACAATATGTATAATTAGCTGCAGATGAAAATACTTAAGAAGTTTGGTCTATGGCTGACTAGCAAGTATGCAATTTTCATTAAATCAAAAGAAATTACAAATATGTAACGAAGTACATGGTCAAAATGTAAAAATTCACAACTATGTTAATGCAATAAACTTCATTAGAATTATTTTACTTGAAGCAAATGTTAATGTAGAAGTTTGTCAGACACACAAATAAAAATTAATAAGTATTTGATATTATTTAAAGCTGAATCAATATCAGAAGTTTATCCCACCATTTGCTTAAAGGATTTTTGTGAATATGATTATTTTATTACCCTCACACTGCATCATGCTGATTACTTGTGAAATTGATCGTCATTGCCGGTTAGGTTTCTCCGTGTTTATGCGCAATTTCACGTACTACGCAAACAGTTCAAAATACGCGAGATTATTATCAATAGTTTTGTCAAGACAAAGCATGATTTGCCGCAAGTTTCTCAAAGATGAAGTTCTTTTACTTCATGTAAATAACCAAGAGAGTGTAATGTTTTTAAAACCGTCGAATGTCCAAGAGATTAAAGTGAATCATTCTATGAATAGGTATATGTATGGCTACATACTCACCGCTGATATTACCTTAAAATGCACCACAAATACACGCCCAAATCACACAATAACTGTCACACAGTATTTACAATCCATTTGTCCGTTTAAATAGAATATCCTTTAAGTCCAGTAAGGATAATTTATTCACAATAATATGCCCGACAAAGCAGGTAGATTGCACAAAGATAGCTCTTACGATGATAGCCAACTTCAATTGCTTGTCATTGACTCCGTAAAGTTTATTGCACCGACTTCACATACCGCTGACCATCGCGATTGCTAATAGAACTTATTATTTCGCAATAACTCTTTATATTTATTTATTATCGTAAAACACCACGAAAACATCAGTCAGCAGTGGGGTGAATGAACGATCAATCAATGATTAATTCTTTTGTCTATGGTTAATTGACAACAACTTGACAGTAATAGGGATGTTCATTTATCGATCGATTGCAGTTGTATAAAAACAAGTTGTTTCTTTAAGGGCTTAAATAAACGAAATAAAAATAACGATTTATTGTTAAGCAATTATTTCATTTTATTATCACATTTTGTCATATTTTTGTATTTAGCAAGTACGCTTAGTAACTCCCTTACTATTTGAGCTACTATCAAAAACACCAACACCAAAAAAACTAAAAATCTTTTGACAGCTTTGTTTTGACATCCAAATAAATGACAGATTACACACTTTTCGCGCTCAAAACACGCGCCGGGCGCGTTACTACAAACTGTTCACAATAAATTGTTTGTTTAGTTTAGTGTTGAACATTTTTACAAAGGGAGTAAATACATTGATAACCGTTACAAGTGCTATTCAGTGTACTGATTCACCATGTCTACTCCATCTAAACGACCGTCGTCGCAAGCGTCCTCGGAGGCACCGACCCCGACACGCAGGACGCGGTCCTCGCAGCAAGTTGTCATACCAGAGACTCCTCAACGTGCTTCAGGGACGTCTTCCCAAGGTAGGTACTTAAATACAGTACAATATCGAGGCGGTATTTTTTACATTTTATTGTGTTACTTTAATTCTCCTAACCTAACTAGGGTTCCCAACCATACTGTTAAAAGCAGTATTATACTTTTTTTCGCTCTTTAAAACTTTTTACTGTTCTATGAAAAGAAATCTAAAAAAGTACTTCGCATGCCAGCAGCCACGAATCCAAAAAAATAATATCCAAACTTTAATATGATGCTAAATTGCGCAAGTAGCTTAAAAAGTATGTTTTTAAAACAGCAAATTTATAAAATATTATTTATTTTTCTAAAATTCTGTTAAATTTTAGTTCTTTGACCTCAATGATACTTTATTTTTCATACAAAAAAGTTGTGAGCCCTAAACCTCACACTTAATTTATGCCAAAGTAATAGATAGGTCCCAAAGTGAGTTTTGGCTACCTAAGTAGCTTTTACTAAACTGTTAACAGTTTTATGCTCATATAAAAGCAAATATTAAATTAATTTTGACAATAATATGAATTTGTATGTAGATGGGACCCCGGCCACTCCAAACCGCACCCCCGGCACTCCCCGGGGGACTCCCCGGACGCCCCGCATACCTGGCACGTCACCTGCTCGTGCTCTTCAGTCAAGTCCTCTTGGTGAGTATTTTTTTATGTGTTATCTACAATTGGGTATGGGCCTCTCCCCTATGACTCCCAATCAGATGCCTCCAACCAGCTGAGGAATTTGTCCAAAGTGTTACATGAATATATTATTGTATAGTGTAGGAATTATTATTTGGCCATCTGTTATTGATAATTGAACTGCTAATTACTAGAAGCTTACTATCCTAAAATGGTGTAAACAGTTGTCAACATGCACACAGGTGCCTTGGTATATAAAGTTTTATATGATGCCTATAGCTATTCAAATAATCAATAATTACAGAGTTTTAGTTGTTATTATTGAAACATTACGCCTGAAAGGAACAAAATTTGAGACAAGTATTCAACTATGTATGTGTGGGATTATCTACCCTCAGTGCACCCAAAATACTGTCATGTCATTAAATAAGTTTATGTAAAATTCCAGGGACAGACTTTGACATGAGTTCACCACTGAACTATGGCACTCCAAGTTCTCTCAGTACCCCGCGCTCCCTCATGCGAGGGGTCATGACCCCGGCCAGGCAGAGGGCAGACCTGCGAGGACATCAAGTGGGTCGCAATGTTCCAGCACCAACACCTACCAGAGGGGTAAGAAAACAACAACTTTCTAAGTATTTCTGTTTCTGATGACAGAAATGTCTATATGTGCAGTATTAGTAGTTTGGTTGTCTCAGTTTAAAAATGTATAATTTTAATGATTTGCACTCAGCCAGTAGTGGGACAAATATAGGCTGATGATGATAATCCATTCTCTTATTGTCCCTTGCACCACATAGGCTGAGGTAAATGGGAGAGTTTGGGCCACGCAGCCTAAATTGACTGTGCTCTCCAATGTCGAGTTAATAGCCTGCAACTTTATTATTAGAGGTTGCAGATACGGTTAGAGTTACTACTACAGCAGATGAACTGGGTGCTTATTTATTAATAACTAGAATGCACTGTAATGTTTCTTTATTATAAACTAGAAGATGCCCGTAACTTCGTTTGCGGAGGAGAAATAGTCATCATCCACTCGTATTTTCTATGGCATAGTCTGGTAAAAAGTATCCTATAACCATCTGGAGGTATCCAGCTACCCATGTATCAAAAATTGTTGAAATCTGTTTAGCCGATTTGGCGTGATGAAGCCACAACGACACATATAGACACTCAAAGATACTAAAAATCCAAAAAAATATTTTTCGTATTAGTGTAGTAGTAATCTATGTGGACATTGGAGTTTGATATTTAAATGGTTATAATAGCTTTTAGATTGGAACCCACAAAATAGAAACAACTGAATGCAGAAATACACCTATTATCACAACACAAAATGGGGGCTTAATTGCATATAAATATGATTTATTTAATTACCTTTCGTTGGTAAATATTCGACGTTTCGGATGTCGCGTTACGTCCATAGTCTCAATGGAACTGGAGAGGCGGGTATCAACATGTTGACGCGGGAGTTTTTCAATCCCCCAGTGCTTGGTCTTGATGATTGGGTTGAATGCTAAGGTTGTCATTAGACCCACAACACACTACACTCACGACATCTGGCGATTTATCGGATAATATTGAATATCGTTTTACTAATAACTGGATTCCACGAATATGAAAGTTTGAAACCCTCTTCCTGGTTGAAATTTCGGTGTTTCATGATTGAAATTAAAGACACCTATGTTCAACAATAGACGTTTATATAATTGATGTGGATGATGAAAATACATAGTAGGGCCCGAATTCTACGAGAGTGAAGCAGTAGGAGGCATAAATAAATAAAACTTTTGAACGTATTGGATATATCTTGATTCACATGATTGTTTAAACAATTTGAATTAAAACAATACAGAAACTCGGACACATTTAGGCACTAGTCCCACCGCCTGCGAGAAATCGAGCAACTATCGACTATTATCTCGTCCAACTCGCTCAAGAAACGCACAATAGATGTAGACTCATTAAAAGAGATACATATATGAGAGAGTTCTCGCCGGCAGTGTGAACAGCCAGCGATGAACTATTAATATATGTGTCTCTTGTACTCACACAGGATCTATATGTTTTGTTCGTTATTTGGGCGAGAAAATTGCCGATAGTTAATCGCTTCCTCGCCCATGGTGGGACCAGTCCCTTAGATTATAATAACGGTCAGTCACATCGTAAAAGTTGTGTACCGCTCGACATGTCTCGGTCTATTGTGAGCAACTTCATCTTGAGCTTAATCAGTGCCACTGTAAAGGGTTTTACGTGAGTAACCGTTATAATCTAAATTAGTTGAATAAGAGTGCTTTAGTAAAGTTTAGTCATCTGAAAGTTGGTCAGAAGTTGCATTACAGGTGCTTGGAGCCAGTTCACAATCCAGTACAAGACGGGTATCAGCATCATTTTTAAACATAATGATTTGTGTGAATTTACTTTGTCGAATGTTTTACGCAACGCTTTAGTTGAAGGGTCTTCTTTCTGGAAATAAAAAAAATGGTTTATCTAAATCACACATATTACAGATTATTTAAATATATATCAGGCTTATGACATAGGCCTAACAGAACAGAGATCAGAAGAGAGAAGAAAGAGCATTCACGACCGACATTTTTGAAGCGATACTCGCGTAGCCGATATCATGAGAAAATGCGTATGTAGCGAAACTACGAGCAGAGCGCCCGCCTAGCCTAGGGTTCCCGGTCGTGAATGTGTTAAAGCATTTACTTCGCCTACGTTACCGAGCGCTAAGTAGCATAATCGTCTGCTAAAGTCGCAAACCTAGTAACTCAATCGGATCAAATTTTACAAAAGGCACTAAAAGCTTAACTTACCAATTTACCTTACCTTAATTAAAAGTGCCAAAACATTATTGTGAAAAAAAAATGGAGAATTAGGTTTGCAACTTTAGCCGACGTTATGTTTTAATGATTGCTTCTCCATACAAATTCCCACCCCCTTTTCACTCCCTTAAGGGATGATTTCTGGGATAAAAAATATCCTATGTCCCTTCCATTCTCAAACTACTTCCATACCAAATGTCATCTAAATTTGTTCAGCTACCAAAGCGTGAAAAGGTAACAGACAGACTAATTGGTATTGAAAATGGGTGAGTTAAGTCATCAAAATGATAGAAACTTGGATTGGCTTGGTCTTAGCTATACAAGGTGATTTAGATTTCCGAGCTTCAAATGTAAGCAGTGCTTATTTACTAGAATCTGAAGGGAAACTGTTGTTTGAATCTCTCAGACACCTTAAAGGATAATCTGTAGCTTACATAAGTATGCCAAATTTTAGCTCAATCGGAAGCCAGGAAGTGGGTCATATTGACCTTGCATGATTTGATCGGAAACCCAAACAAACATACACACATTGCAAGTTAAATAAAAGCTTGTAAAATAGTATAGATGTGTTATGTCGTAACTATAGTGTACTAATACAAATACCCACCAGTACGAAGGAGATATCACTTGCCTGCCCACGGCACAGCGGGCAGACTATCAAGTTCGGCTTATTATTTACTTGCCAGTAGGTGTCCAAGCACTTCTCACAGAAACTGTGCCCGCAAATCGTGAGGCGCGCAGGCTCGAACACGCATGAGAGACATATCCTACAACTGCTCAGTACAGTGGATAATTTCTTCTTTAAACTTAATGAACCATATGTTCTTTTTACTGGGCTGTATTGAACATGCGGTTCACCCATTTTTTAAATTTATCTTATCATGGCATGTTGGTTTGGACATTGGTTTTAGTTTAGTACTATTTGTGATGACAGCAAAGAGTCAACTTATGTGTTCATTCTGTCATATGACGATGTTAAAGAAAAGAGGTTCTTCATAGTTTCACTATTGTTGATGGCTTTTTGTGTATATGTCGAGGAATTTAGGAGAAGTCCGTAATTACACATTTACGTATGTGGAGAAATGCTGGACTCGGCCTAGTATTAATTTTGAAGAATATTATTTTTAAGGATTTTTTCTTTGTTGCTATAGCGTCAGTCCCGTCGTATTTCTTCGCTGCTTGGCGCTCAAAAGGTTAAAGTAATAGGACAACTTAGGTTAAGGTTTAATTATTCATGAATTCGATCTGAATGTTACATGTGAGGTTTTCTTATTAAGTTCGCATCACTTATGAATCAGTAATGCCTAGGACTATTATTTATTCTATTTTATGTGAACATACAAACTCCGCCGATTAAGACCACGAAGCGCGAGTATAGAACTGTCATGTAGAGTTAACTTGAGCTATTCTTTTTTATAGTCTTATTATCTCTTCTTCTCCTTCAGTCAAGGCTCCTTTACTGTAGGAAATGTATGAAACACAAAATAAATGAAAAAAACATTGAATTTTCAGGGGGAAGAGGCAACAGCCGAGGTAGCATCGAGTGAGCCGCAGCTGGTAGTGTGGGGCACAGACGTCGCTATCGCGGAGTGCCGCGAGAAGTTCGTAAAGTTTATCCAGCGGTTCGTCGAGCCTACCGCCGTCACCAACGAACCGCTGTATGAGCAGAAGCTAGAAGAGGTTAGTGTGACATAATAGAAACAGTATGGCTCTTGGTATGGGGTACAGACGTGGTCATCGTGTGCCGTAAGTTCGTCAAGTTCATCCAGCGGTTCGTCGAGCCTACCGGCTACTAACAAACCGCTGTATGAGCAGAAGCTAGAAGAGGTTAGTGTGACATAATAGAAACAGTATGGCTGTTGGTGTGGGGTACAGACGTAGTCATCGTGTGCCGTAAGTTCGTCAAGTTCATCTAGCGGTTCGTCGAGCCTACCGCCGTCACCAACGAACCGCTGTATAAGCAGAAGCTAGAAGAGGTTAGTGTGACATAATAGAAACAGTATGGCTCTTGGTATGGGGTACAGACGTGGTCATCGTGTGCCGTAAGTTCGTCAAGTTCATCCAGCGGTTCGTCGAGCCTACCGGCTACTAACAAACCACTGTATGAGCAGACGCTAGAAGAGGTTAGTTTGCCATAATAGAAACAGTACGGCTGTTGGTGTGGGGTACAGACGTGGTCATCGCGTGCCGTAAGTTCGTCAAGTTCATCCAGCGGTTCGTCGAGCCTACCGCCGTCACCAACGAACCGCTGTATGAGCAGAAGCAAGAAGAGGTTAGTTTGACATAATAGGAACAGTACGGCTGTTGGTGAGGGGTACAGACGTGGTCATCGTGTGCCGTAAGTTCGTCAAGTTCATCCAGCGGTTCGTCGAGCCTACCGCCGTCACGAACGAACCGCTGTATGAGCAGACGCTAGAAGAGGTTAGTGTGATATAATAGAAACAGTACGGCTGGTGGTGTGGGGTACAGACGTGGTCATCGTGTGCCGTAAGTTCTTCAAGTTCATCCAACGGTTCGTCGAGCCTACCCCCGGCACTAACGAACCGCTGTATGAGCAGAACAAGAGCAGAAGCTAGAAGAGGATAGTGTGACATAATAGAAACAGTACGGCTGGTGATGAGAGAGATATTTACTAACGAACGGCTGTAAGAAGTTCGAGTGGAGTGTCAGGTATAAACGTGACCATCGCTGAGTGCTGCGAGAAGGTCCTTAAGTTCATTTAGCTGTTCCAGCAGTTCGTTGATGACGGACTTCGACACGGCTGCTACGAGCAGACGCTGCGTGCCTATGATGGTTGACTTTGTAGCGCGATGGATAAATGACAAAGCAGCTTTCTGACGAGTAGGGGAGTTCGAGAGTGACAGAGCGGCTACTCCGAAACTCGAAATTCGACGTTCGTACGGCGCCATCCCGCTCACTCAAATACATTTTAACATGAGAGCGAGAGGGTCGGCACGTTACGAATACGTGCCGACCCTCTCGGTCGGCACGTTACGAACTTCGAATTTAGGGATTCAGAGTAACCTCTCAAATGTTTTATCGTAGAAGATGCCCGCAACTTCGGTCGCGGAGGAGAAAAAGTCAACCCCTCTTTTTTTCTTTAGCGTAGTCTAATAAAAAGTTTTTTATTTTTTTTTATTTATTATTAACACAAAATATACACAGCGTTTTTACATAAAAAAAATCGCCAAACTGCAAGGCAGTTTGTTGGCGAATATATACACTCGGTCTTTCTTTATTTTATCCACTGCGTAATACTTATCCAACATTTACCTACCCAACCACCATTACAGTTGCCGGCAAACATCTTGTAGTATCCTATAACCACCTGAAGATACCCAGCTGCCCGTGTACCAAAAATAGTTTAAATCCTTAAGCCGATTTAGTGTGATGAAGCCACAACAACACATACAAACATTTCATTTTTACAATTTTATAATAGTATAGATGTATCGTGCGAGAAACGTGAACATCGTAGCATGCCGAAGGAGGTTAGTGTTTGTGACGAAACGTGGCTGATGATGTAGGGTTTCTTTTCTTTAATAAATAAATAAATATGGATCAATTTTAACACAAATCGATTTAGTCCCATGGTAAGCTAATTAAGGCTTGTGTTATGTACATAGAAAACATCCAACACTCATGAACGAATATTTGTGTTGAACAGACAAATATTTGTCTTTATTGGTATTTGAAACCAGGACCTTCAGCTTCGCAGGCAACGTTACTCCCGCTGTGCTAAACCGATCGTCGTCGTTTTGATATGTTTTTATCGAATATTTCGCTGATTACCAATCTGTTCGACGATTGTTATTTTATTACATTACTAGAAGGCGCCCGCTACTTTGTTCGCGGAGGAGAAAAAGTCATAACCCTTCGTTTTTTCTTCAGCGTAGTCGGGTAAAAAGTATCTTATAACCATCTGGAGATACCCGGCTACCCGTATATCAAAATTTTTTGAAATCCGTTTAGCCGATTTTGCGTGATGAAGCAACAACAACACGTACAAACATACAAAAAATCCAAAAATAACATTTTTCGTTTTATTGACCTCCAAATAGTCCATAACAATCATTTTTTATGAAA
Organism: Hedya salicella; assembly: GCA_905404275.2. NCBI lineage: Eukaryota > Metazoa > Arthropoda > Insecta > Lepidoptera > Tortricidae > Hedya > Hedya salicella. The sequence continues at coordinate 6,283,912 of FR990112.1, read as the reverse complement.
ATATCTGAAATGTACAGACATTTCATTTTTACAACTTTATAATAGTATAGATTATCTTATCTTTCAAGAGTTTGATAAGTTCATATTTATCAGTAAAGTCTGTACATCGTTTGCACGCATAGGGATACCTGCGGTGCAAATTTAGGTAAATCGAGCAAGTCAGTGCGAAAAAAGTAAATGATTATTATCGAAGTAAACGCCTATTTGGAAAAGCGTGAACAAGTGTTGTGCTAACAAAGTGAAAAATTTTCTACCTGAAGACGTTTTAGAAGAAGTGACATATAACTTTATACATAAGTAGCCATTACCAAATGAGCGGCCAAATGATAATTGAAAACGCTTTCTATATATGTACTTGAAATAAAATAAATAAATGATCGTTAGGAATCCATGTCATTAAACTAAATAAGAAGAAATAATACGATTCTTGACTACGACAGGCCAGACTACAAAATTTCGACACCAAGTTTTTATTACCTGATAACTACTATAAAAATATGTCAGCTAATATGATGGAGATTTTGAAACAAATTCAACAAGATACAGCTGACCAAAAGGACTATATGCGGAACTTGTATGTCATACATAAAAGCATCAATGAAAAATTTAATCTGATGGAAAGAAAAATAGATCAGCAACAAATGACTATAGAAAGGCTTGAACAGCAAGTAAGAAAGAACAATGTTTTACTATTCGGGAACAATGAGGCAGAGATGAACCTTGAGGACAATGCAGTCACTTCTGACAAATCAAATCTTAACAATAAAGAAAAAACTAGACACGTCTTGGAACAATCGGAGAAATATATGGAAAATGCTGAAGCTAATCAACTACAAAATGCTTTTGAAGTTAAAGACGTGGTAGGATGTAGTTCCGTAGGTCATGTTGAAAACTATGAGAAAATGGACAGGGACAAAAACAAAACAGGTGAATTCACTTTAAGCGAGGTAAAAGAAATAAATGAATTGATCAAGTGTTATATAGCAGCGAACAATGCTTCTGATGAAGAAGCTAGCAGCCGCGTCCGCAAACAAGAAACTGTACAGATATCGCCTACTTATTTCAGCGCAGAACAGATGAACAAGCTTAATGCAGAATTAAAACGAATTGCAGAAAAATATCAGTCAACCAATATATTTCCTGTTATAGAAGTTACTCCAGGGCCTCTAGTGAACAACCATCCAGTTATGATAGCTTTATCTAGAGGTGTATCATATAAGACATCTGGTGGTTACGGGTTACTCAAAATTAATCTAGGATCTAAAGGGTTTAAGAGATCTGATATTATAGAAATGATCACAGAAAATCCAAAAGTGTCATTGGAAGATGTTGTTTTAGAAGGTCTGAAATCTAGAAACGAATGGAGAGTTGATGCGCGTAACGAGGATTACGATTTTACCAAGCCCTTTATAGGTTGTTGACGTAGACACTAAGAAAGTGTCCTTGTGAACGATGACAAAATGGCAGATGAATCACGAACGCGCAGATATAAACCGTGCTAACACATTCTTTCGAATGGCGAGGCGAACCACAAACGCTCATATATTACAGCCCGGCCACATCGCATGGCCAACAACGACGGCCAAATAAAAACGTAGAGATGTCTGAACCATGCCTCCAGCCCCGCTCGTCTGCTTGCTTCGCTTCTGTTTTAATTTGTCACAAAATATCAAAATTATTTTATGTCATTTCAGTATTATACTTACAATTATTATTATATGTATAAATACAGAAAATTAATTTTTTTTTTAACCCCCGACACAAATGAACATAGCAACAAAATTTGGAGTTCCTAGCTTCAATATTGGCTGAAATCCGGTCACTTGTTCCACTAAAAGTTTAATATCTTGGAGACGAGTGCTCCAATTTTCATCAAACAAGGCTAAGAACACTCGGGATAAAATTATCTATGACACAAAAAAACCGCACTCAAATCGGTCCATCCGTATGGGCGCTACGATGCCACAGACAGATACACAGAGTCACAGACACGTTAAACTTATAACACCCCTCTTTTTTTTTCGGGGGTTAAAAATCTCACATTATTACATTTTAATAAAAGATAAGGTTAAATTAAATTGTCTTTTCTTTTTTTATCACACCCTCTCTTGGTTATTTATTAAGAGAACCTGGACTTAACAGGTGTATGTATGCTGATGATAAATATGATAATATAGATTTGCCATATCTGTAAAACTCGAAAATTCCCGAGGTAATCATTTCAGCCGACTTTAACCAGTCCTGTGCTACCCGAATCCAACGACTTCTCACTAGTAATTAGATCCATATCCGGTGGGTCATCCAGTTCGTGGTCGCCACAATACAATAACTCTTTATTGCACAGAACACAAAGAGTACAGAAAACAATGCATTCTAGGAGAGGTAAACATCAGGCGGTCTTATCGCTAAACAGCGATCCCTCTCAGACAACCTTTGGGTTGTGCGAGACGTTGAGAAAGGAAACTGTACGTATAAGTAGGCGGCGCAAAACAGTTTGGAATTAAAGTATTGTATCTACATATATATTACATTAACACAATAATTAAATAACTATACAATATTAAAATTATTAAAAACCCTCCGATTTGTTCCACTAAAAGCTGAATATCTTGGAGACGAGTGCTCCGATTTTCATCAAACAAAGCTAAGAACACTCGGGATAAAATTATCTATGACACAAAAAAAACGCACTCAAATCGGTCCATCCGTATGGGCGCTACGATGCCACAGACAGATACACAGAGTCACATACACGTTAAACTTATAACACCCCTCTTTTTTGTCGGGGGTTAATAAACAAATAAATAATAAAAGTAGAATAAATGCACACATACTACATACATATGAATAAGGACGCCACTTGAGTCAATCAATTAAATGGTTATGGCAAACCCTTATGAGCTATATCGGAACCTACGTCATTAGGTATTGTTGTAGGCCAAGAAGGAGGATGTCACAGACAACATGATTCAAATTGGGAATGAAAAGCTTATGCAATAGTTTTATTTCGATTATATTCAATTCTTTATAAAATAAGTTACTGTCAAAAATTTCATTTTGGTGACTATTTTCTTATCGCCGACTGTACTTTTCTTTACATCGACTATAAACAGCCCTAAGTCGGTAGGATTGCATTATTTTAATTTTATTAAAGAGTTCCTATGACCACCATCCGGATTCATCGAATTGTCGGTATTGTCATCGAAGTTTGTGTTTGTGTGATGTTACGTGACTACGGGGACACCGAATGGTTACAGGTTCTTACCCGTCTATGCTGAAGCAAAACAATTCTAGATTAGATTAGATTACTTTATTTCATAATATTAATTACATTTTTACAATTTACACTAATTTAAATTATGATCGTCAAATACAAAGATAAGAACAATAAAATCATTAACAGTAGACATATGGGAATAGAATGTCGCAGATTTATTTATTTTATTCGACACACCGACAAAGTACAAGGTTATACATTCTATAGATTATAATTAAAAACAGGGATCACATCTTACCTGTACCACTGCATCCGAACAGTCATTTATGAGCTCGGTATCAGTTCAAATGAGGGCCGCCTGTTTCGGCCCTTGCTGTTTCAAAATGTATTCCGAAACAGGGGCCACAAATTCACGAACTTAAAAGCAGAGCCAAATTTGATCACGAAATGGGGTTCAAACGAGAGGTCCACAAATAAATTAATGTAATATAAAGTTCGATCTAAATCAATATATTTCTTGCATTTAATAACAGACTACACATCAATGTTCATGGCACAAAAGCTTTCAAAGTGATATCATGTGTAGTATATTTTTTTAAATCTCTATAGTCAAAGTCCCTTAACATGCCGAAATAGGAGCCTTAACAGGCGTGCAACAGTTTTCACAACTTAAATTACTGGACAGTAGACAGGTGAAAAAGGTACTTGTCATTATCTATGAATTTTAACGATAGGCAGATTTAAAAATATACTTAAAACTAACTACATAAAAATGTCATTGTCACCTATATGGGATCGTCAGAAAATAATACAGTATAAGTTATACAATATTGATGGTATATTTGATTTTCCAGATCCACACATTGGAGGAGCCGTTCTTGGACGTGGACACCGATCACGTTCGCATCTTCGACCCTAAGCTACATCGACAGCTCGTCTGCTATCCTCAGGAGGTAAATAATACATTAATCTACAGATATCTTACGAGGAGACCAAACATAATAAGCATGATGACGGGGTATGAAAATGAAATTTCTAATAAGTCCGCCAGCTAGATAATAAACAAATATTGGACACGTATTTTTTCTTTTTCAAAATAATTAAAAAATACTCAGATAAATCGCATTAAAGTTTAGGAGTGGGGCTCGTGACGTCACTCCTAAGTAAAATTTGTACCTAGGAGTGACGTCACGCGACATTTTGACTCAATGTACCGCCTTTATTTTTCGATTATGTAAAAAATAAAAAAACGGGTTCTATATATTTTATTAATCTACATGACGGACAAATTATTAAAATTTAGTCATCATCCGTATTGAAATGAACACGCAGAGTTCCGTACCACCTAACAACTCAAAAAACGTCTCCAAAAATACGTTTCTTGTATATGTAGCCCTTAGCCGCTATAACATTCAAACAATACTATTTTATCAAACATGCAATGAAATACTGACGTTGTGTTCCTTGTAAGTCTCAAGTTTCGGGTGCGGCGAGACGAGAGGTGCATAATGAAATTTCATACAGAAATGAAGGTAACCTTCTTTTGTTTCGATTCGCTACAAGAACTGCCACGTCGCGCCGTCGCCGGCCGTATAGAACGAATAAGTTTTAAAAAAAAAGTTTTGATGGAAAACCTTATTTTTAATTTCATTGCGTGTTTCAGAAAAGCACTAAACATACCTTGGCGTGAAAAGGGATTGCCAGCGTCGTATCCCTATCCGGCCTCGCTACGCTCGGCTGTCTATACCTACTTGGCTGCCAATCCCTATTTTCCCGGCTTGGTCTGCACTAATGTACTATTATTGCACACCTCCCAAATAAACAGTTTTATAAAGAATCAAAACGAATTAGTGGTAAACAACCTTTGGGTAGAAGAGGCATTTGTAAAGATTAACAAATTAGTAATCATATTTTTATTTGTTATTTTAGCGGCTAAAGTATTACAAGTTTTGGGACCCCCTTTTCGCTCTCTAAAAATAAATGTGTTTTTTGCGTACGGTGATACGTAGCCTTTCATGCCCTAGTCCAACTCCCGCTTGGCCGTTCCTCGCAGGTAGTCCCAGCGTTCGACGCGGCGGTGAACGAGCTGTTCTTCGAGAAGTACCCCGCCGCGGTGTTGGAGCATCAGATACAAGTGCGGCCCTTTAATGCGCCAGCGCGGCACATGCGAGACCTCAACCCGGAAGGTACGGCAGGAGTGTCCTTGATATATCTAGACATGCGAAGTAGGGGTACATGCTCCAGTCCACAGGTCAAAATATTTTGGCAAACTGACGTGACAAGACGAATCCAAGGGCAAGAAATAATTCTTTGTATTTATATACGAGTCGAGGGGAATTCTAACCTGCTTGTTTAACACCAGATTCTGTATTCATTTACTTAGTAGACCTAGTGCACTCGGAAATCGATTGGAATCAGGAGCGATTCTGTAAGAACTGCTAGAAAACGAGTTCATCTTAAAGCTTTGAGGCTGCGCTACGCGTGTCTGCTTTATAATTTTAGTCGTATTCAAATGCAGCGTTACATTTCCAGATATCGACCAGTTGGTGACGATCTCTGGCATGGTGATCCGCACATCGACTATCGTCCCGGAGATGCGTGAGGCGTTCTTCAAGTGCGCCGTGTGCGGAGCCGCCGCCGCCGCCGAGCTCGAGCGCGGCAGAGTGCCCGAGCCCGCCCACTGCGCGCACTGCAACACCGCCCACTGCTTCCAGCTCATCCACAACCGCTCGCACTTCAGCGACAAGCAGCTGGTCAAGCTGCAGGAGTCGCCAGGTCAGTGTCACAGCTCGAGCGCGGCAGAGTGCCCGAGCCCGCCCACTGCGCGCACTGCAACACCGCCCACTGCTTCCAGCTCATCCACAACCGCTCGCACTTCAGCGACAAGCAGCTGGTCAAGCTGCAGGAGTCGCCAGGTCAGTGTCACAGCTCGAGCGCGGCAGAGTGCCCGAGCCCGCCCACTGCGCGCACTGCAACACCGCCCACTGCTTCCAGCTCATCCACAACCGCTCGCACTTCAGCGACAAGCAGCTGGTCAAGCTGCAGGAGTCGCCAGGTCAGTGTCACAGCTCGAGCGCGGCAGAGTGCCCGAGCCCGCCCACTGCGCGCACTGCAACACCGCCCACTGCTTCCAGCTCATCCACAACCGCTCGCACTTCAGCGACAAGCAGCCGGGCAAGCTGCAGGAGTCGCCAGGTCAGCGGCACAGCTCGAGCGCGGCAGAGTGCCCGAGCCCGCCCACTGCGCGCACTGCAACACCGCCCACTGCTTCCAGCTCATCCACAACCGCTCGCACTTCAGCGACAAGCAGCCGGTCAAGCTGCAGGAGTCGCCAGGTCAGTGTCACAGCTCGAGCGCGGCAGAGTGCCCGAGCCCGCCCACTGCGCGCATTGCAACACGGCCCACTGCTTCCAGCTCATCCACAACCGCTCGCACTTCAGCGACAAGCAGCCGGTCAAGCTGCAGGAGTCGCCAGGTCAGTGTCACAGCTCGAGCGCGGCAGAGTGCCCGAGCCCGCCCACTGCGCGCACTGCAACACCGCCCACTGCTTCCAGCTCATCCACAACCGCTCGCACTTCAGCGACAAGCAGCCGGTCAAGCTGCAGGAGTCGCCAGGTCAGTGTCACAGCTCGAACGCGGCAGAGTGCCCGAGCCCGCCCACTGCGCGCACTGCAACACGGCCCACTGCTTCCAGCTCATCCACAACCGCTCGCACTTCAGCGACAAGCAGCCGGTCAAGCTGCAGGAGTCGCCAGGTCAGTGTCACAGCTCGAGCGCGGCAGAGTGCCCGAGCCCGCCCACTGCGCGCCGCAACACGTAGGCCGTTGAGATAACGCATGTACCGGGTTGTGCCGTTGCAGACGACATGCCGGCGGGGCGCACGCCGGCCACGGTGAACGTGCTGGCACACGGCGCGCTGGTGGAGGCGGCGGCGGCGGGCGAGCGCGTGAGCGTGACGGGCGTGTTCCGCGCCGCGCCCGCCAGCGTGCACCCGCGCAAGGCCACGCTGCGCGCGCTGCACAAGACGCACATCGACGCGCTTCACTACAGGAAGGTGCACAGCGACCGCCTGTTCGAGACCGAGGAGGGGTAATTATAAACTGGATTACTAGATGGCTTGACGTACATTCCTAATATACTGTGAAGATGTTAATCCTTCACGATAGAAGATGAGACAGACAGGCTTAAGTTAAGAGGTTTTATACCCGCTTAACTGGCGACGTCATATATTTTTTTGTTTTTCTTGATTATTTTGAGAAATATGAATGTAACGTGAACATGTTTTCAATACATCCATTACGTTTTCGGTAGTGAGCTGGCACAATTCAAAATTTCACGTTAATTGCCACAACTAAGGCTCTAAAAATGAATTCATGTCTATATTTTGTTTTGTAATTCGATAAAGGCAAAAGCGGGTGATAGGTGAATTAAACGCAACATTGATCCTAAAGATGTAGGGTAGGAATTGAACATGCCGTTAAGTTTAATTCAATTACGACAAAATAAAGAAGCAAAATGAAAACGTTTCCAGTTAAGCAGGTATAAACGCTCTTAAGAATATCGTCTGTCCCTGTCAAATATTTCAATATTTGTACTAGTCGTAAGACAAACCTTAAATAGATAACATCGAATCTATACCAGCCCTTTTAAGTATTTCACCTCTGAGCTACGACCTTCACAATATGTAGTTTCTTATGAGAGCTTGTATGCAAATAACCAAATATAAACTTTAGCTATTGATTTTTAAAACAAAAATGGCAATGCGAAAGATTTCATTACCCATCACATCTAAAGCTAGCATCACAACTAGCAATATCGCGCGACGCTATTACTTTTCACTTTATATTATTTTGAGTATGCGTATTGCAAGTTCTAAGACACGGCCATCGTAACGACATAAACGATTAAATGCGTGAACAAGGGGGAAGATACAACAATAAGGAATCCGATAAGGGCAGAGTTTGTCTCGTTTCGATAGTCGTGTGAAAGGAATTGCATCGCGATGTCTGAGGATGTGCACAATTATCACTGTCGCCCGACTGGAAAGGAATACTTCCATCACCATATAATCGCAATCAAACAGTAAATTCCAAAGGCCCTTATAAGAAATGCTCTGTAACATTTGTCTATTATACATCAAAGTAATGGAACACTTACGAAAATACTCTCCACTTGCAGTAAGGAACACCGCTTCCCGCCCGAGCGCGTGGAACTGTTCAAGACTCTGTCGCAGCAAGCTGACTGCTACGAGCGTCTCGCGCGTGCCATCGCCCCCTCCATCTACGAGAACCTCGACATCAAGAAGGGCGTCCTTCTGCAGCTGCTGGGAGGCACCAAGAAGAACTTCAACGCAGCTGGCCGGACACACTTCAGGTGGAGTAGCGACCGCAATAAGAATCTGTTTAATATATTGGCACAGCTGGTGCTGCGAGCATCGCGCCCTCCATCTACGAGAACCTCGACATCAAGAATGGCGTCCTTCTGCAACTTTTCGGCGGTACCAAGAAAGACTTCAACGCAGCTGGTTGATATAGCTAGGAACTATTCAGTATACCGTCAACTCACTAGCAATTTGCATTTACTAAATCTTGTTAAAGATAGGTAACAGTTAAGAAAATTCTGTGACCACAGCACAGCTTGCCTGGGTTAGGGCTGCCATTCGTCCGGGGGTCCCCGGATTTGTCCTAGTTTGGAGGCCGTCCGGGGACCGTCTGGGCGGGTTTTTAACTTGTGTCCGGGTAAAACCAGGACACTTTGTATCAGGAAGACCTTATGTAACTGGATAAAATCCATCATGTCCGGGGAAAATGCGATTTACTCCAAATATTAAAGGTTTCTGAAGCTTTTGTCCGGGTTCAGCTATGATCAAGATGGCAGCCTTAGCCTGGGTAGATAGTTACAGCTGCCATAAAATTGTCGAACGCATCAGGGTTCAGGGAATTATATAAGGTATTAGCCTCGTGACAAATTACTATGTGATAAATTGAGCAGCTAATCCACCACCGCTCTACCATGAGCGAAACGCAGAAAAATATTGACGTGGTTCTTGTTGCAGGTCTGAAATAAACATCCTGCTGTGCGGCGACCCGGGCACGAGCAAGTCCCAGCTGCTGCGCTACGTGCACGGGCTGGTGCCGCGCGCGCAGTACACGTCCGGGCGCGGCTCCAGCGCCGTCGGCCTCACCGCCTACGTCACCAAGGACCCCGACACGCGCCAGCTCGTGCTGCAGACGTGAGTATACTGTGGCAGCCAGGCTGTCCCAGCTGCTGCGCTACGTGCACGGGCTGGTGCCGCGCGCGCAGTACACGTCCGGGCGCGGCTCCAGCGCCGTCGGCCTCACCGCCTACGTCACCAAGGACCCCGACACGCGCCAGCTCGTGCTGCAGACGTGAGTATACTGTGGCAGCCAGGCTGTCCCAGCTGCTGCGCTACGTGCACGGGCTGGTGCCGCGCGCGCAGTACACGTCCGGGCGCGGCTCCAGCGCCGTCGGCCTCACCGCCTACGTCACCAAGGACCCCGACACGCGCCAGCTCGTGCTGCAGACGTGAGTATACTGTGGCAGCCAGGCTGTCCCAGCTGCTGCGCTACGTGCACGGGCTGGTGCCGCGCGCGCAGTACACGTCCGGGCGCGGCTCCAGCGCCGTCGGCCTCACCGCCTACGTCACCAAGGACCCCGACACGCGCCAGCTCGTGCTGCAGACGTGAGTATACTGTGGCAGCCAGGCTGTCCCAGCTGCTGCGCTACGTGCACGGGCTGGTGCCGCGCGCGCAGTACACGTCCGGGCGCGGCTCCAGCGCCGTCGGCCTCACCGCCTACGTCACCAAGGACCCCGACACGCGCCAGCTCGTGCTGCAGACGTGAGTATACTGTGGCAGCCAGGCTGTCCCAGCTGCTGCGCTACGTGCACGGGCTGGTGCCGCGCGCGCAGTACACGTCCGGGCGCGGCTCCAGCGCCGTCGGCCTCACCGCCTACGTCACCAAGGACCCCGACACGCGCCAGCTCGTGCTGCAGACGTGAGTATACTGTGGCAGCCAGGCTGTCCCAGCTGCTGCGCTACGTGCACGGGTTGGTGCTGCGCGCGCAGTACACGTCCGGTCCTTCCTACCGCGAATTGTGGAGGTAGAAACTTGGCTGCGGTTAAGCAACGCAGGCGTCGTTGTAACCCAAGTCATTGATATCGCTGGTGCTGCAGGACCTGCGCTAGTTGACTGAGCGATCGCTAAGCGTCTCCGTTTCAGCTTAGCCAAAAATGGTGTCGTATATCTATCCGGCTGTTCACAACAAGTCGCATTTCGCAACTGATTCGTGTGAAATTTTGTGAGCAGGTTCGATAATTTGAATCGAAATTTGTTGAATAATTGGTATATGTAGTTTGTGACCTAACCGACACGTTCGTCATATATTATTCAGAACCATATTTAAATCCCTAAATTAGTCTAATTTTCTATGTCAACAAAAAAGTGATTAACTGTTCGATATGAGTAAAGGGCGGACAGTGATTGCAATATACGTCAAAATCATGTCAAACTAATGTGGATATGACTACAAACCCTGCATACATAAATTTTACTCGAAATGTAATAAAAGTCTTATCTAGCTTATGCTTTCGTTACCATATTGCATCTACTGTCCGCCCATTACAAATAAGGCTCTGTAGGATCCATCTTAGACAAAGTAAAGAGAATGCGTTGACGTAAAAGGTGCCAGGTGCATTTGAAGAAAAGACATCGAAGTATTTTTAAAAACTAATTATATAACAGCCCGTATAACATAGCAATCTGTTTGTTGTTATATTTCAGAGGCGCGCTAGTTTTGGCTGACAACGGAATTTGCTGCATCGACGAATTTGACAAAATGAATGACTCCACCAGGAGTGTGCTCCATGAAGTAAGTTTTTTTGTGTCATACGTAATTCTTAACCCATTCAATGGTTATTATGTTATAGCTTAGCAATTTCGTTCCCGCAGACCATGGGAGTGACACGAACGAACTTCGTTCGTGTACACAAAGTATATAGTGCTGTGATGTGTTAATATTCAATTAAGACACAATAATTATAGGTGGGTGAATCAACTTTTAGACCCACACAAATCTGTCCACAACTTTTACACTTCGTTGTAAAATAACGCCTTTAAATAATGGTTTATCTTTGTATAAATTTATGGTGTACATAAAAACGCTGAATATCCCGTCTGTTAAACCTAATAAACCAGGAAATATGATATTAGAAACCCGATTTCTTGGTAACTCCAGATACATTTTCGGTAATGCAAGAGACGTCAAAAGTGTGGGTCTAAAAGTTGATTCACCCAGATAAGACGATGGAGCAATGCCATAATGCCTGTTTCCTTTCGTCTTGCAGCGATCCATGTTATATTTTTCCGAGAAAAGCTAAGCTGGAAAAAAGTTCTACTCTTTAGCTGTCCCAACGAGGAATGTAGAAGCCAATCGCTTTGTTCGAGTCGGTGTTATATCAACAACGCAAGGGTGGAACCCAAATCTACGTCTAGTCCTATAGTGACGAAATGGAGAAGGTGGAATCGGTTTATGCATAGAAGTAAGCACCTAACTAATATCTCTAAAATCCGTGTTACTGTGCAGTAATAGTAATTCCTTGCCTTTCCAGGTGATGGAGCAACAGACCCTGTCGATAGCCAAAGCGGGTATCATCTGCCAGCTCAACGCGCGTACTTCCATCCTAGCCGCCGCCAACCCCGCCGAGTCGCAGTGGAACAAGAACAAGACCATCGTCGAGAACGTGCAGCTGCCGCACACACTCATGTCCAGGTGACAGTCCTTGTGGCTCCAGGTGGAACAGACCCCATCCATAGATTAGCAGGCATAGTCTAGCCCAAACTGGCCGAGTCGCAATGGAACAAGAACAAGACCATCGTCGAGAACGTGCAGCTGCTGCACACGCTCATTTCCAGGTGACAGTCCTTGTGGCTCCAGGTGGAACAGTCCCTGTCCATAGACTAGCGGGCACAGTCTAGCTCAACCCCGCCGAGTCGCAGTGGAACAAGAACAAAACCATCGTCGAGAACGTGCAGCTGCCGCACACGCTCATGTCCAGGTGACAGTCCTTGTGGCTCCGGGTGGAACAGTCCCTGTCCATAGACTAGCGGGCACAGTCTAGCTCAACCCCGCCGAGTCACAGTGGAACAAGACCATCGTCGAGAACGTGCAGCTGCCGCACACGCTCATGTCCAGGTGACAGTCCTTGTGGCTCCAGGTGGAACAGACTCTATCATAGACTAGCGGGCACAGCCTAGCTGAAGCTGGCCGAGTCGCAGTGGAACAGAACAAGACTATCGTCGAGAACGTGCAGCTGCTGATCACGCTCATGTCCAGGTGACAGTCCTTGTGGATACAGGTGGAACAGACTCTATCTTTAGACTAGCGGGCATAATCTAGCTCAAACTGGCCGAGTCGCAATGGAACAAGAACAAGACCCTCGTCGAGAACGTGCAGCTGCTGATCTCGCTCATGTCCAGGTGACAGTCCTTGTGGCTCCAGGTGGAACAGACTCTATCTTTAGACTAGCGGGCATAATGTAGCTCAAACTGGCCGAGTCGCAATGGAACAAGAACAAGACCATCGTCGAGAACGTGCAGCTCCTGATCACGCTCATGTCCAGGTGACAGTCCTTGTGGCTCCAGGTGGAACAGACTCTATCATATACTAGCGGGCACAGCCTAGCTGAAGCTGGCCGAGTCGCAGTGGAACAGAACAAGACTATCGTCGAGAACGTGCAGCTGCTGATCATGCTCATGTCCAGGTGACAGTCCTTGTGGCTCCAGGTGGAACAGACTCTATCTTTAGACTAGCGGGTATAATCTTGCTCAAACTGGCCGAGTCGCAATGGAACAAGAACAAGAACATCGTCGAGAACGTGCAGCTGCATGCAGCACACGCTTATGTCCAGGTAAAGGGTTAACAGATGGTCTGAAAGCTTGGCTGATCTGGTCAGATCGACATGGGCACAACGGTTGTTCCAAAGTACCGGTGCGCCGATAGCATCGGCCGTTGTGGAGATCCTTAACCAAGACTGCCTAGTCTTGATCCAGTAGTGGGCGTCTTTTGGCTGATATGATGATGGTGAACAACTATCCGCTTTACTATTCTTAAAACTAGTTAAGGCTCCAGACGACCGTTTACTGACAAAAAGGTAGAACTGCCCAAAAAGGCCGCGCTGGGACCTACTTATTGTGTGATAAAATTATGTCTGCACCCCCATTAACCTTAAAATTGATACTGACATTTGACATTCTTAGCCATAGCCTCATGCTCTGCAGAACATAATTATTTTCCTTTACTCATGAACGTATATTTTCAGATTCGATCTCATATTCCTGGTGCTGGATCCACAAGACGAGGTGTTCGACCGCCGGCTGGCGACCCATCTCGTCTCCCTGTACTACAAGGACCCCACGGATCCTGAAGAAGACGACGACGTTTTCGTAAGTGTAGACCGTATTCTTATTACTGAGATAATAGCAAACGTTAAAATAAAGTCTATAAGGAATTATTGTACTTTTCATGTAGATTATGAGACTAGCAGACCTATTATGATTGTGTTCATAATGCGCCGTCACTTTCTGTCAAGTATGCGTGCGAGAGTGACAAACGATTCGTCATTTATTTATCGCGTGATAAACGCTACCATCATAGCCTGCGGATGTCTCTAAAATCCTGCGGGATACAATAAAAAAAATGAAAAAAAATAATTACGGGACAATTTTACACAAATGGAACTAGTCCCATGGTAAGCGCAATAAGGCTTGTGTTATGGGTACTAGACGACGATATATTTAATAGATATATTACTTATATACATAGAAAACATCCAAGACTCAGGAACAAATATTTATGCTCATCACACAAACATTTGCTCTTGCAGGCAACGTTACTCCCACTGAGCTAAACCGGTCGTCATATACAATACAAATCTAGACACAATAGATATCTAGTAGTAGTCGCTAGTCTAGGAAAAATGCAACTCTCCGCTGGCATAAATTTGTATTGACTACAGCAAAGTAACCAATAAGTCCAATTGCTAACTTGTCAATTTGTATTAGGATATGAGCATAATGCGGGATTTCATCGCGTTCGCGAAGGAAAGCGTGCAGCCGACTCTCAGCGAAGCGGCACAGCAGCGACTCATCGATGCTTACGTCGATATGCGGTACGTATTAGAGATGAGACAAAAAAAGTATCAGACCAGTTTAATGTGGACAATATATCAAAACCAGTCTGGCTAAAGCGATTTCACTTCAATGAGGTTTTTTTAAATGGTAAAATCAGCAGTTGGCGTCACCGTGACGTAAGGTCTTGGTTAAAATCTTGTGCTGTGATTGGTGGATGTTGACACTTCCTGTCAGTTAGACCTTACGTCATGGTGGCGCCAACTGGTGATATTTCCATTGTAGAAAGCCCTCATTGTTTTAAAATGTGTACCAACCATGTCCGTAGGACTAGTTACACAGAGGAAGCACATTTTGCTCACCAAAATGATCACTCAATAAATGCGTTAAAGAAGAGGTCGCAGGTTCAAATCCTGCTTGCAATTTAGTAGGTCGCATTGATTTTTTTCTTCACAATCGAACACTGAATAATATGAATCCAATGGAAACTTCGAAGGTGTTTTATATTAATTTCATTTCAGACGAGTGGGCAGCGGCCGCGGACAGATCTCGGCCTACCCGCGACAACTAGAGAGCCTTATCCGACTCGCCGAGGCGCATGCGCGCGTGCGCCTGTCGCCTACCGTCGAGATCATCGACGTGGATGAAGCCTCCAGGTTAGAGGCTCATTTGTGGTGAACTTACACAAGGGTAAACAGTTCCGATAGCAAGGCAGTCTTAAAACATGCCGAGACCTTCGAACTTTTAATCATTAGGGACCTCGTTGGACTCTAAAAAATGTCTCAAATCTCTCGGGGCGTACGTGAGGTTAGGGGCCCGGACACGGGTCTCGTACGCCTTATGGTAGAGTATGAGGAGAGGTCCAGTAGTATACACATTAGGTGATTCACATGAAAAACGCGTAATGAATTTCCCCAACAAACTTTTTTTTTAGCTTCAAATACGTAATTTTCGACGTATTCCAACAAAGTGACTCCTTTACTAACTTTCGTTGACACATTTATCGCATCACTGTTGCTCGACTTCGTCAAACTTGAGCAGAATATCCGAGGCTATATTAATCTAAGAACGATCACGACTTTACAAAACTTCAAAGCGCAAGTAAGCCAGTAATCTAAACGGTTAATCCCGCAGACTGCACCGCGAGGCGCTGAAGCAGTCGGCCACGGACCCGGCGTCGGGCCGCATCGACGTCGGCATCCTCACCACCGGGCTGGGCGCCGCCGCGCGCAGGCGCAGAGCGGACCTCGTGGCGGCGCTGCGCGCGCTGGCGCAGCCCTTCGCCAAGCCGCACACCATGACGCACGCCAAGCTGCTGCAGGAGGTCAACGCCACCTCGCAGATCGTGAGTACCACCGACACCTCGTGGCGGCGCTGTATATTCAATATTATCCTTCTTTTACCAGCCTTTTATAAATATGTTTTATTATATGCTTTATATTCGTATTTTCTGCAGCTTTCTTAAGCCATCTATTTACGCGATGGAATTCATTTTTTATCATACCTAGTGTGATGTTAGAAGAGTGGATTAACTAAAATTATACTTACTGACTTATCAAAAATCCAGTGTTAGCAGAGCTCTGCTTCGAAGGACGCAAGGTACGCAGTGTGTGGTCATTTTACAGACCTTAAAAAGTTCGAAGAATCAAACTTCAAAGTCAAAAGATACTGTCATTAAAAAAGGTGTTTCCATACAAATTACTGTGAACTGAAAACCTATAGGGTACTTCCATCCCGTTATCCTGGAAACTTGAAATTTGGTATGAATTATAGCACAACCAACGAGAAAAATCTGGAAATCTCATTATATGATTCGTTTCACGTAACACCGACCCTTTAATGGTCACTTATTTGAATGATTTCTATTGCAGACTGTGACTCGCGAGCAGCTGGATGAGGCGTTGCGAGACCTGCAGGATGAGGGGAAAGCAGTCATCGTGTCTCACACACACCTGCGGTTCTGCTGAGCACTCAACGTCCCACAAGACATCTCACCTTTTATACATAATCAGCGAAGACATTGGCCTCTTCAAAGAACGCTTGTGGCGCAGCACTTTGACTGGTCCTGCTTCGCTCGCATCTAACGGACTCCAGCAACCTTCAGCAGGCCATCAGAACACATTGTGGGGGCTCTCCCACGCTGCGTCTTCCGGTGTGTGGTCACCACTTAAGAACTCATCCCAGCGGCCGTCGGTTCTACAAGCAATGTGTCTTGCCTATTGCCACTTAAGTTCTGCTATCCTCAAGACTATGTCAGTTACACTGGTTCTACGGATCTCTTCATTTCTGATTCGTCCTGCAAAAACTCCGAGCCCTTTGCGTACGTCTTTTATATATAATCCGACTTAATTAACAGTTGTTTGACCACCGTACAGAGGCGTAGCTACCGCCGTATCAGCCGTATCAATGATGCGGGGACCACTGGCTACAGGGAGCCCGAAAATGATTACAATTCATTTGGGCCCCTCAACAAATTTTGATATGGAGCCCGTCTAAGGCACGCTACGCCACTGCTACCGTATATAACATATTATAAAAATGCAAGTACAGTACCCACATATCTGGTCACTCGGCGGTGACGTTAGTATAACATTCAGACGTTTTCTTTACTTTCTACATCATATTATCGACCGAATTCGGGGGGGCGCTACTACGTTTCCGCTTTTGGCCGTCGATATAATACCAGGCGGTGGCCGCAACTTCGTTCGCGGAGGAGGGAAAGTCTTAACCCCCTTTTTTTTCAGCGTAGTCGGCCAAAAAGTACCCTATAACACATTTTTGGATACTCAGCTACCCGTGTACTAAATAGTTGAAATGCGTTTAGCCGATTTGGCGTATTGAAGCCACAACACATAAACATTTAAAAAAAATGATGCAGTGACCTCCAAATAGTCCGTAACTATCTTTTTTTTATATCTTCAAAGTTCAGACGTTTCATTTTTACAACTTTAGTATAGATGTGAGTAGTGCTTACCGCTAATCCCGCCCTCACTGAGGTCAGTGAACTTTTCATGAAAAGCGGCATGTCGCATGAAAATCCGTGCTGATAAATTGTTGTAGGATTAAAAAGTATGTTTTTGAGTATCTAAGTGCCTTTAAAATGCCTTGAATCAAACGTTACATTTATGTATAATACATTATATACATTCGCCATTTCAACAGATCGTTAGTTATAAGTGCCTACAAGAAACGTGATTAAACGATTTCTGTTTTTTTGTACCTTATTATTGCATAAGATAAGTGTCTGTGTAAGTGATATTAATAAAATCAACGTTATTCTCTTAAAAGTTTGGTTTCATTGGACATAAAAATCATCTTCAATAAATAACCTTTATTCACATAAAACTAAAACCGCGTATCAAAAAGCCTGCGGTAAATAACAAACACATATTACAACAACATATAATTTGCCCTCTATTAAATAACATTGTCAAAAGTACTTGTGCATCCAGCTAATCGAGGGTCAAACAAAAACTTTCAAAATACCTAAACCGATCAGAGGCCGTAAGTCAATTTTATCTTCAAAAGTCTAAAAACGCAATGGCATAAAGTTTGGTGAAAGTATTGTACTCAACCTACGTCACCCATAAAAACGAAAGCCCAGATTTTCGACGAAACAGCCACTGTCCTGATGGGCTACCACGAAGCTCGAAATTCGAAGTATTCGTGTACAGTTCGAGAGGGACGGCACGATTGGAATTTCGAGATTCGGAGTGACCACTCTATTGGCTGATTTTGCCCTGCATGCTTGCCAACTTTTTAGGAGTGTCATCTTAAGAGTTAAGAGTATACATTATAAGGCAGAATTACCTTGCGGATGACTTCACTATTGCAAAGAAACTTATTTTCAGCATCTTAAATTCCACAAGTGAAAAAAAAACATCCAAAGTATTATCGCCATTCAACAGTGGCAACGTAAGAAATGAGAATCGCGTATGTTTATAGATTGCAACGAAATGAAAATGTATATAGCTGTCATTAGTTTCTTTCATAAAATTTTTATGACATAGCGCTTTATAAAAAAACAGACTAGCAGTTTTGAACCTGATTAAACGGACTTACGTTTTCTCCTGACCGTATCTAAGCGACTGCACAGTCAACAGATTGCACAAACGTTTAAAGCTTTTTGTTTTATTTCTAGTATTATAATGCAAGGTATAAGAAGGGAGCTACTTGAACTACGTGGAATGGCTATAGAACTAGATTATTAGACGAAGGAAAAGTAGATGAAATATCGGTATTGCGACCATTTGAAAAGTTACCTTACAGCGATATATAGCTTATAGTATTCGAAGTTTAAAAAAACCGCTCACCAGATGTCGTTTCAGCAAATGGGGCATACGTTTTTACCTCAACAGTGCCATGGAAGAACTAGAATCCTAATAACAGATCCATGACGTCACAGTGCTATCAAACAAATAGGAAATACCAATACAATGGTGAAATGGATGCATTTCACTGGTTATTGTCTGAATCTAGTCTTTTTTTTCGTGTAAATGCTACACACACTACAAGTCGCGTTCAACCAACACTAGATAGATTAAGTTCATTTGCTAACAAAATTGGACCATCGTAAGTTTTATGAAATAAATTGAATAGGATAGGAATGTAAGGTAAAATTTCATAAATTTCGTCGTTATTAAAAGGACAGTAATATCTGAGAAAAGGGGACGTTTTATATAAGTTTCAAAAATCGAAGGCTTATTTTGCAACCGTCATATAATATGGCAACAAATTTATAATACTACCCGTAACCTGTGAATGTCCTGTATCTTACAAACGATGTTACAAGTAAAATATACAGGTATTATCGCGAAAATAATGCAACCATTTTCTAGAATGCTCGAATAATTTCTTCTAACAACAAACAATAACCTCAAGTTGATAGTTTCACAAACTGTTATTTTTGAACCTGTTTCAGGCAAGAGTCCAAAACTACTGTTTACATTATATTCACTTGTACTAAGGGTGAATACTATAAAATAAAAAGATACCCTAGGCCGAATACAATTATTAAGATGGATTTTAGTTTTGAATACTTTGTCTCATTGTGAAAAAATGACACAACGGACTACGAACGCTTAGGGAAAATCTTGAAATCGCTATAGAATTATGCATAATTTTTAGGAGGTATGTCGACTTTAAACGTTTAAAATAACCGTACAAATTTAAAGTTTCGGATCGGCAGTGTAGTTTCTATACCTATTAATATTATCAAACATTAAACAACGCGCAAGTAAATAACACTCCATTGAATAGCGTAGCGTCTGTTCTTAATATTATTTTTTAATATACAGAATTTGAGACCTTGAATAATTTAAATAAGGCAACCTGTAAGTACCCAATTTTATAATCATTCGATGAACTGGTCAACAGCTACTCAGCATCCAACAAAAAACATCATTGGACTCGCAAAAGGTTCTAACGACACTGAAGGATTAATACATTATCTTCTATTACATAAAGGTTATCTTACAGTGATTTTATAATTTCAATCTGTCCTTTTAGTCCAAGAGGATTTCACCCCCATACAGTGTCTATTCAATAAAATATCGATTTACTAGCGTGCCTAAATAGCGAAGAGCAGTCATCTTTTGAACCCTACTCTGAAAGTGTGGTTATTCTTCGTGTCGTACAATACTATATATGCTGAGAAACACTATTCGTGGCCCCGTAGTGAGTAACTACATATTTAAATAATCCACCTGTCTCAATCTAAAGCACAAACTCGACAGGCAATAAAGCCTCAACAACGCCTCTAAATTACAAAGGTGTATGAATGACTTTGTTGTATAGGTCATAAGTCATTCTGGTTTTATACTGCATAATTCAGTTATGTCAGTTGTTCATAATCTTAGGTATTTCATTTCGCATAACTATATACGAACTGCGTCATTTCCCAACCCACGCCTGTCTTCGAAACCAAGTTTTTCCGAATTTTTAATCATTTTCTATAATCCAATAGCTTAGGTTGGATTTGCCCTATTAAAGTTCTAGAAAGTTCACTTAGTTGGGAAATGAAGCTGTTAGGAAAACAATAGCCCATACGTTAGTAAATCATAATCTAAACAGCACACCTGTCTTGCTACAGGCCTAAATGGACGTAATACGTTAAAAATGATTGTATTTTTATCCAATTTCGCATTCGATAGCAAAAATACTACCATTCTCATAATCACTGCGGCCTTGTGTGAAGAAAACACACACACTCACACACTTAACAGTACAGTTATAGCTACGATCAAGAAGTGGGCGTGGCGTCGGGCCGCTGGCTCGTGGACTCTCCGTTGCGAAGGTTCGCCGGCTCGTCCCGTGAGCTCCTCGGTTCCGAGTCGGCTCGCTCGGGCTCGGTGCCCGCGAAACTGTCGTTCGCATCGGCGCGTGCGCACGCCTCTAGTACGAACTTGTTGAACAGATCAGGCTTGTCCAAGTATACGTGATGACCGGCACCGTTGATAACCTATAATGGAAGTTGAAGTGAGTACTCAAACTCTATTTTGAAATTTCATTTAAATTCAATTTGCTTGGCGAATGTTAAACATTTCTAGAAAGTTCTACTAACACTAATGTTATCCCTCTTGTCAAATTTCCCCGTCTGTACAAAGAACATACTGGCTATTTTGACGACTCTTGAATTTGTCACCCGAGACAGCTGTCCCATTTCTCCCTCCTTATCCAACTCGCCCGAGTATAGACCATAGCGCGTGTATGGCCCGCGTCTAACTTGGTCACTCGCGTCACCACCGCAATACCTGCACGTATGTGTTGTGTGGGCTCTGCCGCTGGTCCTGCAGCACCTGCGCGGTGCTGTTGTCGACCCAGGAGCGGGAGCCGTACAGCACGGTCACTGGAAGACCCCCGTCTAACTTGGACACTCGCTTTACCATCGGGTTCTTCGCCCAGCCGAAGCCGTGCATTAGTGTGTGGAAAGCGCTTTCGCCGCTGTAAAAAAGAGTCTGTTAGCTTTTGGTAACGGCTGACAGATCCCAGAAAATAAATATATCGGTCTCAGTTATGATTACACTAAATTAATTTTGAAGATCGATGTTAATCAATCAATCAATCAAATAATGCTTTATTCAGTAGTAGTAGGCCTAGGTACAAGCACTTTCGAATTGTCAGGTACAGTAGAGAAGTGTTTACTGGGAGAGATACAATATGATCCAACATTTGTTGCAAGGATTAGGGAAAACCCAGAAAAACCTAATCAGATCATTAAATCGGTGTGAAAGATTGCAAGTGAATAATTTTGGCTTCAAAGACATTTTGTGATTATTAGAAAAGAATGGCAAATCTACCACCATGAGACTACTATGGGCGCTTGAGATTCTGGATGTGTAACCTAGTACAGTTTATTTGAATTTTCCCGTTTATCACGAATAGTAACAAAGCAGTGGCAACAGATGGGAATTGCCCGTAAGTGGAGTCGCGTATCACCGTTTTTGAGATACCCATATTTATAGGCTTTCTTTTCTTTACAGACACACAAACAAATCAAACTCACCTAGGCGTCTGCGCGTTGCACTGGTGTATATAATCCGGTATAACAGTCTCCGCGTCCGGCACGAAGTTGGTGTACTTCCTGGCTAGGTCCGGGCGGGTCTTACTGATGAGCCACTTCCCGGCTGGGCCGGCGACGCGCACGGCCCACAGCGGGTTGAGAGGGGACACTGCAGTGGCCACTGCACGGACCCATAGCGGGATTTGGTATTTTTCGTGCACGTTGGCAGGTTTCTCTGGGAATCCCCACGGATCCGCGAGGATGAGGTGCTGAACTCTGGATAGTACATTGTTAAATATTAGATACTTTGAAATTGCTTCATGAGTATGAGTTGAAGGCCTAGCAGCTAGACGAGGTCTTAGACTTTGAATTCTGAAATTATAACGTTATCTGCAATGCACGCCAATTTGAGACAATGACAATGTCTCAAATTGGGATGAGCCAAAAAATGCCACTGTTTTTTTGCGTTAAAATAATCTATTCTAAGATACTAATTTTAGTTATGGCTGACAGACCCTAGACCAGACTAGATTAATTCTCCTTTCTTATTTTTCTTGACATTTTTGACTTAAATATTTATTAATTAAGGTTATAGAAATGTATATAGTATTAGTATTATATCAATTTATTTTAATTTATGTGTATTAACATTTTGGAGTCGTTTTTGTGCATTTTTTTTAGTGTTTCTTGATATCTTTCTGTCTTTGTAGACCGTTTTAGAGTTATGAAGTAGGCGCCTCGCTCCGTCTCGTCTCGCTAGCGAGGCGCCTGGTTTTTTGTGCATATTACCTAATAAGTTGGTTTGTCTATCTTCTTTAATGAATATCTTTTTTTCTCACATTTGCTTAAAGGTTAACTGGAAGAAATCCCTCACAGGGATAAGTTCGCCTTTGTACATATTCGTGTTTTGAAATATCATTCTTTTTGTATCAGTTTATGTGCAATAAAGTGATTACATACATACATAATTTCATGCGTTTTACGTGCCAAAATTATAATTAATTTAATGCTAATTATCGTATTTTGAAATGTGTTGGTTGCAAGCGGTTTAATAAAGCTATTTCTCGAAGTGGATTTTGAATCATACCTTGTAAAAAAATGGCTCATCCCGATTATCTTTGATGTCTACTCGAGTCATTTGATTACAATACAATTATGTAATACTAAATTAGGACATTAACCTAAAATGCAGCAGTCGCAGCGCAGTGTCAGCATCTAATTTCAACCTATTTATAACCCAGTTGAATATCTAAGGAGCATATTGTTTCACAACAATGAATGTACTGTGGAGTGTAGCAGTTGGTGGGATAAATAAAATAAAAGTAGCTGATACGGGTTTGATGCTTTGTATAATACAGCCGTTGAATACAAATTGTATTCAACGGCTGTCTTAATGACATAAAGCTGGTACGTGACAGCTGACGTTCCTAACTTAAATATATTCTACCTGACTGTCTCGTATTCATGGTGAAGGATTAAAACCTTCACAGTACCTAACTAAACAGTCTTTATTGTCCAGATCTTTGGTAATCATTTGTACGCGTCCGTGTTCTCTCGCGATGCGATTACATATTTACCTCTTAGTACACACGATTTCTAATCATGAAAAGGTCTGTAATCGCTATGTTGCCACGTATGTTGTCAAGTTTCGCGTCGCTATTGACAGTGATAAAAGTGACAGCTACCACTAGTCATGCTTATTTTGAAAAATAATCGTTACCATTTTATAAAAATGCGAAAGTTATTCAATTATTATGTACAATAATAGACAAAAGTAGTTTTTTTTTTGCTGAATTTGAGGATCTATATAATTTTTTTTTTACTCCTAATGAATGCGTGATTAAAATGTTTTGGATTATTCGCAGGCACGGTGTATTGTGATCGCCAATCCGCCTGCATCGCGAATCGCGAAACAACCGAGATTGGTTCCTAAGTTCTACAATGTATCCAGGTTGAAATGATGATGATTAAATGAATATGATGAATACGATAATCTATCATGTTAGAGACCTTTGTTCAAGAGTCAATCGTAAGGAGAATAAGTCTAGTCGTTTATAAAGAGGCAGCTCTCACCTCCCACTATGGATATATACGAGACACTACAGTACGGAATAACGATGTGGGGCAGATCTTCTGATATTGACAGTGTATTTATAATGCAGGAAAGTGTATAAGAGCTATATTTGGACTTAAAACTATAGAATCATGTAGACCTTACTTTAAGGTTCATAGAATACTTTCTCTTCCATGTATTTACATTTTCAATGCATGTATGTTTGTATATAAACATGGGCATTTCTTTTTCAACAAGTTAAAGAAGTATTTAAAAATCCCACACGTTCACAATATCGAAATAGACTGTTCCTACTACTAAATTGTCTCTAGTAGCAAAGAACTCGTACATTATGTGCATTAAAATGTATAACAAACTCCCAGATACCATTAAAGACCTACCATTTGCAATGGTTAAAATTCCCTAAAAAATTACTCAGTGAAAAGTGTTTCTATAGCATTCAGAAGTACTTAGATTATAAGTAAACAAAGATTATTGTTTGCATGCCTAGATTCGGTGGATTTTAGTGAAACCGTTATGAAGATGTATATAA
Organism: Hedya salicella; assembly: GCA_905404275.2. NCBI lineage: Eukaryota > Metazoa > Arthropoda > Insecta > Lepidoptera > Tortricidae > Hedya > Hedya salicella. Next base: position 6,259,440 of record FR990112.1, on the reverse strand, counting down.
ATATCCCAATATACCTAAAATTATGCAAATAAAGTTCATATCATTTCATTACCTCTCCGGATATTTGAGCGCGTAGGCAGTAGCGATGTAGCCCCCGAGACTGTGCCCCAGAAGGATGAACTGCCGGATGTTGACCTCGCGCCGCCACTCCTCCACCGACTCCACCCACTGCGCCTCCACCTTCTCCGCGTCCGTCGAGAACTTGGGCCGGGAACTCCGCCCGAAACCTGAGGAAAAAAATATTTTAAGGTCGTCGCTTGTATACGCGCACGCACACATCAGAAGTATTGCCGACAGCGCGCGGTGAGACAGCTGCAAGATTTTTTAATACCTATTTTTCAAATGTTTTGTTAACAGCAAAGGTTCCAGTACTAATAGGGATCGCTGTTTGCTCTCGAGTTGGACAGGTCCTAAAAAAACACATGTATTTTTAAATTTAAACTCGGACATGAAAATGTCGGATAAAATTTATCCAGATCCTTTTTTGAAGATCTCGAAAAGCCAAATATAGGGTAAGCAGGTCATCTGCCATATACACGGATGAATGATGTTTGCTCGTGACGATTAGTTTAGCAAAGCCCAAAATTGGTTGGAATGCCAAGTTTATGGTGATGGTAATGTAAAGGTATATTTGCGTTATTTAAAATTGTATGCAGACCTTTAGAGTTAAGTCGACTTTGGAGCAGTAAAGTATCACGATACTCTGTAGTCAACGGCTAATTGCGCCTGTTAAATAGTCTACAGACCTAAAGCGATAAGATATTTCACCTAAAAGGAATGTTAGGACGTAAGTATTAAGTACACTGGCCGCGTGACAGTGAGAGCGTCGATGCTGGAGCATGAGAGCACCACGCCGGTGCCCATGCAGTGCAGCATAACCAGGGGCGTCATTGCCGCTTCGTGGTTGACAGGAACACAACATACCCAATAGGTCAAAAGCGTACACCGGCCGCGTGGCAGCGAGAGCGTCGAGGTTGGGGCACCAGAGCGCCACGCCGGCGCCCATGCCGTGCAGCATGACCAGGGGCGTCGCCGGCGCCTCGTCGTTGAGCGAGATGGTCCATATCCGGTCACACTGCCCCACCACAGAGCCGATGTCGACGTAGAAACGCTTGTATGCTGTCTTCAAACCTGATGGGCAATTGATATTCCATATTGAGGGCTTGATAGGACTTATGATTCACAGGGGGTTCGAACTCAGTACAGGATTACTGGCTCTACGTCTCAACCCGTTTCGACTGAAACGGATCTGTGCATACATACAATACATACAATCACGCCTTTTTCCCATTACTGGGTAGGCAGAGACTACCTACTTTCATTTGCTACGGTCCTTGCATACAACTGCCGCTTCATCAACATTTATTAATCTCTTCATTTTGTGCTGTCACAACCCTTTCGCTTTGTCTCATTCACACACAGAATATCGATATTTTTCGCATCCATCATCTGACATATTTCTTCCATTTTCTCATTCATTCCCACCCCTTACATTTAACGTAGCAAAGCGGCTCTCCATAGCCCACTCTTCGCTCTCGCTGGGACCGAGACGTGATGGGTTGCGAACCACATCGCTGCCACTTGCGTTCCCACGAGCAGCTAGAGATCTGTGCAATATGGACTAATCAGGCTGGGTAGCTGCCAACACGAACGAATTTGAATCAGCGGAATGTAGTCACATTAACCAATCGGTTAATTTCGAGAGAGCTCCACTTCCATGGAAACACACCCTTAATAGCGAAGTAATAGGGAATATTTACGTATATTAATTTTTGCTTTATTAAAAGCTCATTCATGTGACGAACAGTAGAAAAAAAGAATTTTTCGAATAACTATAAGAATAACGAATATATAAGCCATCAAACATTTCATTCTATCTCCTTCTAGAAAAACAGAATTTAATATGGAGTTTATATGGCCGGAGTGCACTATGACGTAACAGTTCACGTCGGACCTCTCTGTCTAATTAGTAGTTTAAAATGCCTATATCTTGCGTATTGCTTGGCCGATTTAAATTTTAATTTCACATTTTGAAATCGTTTTTACGGTATTTTGATATTTAGTTAAGAAAAGCGATAAAAAAAATCCATGTACCCTATTCTGAACTATTGCTTGACAAGTTCTTTCGCGACACTACCATGGTCTGCGGGCGACGGGGGGAAAGACAGTGGGGGCGAGTAAGAAGTGTGCGCGCGGCAGGGTCATCGTCGCTGCCTTTCCCCCCGTCCCCCACAGACCATTGGGAGTGTCACGAAAGAACTTGTCAAGCTATATTACTCCATTCAAGATTCAATTTTACATTCAATATTTATTCCCACGCTAGCATAACGCTTATCGCATGACGTAACAGCATTAACCGACTCTGTGAAAATGTGCTAAACGGAACGGCTTAACCTCCTGACGACCGGCGTCTTAAATTTTGACTCCATTGTCAATTTACACATTACAAATAAAGATATTCTATTATATTCTTTGACAGAGTTAAATTTAACCTAGTCGTCTGGAGGATAAACCATATTTAAAGCGAATAAAAGTCACACGTCACATTTTTGGTAGAAATTGTACTGTGAAAAGAAAAACAGGTTATGATATAAGTTATTAGTATAAAAAAGTTCTGCGTAGCAAAATGCGAACTGATCTTAATTCAGCTTGTTTTTTTGTTGCAAATATATCATTGTTATAGCAGTAATTATCACACCGGTACTATCCACGGCAGAGGACAAAGATAAGATTATCAGAGTTCCTGGTTAAGCAAAATATGATACTAGATTCGATATCGTTTGTATATGCACTATTAAATTAGATAAATATCATATGTTCGTACGTAAATACAAACACTTATTTCAAGAAGTTCAGGCAATACCCTCACGGGCTGTACGACAACAATATATGTATAAAGTATACAAGCCTCGTGCTCGACTTAAATTTGTATTAAAGAATTGCTATATTATGTGTATTGACATTTTTAATAAATTACCTGACATTTTTAAAACAATGACTGAACAAAAATTTAAACTAAATGTAAAATCATGGTTTTTGGACAAGTGTTTTTATAGTTTAAAAGAGTACATGGAAACGAATTAACTTAATTGCGACATTGCTAATATTCTTGTATGATTTGAAAAATATTGACATTTATAAACATATAAATATTATTTTTAATTTAAGTTTCTGCAATGTATTTTATTGTATAAATTTTAGCGTGTACGCCTGTAAAGGTAGGGCAAATGTAATATTATGGAACTGAATTCCATACGCAATAAATTCATTCATTCATTCATTCATTCATTCATTCAATAGCAACTGCTCGAAAATTCCGACAGAATAAAAACTTTGTCGCTTACGAGACTACCTAGTGGCATCTTCCTTATTGAAATACTAGAAGATGCCCGTAACTTCGTTCGCTGAGGAGGAAAAAGTCACAACCCTCTTTTTTACTTTAGAGTAGTCGGGTAAAACGTATCCTATAACCATCTGGAGATACCCAGCTAGCCGTGTACTAAAAATAGTTGAAATCCGTTTAGCCGATTTGGCGTGATGAAACCACAACGACACATACAAACATACAAAAAAACTTTTTTTTTTTATTTAGTGGCCTCCGAATAGTCCGTTACAGTCATTTTTTCGTAAATATCTTCAATGTACAAATATTTCATATTTACAACTTTATAATAGTATAGATATAAAGCCATAGAAAACACAGCCAATACTTATCAAGTTATGAAATATTTTCATACCAAGAATCGTCTCCATTGGTAGAAGTATCAAAAGAATGATGTCACGTACCCGACTTTCCGGTGGCATGCCACTGCTGGACATTGGACATGGACCTACGGCCAGCAGTGACGTTTTTTAGCAGATGAATTAATTATATTTCCGATGAGTGCGTTGGGGTTAAGACCGAAGTATGGGAAAGACGAAAACTTTACCGAAAATGCTCTTAAAAGCGTTAAAATAAAGTTAGCTTTTCGAACTTCGCCCTACATCTGTCTTATTCCAACGAGCCTCATAGTAGATACAAATATGTTCCACGTCAAAACCAATATCTACAAGCATTATGAGGACTTGAAGATTTGAATAAAGTTGTAAAAATGAAATGTCTGTACATTGAAGATATTTTCAAAAAATAAATTGTTATGGACTATTTGGAGGTCACTAAAACGAAAAATATTTTTTTTGGATTTTTTGTATGTTTGTATGTGTCATTGTGGTTTCATCATGCAAAATCGGCTAAACAGATTTCAACAATTTTTGTACACGGGTAGCTGGGTATCTCCAGATGGTTATAGGATACTTTTTACCCGACTCCGCTGAAGAAAAAACGAGGGGTTATGACTTTTTCTCCTCCGCGAACGAAGTTGCGGGCATCTTCTAATTTTAAATATTTCTACCAATTTCATCAAATGTCTGCGTCTGCCATTTACTGTGAATAATTTAAGAAAGAAATTTCATCCTCCGTGTCTTGTTGTTAAAATATCAGCCTTTTTTTAACCAGTTTTTGACTGGGTTGATCTGGCTAGACCTCTCTAGTAGTGATCGATATATTTTGTGGGAGCACAAACCCACAAACGGCAATGCCAGCGCAGTCACTTAGAGTAGGGTAAGGGCGCGGTACGGAAGGCACAAGGACTGTGCAGTTAGATTGAACCGATTGAACCTGACTTAAGTGGGTGAGAGAGAGATAAAGAATCCGTCATAGTATTCATTCAATCGAAAGAGCGTCCACTCTTATCCTTCCAAGCATAGAGATATATACGTTATATGTCCTCTTCACTCCACTAAGTGTAAGTGATGCTACTGACATCACAAACGTTATGTTACTCGAGCGCGTGATGCCATATCTATCACGCATCACTAGGACGGAACAAGCATCACACTAAACATCACTCGATAGGATTACTCTAACGCTGGCGCGGCGACCGATCTCAGCTCTATTACAAATGTCTTGTCTCGCTCGCACTGCGCGGCATCATACCGGCCGGCGTAGGCGATCGGTATCGTAACATCACAGTGAGATATCACATCACCCGAAACATTACCTCATTGCCGGCCACGCAATAGTATTGCGTTGCGTACGGTGTAATGAAGGCGTGTACTGTAGTGGCTGGCAATAGGTAATATTTAAAATGATGTGCTATCACATTATGATGTTACGTTTCGAGAGATGTGATATGATATAGCATTACTTTGCGAAGTACTGTTTGGCGCATGTCTATTGATTACACTCTAGCCTTGTGGTAAATAAAACGAAAATTGGTATAGGAGAAAAATATTTCAGAAAGGCCCTTCTTGTATGTAACGTGTTTGTATAGACAGTTTGTCTATCCATATTAGAAAAATGACATTAGTTCCATATCCGTTCTGTACACAACTAAATGCAAGAAGGCCACTTATTGTGTTACTTTTCTCAATAGTGTTTAACTAAAAATGCTAAAAACTTACACGACAATATCTTCTTTTCAATATTTCGTAGCATGGCATCCGACTGTCGCGTCCAGCTGAACCAACCGCCCGTCCAACTATAACACACAGAATAATTATAAAAATATAAAGTTTAATCTTAATAATTGTTTCTTCTGTTTCCGCGATTATTACTCATTTAAATAAAACAATTTTAACGGATTATATCGCGTATATTATCTCATTTGATTTCCCGACGTTTCGGAAGCTTTTCAGCTTTCCATGTTCACAGCCCTGGATTTACCATTTTTTCCTAAGAGGTAAAACCTTGATGGTGGCGCCCCCTCCCTTCAGTGTTTGAGAAAAACTGTAAAAACTGCCAATGTGTATAATTTTTTGTGTCCAAAACAAATGAGATTGTAGGAAAAGATGCTTCATTAGTTTGATATTTCGAATTCTTGTCTCAAGGATTTGGCGCCTCCGTGAAACTGACGCCCGGGGCAAGTACCCCCCTTAGATCCGGGGCTGCATGTTGACGGGCAACTCGTGCAAGCTTCCGAAACGACGGGAACTTCAAATGGGATGATATACGCGATATAATCCGTTAAAATTGTTTTATTTAATGTTAATAAGTTTTGTCACCAGGCGATTTATGTAAATGGGTGGACCAACTTTTTTTGGGTGTTATTCTGTCCTGTCACCCACGAGACAATAGTGACAGATTTACTTAGTAAAATGCTAATATGTTGGCTGTTAACATACTGACGAGACGGGCCGAGAAAAAATAACATAAATTGGCTAGATTTTTTTGCGTTTATATCGTTTAAAATCGTAGTTTTAATAACTCAGGTTACCATGGCAACGCGGTATAGAAAAAAGTTGATTGACCCAAATGGGGCTAGAACTACAATCATGCCATATCGTCACTATTTTGAAAAAAACTCGTATCTCATTTTGCTCTAAGTGAAAACGCAGTCAGTGTATATGGGCCTAGTTTGTACTTACGTCGTGAAGTTGATTTAAGATACAAGCTTTTTTCAAAGTAGTGACGATATATCACCGATACTACTATAAAATGTTGTTAGTAAATAAATAAACAATGTTATAAACGACACGTTTCGCTAAGTTATTTGCACAATTATTAGTTCCTACGAAGCTGGCGGCCCCGGTTCGAATCCCAGGAAGAGCAAGTATATGTGTGATGGTTGGGTCTTGTATGTTTTTTATGTTAACTAACTATATTGTTAAAAACTAAAGGAAATAAAAAGAACATGGTGTACAGTCAGCGTCAAACAGTCTGTAGCACCCAAAGTGCCAAAAATATCGCATCGCGTCTTTATTCTTATAGGCATAAAGTTGTGCGACGATATATTTGGCGCTTTCAATGCTACAGACTATTTGACGCTGACTGTACAGAATACAGAATGTGCTGTTGAATACACGACAAAGCAACACTGTTTTAAACTACCGCGGCAGCAGGCGGGGCTAGCTTGTTAGGGGACAATCATGGAGCAATCTAGACAAGTGATCTGATTTAGCTGTAGGGACTATTTTTAGAATATAGCCACAAAGGTATTAGGCGATCGTTCACGGGCAAGCAGCGTTATTAAATAATTTGAATGCTTAAAGTAATACTTATTTATTTTCAATTTATTGTTGAAACGACCTTTATACAAATACTAGAAGGTGCTCGCTAACTTCGTCCGCGGAGGAGAAAAGAAATCATAACCCAATTTTTTTCTTCACCGTACTCGGGTAAAAAGTATCCTATAACCATCTGGGGATACCTAGCTCCCCGTGTACCAAAAATAGTTGAAATCGTTTAGCCTATTTGGCGTGATGAAGCCGCAACGGCACATAAAAACATATAAAAAAATCCAAAAAAATATATTTCCATACAGTGACCTCAAAATAGTCCGTTACAAGTTTTTTTTAAAACATCTGCAATGTACAGACATTTCATTTTTACAACTTTATAATAGTACCTATTTGTCGATAAACATTAGCCAACACTACTTATATCGCAAACATAAATGAAATCAACACAATACTAAATATTAAAGCTACCTACTACCTACTTTAAAAAACTACATAACGTCAACCAACCTATTAGATTACTTACAGTAAATAAATAGTCTCCATTTACGCGAAACCAATTACAATGAAAAATGCTCCCGACGTATAATGACAAAATTAAACTTTGGAAACACCTAATTATGCAGAATAGACGATTTCGCGTCAAAGTCGACGGATCTCCAATCCGTGGGGCTCCTGTTCCCGTAGACTAATACTTACAATACAAAACTAATATAAATCTACAATTATACACAAATCAAAATCTTTGTAAATCGGTAATTTCGCGAACCTATTAGTCATTTATAGTATATTATTCCAACTCAGGAGCAACGGAACAAAGTGATTTGTGAACAGAGACTAGATTTTTGGACAGATGACGGAAAGTGAGTGACATGCTATTATGATACGTTTTAAAGTACGACTTCAATTCACGCCATGTAAGTTTGAATTTGAGAAGGGCTACTCCTGCTATCGAAATTCGAAGTTCGTATGGTGTCGTTTCGCTCACTCAAATACAGTCTAACACGAGAGCGAGAGGGACGGCACGATACGAACTCCGAATTTCGAAGTAACCCTTCTAGAGTAGGGTTGCCATACATCCCGGTACTCCAGGACATATCCTTGTTTGAAGCGTGCTGTCCCGGTGTCCCAGCCATTAAGGAGCTTGTCCCGGTTTCGTAATCATAATCTGTCAGTTATTACCAGATAGCCATGAATGTCCGTAATACGGACGACCAGTCGCACACCGACAACGCCAAAGCAAGGAGCACACGCGTGATTTTTTTAAACTTATAGGTTACACCTATCATCTACCTAAATATATAGAAGAAGAAACTGACTGACTGATTGACATATAAACGCACAGCCCAAACTACTGGTTTTAGAGATTCCAAATTTGGCACGTAGGTTCTTTTTAAGGTCAAAGGGTGCACTAGGGAAGGATTTTTCAAAATTCACCCCCTGAGGGATGAAACGGGAGTCCAAAGTTTGTATGGGAAAACTTGCAATGAAGACATTACGCTTAGTACGCGGGCGAAGCCGCGGGCAAAAGCTAGTATGTACATAAAAATGTAAATTACTGTGTTTGTAATAAAAGTTCGTTTTGGGTTTTTACCTGCATTACGTTTGCTTCAATTGTCGCTGTCGAAATCGCTATCTTTATGGCAACCCTACTCTAGAGCCTAAGGCCGAGCCACACCGGACGCGTGTGCGTGACGTCCGCGTTGTAAAGTACGAATCCTCATAAGAGATGACACACCGCTGCGTACGCATACGTCATGCATGCGGTGTGTCATCTCGCACGTCTACGTGCCCGTCACGCACATGCATCCGGTGGGGCACGGCCCTTAACGCCCTCCCGCTGCGCCCGAACCCCTTTGATACCTAAAAACAATTGCTGCGTCGCTAACTAGGTAGATAACTACAGACACACAAACTTATGTGGCACGGATTGTAATCTTTGTATGCTTCCTGTTTTTTTTTTAATGATTCATCATGCAACTGTGCTAGTACTGTGGTCATACGTACTTATATTGATGGATATTATTATTACATAAAATACTTAGATAGGAAATGAGAAGCATTTTGTAGCTGTGTGGTAATCAATGTACGATTAAATTAAACCTTGAAGTAAATCACTTGTCAATATTTTGCTCAAATACGCAGAAAAAAGACCAAACGCGGATGTTCAAGGTCAAATTACCTACACAATGAATTGTTGCGTTTTCATTAAAACAATAAAAAAACGATTTGATTAATCAGAAGTAGGTATAATATTAGAACTCATAGATACCTATACTATTATAAAGTTGATTGAATGTCTGTTTGAAGATAATTTCAAAGAAGTAAATGACTTGGACTATGTGAAGGCCAGTGAATAGGCGTTTTTTTTTTTAATGTTTGTAAGTACCTATGTGTCATTATCACAACACAACAAAACGGGGCTTAATCGCGTATAAATATGATTTATTTAATTACCTTTCGTTGGTAATTCTTCGACGTTTCGGACGTCGCGTTACGTCCATGGTCTCGAAGGATGAGTTTCCTTCGAGACCATGGACGTAACGCGACGTTTATACGCGATTAAGCCCCGTTTTGTTGTGTTGTGACAATGAGTGAAGATCGTGTAAGTTTAAATCAATGTTTTACCTATGTGTCGTTATGGCTTCACCACGCCAAGGCAACTAAACGGATTTCAACTATTTTTGGTACACGGGTAGATGGGTATCTCCAGATGATTATACGAGGGCTGCTATTTATATATCCGGAAACCGGGATTACAATCTTCTTAAATAGCATATTTGACCGCCATGGTAAAATTTGAACTTTTTTAAGTATATAAGGTATATTTTTTCTTCCTTATTAACGCTCGTGTTTTGTTTTTGACGGGTTTTAAATGTCATCTCGCAGCAAGAATGGAACTCACTCGTGAAAATATTCGTGCTATGATTTATTATGATTTTCGGCGTGGTTTAACGCAACAACAGTGCATAGATCAACTAACTTCAACTTTTGGTGATGAAGCCCCATCTAAAACTACTGTGTATCACTGGTTTAGTGAGTTCAATCGTGGACGTAGTATGCTTACGGACGATGTTAAGGCAGGTCGCCCGAAATCGGTCGTTGTACAACAAAATATCGAGGCTGTGCGAAAACTTATAATGGACGACCGACATGTTACGTACCGCGAGATAGAGGCGACTCTGGGTATTTCTATGACCAGCATTAATAGCATATTACATAATTATTTGGCTGTAAAAAAAATTTGTTCGCGTTGGATACCCCACAACTTAACAAATGAGCAAAAACATGCTCGCGTCGAATGGTGCAATAAAATGTTAAAAAAATATAACCGTGGTGACTCAAAAGCCGTTTATAACATCTATACAGGTGACGAATCCTGGATCTATGCATACGATCCCGAAACGAAGCAACAATCAACGGTATGGGTGTTTCAAAATGAGCCGAACCCTACGAAAGTTACTCGTGCAAAAAGTACATTGAAACAAATGGTGGCCTGCTTCTTCGGTATTAATGGCCATGTAGCTACAGTGCCACTAGAAAACCGTAGAACGGTTAATTCAGAGTGGTACACGACCATTTGCTTACCGGAAGTATTTGAACAAATTCGTAAAACTAACCAGCGACGAAGAATCATTCTTCATCATGACAATGCCAGCTGTCATACGTCACGCGAAACAACTCTATTTTTGGAGGGTCAAAATGTGGAATTAACGGGTCATCCGCCGTACAGCCCTGACTTGGCACCCAACGATTTTTATTTATTTCCAAATATAAAGAATAAATTACGCGGTCAACGATTTTCGACCGCTGAAGATGCTGTCGACGCATTCAAACAACACGTTATGGAGGTACCTCAGGCGGAGTGGCAGAAGTGCTTTAAAAATTGGTTCACGCGAATGCAAAAGTGCATAGATCATCAAGGGGAATACTTTGAAAAACAATAAAACTATTTTCAGCCGTGTACGTTTGTTTGTTTTTTTGTTTCCGGATATATAAGTAGCAACCCTCGTAATATACTTAAGATACTTTTTATCCGACTACGCTCGAAGAATAAAGAGGGTTTATAATATTTTCTCCTCCGCCGATGAAGTTGAAAACGAAGGAAGATGAAAACCGTCTAGTATTATAATACATTTGTCTACTTACAAGATTTTAAACGTGACTTACGCCGGGATTTTTGTGGCAAATGTAAAAGTCAGACCGACTTTGAACAGGGGATTATAATAGATCTCAAAAGGCTGGCGCGTGAATATTTTCACAGTTTCAGCCTTGAACGGAAAATTAAGATTTGGGGTTCAGATTTGAGTAATTAACCTACAAATGTCACGCTCACGCAACGCCGCTATACTCATTATAATAGCCAAGAAACTAGGTACTTGAATTGATTTTATAAATAGAGCTTCTATTATACCTACTTCAAATAATGTAGGTAATTAGTGCAAGTTGTTTAAGTATGTCTTTCTTTCGAAAAAACATGCGCAGGTGACCCAGCTTTACATAAACAATACACAATAATCTAGTAAGTAATTGAAGCAAACATCTTTCAAATGTCTTCATGTATAGCATGATATTTATTCAAAAGACAGTATGATAAAATATTTAACATGGTTGTCATGGAGGCGTACTACGAAACGTCAATTTACCGTCATAAGTACCTAAAGTAATTCTGAAACCGCACAAGGCGAGACTGCAAAATAAAGGGTGTTATTTCATCTAAGATATCTCTACATATGTGCAGAATCATAGAAATAATCATAAAGTAAAATGCTTACATACTAAATCGAAAGCAGGGCTTAATGTTATAAGCATAGCATTATAATATAAAGAAGCATAAATATTATAGACATCAACTGGAATATGATACAAATCTTACTTCCAAAAAATCGATAAAATATTTCCAATCCATGTCCTGCTTACTACACTGAAATACAGAAATAACCATTAATGGATATGGAGCACCAGAATGCATATTAACAAGCTGAGAATCTAGACACCATTTGGGAACTGGATTGGTATTTCATTATGCATACTTATAAATGTTACAGTTAGTAATAGTAATCAAATATGTATGATTAGAATATAACAATCAATTAAATGGTTTGAAATGTAGAAATCATTTTTAAGTAATATAAGATTGAAAATAGGTGTGTCATTATTACATGTCTACACAAAGCCAACTTGAATGTTGGCTTGACAATGAAATACAAATGAAATTCACAAAAGCACTCAAATTCTATGTTTTTTTTTATACAACAAAAAAAAATGGTAATTGCCAAACAAAACAATCCATACTAATATTATAAATGCGAACGTGTGTCTGTCTGTCTGTTACCTCTGCACGCTTAAACCGCTGAACCGATTTGGATGAAATTTGGTATGGAGATAGTTTGAGTCCCGGGGAAGGACATAGGCTACTTTTTATCCCGGAAAAATACCCTTATCCGCGATAAACGAATTTAAGGCGGACGTAGCCGCGTGCAGAAGCTAGTAATAAATATATGCATGTCCCAACTTCAACCATATCATGATTGTGCAATTCTGCATACAAAAAATTTGCAAGGAATCATGACTTCTGTATATTAAAAACATTTATTTAATATCATTTGCCATTGTGTATCATGTTTCACAAACATTTTCATCCACTTTTTTGTGATCTTTTAGGACTGGCCAGATGCTGCTCACAGGGCTTGTAACCAGGTAAAAATAAACCGGTATTTATTTAGGTTATACCGGTTCATTAATTAGGTTACGTTCTTATGAATTGATTTGGGGACTTTATTTCGAAGCACTCTCTAACTGGTAACTCTGTGTTCAGATACGAGATCAATGACCGCTGTCGCGCCAATGGTGGCGCAACGACAGCCAACTACATGAAGAATTGAATCTAAAACCAAAGCAAGCAAACCAATCCTATATAAGCAAGCGGTTACTCACCCTAGACCCCGCTCACACATAGAGGAACCACTCTCTAACCGGTAAATGAATTTTGCTCCCTATTTTGCGCTACGAGATATTAACTGGTTACAGCATAATCTTGATAAGGTTAGGCTCTCAGAGTGTGGCTCTAACCGGTATGGAAAATAAACCGGGTTACAAGCGCTGGCTGCTCAAAACCGCGACCAAGAGAAGAAAAGACAGGTCTTTTCCCAGCAGTGGGATAACCAGACAAAAAACAAAATTTTGTAGCATTTTCAGTGCATCACAGTTTTGCACTATAGTGGTGTAAAATTCCAATTTAAATTATTAATCATAGTTAATAATGTTGACTTTAACCCTAATCAAACATTTGGGTTAAAATTTGCCATGCCTATAACCCTAATCAAACATTTCGGTGAAGATTTGCCATGCCTATGGCACTCTACAATGATGCCAACAAATTTTAAGGTCACAGAACATAACAGTCTTGTGATAATAATAAATTGTGTGATCTAATTGACACCAATAGTTTTATTTGCAATGCAAGCCTGGGGAGAATGCAATTGTGATGTACTACATACAACAAAATTGCCCATTCAATGTCAACATTCTTTAATTTTACACTTCATACCCATCAATACCAGACAATATTTCAGGGCACTGTTTTATGTCATGGTTGTGACTTTCACTCATGTAAAATCAAGCAAACATACATGATCACACAAAACACAATCACACCATACAAAAGTAACTTGCTTGTCTGTTCCCATTGAAGACTTAGATTCTGAAATGTGAACATTCTGCAGTGAAACAAAATCGTCCCTTATGTGATGTTATGCAATAAGGGAAACAAAGTCCATAAATATTAAATTAAACATATCCAGTAAATTCTTAGTATAAACATACTATTGATTTCAGTTCAAATAATCAATAACAATTAACCAAATGTGGATAATAATGATATATAGACAAAATAAAATAGGAAATTACCTCATAAAGATTATAATGATGCTATAAATGAATTGGATGACATAGAGGCACCACCTTTTACATGGCAAGTGGGCTCCGAACATTACTGGTGGTGAATATGGTCGTGAACATGCAGCCTGGATACCTAAAAAGCGAACGAGCACTGAACAATAAAATGGTGATGAATTTAATTAACTCTAGAACGTGAATTGATAAACCAACAATGTATTATGCCTGTAAATAAATAGGTTGTGCAATACAATTAATTGCTAATCGGTACCGAAATATATTGCAGAATAATGATCAATTTTATTTAAGTGAATCGTACCTGGTTTCGCTCGTCGTTAAATTTAGTTCACTACCCATTTGGCCACTGTTTGTAAGCCAGTAAAAACATATCACTACAAAGACTTAATTTTTATAATACAGCCGACTTCATTGACTTCTATGCGCAAAATAAAATGACATACTGAAAAAAAATTGCGCTTTTTCAATACGAGCTGTCAAGTGTCCGTTTGACGTTTGTCAATGTGGTTAGTTTAAGCTACTTTTAAAAACGCTTTATACGGATACAGATTGTCACTATGAATAAACAAACACAAATTTATTTTGAGGTTTGTGTTAAAATAATTTTATTTGAGCTATTATAAACTTCCTGCAGGGTACTTAATTCGGATACAAGTAATAAAATCTCTTTCTCGGTTATCCTTATAAATCTTAATGTAAATGCGGATCAGAAAGTAACCATGACAACGACACATATTTCAACATAATCAAAACAAAAGTCAACTAAAAATAACAAAATGCAGATATCAACTGTTCAGCCAGTATTTAAACTCGAATTAAATCATAAAGTTACGCCCAGCATTGTAACTATTGCAAAATATGACGGTACACATCCTTGTCTTACCGCTTGTGCTGGTTTCGATAAGGTATTCCAACTATATCCACTCAACTTTCTTCATGTTATCATTAAATAAATAAAAATATTACGGGACAATTTTACACAGATCGAACTAGTCCCATGGTAAGCTCAATAAGGCTTGTGTTATGGGTACTAGACGACGATATATTTAATAGATATATTACTTATATACATAGAAAACATCCAAGACTCAGGAGCAAATATTTATGCTCATCACACAAATATTTGCCCTTACCGGGATTTGAACCCAGGACCTCAGCTTCGCAGGCAACGTTACTCCCACTGAGCCAAACCGGTCGTCGAATTACTTAATGTTTATTTATCTAGGATAATCATATCTTGTTTGCCACTTTAAAAAGTTAGTGTTCGTTTACCGTATACAGGGTTACCTACACTGATAGATTCCCTTATTCATTCAAAGTAGTTTAACTGACGTTTACCCCAATTACTAAAAAAAAAAATTAAATAGATTTTTTTATTGTCCTAGATTATAATCCACCACCCTCATGGCGGGGCAGTTAGTGGGCGCGCGCAGCGCTCCAGAGCGCACGGGGAGGTATCTGAGTTAAACCTCAGTCAAGCTGTCGTCGCGCTAGCATCTGGCCCACTGCGTCCTGACTCTACTCGAGACATGCTACTAATTGGCTCGCCTTCCCAGATATTAGGTAAAGTAAAAACCTTTCACGTCTGGGCACTGAAGGACCAATAATATAATTTTCGGAAAGAAATAAGTGTTTCTAAAAGGTCCTTCTGATAGAGACATATAACCATACAATCGAATTGATAACATCCTCGTTTTTTAAATGGGATAAGTTGGACCTCCGTAATGTACAATCCCCTCCGACCGGGCCGGGTCGGGTCAGCCGCCACGGCGTCGCAGCGGATGCTGGAGCAGCCGATAGCGTCCGTCCCAGTGTTAAAACAACACGGCACGGCGGCGGCGATAGGTATACCCGAGTGGAGTGGACTCGATCGGACGTGACAGCACCCGAAAGCGCGCGGCGTTGGCCGCATGTAGCTGGTCAGACGCACCGACAGGCGAGCACCACCATCCAAGTTCGCGAGAAAGCGGTTGTAAATTCTATTCAAATGATATGTCACTACTGTGTAGACGATCTTAATACCTTTGGCAACTAGTAAACTGCGCTTGTGGCCGCTATTTGACTTGGCCTGTACGGTTGGAATCGTAATTAATGATGGCGATTAACTTCACCTAATATTACACCCTCACACGCCAACATTCGATTCTACTCTTAACTTTTCCATATCTCGATCTGGAAACCTGAGCTCTCACTCACACAACTTGCTCCATAAATCAAATGCAAGTCTTTGGTTGCCTTATTCATATATGTATAATATAAGGTTCTTAAAATGCCGGCAACACACGTGATACGTCTGGAGTTCTTATCGAGGCTGCCGTATTTATCTGCTAACCATAGGCTGGCTGTACGCTTTTTTATTAACATCATAGTACCATACCTATAAAAAAAACCCAATTAATTTGTGTTAACGAACTTCAGTACTACCAATTCTTACAGCATACGATGTGCACGACAACTCCGACCTCTTCTTCAGAGAAGCGCAAGATGGAGTCAACGTGATAATCGCGGGAACCTTCGGCAAGTACCACGAAACCCTGGCCATCGTGGGCGGGAACAGCTCCGTCCAGGGAATCGACTGGCAGGGGAACGAGGTGTTCTGGACTGTGGTCAGTGGGAAAGTATCCGCGATGATCATATTTGACTTTGATAAGGATGGGGAAAATGAGGTAAGAAAAGACTTGAAATACTAGACAACTAACAGTGACCTCTATATCTACTAGAGATAATCAATAGAGAAGTTACTCCTATTCCAACGAAAGGGTTAGTTAAGATAAAATTTATAGGTTAGAAGCTTTTCGTAAGATGTGCAGGACTAGTGACTACATAGTCGAGCGAAGACTTCGAGTTATTCGAGAACCTGGACAGTAACACTTCATCCTGCCAATCCCTCCTCTTGATCTATACATAACAAGGGACACCGCCCACCCCCCACCCACCCATTTATCCCAGAAGGTGGAGGAGTACCCGAACCCATTGAGGTACTTACATGGTAGCTAACTTAACTACTAAAGGACGTTAACTTTGTTGCAGCTACTTTTAGGATGCGACGACTCCTACATACGAGTCTTGAAGAACAACCAGTTCAAAACAGAAATAGCAGAGACAGGCCCCGTCATTTGTCTAGCAGCAATCACCGAAACCAGATTTGCGTATGGACTCGCTAACGGCACTATCGGTATATATGAAGAAGGGATAAGGCTTTGGAGGGTGAAGGTAATATCTTGATCATTTAATCAAATTATGTCTTAAGGCGCTCCGGATGCCGTTTCTTGTATAATCGTAGAGCAACGCTGCGTTCGCCCACTACATGCTAATATAGAGAAACGCAATCGGGCTCCCGCTCAACGCAGCGGCGCTCTACAGAAAATAAAGTTCATACGTCCCATTACCATTACGAACCAAAGGCGTAGCTAAAAGAGGAGATCCGAAACGAATATGTCTGGCAATGTTTGGGTTTGGTGTGTACAATAAGTACAATACTAACACCATCGAATGTTCCGCACCACATTGTCGAGTTCGAGCTAAACAACGCGGATCAGGGAGGATCACCCGCCGAATTTAAGCATATTAGTAAGCGGAGGAAAGGAAACTAACTAGGATTTCGTTAGTAACGGCGAGCGTACACGAAAATGCCCAGCACTGAATCCCGCGGTCGTCGCTGATCGCGTGAGATGTGGTGTTCGGGAGGTTCCCCTTTCGCGACTCCTGTTCAATAAAGCCGGGGTATATTTTTCCTCCCTAGTCGAAGAGCAACGCACTCTCAGTCCAGCTCTCGGGAGAGGCGTTGGCATGCTGTTGGTGCAACGGGCGCATAGACTGGCGAGACGCGGTCTCAGGGAGGGTGCTACGCCGCGTCCAACTGCGCTCCGCTGCTGCTGCCATGCTGTACGCTGACTACCGTTCAGTCGGCGCGCCGGATTTGGTCTGCGTGTCTGATAGAGGGGAAGGTACACTGAACAATATTACCTTGAACAATGCTAAGACTCTATCGCTTAGACGTTATCCAGTATACGAGTATATCAGCACGGTTAAAGGGGACTTTTTCAGATAATGTAATAAGACTTAATGAGAAAGCTGTAAAGTCACATAAGCGATTACGTCACCATCACCTGAAGTGGTTTACGATCACAAGGAACTCTTGCACATGTCAACCTTCTCTGTCGTATCATAGGGTGTTTCGCTATCCCTCCTTTACTATTTAGCAGCATTCGCAATTTGCAACGTACAGCATAACTTACTTTAGACATAAGCACGGTCAACAGTTTTGCATTATCTTCATATTAATCAAAACGTCCACTGCTGGACAAATGCCTTCCACACGGATCTCCAAGGTGACCTGTCTTGCGTAATCCGCAACTAGCGATTTCCTCAATCCTCACACGATCGTCAGTCCACTTCGTATTCTCCACGTTACGTCTTTCAGTTCATGGCCGTCGAGAACTCCACTCAGTTATACTAAAATCATGATATTATAAACGCGAAAGTTTGTGCCGATGTATGTGTGTATGTACGTTCCTCTTAATTTTAAAAACGACTGGACGGATCGTAACGAAACTTTCCAGTAATGTTATTAAGACATCAGAATAACACATACGAGTCTAAGCTATAGATTGCATTTCTACGCAGCCGAAGTCGCGGACAATAGCTAGTCATATATAAATGCCATTTATACAGTTCTGGGATACCCACCGTACCAAGAAGCGGGTTTATCCAAAACTCAGCCATCGGAAGAGGATCGCGCGGTCATCATGGAGCTGTTCAACCGCAAGCAGGCGCTGGCGGTGGAGCTTCAGCACTACGAGGCTAACACGGGGAGCAGCCTGGAGCCGGCCGAGCGGCCCGGGAGCGCGATGCCCACCAACACAAGGCTGCACGTTGTGGTCACTACAGACGTCAATGATGTAAGCGTTTCTGGGTCAATCTATAAAAAACCGGCCAAGAGCATGTCGGAGCATGTTCAGTGTAGGGTTCCGCAGCCGTTCATACAAAAAATGCACTAGGTACAGATTACAGATGAAATAAATACGATATGAAAAACCTCCACCGCACTTACGTCCTTTTGCTGAGAAATGCAGTTTTTCGGCAATAACTCAAAAACGCTACATCCGATCATGATGAAATAATGTTGATTGAAAGTATTTGTTCAGCTTCATTTATGTAATTTAAAAAAATAGTGTAATTATTTATTTAATGGCACTAAAAACATTAGTAAATTCCCCAGGGTGGTATAGACCTCGCGATATCAACCAACAACGAGACCGTAGTTCGCGCGGCGCTGATTTTAGCCGAGGGCATATTCGAGACCGGTGAGACCTTGGCGAGGCACCCGCCGTTCGCACAGCTGCGCTCCATGCTGCGAATCACACTACGACCACCAAGAGATGTTCCTGTTGATGTACACGTCAAGGTACGTGTCATTAGTGATACTATTGAGACTAGGTCGGCGCGGCGCTGTTAACCGACCGGCGAAACATTGGCGAGGCACCCGCCGTTATCACTTTACGACCACCAAGGGACGGCCCTGTTGATGTACGGTCAAGGAATTTAATTTTAATTTGTGTACCATTTCGTACCTTGTCATAGTGACATTGATATGGAATCTCTATAGGCTTTGATATTGATTTTGTTGATTGTGACTGTGACAAGGTACGATATGTTATATAAATTAAATTCGTTGACTGTACATATCAAGGTACTTACCACTGGTAACACAAGAGAAGGTCTGCGCGGCGCTGATATTAGCCAACCCGAGTAACATTGGCGCGACACCCGCTGTGTGCACAGCTGCGCTCAGCTTTACGACCACCAAGGGACGGCCCAGTTGATGTACATATCAAGGTAAGTACGTACCACTGGTAACACAAGGGAGGTAACATTATCGCGGCGCCCACCGTGTGCACTGCTGCGCTCCATGCTGAATGCTGTGGATCCCACTATGACCACGACGGGCCGTGCTTGTTGATGAACACATGCACCACTAGCAACACAAGTGAAGGTGGTCCGAGCGGCGCTAATATTTTCAGGGTGGGTGAAGCCATATTCAAGATCGGCAATACTGCTGAGACAGTGGTGCGGATGTTGCGAATCCCACTATGTCTGCCTAAGGCACTTGTCCCACCGCCGGCGAGTAAGCCATGAGCTTATAGAGTCGTGATTATCGCCGATAGCTCATCGCTTATCGCTGGCGGTGGGAAAAGTGCCTAACGATGAGCCCATCGATGTACACATGAAGGTAACAGCTGAAGGCAAATCGTTTCGTGAAACGGAATATTTGCTGAGTCGTAAAATATATATTTTGGATTATTTGTATGTGTTGTTGTGGGTTCAGCACGCCAAATCGGATTCAACTATTTTTGGTACATGGGTAGCTAGCTGAGCATCCAAAGGTGGTTAAAGGACACTTTTTACCAGACTACTCTAAAGCAAAAAAGAGTGTTCTCGTCTGGCTTCTCCTTCTCCTTCTCCACAAACGAAATTGCAGGCACCTGTGATTTTTTTTTATTGATAATAGGAAAATATTATTCAACTGCATAAACTTTAATTTGTGGAAACAGTAAACTAAATAAAACAAGACATTACACATATACATTAATTTGCGGTAACTGTATATCCTTATCCTTACGATATTATAAACGAAAGTATGTATGTATGTTCCACTTAATCTCAAAAACTACTGGACGAATTCTTACGAAACTTTCCAGTTATGTACCTTACATATCAGAATAGGACATGTAGTACATATAATGTATGTAAAATTTCATCTCTTAGGGACGAAAAAGGGATGAAAATTAGTATGGCCAGTAAACATTTTTTTTACGCTGGCAACTTGAAATCTTGGTAATATGCTTCACATTTAAATTAGTAAAATATCGAGTTTTGGGGAAAGACATGAACTACTCATTATCTCGGAAAAATACCTTTTATCCGCGATAAACGAATCTAAGGCGGACGAAGTCGCGGGCGGCCGCTAGTTACTAAATAAAATAAGCCATTATAAGTCCCTTTATTTTAAATGGATGTTTTGTTTCAGGCACTCATAGGATACGCGGACAGTGAACAGTTCCACATATTTGAATTGACTAAGCAATTGCCCAGGTTTGCCATGTATTCCTTGGTCCCTAACACCTTAGCAGTAAGCAAACAGACAAACTTTGTCACATTCAGAATCACAGAGAGAGTACAAAGAATTTGCATTTGGGTCAATCAAAATTTCTTATTGGAACAAGACGTTGAACTTGAATTGGAAAATGTGAAAGAACTCCACATGAAGTTTATTTGTTTGAGGGACAAGTCTCGGTTGGACATGGACTTTGAGGCTGATGGAAGTGTACGGTTTTCCACACCTCATATTTCGCTGGCAGGCGACTTGATCCAAAGTCTTGCAGTTTATCTAAATCTAACAGATTTGCAGGTAAATGAAAAATATAATTATGAATTTAATTTATAATTTTACTTAAAAAGTTATAGCTTAGTTATATATAGTTAAAAAGATTCTTATTGACCATAAAGTTCTACAAATCCCACACATTTCACTGGGTTGAAGAAGAACATGTTGTTGTGTGGAGGCTCCCGCTGGCTGACCGCTTTCACTACTTCTTGACCAATGACACCTCCAACCACAGCTGCAGCACCAGACACAGTACCAAAAACATCGGTTAACACATCATCAGTTATGAAGGCACTGGGCAGAGACAATTCTTTAACAAGTTCATCCCTCATTCGTAGTAATATTCCGGTATCAGCTTTCCTCTGGGCAGGGTCAGGGTTCCTGTTGTACTCATCTCTGAAGCGTAGTAAGATCTTCATAACGAAGTAGGAAGGGTCGCCGCGGCGTAGTCGCGAGCGTAACTCGGGTTTCGACCAATCCGCTGACAAAGCATTTTGTAACGGTACGTAAATAGCGCGGCGTTTTACCGTAATAGAAACTGTCTCCCTTGCACTTTTTTCTACATCATCGGGTCCACGTTTCACGGCTTTGTGTTGAACGATTTCTTCGGAGTACTCGTGGTCGACGAGATCCGCAAACATGTATCCAAACATGCCCCACACGTCACCGCAAAGGAACTTCTTGTTGTTGTCGCGACACACGTTGTTAATGCGTTCTAACTGCTCCTGCTTGAGCCCGGTAGCGCATACGATGTCGAAAGTAATAAAGAAACTGTCGGGCAGCTCGTCTACCCCTTTTGTTTCTGATGTGATGTCCACCATGGGGTTCAAAGCCCGAGCTCTCGTCAACGACGCTTCGGCACGATTCTCTCCAATCTTATCAGGTGGAGTTAAAAATTGAGAGTACAAGTCGACTTCTTTAAGTTTCTCATTGTCTAGTAAACAAACACTCTTTACTCCGGACAGAATTATGTTCTTCGCTGTTTCGGCGCCGAGGCCGGATAACCCGATGATTAATACCTTGGAAGCACGCAGTCTCTTCTGGGACTCCAGGCCCCATAGGCGAATTTGTCGATCGTACTGTTCAGCTTCAGCCTCCGACAACTCAACCTCGTTATTCTCAACCATTTTCAGAGATTTTTTGCTAATTAGTCTTGTTGCGGTACCGTTTAGTTTAGCTTTTGACAGTTCTCCACGCCGCTTACACCATAGACAAGATAGAAACGCGACGCGCCGCCATTTTCGATAGTGATGTGCATTGCATTGTTTGTCGTTTCAATTCAAGTCGATATTTCCAACGCCATCGATTACATATCATTCTATACCCCTTCCAGACGTTCTCTAATGATCACTGATCAGATCAGATTCTAACCACTAACGGGCTATTAGAATTTATTACATGTAGATCCTTATACAAAAATAAAATAATATCCGGTTGCAGTTTAAAACTTTTAAATATCGAATAGAAATTAATTAAGTTAAATTAGAAACTAATTGTTTTAATAAATTTGCAGTCGACGGCTCAATTTCCTGAAACTGAAACTAAACTTCGCGAAGAAATGACAAATGCTTCCCAAGTAGGAGAGATAAGATCACGTCTGGCTGCAGAGACAGCTGAAAGAGCACAACTGATA
The DNA here is from genome assembly GCA_905404275.2 of Hedya salicella. Classification (NCBI taxonomy): domain Eukaryota; kingdom Metazoa; phylum Arthropoda; class Insecta; order Lepidoptera; family Tortricidae; genus Hedya; species Hedya salicella. Next base: position 6,236,509 of record FR990112.1, on the reverse strand, counting down.
ACTGCTCTATTACCAGCAGCACAAGATGCCGCCGGACATGATCTGTACGTCACAATTTTATATTCTATTACTTTCATTTCAGTGCTACAAATGTTAATGGGTTCTTTACTGTATTATTTTAGGAAGGAAATGTTGAGTCGCTACAAAGAAGTGGTGATGCTGAATGAGGAGTTGTTGTTGAGCTGCCACGTGCGACGGTCGACTCAGAAACACGCTGTCGCTTCGCTGAAGACACTGCACACGATATTGCAACAAGCTGCGAGACTTAGAGGTATCTATCACAAAGTGGTGAGACATGAGCCGCGAGTATGAGGTTAGGCGACTTAAGAGTCCTCGGGAAGCTCGATTCTCCATACAAACGTAGTTACGCTTTCATTTTTAACGACTACCTAGTTTGCTCTGAAACTTTGTACTTAGAATAAGTTAAGGTATATGCAGGCCTGTAATTAGTGTATGTAGCTTCAGATACCATAGTTGAAAAAATATGGCGAATTTAAGTTTTTCATACAAAACTTGTTTTTGCTGCTTTTCGCTTGTTTTATAAATTGGTTTCGGATCTTGCAGTTTTGAGAATTAAAGATGTGCTTCCAATTTGACGATTTATTCTAGACTAATATATGGGTTGGTAAATACTTACTTATACTTAGTTTATACAACATGCATGTGTGCGTAGGCAAACACACGTAAGGAATATGGAATACAGCTTCAACATACCGCCCACCAAAAGGATATTAAAATTAGGGATCCTTTTTATAAAAAAAAAATGCAATCATGCTATACATTCATTAATATAGGTACACATATAGTTCTTAACCAGGTTTGCATATACATCAAAATTGGAAAGTAATATACAGGAATATGATAATTATTATTGTAACACTAGACAAAATTAATTAATATGAACTACTCAGAATTTACATCAATAGGAAAGTGACATAATTTACTAATCGATCGTTTCACAGTATGGCTCCCACTTTTTACACTATAAACGCGCGTTAATCCGTCCGCACCAGGGTGTTTCTCCATAATGTGGCCCATCAACCATTTTCTAGGTGGTAAATTTTCGCCTTTAATAAGCACTATTTGGCCGATCTCAAACTCAGGCTCTTTACGTGTCCAGTTTGTGCGTTGTTGGAGTCTTGTTAGATATTCTTGTTGCCGTTTGTGCCAAAAATCGGTTAACATTTTGTGCAAGTGCTGCCAACGCGATAAATTGCTTATTTTAGCATCTGACAATGTTGGTGATGGTACGGTTACAGGAGTTTCCCCTATTAGAAAATGTCCGGGGGTTAAAGGGACAGTATTTTCGTCATCATCAAGTGGGTTATATGGCCGGGAGTTTAGGCATGCCTCGATTTGACAAAGCAGAGTTGTCATTTCCTCAAAGGTCAGATTTGAATTTAGGACTCGCTTTAGGTGGTATTTGACTGACTTAACTTCACTTTCCCATAACCCTCCAAAGTTGGGACTATAAACTGGAATGAAATGCCATTGAGTGCCATCTTGTGCTAGCTTGGCCGCTATCTCTTTATCAAAATCCAATTTAGCTTCGTTAAAGGTATCTGCCAAAGCCTTGCTCGCTCCGATGAACTTTCTTCCTTGGTCGCTCCATACCGTCGACAAATCGTTGAAAGGCTCCAATTAATGCTTCCGAGGACAAATCTCCCACTAATTCCAAATGAGTAGCTTTCGTGACCATGCACACGAATATAGCTATCTATGATTTGGTTGCCTTTACTCCTCTGCCTTGATGATCAATGTTTGGTACGGGCCTGCAAAATCTACCCCGCTGTTCAGGAAAGCTCGTGCTGGTGTGACTCTTTGCTTAGGTGGGTCTCCCATTAACTGTCTCTTGACAGTAGCGCTTTGTCGTGCGCATATCAAACATTTTTTGACATACGATCTGACTCTTCCTTTTAGTTTTAGAATCCAATATCTGTCTCTGAGATAACATAACATTAACTGTTGGCCTCCATGAAGCGTCCTCTGATGTGCGTCAGCTACAAGTAAAAAGGTAAGTCTACTGTTGCTGTCGAGAATAATGGGATTCTTACTCTCTTCGCTAAGATTTGCATGTTTAAAACGACCGCCCACCCTGAGTATATTTTCATCGTCAAGGTATGGGTTCAAGGATCTCAACTTACTATCGTGTTTTACTTGCATGTTTTTCTGTAACCTTTTAATGTCTTCGTTAAATGTTTGTTCTTGACCTAACCTTATACAAATCTTCAATGCAATGTCTAATTCTTCCGTTGTTAATGTAGTTCTCGTCGTAATTTTTTTGCAGGTCAAAAATCGTTTACTGTATGAAATTGTCTTTATAAGTTCTGTTAGTTCGACAAAATCTTCGAATTGATTTATGATCGTAATGTTATCTTCATTTTTTATTTTTAAATTAGTTTGAATGTTCTTTTTCATCTCTAAATTTGTAGTGACATCTGGTTTGTGAAATGGAACCACCATAATCTATGTGAAATAAGATCTGGTAGTGACGTGCCTCGTGACGCAACGTCAGCTGGATTATTTTGTGATTTTACATGGTACCATTTATCTCCAATGTCATCTAGAATTGCCACGACACGATTTCTGACAAAGGTTTGCCAACGGTTTGGATCTCCCTTTAGCCATGACAAAACAATTGTCGAGTCTGTCCATGCAAATATTTGGCTCTCTGGAATTTTCATAGCGTCTAATTTGTTTCAGCAGTTTTGCCAGCAACGCAGCGCTGCATAGTTCTAAACGTGGCAGCGACAATGGCTTAACCGGAGCCACACGAGCCTTAGCAGCTAAGATGCTGGTCTTAATTTCACCTTGATCGTTTTTTACTCTTAAGTAGGCTACGGCTGAATAACAATTCGTGGATGCGTCTGAAAACCCGTGGATGGTCGTTTTGTCTAGATTTAGTTTCGTTGTACCCATCTTGGTATTTTAATATTTTTCAAGTGTTTAAAGTTGTTTCTTATATTTAACCATTGTTCTTTGATTTCAGGTTCTACTTCTGCATCCCAACTGGATCTGTTCAACCAAAGCTTTTGGATCAGCATTTTCGCCTGGATGATACTCGGTGCCAGCCAGCCCAACGGGTCAAACAGTTTCTGTGTTTCTGCGAGTATATTGCGTTTTGTGATGGTTACTGGTACTTGAGGCAACTGAAGGTGGTATTGAAAGTTATCTTCAACCATGTTCCAAGATATACCCAATGCGCGTACGGTTCCATCAAGCTTAATGGCCATGTTCACACTGCTGTTTCGTTCATCCCTTGTGAATTGTTCTAAAAATTCAGTGCTGTTTGAAGAAAACTTCTGCAGTTCAAATCCTCCTTTTTTAAGAACATCAGCAACCGTTTTTGCAACATCGACAGCTTCTTCAACGGTGTCTTGGCCAGACATAAGGTCATCCATATAGAAATCTTCTTTAATCGTTTTGGTTGCTATAGGATGCTGTTTCCCTTCATCTTCTGCGACTCTGTGTAGTGTTTTGACAGCTAAGTAAGGTGCAGATGCTGTGCCAAAGGTAACGCGGAAAAGACGGTACTCTTTAATAGGATCTCCTGGATCTGAACGCCAAAGTATTCGTTGTAGATCGGAGTCTTGTTCTGTAACCAGGATTTGTCAATACATTTTTTGAATGTCCGCTACAAAAAAGATTTGGTTCATGCGCCATATCATTATTATATTTCTCATGTCATCTTGAAGTTGTGGACCTACCAGCAACTCTTCATTTAGTGAAATATTGTTGGTGCGTTTTAATGAAGCATCGAACACTGCTCGGACTTTGCTGGTGTCTTTGTCGTTCCTAATTACAGCGTGATGTGGAAGGTATACTGATGGATTATATTATTGATCTCGTTTTCTGGAACTTCTTCCATGTGCTCAAATGTTATATACTCTTCTATTACTTTGGTGTATTCCGTTTTAAATTCTTTGTCTTTATCAAATTTTCGTTCTAATTGCTTGAATCTTCTCAGTGATATGTCTTTCGTTTCTCCTTCTGTCGACTTTATTTTCTCTGTTTTTGTTGGTATTTTCACAATATATCTTCCTTCTTTTGTTCTGGTAGTCGTGTTTGCGTAAATAGTTTCGCAAAGTTTCTCTTCAGCTGTGAGTTCTGGTTTTTCAACAGATTCCAATTCCCACATGTTTTTTACCAGAAGGTCCAAATTGAGGTTGTGATGCATAACAATAACATCTGAAGAATGCTCCACGATGTCTCCAAACAGAATCCACCCAAGGCTTGTATTTTGTGCGCACGGTAGGCCTGGAGGACCCTTGATTATGTTGTTCTTCAAAATATGTGCATATACATCGACGCCTAGAAGTATGTCTACTCGGCCTGGTTGATAATAGCTCGGGTCTGCCAAGCCAAGCGTGATGAGGTTTTGTGATAGTTCTCGAAGGGAGTTCAGTAGTCAGTCGCGTGGTTGGAATCGGTGTCACATCTCGAAAGAAGCTCGTACTGTACCACACTAATGATAGTGGTTTTTGTAGCACCCACTCCAGTGACTGAACCTTTTGCAGGTATTTTCTTTAGCTTCATCAGCTGTACGGCTTTCTCCGCGATGAAACTGGCCTGCGAACCTTGGTCGATCAAAGCCCGCAGTGTGGTCACTTGTCACTCATCGCTAACCGGAACAAGTGCTATAGCCAATAAAGCAGTTGATTGTTTAGTTGCAAAGTGTGTTGAAAATTTAATATTTTCTTCCAGATTATGTAGTGTGGAATCAGCGTTATCATCTATCTGGCTTAGATGGGTTTCAAGTTTTCAAGGAACGAAACTTCGCTTGTATGGGAAGGTGAAATTCGGCCGAGCTTGCTGGGGACTCTTAAAATCGCGCATCTGCTACCTCAGCACAAAATCTTTCAATTTAATTACCGTTGACGTAGTTGTCGAATTTAAGCAGACTGGTATTTGTAACTTGTTTTACAACACCTTAAATATTGTATCTTGTATTTACTTTTCTGGGCGTATCAATCGTTGTCCGTCCCCAGTGAAGTGCTAGAGAAATAAGTGAAAATAACATTTTATTTAGTTTAATCGTGACTAAAACTACAAGTATGAAATACTTCGGATTGACAGTAGTTGAAACGCCCGGAGGAATATACCCATCATCAGTTGATAATTTTTAATCTTTCATATTTGACTAACTCCTTTGATTTGATCTTCTTAACAGTTGGCAAATATAGCAAAGCAGTTGTGGCTGCCAGTCGGAAAGCTGTGAAAGAGGACAACACAGAGGCTCTCGTTAAAATATTACAGATAGGAGATTGCTAGAATAAGATTGTCAATATTTAAGTTAAAATAATGTTTATTCGTTAAAATTGTACCACAACCAGTCACAATAAAAATGATGTTATCACAATATTTGGATCTATTAATGATTATTCAAGTCGTGCTTTACAAGTTGATGTCAATAATTAATGTGTGTATTAAAAAATAGCAAGGCTTATACTACAAACATGAATAAAAGAGAACAAGAAATAAGCGATAAATAATGTGGATATGTCGAATAAATAATCAGGTCAGGGGAAATGGTAATGCTTAAAAATTAGAATTGTATTTTTATGATTTTTGAGAGAAGTTAATTGAATACGCGTATTTATAACAATCAATGGGTTCATCTGTACCTATGCAATGCAACAGTAACGGGATTTAACTACTATTGACAGACAAGGCATAGCCTCAACCGACGAATGAACGTGACATTTTATAGACAGAAGTGCACTATGTAGTATAATTATTATACATGCAATTCCTAGGGCCGTTCATCTAGCGTTAGAATTATTTAAGAACGTAATTTTTCACCGACCACATCCCGGTATCTTTCCGTAGAATACTAGCTAAGCCAGGTCGACGCAATGTATAGTGGGAATCATTTTTGTAGACCGCGTCCACTTAGTGTTGTACCTGACAAACACTCATTATCTGTATTCTCATTATCTGCAGTTCTGCCGCTCGCGAACTGCAACACCATGCTGAGTCGGAGCCTTTTCCTTAGCGCACACATTGCTGGACCCATTGCAGACAATTTACCTAATTAACCTAAAAAAACAATATTAATTTTATGCAAATGATGTCCTGTCTGTGTGTGCTTTCTATGGAATAAATATATTTTTCTTTCTTTCTTTCTTTCTTTCTTTCTATTGTTAGAAGTGACTGTAAGTACTACTTTAAAATGAAAGGTTTCTAATACTTCGTATTTTAAACTGCAGTGAATACAAAATAACCAACTTTTATGTTCTTCAAGTTTAAATGTAAAACTTGAATTTTCGAGTTAAATATGTATTTAGTGTGAAACTTGACTTCACTCGTAACGCGTTCGTCGGGTACAGCGCGATAAACGTGAAAGGAGCTCTCGACGGCATACAAGTTGTACGTCGCCGAGGGTTCTTTTTCGTGCCGTACAAAGTCAAGTGAAAACGGTCTAAGAAAGGATTCCCACTATACGTATGAGCATCAATCGGTGCATTTCGAACTCGGGCAATATGCAAAGAAAAAGAAAGATCACACAGTAATCTGTCTAGTGGCGTAATGCACGTCGTCGGCGCTGACGTTGAGCAGAAGCCTCGGCTCCGAGCCCTTGGGCTCCAGCAGCAGCAGACGCAGCGCCGCGAGCCGCGCGCAGGCGGCGGCGGCCTGCGCCGGCGCGGGCGCGCGCGCGCCGCGGGCCGCGCGGTAATAAGATCATACAGTAATCTGTCTAGTGGCGTAATGCACGTCGTCGGCGCTGACGTTGAGCAGAAGCCTCGGCTCCGAGCCCTTGGGCTCCAGCAGCAGCAGACGCAGCGCCGCGAGCCGCGCGCAGGCGGCGGCGGCCTGCGCCGGCGCGGGCGCGCGCGCGCCGCGGGCCGCGCGGTAATAAGATCATACAGTAATCTGTCTAGTGGCGTAATGCACGTCGTCGGCGCTGACGTTGAGCAGAAGCCTCGGCTCCGAGCCCTTGGGCTCCAGCAGCAGCAGACGCAGCGCCGCGAGCCGCGCGCAGGCGGCGGCGGCCTGCGCCGGCGCGGGCGCGCGCGCGCCGCGGGCCGCGCGGTAATAAGATCATACAGTAATCTGTCTAGTGGCGTAATGCACGTCGTCGGCGCTGACGTTGAGCAGAAGCCTCGGCTCCGAGCCCTTGGGCTCCAGCAGCAGCAGACGCAGCGCCGCGAGCCGCGCGCAGGCGGCGGCGGCCTGCGCCGGCGCGGGCGCGCGCGCGCCGCGGGCCGCGCGGTAATAAGATCATACAGTAATCTGTCTAGTGGCGTAATGCACGTCGTCGGCGCTGACGTTGAGCAGAAGCCTCGGCTCCGAGCCCTTGGGCTCCAGCAGCAGCAGACGCAGCGCCGCGAGCCGCGCGCAGGCGGCGGCGGCCTGCGCCGGCGCGGGCGCGCGCGCGCCGCGGGCCGCGCGGTAATAAGATCATACAGTAATCTGTCTAGTGGCGTAATGCACGTCGTCGGCGCTGACGTTGAGCAGAAGCCTCGGCTCCGAGCCCTTGGGCTCCAGCAGCAGCAGACGCAGCGCCGCGAGCCGCGCGCAGGCGGCGGCGGCCTGCGCCGGCGCGGGCGCGCGCGCGCCGCGGGCCGCGCGGTAATAAGATCATACAGTAATCTGTCTAGTGGCGTAATGCACTTCGTCGGCGCTGACGTTGAGCAGAAGCCTCGGCTCCGAGCCCTTGGGCTCCAGCAGCAGCAGACGCAGCGCCGCGAGCCGCGCGCAGGCGGCGGCGGCCTGCGCCGGCGCGGGCGCGCGCGCGCCGCGGGCCGCGCGGTAATAAGATCATACAGTAATCTGTCTAGTGGCGTAATGCACTTCGTCGGCGCTGACGTTGAGCAGAAGCCTCGGCTCCGAGCCCTTGGGCTCCAGCAGCAGCAGACGCAGCGCCGCGAGCCGCGCGCAGGCGGCGGCGGCCTGCGCCGGCGCGGGCGCGCGCGCGCCGCGGGCCGCCCGGTAGCCGCGCGCCGCCAGCGCCGCCAGCGCCGTCGCCGCGTCCAGCGCGCGCGACAGCGTCGTCTCGTCCGACCCGGTGCGCTCCACCTGGGATTTGGTGTATATCAGTAGGGTACATGCATAATTTTTTTTTATCGTTTTTCTTAACTAAATATCAAAATACCGTAAAAACTATTTCAAAATGTGAAATTCAAATTAAAATCGGCCAAGAAATACGCATAATATAGGCATTTTAAACTATAGTACGGTCCGAACGAACGTTCCGGTGGAGTAATAAACCGAGCTGTCAACACGAAAGTAGCTAAAGTCGATATGTGTACAAAAGGGTCCCAAAAATCAAACGCACTTGACGTATGCCGACAACTGTATTCAAATCATACACCACTAATGCTTGCTACAAAAACACAATAATTCTCCGATCCTTATATATAACCTAGTAAAAATCTCGTTCGCGCGATTCAGAAGCAGAAGCGCTTGGTACAGCGACATCTAACGGCACATTTGTGAAACTATATAATTGTTATTAATGTTGCGATTTTAATTCGGATCGAGGTTTAACGGTTAATATGTAAATACAATATATTTTAGGATAATATATTAAACATTATTTTGGTCGTGAACCAAAGTAACAACATCAGAAACTACTACTGCTAGCGCCATATGTTATCGAGTAACTGAACTATAAGTTACTTACTTCTTACTATAAGACTTTTGGTTTATGTTTATGATGTAATTAATATAAATATACATAGAAATGTTACCGAAATAACATTTTACAGTTGTTACATGTTAACAACCGAACATACCGCCCGCCAAGGACGCGGTGAGGAACACTGTCCTTAATTCACTAATCTAATACAAAGATAATAAAATAGGAACTTAGTGAGAAGGTAAAATATTACATAGTTCCTTGTATGGTTGAATTTCCATGTAAAGATATAACATACCGAAACAAGACAGTATATTGCAAAGAACACAGCATACTAAAACAAAAACTAAAGAAATTTTACTAAACTAATACCTTTCACATCAAAATTGCAATAGAGAAATGCATCAATCACAATGACACAAATTATTTTAAAATATACAAAAAAACATTACGCATATTCTCTATTTCATTCAATAGGCAAACAACACAATTTGCCTACGGGCCGTTTAATTATATTACCCTTACATTTTAAACTCACTACTCTAGTAACGCCGTCCAGACCAGGGTGTTTTTCGACAATAAGGCCGTATAACCACTTAGCAGGTGGTAAGTCATCCTCTTTCACTAACACCACGTTACCTACGGAAGGTTCGGGAGTATGATGGGACCACTTATAGCGATGGTAGAATTGAGTTAGGTATTCGCGCGACCAGCAATGCCAAAATTGTTGTACCATTATTTAAGCTAGTTGCCATCTCTTCAAATTACTCACATTGCTGGAAAGGTAATCATCTTCAGGTATTAAAACCAATGGTTTTCCTACAAGAAAATGCCCTGGTGTTAAAGGTGTCGGATCATCTTTATTTCCCGTGATTTGAGATAATGGTCTAGAGTTTAAGCAGGCTTCAATTTGAGATAGCACTGTCGTCATCTCCTCAAAGGTCAATGTTGTGTCACCTATTACACGTTTTAAGTGATGTTTTGTAGATTTTATTCCCGCCTCCCAAAGTCCGCCAAAGTTGGGGGAGTGGGGAGGGATAAAATGCCAACATGTATTATTGGTTGCAAGTTGTTCTGCTATTTCTTTTGTCACTCTTGAGTTCTCTTGTGTTTCAGTTCGCGAGCGGCACCCACGAAGTTTGTGCCGTTGTCACTCCACAAGTCCACGCAGTGACCTCGTCCAGATTCAAACCGTTTGAAAGCAGCTAGAAATCCCTGCGACGTTAAATCGCTAACTGCTTCCAAGTGTATGGCTCTAGTAGCCATGCAAATGAAGACAAATATAGCCCTTATAGGCGTGATGTCCTCTACCCTTCGACGTTCGCATGCTGATGGGACCTGCATAGTCAACTCCACTACGAAGAAATGCTCTTTCCGCAGTGGCTCTAGTAGACGGCAACTGTCCCATAAATGGTTGGATGGCGGGTGCTGCGTATCTTAAGCACCTAACACATTTTTGTACGTAGAATCTAACTAAGTTTTTCGCCCCAACCACCCAATACTTTGACCGTAAATAGTTAAGCATCAGTTGAGGTGCTCCATGTAATGTTTTGTCATGGGCATCAGCTATGACTAAATTGGTGAAATGCGACCGGTAAGGCAGAATAATCGGATGTTTCATGGTTTCACTGATCCCGGCTTGCTGCAGTCGACCACCAACCTTCAAGATCCCGAAATCATCTATAACAGGGTTTAAAGAGGTAAGTTTACTCTTTTTATTTACTAACTTATTTTCTTTCAGGTTATCGAGTTCTTCTTTAAAATGAATTGCTGTGTGATTTTTATGCATGTACGTTGACTTTCAACTATTTCTTGTCTCGTAACCCACTTCATAACCTTTTCTTTACGACAGCACTTTATAAATCTTCAGTATGCTACAACACGGATAAGTCTTCTCAATGTAGAAAATTTACTCATGCCTTCTTTCTCAACGTCAATATTACGTCCACACGTATTTATTAAACAGACCTTTTTTGATCTTTCTTCCAAATGTGTATCTTTGGTGTGAATTTTTGTGTAATTAATAATTTTCTGTTTCAGCCACGACGGTCCCTCTTTCCATAGCTGTTCATCGGTAAACTGATGGATGCCTCTTGAAGCAACGTCTGCTGGGTTATCCTTGGAAGAGACGTGTGCCCACTGACTAGGCTCCAGTGAATTAATAATTTCTGTCCCACGGTTAGCCACGAATGTCTTCCACCGGTTTGGTTGACTATTCAGCCACGACAGGACAATAGCTGAGTCGGTCCAGGCGTGGATGTTAACCTTGCTCACGTTCATAACCTTTGCCACTTCTGTAAGTAACTTCGTGAGCAGAACGGCTCCACATAACTCGAGTCGCGGTATGGACACTCTCTTAATCGGGGCAACCTTTGTTTTAGAGGCTATCAATGATACATGTACGTTTCCTTGGCAGTCTACAATACGAGCAAATATGACCGCAGCATACGCATCATTTGACGCATCGAAACCCTTGCAATTCAAATACTTCGTCATCCCTTTAGTATTGATCCATCGAGGCAGCTTGAATTGAGTAACTTGATTCAGTTTTTCACGATAACTAAGCCATTCTTTTAGCAATTAAGGGGGTACCTCATCATCCCATTCGATGCCAGACAGCCACAACTTTTGGATGAATATTTTAGCTGTTATAATGACAGGCGCCAACCAACCCAGGGGATCGAACAACCTAGATATGTCCGATATTACTTTTCGCTTTGTTACTGGAAAACTCAACTCTGGAAGCTGCACAGAATTTTCAAATTCGTCACTGCTTCGGTTCCAAGTCAGACCTAAAATTCTCATTACTGTGTCTATCCTCAGATTTACGTTTTCTTCGACTTCCGATTTGCCATCTGTCATTATATCCATTAAATGTTCTAGGTTGCTACACCACTTTTGCAGTTCAAATTCGCCTCCTGCCAACAGTTCTTTTATTTCTTTATAGATTTGCTCTCCTTCTTCAACCGTATCACAACCCGTTAATAGATCGTCCATGTAAAAATGCTTTAGAACTCTTTCAGCAGCTCTTGTGAGATCTTGACCTTCATCATACGCAACTTGATGCAAGGTGCGCACAGCAAGGTAAGGCGCGGAGGCAGTTCCAAAGGTAACCCTTAATAATTTATAATGTTTCAGGGGTTCATTCTGATTTTCCCGCCACAGTATCCTTTGATGATCTGTATCTTGCTCATGAACTAGCACTTGCCGATACATTTTCACGATATCGGCTCCTAGGCATACTGGATACTGACGCCAGTTCATTATAAGGTGACGCAGATCGGGTTGTAGTGTAGGTCCTATCATAAGGGCATCATTCAAGGACACACCGTGACTATTTTTGCATGACGCGTCGAATACGACTCGCACCTTGGAAGTGCTTTTATCCTCCCTGATCACTGCGTGGTGAGGTAAGTAAAATGCTTGGTTGCGGTTTTCATTGGGATCAGTTACTTCTACCATGTGTTCCATCTTAACGTATACTTGAATTACTTCCGTATATCTTTCTTTTAAGTTTAAGTCCTTTTCCAGCTTTTTCTCTAGATATAAGAACCGTTTTTTTGCTATGGTTTCAGTATTTCCATTCGTACATTTTGGTTTTGGTTCTCGAAATGGGAGTCTTACAGTGTATCGACCAGAACTATCTCTGGTGGTTGTGGCTGCGTATAAATCTTCGCACTTTTTCTCTTCTTCACTGTAAAGCTCCTTAGGATCTACAACAAGGTTATCATTTTCGAGTTCCCAAAATCGTTTGAGCATATCATTTTCGCTGACATGGACATGGTTAACGCTGATGCTTTGAGAAGTTGAATTGTTCATGATAGTAGGACCGGATAGAATCCAGCCTAGAGAGCTTCTTTGTGCTATCAGCGTTCCTAATGGACCTTTGATTATTCCATCCAATAAAATGTGACCATAAACATCTGCTCCTAGCAGCATGTCGATTTTGTTTGGAATGTTAAAGTTTGGATCAGCTAAGTTTAAGTTGGCAAACTCTGAATGAAGCTCGACCACAACTTCCCTTTCTGGGAGAATTGATGTGAGTTTGCTCAGAACAAAAGCGTTTACATCTACGACAAAGTTCGGGTCATGTAGTGGCTGAATCTTGACTTGAACTCTTGACTTTGAACCTATAGAAGCCCTTTGGTCACCTCCTAAACCCGATATAGAGCTTTTGTGTGCTACTTTCTTTAATCCAAGTAGCTGAACCGCGGACTCCGTGATAAACGAAGCCTGAGACCCCTGATCGAGCAAACACCTAACAGTTACACCCGTGCCTGTTTTCGATTGAGCCTTAACTAAAGCCGTAGCCAATAAAATTTGACTATGACTGGACGAAAAACAGGTTGTGATATTAGTGGTCTCATCAAGTGAATTTTGTGATGTATGTGCGTCAGTTGTCGCATGTGCAACAATCTTACGTTCAACTGAGTGATTAGTCCCGACATTAGACTCAGTTGATTCGGCATTATTTTTGGGATGTAGTAGAGAGTGATGCTTTTTCTTACATATTCGGCACCTAGTGGTCTGACGGCATGAGAAGACAGAGTGACCCACATTCAAACAGTTAAAACACAAATTGTTTGACTGGACGAAGCTACGACGTGAATCAATGTCCAACTTAGCGAAAGTTTTACAAAATATTATTTTATGCGCTTCCGAACAAAAACTACACAATGGCGCAGATGGCGCAGACACGTGATGAACCTTTGGGTTTGTGTGTGAGACATGCTGGTGTGTATTCCTTTGAACATTACTATTTTTTATGAATTTAGGATCTATATTTTCCAACGCTCTAAACCTGGTTTCCAAAAACTCTTGAAATTGTTTATAAGTGGAAAAGTCACCAGAGGTCTCACTCACCTTGAATTCTCACTGTTTCCGCGTTTCATTGTCCAATTTAAGGCAAAGAATGTGTATTACTAAAATGTCCCAGTTGGTTATATCTACTCCTATGTTCCGATAGAAGAGTATAAACAATCATTGGTAGTATCCAACAATTCCTTTAGTGCGCTTGCTGACTCGACGTTGATATTTCTTTGACTCAATAATCTCTTCAATATGCAACTTGATAAATATTTCTTATTGTTGAACCTCTTTGTTAACAATTCCCAACAGGTATCATAATTGTCTGCGATTAAATTCTGTTTCGCTAGAAAGAGATAGAATGAAAAGTTTGATGGCTTATATCTTGGTTATTTTTATAGCTATTCGAAAAAATATTTGTGTCTACTGTTTGTTACATGAATGAGCTTTTAATAAAGCAAAAATTAAAATTCATGCATATTCCCTATTGTAAGTATAACGAAAGGCGAACAGAGGAAAAAAAGTCAAGTCCATATCCGATGAGAGTAAGTTTTAAGCGTGTTAGCTTAAAACTAACTAATTAGGAATGGCCTCGAGGCGCTATCGGATCACCGATCGGTGAGGTCACTTCTGTTGGAACAGATTCGTTTCAAGAGAAGGTCGGAGGACGAGGTGTGGCGTCCTGTGCCGGGTGTCGGCGCCGGTCTCACCTCGGCGGCCACGGCGCGCAGCATGAGCCTCTCGGCGGGCGCGCAGGCGCGGATGGCGCGCACGCTGGCGCTGGAGGCGGCCTCTTCCAGCGCGAGCGTGACCTCGCGCAGCCCCGCGCTCTGCCCCGGCGCGGCCAGTTCTAGCGCCCGGGAGCTCAGCGCTATGGCGCGCCGGGCGTCTCCGGATACTGCTGCCACTTTTCTGAAACAAGTTTTTTTAATTTAGATTGTTACGTAACTAAAAGCTGAGCTAAATGACTTGAAGAATAGGGATGATGACTAAATTTTAATAATTAGTTCGTCTTGTAGATTAATAAAAAATATTGGACATTTTTTCTTTTTTTACATCATCGAAAAATAAAGGCGACACATTGAGTCAAAATGTCGCGTGACGTCACTCCTAAGTATAAATTTTACTTAGGTCGCTGGTTCACATCCGGTTCGAAGGACCAATGTTTAACTATTAACTCTAAACTCCCAAATTAAAGACGGTATAAACTTAAAAGCCGCTTTACTAACCTCTTCAGAAACCCAAATATTGAACTACGGTCGTCATTCAACCAGGAAAAATCTTAACACCGCGATTCAGGGATTGACCCGGACTGAACAAAGACATCTACCGGAAAATGTTATTACTAATCAAACTACTAATTACATTAAATACTAATTAATTATACAGTCACGAGCCCCACTCCTAAACTTTAATGCGATGTATCTGAGTTTTTTTTTACTATTTTAAAAAACAAAAATACGTGTTAAATATTTTTTATTTAACAAGCTGACGGACTAATTAGAATTTTGATTTTCATACCCAGTCATCATGCCTATTGCAAAATTGAAATTGTAGTAATCGGAGCACATAAGTTCCGCGTTACTTCTAAAGACCGCTAGTTTTCTCAAAATATGACTAGCCGATGAGCGCCGCGGCGCGCAGACTCTTGCGCCTCACCTCGCTATGAGCTGGATGGCGTCGGCGGAGAGGCTGGCGTGCGCGAGCCGCGCGGCCACGATGCGCTGCAGCTGCGTGTGAGTGTACGGCGGGAACGTCAGCCGCGTCAACCCTGCGAACACAACATTTAGTATTAGTAGAACGAAGTAGTAGGCAGGTTTACTTTAGTAGACTTCGGAATTTCGTTCCACCGCTGGTTGGCTACGACAGTACGTAAACAGTACCACAATACGGCACTACAAAAACAAATTGAGATTAGATTGTAGTTAAAATTATTAAGTTAGATATCAGAATTCGTAGTAAGTCGTTGCGACTTGGTCGTTTACATTCGTCAGTGATTCCCGTTAATTCGGACAGTGAGGCATGAGTCCTGTCGTACGTCGCGAAGAAAAAGTACCTACCGAAGTAAAAAGTAATTATAGGAAAGTACGATTTTCATAGAACAAAAGCAAGTGACCGCCGCATGGTGCCTACGACAGTGTAGTCTCACCGAGGCGCGAGGCCACGCGCACGGCGAGGGCGCGCTCGGGCAGGTCCATGGTGTTGGCCACGCACAGCACCGTCAGCCGCGCGCCCACTCCACGATACTATAATGTGAGTGACCGCCGCATGGTGCCTACGACAGTGTAGTCTCACCGAGGCGCGAGGCCACGCGCGCGGCGAGGGCGCGCTCGGGCAGGTCCATGGTGTTGGCCACGCACAGCACCGTCAGCCGCGCGCCCACTCCACGATACTATAATGTGAGTGACCGCCGCATGGTGCCTACGACAGTGTAGTCTCACCGAGGCGCGAGGCCACGCGCGCGGCGAGGGCGCGCTCGGGCAGGTCCATGGTGTTGGCCACGCACAGCACCGTCAGCCGCGCGCCCACTCCACGATACTATAATGTGAGTGACCGCCGCATGGTGCCTACGACAGTGTAGTCTCACCGAGGCGCGAGGCCACGCGCGCGGCGAGGGCGCGCTCGGGCAGGTCCATGGTGTTGGCCACGCACAGCACCGTCAGCCGCGCGCCCACTCCACGATACTATAATGTGAGTGACCGCCGCATGGTGCCTACGACAGTGTAGTCTCACCGAGGCGCGAGGCCACGCGCGCGGCGAGGGCGCGCTCGGGCAGGTCCATGGTGTTGGCCACGCACAGCACCGTCAGCCGCGCGCCCACTCCACGATACTATAATGTAAGTGACCGCCGCATGGTGCCTACGACAGTGTAGTCTCACCGAGGCGCGATGCCACGCGCGCGGCGAGGGCGCGCTCGGGCAGGTCCATGGTGTTGGCCACGCACAGCACCGTCAGCCGCGCGCCCACTCCACGATACTATAATGTGAGTGACCGCCGCATGGTGCCTACGACAGTGTAGTCTCACCGAGGCGCGAGGCCACGCGCGCGGCGAGGGCGCGCTCGGGCAGGTCCATGGTGTTGGCCACGCACAGCACCGTCAGCCGCGCGCCCACTCCACGATACTATAATGTAAGTGACCGCCGCATGGTGCCTACGACAGTGTAGTCTCACCGAGGCGCGAGGCCACGCGCGCGGCGAGGGCGCGCTCGGGCAGGTCCATGGTGTTGGCCACGCACAGCACCGTCAGCCGCGCGCCCACTCCACGATACTATAATGTGAGTGACCGCCGCATGGTGCCTACGACAGTGTAGTCTCACCGAGGCGCGAGGCCACGCGCGCGGCGAGGGCGCGCTCGGGCAGGTCCATGGTGTTGGCCACGCATAGCACCGTCAGCCGCGCGCCCACTCCACGATACTATAATGTGAGTGACCGCCGCATGGTGCCTACGACAGTGTAGTCTCACCGAGGCGCGAGGCCACGCGCGCGGCGAGGGCGCGCTCGGGCAGGTCCATGGTGTTGGCCACGCACAGCACCGTCAGCCGCGCGCCCACTCCACGATACTATAATGTAAGTGACCGCCGCATGGTGCCTACGACAGTGTAGTCTCACCGAGGCGCGAGGCCACGCGCGCGGCGAGGGCGCGCTCGGGCAGGTCCATGGTGTTGGCCATGCACAGCACCGTCAGCCGCGCGCCCACTCCACGATACTATAATGTAAGTGACCGCCGCATGGTGCCTACGACAGTGTAGTCTCACCGAGGCGCGAGGCCACGCGCGCGGCGAGGGCGCGCTCGGGCAGGTCCATGGTGTTGGCCACGCACAGCACCGTCAGCCGCGCGCCCACTCCACGATACTATAATGTAAGTGACCGCCGCATGGTGCCTACGACAGTGTAGTCTCACCGAGGCGCGAGGCCACGCGCGCGGCGAGGGCGCGCTCAGGCAGGTCCATGGTGTTGGCCACGCACAGCACCGTCAGCCGCGCGCCCACTCCACGATACTATAATGTAAGTGACCGCCGCATGGTGCCTACGACAGTGTAGTCTCACCGAGGCGCGAGGCCACGCGCGCGGCGAGGGCGCGCTCGGGCAGGTCCATGGTGTTGGCCACGCACAGCACCGTCAGCCGCGCGCCCACTCCACGATACTATAATGTAAGTGACAGCCGCATGGTGCCTACGACAGTGTAGTCTCACCGAGGCGCGAGGACACGCGCGCGGCGAGGGCGCGCTCGGGCAGGTCCATGGTGTTGGCCACGCACAGCACCGTCAGCCGCGCGCCCACTCCACGATACTATAATGTAAGTGACCGCCGCATGGTGCCTACGACAGTGTAGTCTCACCGAGGCGCGAGGCCACGCGCGCGGCGAGGGCGCGCTCGGGCAGGTCCATGGTGTTGGCCACGCACAGCACCGTCAGCCGCGCGCCCACTCCACGATACTATAATGTAAGTGACCGCCGCATGGTGCCTACGACAGTGTAGTCTCACCGAGGCGCGAGGCCACGCGCGCGTCGAGGGCGCGCTCGGGCAGGTCCATGGTGTTGGCCACGCACAGCACCGTCAGCCGCGCGCCCACTCCACGATACTATAATGTAAGTGACCGCCGCATGGTGCCTACGACAGTGTAGTCTCACCGAGGCGCGAGGCCACGCGCGCGGCGAGGGCGCGCTCGGGCAGGTCCATGGTGTTGGCCACGCACAGCACCGTCAGCCGCGCGCCCACTCCACGATACTATAATGTAAGTGACCGCCGCATGGTGCCTACGACAGTGTAGTCTCACCGAGGCGCGAGGCCACGCGCGCGGCGAGGGCGCGCTCGGGCAGGTCCATGGTGTTGGCCACGCACAGCACCGTCAGCCGCGCGCCCACTCCACGATACTATAATGTGAGTGACCGCCGCATGGTGCCTACGACAGTGTAGTCTCACCGAGGCGCGAGGCCACGCGCGCGGCGAGGGCGCGCTCGGGCAGGTCCATGGTGTTGGCCACGCACAGCACCGTCAGCCGCGCGCCCACTCCACGATACTATAATGTAAGTGACCGCCGCATGGTGCCTACGACAGTGTAGTCTCACCGAGGCGCGAGGCCACGCGCGCGGCGAGGGCGCGCTCGGGCAGGTCCATGGTGTTGGCCACGCACAGCACCGTCAGCCGCGCGCCCACTCCACGATACTATAATGTAAGTGACCGCCGCATGGTGCCTACGACAGTGTAGTCTCACCGAGGCGCGAGGCCACGCGCGCGGCGAGGGCGCGCTCGGGCAGGTCCATGGTGTTGGCCACGCACAGCACCGTCAGCCGCGCGCCCACTCCACGATACTATAATGTGAGTGACCGCCGCATGGTGCCTACGACAGTGTAGTCTCACCGAGGCGCGAGGCCACGCGCGCGGCGAGGGCGCGCTCGGGCAGGTCCATGGTGTTGGCCACGCACAGCACCGTCAGCCGCGCGCCCACTCCACGATACTATAATGTAAGTGACCGCCGCATGGTGCCTACGACAGTGTAGTCTCACCGAGGCGCGAGGCCACGCGCGCGGCGAGGGCGCGCTCGGGCAGGTCCATGGTGTTGGCCACGCACAGCACCGTCAGCCGCGCGCCCACTCCACGATACTATAATGTAAGTGACCGCCGCATGGTGCCTACGACAGTGTAGTCTCACCGAGGCGCGAGGCCACGCGCGCGGCGAGGGCGCGCTCGGGCAGGTCCATGGTGTTGGCCACGCACAGCACCGTCAGCCGCGCGCCCACTCCACGATACTATAATGTGAGTGACCGCCGCATGGTGCCTACGACAGTGTAGTCTCACCGAGGCGCGAGGCCACGCGCGCGGCGAGGGCGCGCTCGGGCAGGTCCATGGTGTTGGCCTCGCACAGCACCGTCAGCCGCGCGCCCATTCCACGATACTATAATGTAAGTGACCGCCGCATGGTGCCTACGACAGTGTAGTCTCACCGAGGCGCGAGGCCACGCGCGCGGCGAGGGCGCGCTCGGGCAGGTCCATGGTGTTGGCCACGCACAGCACCGTCAGCCGCGCGCCCACTCCACGATACTATAATGTAAGTGACCGCCGCATGGTGCCTACGACAGTGTAGTCTCACCGAGGCGCGAGGCCACGCGCGCGGCGAGGGCGCGCTCGGGCAGGTCCATGGTGTTGGCCACGCACAGCACCGTCAGCCGCGCGCCCACTCCACGATACTATAATGTGAGTGACCGCCGCATGGTGCCTACGACAGTGTAGTCTCACCGAGGCGCGAGGCCACGCGCGCGGCGAGGGCGCGCTCGGGCAGGTCCATGGTGTTGGCCACGCACAGCACCGTCAGCCGCGCGCCCACTCCACGATACTATAATGTGAGTGACCGCCGCATGGTGCCTACGACAGTGTAGTCTCACCGAGGCGCGAGGCCACGCGCGCGGCGAGGGCGCGCTCGGGCAGGTCCATGGTGTTGGCCACGCACAGCACCGTCAGCCGCGCGCTCACTCCACGATACTATAATGTGAGTGACCGCCGCATGGTGCCTACGACAGTGTAGTCTCACCGAGGCGCGAGGCCACGCGCGCGGCGAGGGCGCGCTCAGGCAGGTCCATGGTGTTGGCCACGCACAGCACCGTCAGCCGCGCGCCCACTCCACGATACTATAATGTGAGTGACCGCCGCATGGTGCCTACGACAGTGTAGTCTCACCGAGGCGCGAGGCCACGCGCGCGGCGAGGGCGCGCTCGGGCAGGTCCATGGTGTTGGCCACGCACAGCACCGTCAGCCGCGCGCTCACTCCACGATACTATAATGTGAGTGACCGCCGCATGGTGCCTACGACAGTGTAGTCTCACCGAGGCGCGAGGCCACGCGCGCGGCGAGGGCGCGCTCAGGCAGGTCCATGGTGTTGGCCACGCACAGCACCGTCAGCCGCGCGCCCACTCCACGATACTATAATGTAAGTGACCGCCGCATGGTGCCTACGACAGTGTAGTCTCACCGAGGCGCGAGGCCACGCGCGCGGCGAGGGCGCGCTCGGGCAGGTCCATGGTGTTGGCCACGCACAGCACCGTCAGCCGCGCGCCCACTCCACGATACTATAATGTAAGTGACAGCCGCATGGTGCCTACGACAGTGTAGTCTCACCGAGGCGCGAGGACACGCGCGCGGCGAGGGCGCGCTCGGGCAGGTCCATGGTGTTGGCCACGCACAGCACCGTCAGCCGCGCGCCCACTCCACGATACTATAATGTAAGTGACCGCCGCATGGTGCCTACGACAGTGTAGTCTCACCGAGGCGCGAGGCCACGCGCGCGGCGAGGGCGCGCTCGGGCAGGTCCATGGTGTTGGCCACGCACAGCACCGTCAGCCGCGCGCCCACTCCACGATACTATAATGTAAGTGACCGCCGCATGGTGCCTACGACAGTGTAGTCTCACCGAGGCGCGAGGCCACGCGCGCGTCGAGGGCGCGCTCGGGCAGGTCCATGGTGTTGGCCACGCACAGCACCGTCAGCCGCGCGCCCACTCCACGATACTATAATGTAAGTGACCGCCGCATGGTGCCTACGACAGTGTAGTCTCACCGAGGCGCGAGGCCACGCGCGCGGCGAGGGCGCGCTCGGGCAGGTCCATGGTGTTGGCCACGCACAGCACCGTCAGCCGCGCGCCCACTCCACGATACTATAATGTAAGTGACCGCCGCATGGTGCCTACGACAGTGTAGTCTCACCGAGGCGCGAGGCCACGCGCGCGGCGAGGGCGCGCTCGGGCAGGTCCATGGTGTTGGCCACGCACAGCACCGTCAGCCGCGCGCCCACTCCACGATACTATAATGTGAGTGACCGCCGCATGGTGCCTACGACAGTGTAGTCTCACCGAGGCGCGAGGCCACGCGCGCGGCGAGGGCGCGCTCGGGCAGGTCCATGGTGTTGGCCACGCACAGCACCGTCAGCCGCGCGCCCACTCCACGATACTATAATGTAAGTGACCGCCGCATGGTGCCTACGACAGTGTAGTCTCACCGAGGCGCGAGGCCACGCGCGCGGCGAGGGCGCGCTCGGGCAGGTCCATGGTGTTGGCCACGCACAGCACCGTCAGCCGCGCGCTCACTCCACGATACTATAATGTGAGTGACCGCCGCATGGTGCCTACGACAGTGTAGTCTCACCGAGGCGCGAGGCCACGCGCGCGGCGAGGGCGCGCTCAGGCAGGTCCATGGTGTTGGCCACGCACAGCACCGTCAGCCGCGCGCCCACTCCACGATACTATAATGTGAGTGACCGCCGCATGGTGCCTACGACAGTGTAGTCTCACCGAGGCGCGAGGCCACGCGCGCGGCGAGGGCGCGCTCGGGCAGGTCCATGGTGTTGGCCACGCACAGCACCGTCAGCCGCGCGCTCACTCCACGATACTATAATGTGAGTGACCGCCGCATGGTGCCTACGACAGTGTAGTCTCACCGAGGCGCGAGGCCACGCGCGCGGCGAGGGCGCGCTCAGGCAGGTCCATGGTGTTGGCCACGCACAGCACCGTCAGCCGCGCGCCCACTCCACGATACTATAATGTAAGTGACAGCCGCATGGTGCCTACGACAGTGTAGTCTCACCGAGGCGCGAGGCCACGCGCGCGGCGAGGGCGCGCTCGGGCAGGTCCATGGTGTTGGCCACGCACAGCACCGTCAGCCGCGCGCCCACTCCACGATACTATAATGTAAGTGACAGCCGCATGGTGCCTACGACAGTGTAGTCTCACCGAGGCGCGAGGACACGCGCGCGGCGAGGGCGCGCTCGGGCAGGTCCATGGTGTTGGCCACGCACAGCACCGTCAGCCGCGCGCCCACTCCACGATACTATAATGTAAGTGACCGCCGCATGGTGCCTACGACAGTGTAGTCTCACCGAGGCGCGAGGCCACGCGCGCGGCGAGGGCGCGCTCGGGCAGGTCCATGGTGTTGGCCACGCACAGCACCGTCAGCCGCGCGCCCACTCCACGATACTATAATGTAAGTGACCGCCGCATGGTGCATACGACAGTGTAGTCTCACCGAGGCGCGAGGCCACGCGCGCGTCGAGGGCGCGCTCGGGCAGGTCCATGGTGTTGGCCACGCACAGCACCGTCAGCCGCGCGCCCACTCCACGATACTATAATGTAAGTGACCGCCGCATGGTGCCTACGACAGTGTAGTCTCACCGAGGCGCGAGGCCACGCGCGCGGCGAGGGCGCGCTCGGGCAGGTCCATGGTGTTGGCCACGCACAGCACCGTCAGCCGCGCGCCCACTCCACGATACTATAATGTAAGTGACCGCCGCATGGTGCCTACGACAGTGTAGTCTCACCGAGGCGCGAGGCCACGCGCGCGGCGAGGGCGCGCTCGGGCAGGTCCATGGTGTTGGCCACGCACAGCACCGTCAGCCGCGCGCCCACTCCACGATACTATAATGTGAGTGACCGCCGCATGGTGCCTACGACAGTGTAGTCTCACCGAGGCGCGAGGCCACGCGCGCGGCGAGGGCGCGCTCGGGCAGGTCCATGGTGTTGGCCACGCACAGCACCGTCAGCCGCGCGCCCACTCCACGATACTATAATGTAAGTGACCGCCGCATGGTGCCTACGACAGTGTAGTCTCACCGAGGCGCGAGGCCACGCGCGCGGCGAGGGCGCGCTCGGGCAGGTCCATGGTGTTGGCCACGCACAGCACCGTCAGCCGCGCGCCCACTCCACGATACTATAATGTAAGTGACCGCCGCATGGTGCCTACGACAGTGTAGTCTCACCGAGGCGCGAGGCCACGCGCGCGGCGAGGGCGCGCTCGGGCAGGTCCATGGTGTTGGCCACGCACAGCACCGTCAGCCGCGCGCCCACTCCACGATACTATAATGTGAGTGACCGCCGCATGGTGCCTACGACAGTGTAGTCTCACCGAGGCGCGAGGCCACGCGCGCGGCGAGGGCGCGCTCGGGCAGGTCCATGGTGTTGGCCACGCACAGCACCGTCAGCCGCGCGCCCACTCCACGATACTATAATGTGAGTGACCGCCGCATGGTGCCTACGACAGTGTAGTCTCACCGAGGCGCGAGGCCACGCGCGCGGCGAGGGCGCGCTCGGGCAGGTCCATGGTGTTGGCCACGCACAGCACCGTCAGCCGCGCGCCCACTCCACGATACTATAATGTAAGTGACCGCCGCATGGTGCCTACGACAGTGTAGTCTCACCGAGGCGCGAGGCCACGCGCGCGGCGAGGGCGCGCTCGGGCAGGTCCATGGTGTTGGCCACGCACAGCACCGTCAGCCGCGCGCCCACTCCACGATACTATAATGTGAGTGACCGCCGCATGGTGCCTACGACAGTGTAGTCTCACCGAGGCGCGAGGCCACGCGCGCGGCGAGGGCGCGCTCGGGCAGGTCCATGGTGTTGGCCACGCACAGCACCGTCAGCCGCGCGCCCATTCCACGATACTATAATGTAAGTGACCGCCGCATGGTGCCTACGACAGTGTAGTCTCACCGAGGCGCGAGGCCACGCGCGCGGCGAGGGCGCGCTCGGGCAGGTCCATGGTGTTGGCCACGCACAGCACCGTCAGCCGCGCGCCCACTCCACGATACTATAATGTAAGTGACCGCCGCATGGTGCCTACGACAGTGTAGTCTCACCGAGGCGCGAGGCCACGCGCGCGGCGAGGGCGCGCTCGGGCAGGTCCATGGTGTTGGCCACGCACAGCACCGTCAGCCGCGCGCCCACTCCACGATACTATAATGTGAGTGACCGCCGCATGGTGCCTACGACAGTGTAGTCTCACCGAGGCGCGAGGCCACGCGCGCGGCGAGGGCGCGCTCGGGCAGGTCCATGGTGTTGGCCACGCACAGCACCGTCAGCCGCGCGCCCACTCCACGATACTATAATGTGAGTGACCGCCGCATGGTGCCTACGACAGTGTAGTCTCACCGAGGCGCGAGGCCACGCGCGCGGCGAGGGCGCGCTCGGGCAGGTCCATGGTGTTGGCCACGCACAGCACCGTCAGCCGCGCGCTCACTCCACGATACTATAATGTGAGTGACCGCCGCATGGTGCCTACGACAGTGTAGTCTCACCGAGGCGCGAGGCCACGCGCGCGGCGAGGGCGCGCTCGGGCAGGTCCATGGTGTTGGCCACGCACAGCACCGTCAGCCGCGCGCCCACTCCACGATACTATAATGTGAGTGACCGCCGCATGGTGCCTACGACAGTGTAGTCTCACCGAGGCGCGAGGCCACGCGCGCGGCGAGGGCGCGCTCGGGCAGGTCCATGGTGTTGGCCACGCACAGCACCGTCAGCCGCGCGCTCACTCCACGATACTATAATGTGAGTGACCGCCGCATGGTCCCTACGACAGTGTAGTCTCACCGAGGCGCGAGGCCACGCGCGCGGCGAGGGCGCGCTCGGGCAGGTCCATGGTGTTGGCCACGCACAGCACCGTCAGCCGCGCCGCGTCGTGCGCCGCCCACTCTACGATGCTGTACAGCACGTCCTGGCGCCGGGTACAGAGCGCGTCCAACTGAAATACCAGATACACACATTATCTGCATGGCTTGTAAACCGTAGGGTCATAAGGCGCAGCATAGGCTATGCTATTAAATATCTATGCTGCTTATACTATATAGTATCGGCCTAGAATAAGGGCGACCATCCATAGCGGCACACGCTGCCTACGCTACGCACGAAATCACCCGCTCCCAACTCCCCGCACTTCCCCGGGAGCGGGACATTCGTGCATAGCGTAGGAAGCGTGTGCCGCTATGGAGGGTCGTCTTAATACTACCTCACGTAATCACGTAGTTATCATATAGCATAAGGATATCGGAGGACGGGCAGCAGCGACCGTCGTGCACTAACTATCTAACTGCGACCGCCAATCCGCCTGCCAGCATGTCGATTACGGCAGTTTTCCCCCAATGATCACAAAAACAAATAGTTCCCGGCGGCCGTTGGCGGGGAATACGGAGCTTTAACGATGGCACTCACTGATCGCTCGCGATGGGCGTTATATGAAGGCTCAAAGTCACTCAGAGAGTAATGGTCGGGCCCATCATGGTTGCTGAACCGCTTCTCCAACAGCAAGTACGCTTGCTCACACACCAACGTGTGCACTTGTGAGCGTGTGTCATACCTCGTCCACGAGCAGCACGGTGGGTGTGCGCCGCGGCCCGTGGTTTCTGAACCGCTTCTCCAACAGCGAGCACGCTTGCTCACACACCGACGTGTGCACTTGTGAGCGTGTGTCGTACCTCGTCCACGAGCAGCACGGTGGGCGTGTGCCGCAGTCCGTGGTTGCTGAACCGCTTCTCCAACAGTGAGCACGCTTGCTCACACCAAGGACCAGAAAACCCGTTTTTTGGCCTAATTCGGTCGAATGGCTTAAGCTGTTTGAGGATTAATCGCTTGTTCGGGTTAAGACCGGACTGGCTTAACTCATAAGGGGGTTTAAGCTTATTGACTGAGTTAAGCGTAATTAACCTATAGGTTTTGGGTTAGGGTTTTTTAGGGGTTTTTAAGCGGTTTTTATTTCGCTTACTTAAAAAGGTTAAGGTTAGGTTACACTTATCGGAATGAGGCACGTCTTCAGGGGGGAGGCGTCCTCGTGACGAGCCTAACTTCATAATGTTGGTTGGTAGATCATGTTTTAGTTTCGTTTCACGATCGCTCCAGCCGTACGGTGTGTCTCAATCTCAAGACTCTCAAGGAGATTGATCACATTTTGGCAAGATTGAGTATTGTAAGCAAATATTGCACGATTCACAGTAAGCAATATAAATATTAGTAACGAAATTTATTTAATCACTAGCTTCTGCTCGTGACTTTGTCCGCCTTAAATTCGTTTATCGCGGATAAGGGTATTTTTCCGGGATAAAAAGTAGCCTATGTCCTTCCCCGGGACTCAAACTATGTCAATACCAAATTTCGTCCAAATCGGTTCAGCGGTTTAAGCGTGAAGAGGTAACAGACGGACAAACAGACAGACACACTTTCGCATTTATAATATTAGTAAGTATGGATTCTTGAAAAAGCTTACATTGGTACTATATAGGATTTTGTATGCACTAAATTGGTTTACTTCTGTTTTAGGCCAACAAAAACCAAAGTAACTATCCAGTAACGGATAATTATTTGGATTCCGAATGCATCAATCTTATACGGCAAAAAATTTATGTTAAAGGGAAAAGAAGTGCAAATAAACTCCTAAGTCTTCCATATCCGGTGTTAGCGGTAAGCACTACGACTAGCATAAGCATGATGATAAGTACCTGAGACCGTTGAAAATTGCAAGAATAGGTATTTAATATTACTTATAAAGAGGTAATGTTTGTGAGATTGTGAATAAAAGTAAAATTGGGTTAACTGTCAAGTATCCAGTGCCGTGTCTCTACACGGCAGCGTGTCAGCCAAGTTCACAATGCTCTATTTTTGACCATGAGTTGTTATTTTCAAAGTAGTGATGATATAAATTTAAGCATAAAGTCAAATAGTAATTCTTTTTTTAGGTGGTCCTAGTGTTGAGGGTGTTTCTACAAAAAAATATAGCAACGCGGTTTTAGCAGATTGTTTTCGTGTTTGTAATAAAGAAACTACATAAAGTATTTAGACATTTTAATTAACAGTATCGCAGCAGAAGGGGACATCGAAGAATTTTGGGAGGATGTGGTTGAAATAATAAATAAATATTCATAATTTAGCTGTTTTTATTAGAATTATCAATTAACGCGACTTAGTCCTTCTACGCATTAGGTGCAGAGCTCCAGAAGGGTGAAAAGTAGTTTTGAGGTACTTTAATTATTACCCAACAGTAAATGTAGACATAATAGCGACTAGCCGCGAAAATTTATGAACTGTGTAGAAAGTGACTTATGAACTGTAGAAAAATCGAACGTCACTTTATTTTCATAATCTTCAAAAAGTAGGTAATGTTTTCGTAGTGTTGAAACATGTCATAGAAAAAATATGCAGTTGCAAATATTATTTTTTTGGACTGAACTGACATTTGCTAAATTATTGCCATATTAATGCGCCCTCTGGACAAGCCTCATATGTATATTAGGTCAGGCTTTCGTCAGTTTCTGTTTTTGTTGCAAATCGTCAGTTGTTGTTTTTGAAGCGCGAGTGTTCCTTCGTTCGCGAGCTTGTATCATTCTATTAATTACCAAAAATGGCCAGAAACCAACAACGAGATTTCGGGTAGTGTGCAAATGTAATGTTGCTTACTTACCTTTAATTTATGAGTTGACACAATCTGGTATTAGACCCTTCATCATCATATCTAAAATACCAATGAAGGGAATTTTGTTAGGTAGCGGCATTGCACAGTAGGTAAGTACAATGCAAACAGCACAATTTGTTTTTTTAGGGTTCCATAGCCGAAATGGCAAAAACGGAATCTTATTAGTTTCATCATGTCCATCCGTCCGCATGTCACAGGCATTTTACACAAAAACTAGGTACATGATCTACGAGTATATTGATGAAATTTGGAGTATAAGTGTCTTGTACAAGTGCCTACTTAGTTTGATAGTTAAATAGCAAAAAAATAAATTTTTAGGGGGGCACTCCATTATACGTAGGATGGATGGACCGAACTGAAAAAATAATACAGCAAATATCAAAGTGCGGCACATAATTTGCCAGTTTTTTTTATGACTTCAAGGTTTAAATATTATTTTATTTTATTTAGTGAATATTTTTGGAAATAATTACGTCCCCCTTCTCTATTTTCTAAACGGTGCGTCCAAAAAATACAAAAAAGAACTACGCAGATTAAACTTAATAAATAATTTCAACGACAAAAGTATTCAACATAAGCGGATATACCATTTTTGAGTTATTGCCAAGAAACTGCGCTTCTTAGCAAAAAGACGTAAATGCCGTGGCGATATGCTCGTTAGCAAGTACCTACACTTTAAAATATCCTATTTTTTTATCTGTTAGGTAGTACATTTTCTTGTACGGCTGCGGAACCCTACACTGAGCATTTTTATTTTTCTCACTTAAAAGACGTTCACAATTCCACTGCTCACTGTTCGCTACTCGCAAAAAAAGTAACGAACTTTATAGGTAAACAAACAAATTTGTCGAAACAAGTGCAATAAATTAATGCTTCAACGCTAATGGGATGTATATTGTAAACAGTTAGGTGCAAGTTTGTTTGACGCATAAAAGAAGCGGCGTTTTGCAAAAGCTTTGACAGACACCGCCTGCGGCGCTCTGGGCTGTATTGGACTCGATTTGGCGAACTCCAATCAAAAATAAACTGTATCACTAAAATGCTTAAGACCGTAATAGCTTGCATTTAATTCTGAATCGTACCTATACTAAAAACCCTGGGGTTTCTATTGGGTTTCGGGTTAACTCAAATTAATTCAAGTAACGGCTTAGCAAAAATTAATCGAATATCCATGAAGGTTAAGATAAATTTTGTATGCTCTCAGCATAAAGCCGTTTACTATTAAAAACCGTAACAGGGGTTTGTTTGGGTTATGAGTTAGCTGAGTTAATTCAAACGATCGGCTTAATCGTTTAAGCGCTAAGCCGTTGATAAGCTTAACCTGATCAAAAGGTTTTTTTAAACCCAGCGTTATAAAAACCGGCTTAAAAACCCTATATAAAGGTAAGCGGTTCCGGTCCCTGGCTCACACACCGACGTGTGCACTTGTGAGCGTGTGTCGTACCTCGTCCACGAGCAGCACGGTGGGCGTGCGCCACGGCCCGTGGTTGCTGAACCGCTTCTCCAACAGTGAGCACGCTTGCTCACACACCGACGTGTGCACTTGTGAGCGTGTGTCGTACCTCGTCCACGAGCAGCACGGTGGGCGTGCGCCACGGCCCGTGGTTGCTGAACCGCTTCTCCAACAGTGAGCACGCTTGCTCACACACCGACGTGTGCACTTGTGAGCGGGTGTCGTA
The DNA here is from genome assembly GCA_905404275.2 of Hedya salicella. Lineage (NCBI taxonomy): Eukaryota > Metazoa > Arthropoda > Insecta > Lepidoptera > Tortricidae > Hedya > Hedya salicella. The sequence goes on along the minus strand of FR990112.1, from coordinate 6,207,227 downwards.
CCTCGTCCACGAGCAGCACGGTGGGCGTGCGCCACGGCCCGTGGTTGCTGAACCGCTTCTCCAACAGTGAGCACGCTTGCTCACACACCGACGTGTGCACTTGTGAGCGTGTGTCATACCTCGTCCACGAGCAGCACGGTGGGCGTGCGCCGCGGCCCGTGGTTGCTGAACCGCTTCTCCAACAGTGAGCACGCTTGCTCACAACCGACGTGTTCACTTGTGAGCGTGTGTCGTAACTCGTCCACGAGCAGCACGGTGGGCGTGCGCCGCGGCCCGTGGTTGCTGAACCGCTTCTCCAACAGTGAGCACGCTTGCTCACACACCGACGTGTGCACTTGTGAGCGTGTGTCGTACCTCGTCCACGAGCAGCACGGTGGGCGTGCGCCGCGGCCCGTGGTTGCTGAACCGCTTCTCCAACAGTGAGCACGCTTGCTCACACACCGACGTGTGCACTTGTGAGCGTGTGTCGTACCTCGTCCACGAGCAGCACGGTGGGCGTGCGCCGCGGCCCGTGGTTGCTGAACCGCTTCTCCAACAGTGAGCACGCTTGCTCACACACCGACGTGTGCACTTGTGAGCGTGTGTCGTACCTCGTCCACGAGCAGCACGGTGGGCGTGCGCCGCGGCCCGTGGTTGCTGAACCGCTTCTCCAACAGTGAGCACGCTTGCTCACACACCGACGTGTGCACTTGTGAGCGTGTGTCGTACCTCGTCCACGAGCAGCACGGTGGGCGTGCGCCGCGGCCCGTGGTTGCTGAATCGCTTCTCCAACAGCGAGCACGCTTGCTCCCACACCACCGATTTGCCTGTAAAATCAACTTCATGTATACGTGGAAAAAAATGGACCACAAGGACAAATGTGAGGGACGCATAGGAAGAGAGAATTACCTGGAAAAAATTACAAACTACAGTTAAGCTAATTTACAACGGAACTGGAACGAGATTTCATATTAACATCAGTTTTATTGTGATCTATCCTTGTCACATATAACCTTATTTTGTTCTATTAAACACTTCCATTAATACATACATTCTATGCCCAGGTATAATGTACATATGAAAATATCTTCGACGTATAGACATAATTTTGTTACTAATTTATGATAGTATAGTTATAAGGACGTGAACTAACCAGTGAGCTGCTTGTAGATCTGCACATAGGCCTGTCTGGGCTCTGCTATCCGCATGCCATTTACCTCCACCAGCTGGAATTCGGGGAGATCCGCCTCCTCCTTCAGGAGTTTAAGAGAGGAGCACACCGTAGCTGTCTTGCCGGTTCCGGGCACTCCTGATATGTACATACATCTGACAAGAAAAATAGAAAAGTTCACGCTCTATGCCAATGTAATAAATGTTCTTGGAGTTCATTAATTTGACCCAATTACTTTTCCCAATTTGCCTACTTCCAAATGCCAAACTCATTTCCCTAGTCAAATCGTTAGGGGTTTTTTTTATCGTTGTGTCGAATCCAAACGGTAGGTATGGTTTCTTTAAAGAAAAATACTTAAATTGGAAATTTCATAGAGATATAGAGATAAAGGGATTGAATTTGCCAAAGAAATAGTAATTTATTCTGACTTATTAAGGGGCTCCAAGCGTAAATGTACGATTTTTCATGGTTTTTATTTTGTATCTAGTCCCTGGAATGGCCAAACTAACTTTCGAAATATGGTTTATATCATAGTTCAGTTTCTATTTAACACTTTCTTGCATTCGAAAATTAGAATATATTTCTATGTAATTAATCATGAATTTTTACAGAGAGGTCTATAAAAATAAAGATTGCGTATCTAGTCTCTCAATAAATCTTTGGTAGACTCAAAACTTATGCCTAATTATTAATTATGAAAAGACCTAACTTGCTACGCAAGCATTTTCTTTAAACAACGTATATTTTTTGAGAAAAGTGGCAAAAACTGGTTTTTCGTCGTAAACATAACAATTTCTGATGGCATTTATCTTGGTTTCGGTGACTCTTGAAGATAAACTGAAACAGTATATTAGTAAAGACGGTCGCTGTCAACATTATGAGACATATACAACATGGAAAAGCGATGAGCTACAGATCGAAGGTCATTCAGAGCTGTAAGCCCCTTAAGCTATGTATGTGGTTATAGCTTGACAAGTTCTTTTGTGACACTGCCATGGTCTGCGGGCGACGGGGGGAAAGACAGCGGGGGCGAGTAAGAAGTGTGCGCGGGGCAGGGTCAGTCCCCCGCAGATCATTGGCGTGTCACGAAAGAACTTGTCAAGCTATAGTTGTGTGGTCGCTGGTTCTCAAGATTACCAAATAGTGCGTTCCCTGATCTACTGATGTCGTAAATGGCGACTAATAATAAGACGGGGGTAGAGGCGTGCACATAATTTTTGGCTAAGGTAGCAGAGGCGTGGCGTCTATAGCACTCGATTCCCACCGAGTTACCCATTTACAGACAGCTGACTACAGCATTTAAAGAAAAAAACTAGCCAAATTAGCTTCGGCTTGTCTATGGATAATGTTTGACGCCACGCCACTGTAAGGTAAGCACTTTTTCTGTGTCTATATGGAGCCATGGTTGTTCAGGGCTTCAGGGTAGGCAGTTTTTCTGCGTTTATATGGAGCCATGGTCGTTGAGCAGTAGGCAGTGCCTTTGTGGCTAGTAGGCAGTGGACTGGGGAGGATTTGTAGCATCATCTTAGAGTAAAATAAAAACTATTGTTGTCACACAAATATTAGCCCTTAGCGGGATTTGAACCCAGGACCATCAGCTTCGCACGCAGCGTCTCCCGCTGAGCTAAACCGGTTGTTTCTCACTTTTAAATTTAGTTTCGTTGTCTTATTTTTATCATAAGTACTTGCATACATTTTTCGTTATATACCGAAACGCTATGGCATTCCGTGCCACTCCCCCTCCCACACACAACGCACACACTACACACGTGAATCAGTATGCAGCTCTATAAAATAAAAAACGCGCTGTTGACGCGCGTTCCTAAAGCGCGGTGTTGAAAGGGAAAGTCCCTTAAACAGTATAAGATTTTGAAATTATGATGAAAATGTACAACAGTATTGAAAATAATTGTACTCGTCTTTTTCATTATTTTTCAATGTAAAGCACCTCAATATAATTTGTAAATTTTCTTATCTTACCCACTAGTGCCACCCAGGAGTTTTGACCGCACAAAAGCCAATATTTCCTCCATTTGGCTCTCTCGTCCCGGTAACGAATTATTTTCTTTGAGTATTTCTGAAAACACAATAAAAGGTGTTTAATGCAGTTCTAAGATACCAGACGTAACTGGCGCAGGAGAAAAAAGGTACAACCCTTCTTTTTCTTCAGCATAGTCGGGTAAAAAGACTATTCTTGCACCAAAAATGGTTGCAATCCACCTAGTTGTTGTGACGCGATGAAGCCCTCAAGACACATACATACTTTTTTTTTGTGCAGGCATTTTATTTTTACAACATTCTAATAATATAGATCAGCGGTTCTTAAATGTGCTTGGTGGAGCCCTGGGGCTCCAGCGAACATCTCAAGAGAGCTTCACCAGAATAGTAAAAGTATCACTACAAATTAAGTCACATTTCAGTAAAAACAGAGGTTTTCAGAACAATTGTCTTTCATTTATGGAATGAAAAAAAAATATTTTATTTGTTTGTGAAAAGAAGACAATTTTACGTAATATGTTTTATTTTTAGGGCTCCTTAAAATATGCCGTTGTTAAAAGGTGCTCCATGGTCAAAAACTTTGAGAACCACTGATATAGATAAACAAGATAAGCAGCATGTGAGTCATGTATTAATGTTAATGATCAATCAGCTTTTACCATCAATGTTGTCCACTGAGTGTGCTCTGGCGTGCAATGTGGGAGTTAGCTGGCTGGTCAGAATTTTCCTAGTGACACTTTTCGGCGTTTTAGCTGGTGTAGCTTTAGCTCTATGAGTCCTGGGGGTCTTAGGTGTTTTAGGAGTCATAGTGATTGGCTCAAATTCGTCATCACTATCCTGAGTTCTTCTAAGGGATTTTCTGGGAGTTCTTTTAATTGGTGACGAGTCTGGTTCCAAATAGTTTATTGTGCTTTTAGTGACTCGGCCCGAGCGAGTGACTTTAGTTGGAGTTGGTTTTACAGGAGACATGTCTTCATCATAACATACTGGACTTTTCTTGCGTCTAGGGCGACTGACTTCATTCTCATCTTCATCGTCAAAGACTAATACTTTTTTTGTTGTGTCTTCTTTCGTTTTAGATATAGATGACTTTCTTTTAGGCGTGCCAAGAGTGTGCTGCCGAATAATTAGCGTTGGTAAGCCTCCGTCAGCGTTTTCTTTCAATTCCATAGACAACAGCTCTTCAATATTCTTATTATTCAGCTTCTTAGTACTTATAGGTGTTTCTGCAGGTGTAACATTTCTGCTTTTTGGTGTGCCTTTCTTTGGCAAGTCTTTTTCAATTTTATCCGCGAGGATCGCTCTTTTTAGCAGCAGTTTTGTGCCATCATTTTTGGAGACGCTCCAATTCTTTGGTTCTGATATAGAGACTCTGCTCATTCGCTTCACTAAACTGGTGGGAGTTTTTGGAGTTCTAGTTCTAGACGTTGGGGTGTTTTTACTAGGAGTTTGTAAGTACTGCATGGCCTGTCTCTCTTCCTCTAGGACAGGTTCTATCTGGACTTTTCTCTTAGTCACTGGAGTGATTCGGTACCGGCAAATATAATGGTAATTAGAGGTTGTGTGGATATCCTGCACATCTTTTGTGTGTGCAAAGCTGATTTGACATATCCTGAAGAATGTTTCAATTGACACGTCTGTGGAGAATGGACGATGATCTTCTAAGACCTAGGGATAAAAACGATTACATAAATTTCAGCTTAAAGTAGTGGCAGAATAGAAAATGTAATGGTGAATTTGATTACTGTGCCAAGGGACAGACTTAAAGAAAAAAAAACATTTTACCTTATCATTGTCTTATTTTATCCTATCCAAGCAGCATGTATGCAAAAATAAAATAAACCATTGTTCCTAAATATATTCTTGCAGAATACCTTGGGATCCTGTAATCCATTCCCAAAGGAATCATAATAAGGACTTTAAACGAGAATCATAATAGACATGGGCAGACTATGAATTTTGCAGACTAGCCGACTAATCTATGCTAAGGTGGCCAACTAATTGGTTTCGGCTAAGTTAGGGTGCAATTGGGAACATTCGCTTCAGTTTGCTAGTTGCGCCTCGCGCTACTAATCATGTGTTCAGGTTTTGACAAGTTGGTTTACGTTTTAGTGGTTTACTTGCTACACCACCTGCGTGTTTCATATTATAGAAGAAAGAAAAACAAGATAAACAGTTATATTATGTAATTGTTGCGTTCGACAAACAAAAAACTTATAGCAAATAATCGGTGTAATTTTTTTTCCAGTAAGTCATAATGTGCCAAATATTTTGTATTTTTTGCCGACGAGTCAGCTTAATGTGGCATCTCTGCTACTTTACAAGATTCATAGTCAGTCGGCATCAATGCAACTGGTTACCCTAACCCCAAAGTTATTGATGGTGAGTTTGCATATGTCTAAGTCTTCAATTATATCTCTAATAAATGTGGCTGTCCATAGAATTTTATTGCTGTAAAGTCAGATGTGCTGCAAAAATGTCCGAGGACATTTTTGGCATCAGAACAGTTAGAATTATGCTTGTATTGATATTGTAACTTACTTCTTTTTCCACAAAGTCAACGGGTTCCGTATTATTTAAGCATGAGTTAGGCAGGTCACTGGGCCGCGAGTACCACTGGACTTTGGCCCTAAAGGGGTCGCTACTATTAGATATGTCCTCGTACAAGGCGACGATGCGGGCAGCGTCACACCCTTCCTCAGTGTCTGGCTCTGCGGCATCCGCGTTCGATACGAGAACAAAATCGTCAACCCTTGCTATCAACTTCTTAAATTGAAATTTTCTGAAAAATCAGCATGTAACATGTTAATTTTAACAATATTGAGCATCAATTTATAACCAATTGGTAAATTACGAGTTCTGCATTACAAATTGGCTACAATACAAGATTGTTTATTGGTTATAAACAAAAAGGTAGGCATACTCATAATAGTGGAAATTCGTAGACGTATTTTGCTCATTATAAAGCTTATCGCTCAGCCACGTAACAGCACGTGACGGAACAACCTTTCTAGGCATTTTGAAACATTTATTTAGTCACTGGATTTCCCTAAAATGCACGTATCAACAAAAATTAACGACAATCAGCTGCAACTGTCAAAGGATCGGTTTTCGCGCCAACAGTTCGGAGTTCTATTGTTTGAGTTATATGCAAACTGTCAATAATGTTTATATAAATGAACATTTACATTAGTGTCTCAAACATTATTTGTATCATGTGCAACTCAGAGGGGCTACTCGGAAATTTAAAGTTTGTATGGCGCCATCCCGCTCAGTCAAATACAGTATAACATTAGAGCGGAAGGGACAGCACGTTACGAACTTCGTTTTTCGGGATTCGGACTAGCCTCAGATTATTTAAGCAATTTTTTTTTCTGACTCATTGCAGATACCAACGCATATTGTATAAGGTATTTAAATTATCTCAAAGAGCTTGAAGTTATCAAAACTGTCAAGTCAAGTCAAAGTGACATTAAGTCTTGTTTCCTAGCGGAATTTTTCAGAATATCCTATCACCCTCATCTTACATTTATTTCTACGTGAGATCGGAGTAGGTACATTAATATAGCATTGCAAAAAAATGGAATTATAAATATCGCCATGGACGACACTGAAAGTACGACCACATCAGCCGACGAGAATACTGGCAATTTGTGCGACAATCCCACCAGAGACACGCTAGCCGAGGGACTCTTAGGGCTTCTGAAGCCAACTGTCGACCAACTAGACGATAGAGTTAGAGCTACTAGGTACATACATATTTCAGTCTTAAGATATCGAAGTAACTGAGACAATCCTACACGAACGCAACTTTACTTGTGAAATGGCTGAATTACGGAATCTTGTCAGCAACATTGAATTGCTGACAAGATTGCTTTCATCCCAGCAGGTTTTATTATCTACTAAAATTAGTTCCAAATTCACCTTAAACTTGATTTTACAGGATATCACAATTAGAACTGAAACAACAAATAGACTCTTTGAATGAGGAGCTGCAAAAAGTCCGGGAAGCCTTGAACAACCACCCTGACTTGGATCCCTATGTTAAGAAACTAATTGCTTGTAAGCACAAGGTTACAGTAGTGCTTAATGTTTTACAAGCATCACAAGTAAGTTTCATATCAAAATTTTATCATGGACATTATTTTTTAATAAAATAATGTGGGTTAATTCTGTACACACAATATCACATGATTGTTGCCAAAATGTTTATTAACTGTTTGCCCCCACAGTCTACAAATTACATTATTGAAAGTTTGTGCCACTGACACCAGTGTCAGCATTTGCCGACCAAATTTGCTTAAAGTTTTAATCATTGATCAAAGACATAATATAATATCAATACGGCATTTTGTAATCATTATTTTATTTTTGTACGTTTATTTTATTACTGAAGTTGTCTGGGTTACATTTTATAACTTCACTGCTTGCCCCTCAAAGTTTAATAGACAGAGATAATGGGTGTTGAGGAGGGAAACTAAGTTACACTGCTCCCATAATCAAACTTTTTAAAATAATACGCACCAAAATCCTTAGACCCGCTACTTACTATTGCTTAACTGTGTATAATTGTTTTCAGGATAGACTCAACGACATAAGACGCATCGTCTCCAAAGAAAAAGGTGTTCGAACCATATCAGAAGCTCAATCTCAAGACCCCATAGAAGGGCCCAGTGGCAGTGGAGTAGTCTCCGAAAAGGGCAGCATCAACTAACATGGAGACTCCTTATCAAAACCATATTGACAAGGCTGATTTTGACCATGTATATGAACCAGCTGAAGACAGTTTTCTGCTCATAGATGCCTTAGAGCAAGACCTAGATTACTTAAAAGCAAAGAATCCAACTTTTTGCCTGGAGGTTGGTTCAGGAAGTGGTGTAGTTATCACTGCTTTCGGAATTGCTTTTCCGGGGACTGTCTGTATGAGTAGTGATGTTAATTTAAAGGCTTGTGAAATGTCTAAAGTTACTGCGGAACATAATAAAGTAGCTTTGGATGCAGTTAATATGGATTTGTGTGGAGCATTCCTTGATAAAAAGTTTGATGTTATCATTTTTAATCCACCTTATGTGGTGACTGATTCTGATGAATGTGGGGGCAATGATATTACTGCAAGTTGGGCAGGGGGAGTCAAAGGTAGGGAAGTGACGGACAGACTTCTGGACTTAATACCAAAGAAACTAGCACCTGACGGCACATTCTATCTTTTGCTAATAGAAGAAAACATTCCACAAGAAGTGATCAGCATTATGTCCAAACATGGATATAAATCAGAATATGTTATAAAGAGGAGAGTTAGAAATGAACAGCAATTAGTAATAAAGTTTTACATGTAACTGTTGTAGGTATATTATTATGCAGAAAAACATTTCATAATATCATATAAGATATAACATCTGTTAAGTAAAATAAAGACTATTTTATATTATTTCTTGAGGTTTTTCTTCACTGCTTCTCCAAACTGTTTGGCACCTTCCTCATTTTCTGCGTAGCCAGGAAGAGTAGCACATTCTGCCACCCAACGTTGAATATTGATGAAGGATGAGATGTCCCACCCTACAGCCTAAAATTAATCCCAAAGTAGTTACATAAAAATCTCACCATAAGACATTGAGCAAACTGCATGAGTGCATCTTGTAATCAAACTGGAGATTGGCAAAGTGTGATCTTACCAGTATACTGGACAGAGAAGCATAAATTGATGTGTCGGCGATAGTGGGATTTTCTCCTGCAACCCACTTGCTGCTAGACAGAAAACCATCCAGAAACCCAAGAGTTGTATTGAGATCATTCCTCAGTGATTCCTTGATTTCTGTCTCGCCCAAGAAGAGGATTGGAAACTGAAAATCATTCCATAAGTAACTTTACAAGCTAAAATAATCTTTGACTTCTTAAAATAAGGTTAAAAATATGGGTACGTACGCAAATAGCTCGAATTTTCACGTACAAAGATGAGCTATCAAAGTATAATCTCTGGTTAACAATGGCGCGGCGTTTCAAATCTTTTGGGTATAGTTGATCATCTTTTCCATACTTGTCTGCCAAATAGCACGCGATAGCGCGGCTCTCCCAAATGACGAAACCATCGTCATCTAAAGTAGGTACGCAGTGCTGAGGATTTATTTTCAAAAAGTCATCTTTCAGCTGCTCTTTTTGTAATAAGTTTACAATCTCAATCTGTACTGGAGCACCGATCGCTCTCGCCGCCAGTAAAGCACCACGGGAAGGGCCGCTAATTGGAAAGTGATAAAGTTTTACGGAAGACATAATGAAGAATAAAAACCAAGATATGCTGCTCAGGCGACTCCGAAAATTAAAGTAAACACGTTGAAAAGTTTGTCGACGACAAACTTTGATAGGATATGAATATGACCACGTACGTACACTACACGTACCTAAGTTATGTTTGTTGCCGTAGGAGTTTATATTCTCTTTGGTTTGTTGTTTGTTATGCATAATATATGCATAGCGATGTTACGACTGGATTTCACAAGTTGGCATAAATCGAGTTGAATCTTAACTCGATCAAACCGGTGTGAGTTTGGGAAACCTTAAATCGATTTGAAGTTATGTCCGACAATCCGATCAGATTGCCAAAAAAAACCATTTTCTTGACAAAATACGGACAGAAATTTTGAAACTCTGATGAAATTGGCATACAAGTTATATCGAAAAATTATTTAATCTAGCGAGCCGTCTTTTAACCACGTGACATTGATCCAGAAAATCTACTTCACGGTAACGACTTAATTGCTAACGATTGAATAAAAATCGGTTTGGATATGTATTGGAGTCGATTAACGTAACGCTGTTTCACACATGAGTATTACCGCGCATAATTTATTGCCAAAAATCACACTTTTGACAGGTCAATTTTGTCATTTAAATCAACTTCAAAATATTTTGGTTTTCACTTTTCATTTCATTAATATTTACCTTTATCGGAGTTATTTTTCTATATTATGTCCATAAATAATTGTAGGCTATGCTTAGACGCTGGAGCGGTAACTAATATATTTGAAAAACGAGGCGATGTAATGATATCAACACAAATTATGTCTCTAGCTAAAGTAGAGGTGATTAATTATTAATAATTCTTACTTTTTGGAGCATTCCAGCAACATGAAACTATTCAACTTATCCTTTTTTTTGTAGATATGGCCTGAAGATGGTTTACCAAACAAAGTGTGTTTTAAATGTTTAATGCAACTAAACAGTTGTTTACATTTCGTAAACCAGTGCGAAAGCGTTGATTTTAAACTTAGAGCTGTTAGTAAGGAAAACTTTAATCAGGATTCGAATGAATCTTTGATTGAAGGCAAAAAAGGCTTAAAAGGGAGTATCAATGAAAAAGTTCCGAAGGATGAAGATTGTGCTGAAGATTCCACATTGAGTGAGAGTACAGAATGCCTGCCAGTAAAAGATGAATTTTACGAGACAAATGGCAAAATAAAAAAGAAAGTACAACAGGAACAATGCCCTACATGTGGAAAAGTGTTATCCTCAAAGTTGGTATATACTATGTCCATATACTTTTTTGTGTTATAACAGATTTTTTAAATAAATGTATTTTCTCAAATTTTCAGGTATAGATTAAAAATGCATCTACGTATACATACTGGGGAGAAACCGTATTCTTGTCCTGATTGTGGCAAGAGTTTTTCCCGACCAGAAAACTTGAAAGTTCATACGCGAATACATACAGTAAGTATAGGCTCAGAACAATATTATTATTATTTATTATCAGCCAGGCAGTTGCAAGGACTGATGATGTCTGTATCCAATTTATCTATAATTTTTTTAATGGGGTATTGTGTGATCTGCGAGCAACTAGGTTTAAGTGATGGCCCCCCAGACGGCTGTTGGAGTTACATGTGAAAATTTCATGAAAGTCCTTGAGGTTATATTATTGAAAGAATTTTTAGTATCATATTGCCTTCCTGTGGGAATCCAAAACGCAAGCCACTGTCTCGTTCCCTTATCATGTCCATTTAAAAGGCCAAACATTCATAATAATACATAGCAAAAAAGGAGGCACTGAGTACGCATTTACGCATTAATCAGGTCCTACGAAAATTTGTTAAATTCTCGGCTTTCAAAATTATAATATATAATTAGTACTGGAGTGCCTACTTGGTATCTCTTTTTTTGCATGTATGTTCATAATATTTCTTAATTATAATTTGAATGACATGTGTTTACAAAATTAATGATGAGATTGCAATATGTGACATTAATTGTGAAGGACTATTCCTAATGGATCCTTTATGTCCTATTGATAAAAAAACTTTGATTAAATTTAATATTTTCTTATGTTTCCGCGATTATTACTCATTTAAATAAAACAATTTATTGAAATAAAACAATTTAACGGATTATAACGCGTATATTATCTGATTTTAGTTCCCGACGTTTTGCAAGCTTTCCATGGTCACAGGTCTACCCGTTAATCATTTTAAATTTCCATGGTCACGGGTGATGGTCTGACCATGGCAAGCTGAAAAGATTCCGAAACAAGATAATATACGCGATATAATCCGTTAATTTGTTTTATTTTGATTAACTTTGTCATATTAATAGTAACCAGAAAAAAAATTGCTTCACCTGGCCAGGGTCCTTGTACCTAGATTTAAGTACTTGCTTGCAATAAATACTGTGTTATCTAACATCATCACCACACACAACACAACCATTTATAATCCTTCTCAGGATGTAATAATAAACAATGTTGAAAGTTGAAATCTAAAACACATTTCATTCATAATCATAATGTTTGAAAGCGACATGACATTTTATCCGTATTAAACAAGCAGTAAAATAATAAAAAGAAATAACTATTTTCAGGGAGAGAAACCTCTAAAATGCAAAATATGTGGGGTGTTGTTCGCTCATTCCTCTGGGCTGCGGGTACACAAACGAAAACATACAGGCCTGCTGCCTTATGTATGTACCCTCTGTTCACGCAGGTTTATCACTTTAGGCCATCTGCAATATCATATACGGTGAGTTTTGTAGGCCATTCAACTTGTAGTATGGAATAGCAAATATATGACTGCAAAATAGAGGCAGTAGATAAAAAGAATAGAGTTTGGCAAGCGAAACATGACATTAGAAATATGCGGCAAATTTGAAAAAATCATGACCTGGCAATACGGAATGCAAAGAAACGAAGTAGGTTTTATAATTTGACAGATTTTTCAATATGTAAAATTGTTGCCATATAAAGAATTCTCTTTCAAGGTCAATATCATGTTTCTCTGGCCAAACTCTATGCAAGGTGCAAGCTGGTCAGTAAAGATAAAGACCACAGGAAAATTAAACATGTGTTTAGCTATAATTAATGGAATCAAACAAATAAAAAATTACTTCAGCAAATTAGAATTTGAAATTATTGATGTTGATCATGTAACAAATTAAAATCAATTCATGTAACAAAATGGCTGCCTACACCTGCCTAAATTCTGTGGTGGATATACCAGGATTGTCTTTAATACTTCATTCCCACTGTCCCACTGGCTTGCAGATTGTCATTATCTTGGTTTGGCTTACTTTTCGTATTTGTAGTAATTTGCCTGATTAATTTGGTTTTCCAGCCGTCATACAGGTGAAACAACTTTTGAATGCGACAGTTGTTCGCGCTCTTTTATTACTCGTGGAGCATTGAAACAACACATCCTCTCGCATACTGGGGAGAAGCCCCATGTTTGTTGCGTTTGCGGAATGCGCTTCGGGCGAGCATCCAATCTCAGGAGACACATGAAGCACCAACATAACGGCGAGAAACCGTACTCTTGTAATAAATGCTCTCATAAGTTTGCTCAAAAATCAGATTTCGAACGACATAAGAAGAAGCATGAAAAACAGAAAGCATGATTTGAGAATTCTTCAGATAAATGATTTATAGTGTATGATTTTTTTACTGATACTTCAGTAAAAAAGAAGGAGGTGACCGCGCCACCTGTGTTGTCCACAATTAGAAAAAAGTAAAAGAGATATTGTATTTCCTAATTTACAACTTTCGCTGCGAAGCTTTTCGTAGCATAAGCTACAGGCGGATTCCTGGTACGGAATGTGTTAAAAGTGCAACTTAATTAAAGATTACATTTTCTTGTTTTAAACGGAGTTTTCTTTAGTATCACTGTCTCTAAAATGACACATTAGTTTCATGTTTAGGTACTCAGGCTGGCTGTTCAGGTCTCATCATCATCATATAGCCTTTGTTGACTGCCTATATACAAATGTATCGATATCACCGGTGATGCTCACAGCATCATCCTATTTCTGAGGTGCCATGAACATCATCGGTGACACGTTAAGGTAATAGGATAATTCTCTAAATCCTATTTCTACATATATCCTCTACAAAATAGCATTCACAGTTTAACTCTGGCCTGAAGGGTTACTCCGAAACTCGAAATTCGTTACGTGTCGTCCCTCTCGCTCTCATGTTAAGTTGTATTTGAGTGAGCGGGATGGCGCCATACTAACTTCGTTTTTCGTGTTTCGGAGTAGCTCCTCTGGCCCCCAAAACAATACATGAATGAAAAATTACGAATGAGCTTTGTATCCCACCGATGATGCTCATGGCAATCAACGTGTTAAGTCGAGGCATATGAGGCAAATACTAAAATTGGTACAACACTATTTCGATGACAATACAAGATGAAAATTATCAATAAAAAACGCAACCGAGGGGCTACTCTGAAATTCAAAAAACGAAGTTCGATGGCGCCATCCCGCTTATTCAAATACAGCTCAACATGAGAGCGACACGGACGGCCGTTACTAACTTCGAGATTGGGAGTAGCCGCTGTGGTTTTGATTAAGACCGTCATAGGCTATCAGACCAATCGTGGTTCGGCCGAAAGTCCGGTCCCGTTATGTAGTAGAAAACAATTTTTCTCAATTTAATTTACGGGTTTTTATAATATATTTCACATTATTGAATAACTTCATCATATTTATAATAAAATTTTAGCATGAAACAAGATTTGTAATTTCTATTCTGAGTTACCATTCTAAAAATCACATGTAAGCGCAATAACTATACTGACAACATCTTGAATTTCGAATTTTAAGTTCGTTAAACGCTTCCCTGTCGAATTTGTATCAGCCGTGTGATTATTCGAGTTGTTTCCGGTGATTTCTTTGTTTTCGAGACTCCCGAAGAAGTGATTACTGTTTCTACGCGAAGAAGTTATTATATTTGTGGATAATACGAAGTGTCGACAGTATTAGTGTTTGAACTTTGTTGCGGATTTGATTTCTTAACAACTTTCACCATGACTAGAGATATTTATTATTCAGACAAGTATTACGACGAAGAGCATGAGTACAGGTAAATACCAACAATAATTATGTGTTATTCATTTATATTTATTTCTAGACTGTGGTACTGAGACTATATTTATTTCTAAAGTTAAAATAACCTGCACGATATTATGCACTTCATTCTTATGCACTAACACGCTTATTTTCAGATCGTTTGATTAGTAGATATTGTATGTATATGGCCATTCTCTAATTTATACTTACAGTACGTAGTAACTGTAGATTTCAAGCTACTAGATCTCTTTGTAGTACTTAATTTTTCATGATTTGTTTATTGTGCTTTAGACATGTGGTGTTACCAAAGGACATGGTCAAACTGGTCCCCAAAAACCATTTGATGTCTGAACAAGAGTGGCGCGGCATTGGAGTGCAGCAAAGTCAAGGATGGGTCCATTACATGACGCACCAACCTGGTAAGAAATTACTCCTTTCAAATTCCATTTGCAATTTTGTTGTACAAATCGTGTATTAATCCTAAGTAGAAGAGAGGAATAGATAATGTAAACAAATTCTGTACTAGTTTGCTTTGTTTGTGTCCAAACCCCAGTCACATTATTTAGAATTTTGGTCAATTTTCTAGGGACTTATATAAATATTAGTCCTAAGAAAATCTTTTTAGATTAGACTAGTAAAGAATTTTTTAGAATCTTCACAAATTGACTATTAAATTAGACTTTAATTCAATAGTCATTTTATGAACATTCTAGAATATTCTTCACAAAACGTAATTCTAGAAAGTTCTTTAAACGCCATTTGTACATATTACAAATGTAGGATATCTATTTAAGTGTATTATTTACAAGCAATTAATACAATTTTACAAGTCTAATTTGGTCTACTGCCTGTGGTAAGGTTGATTAATAGTTAATATGTAAATGTAACAAATTTGATCACATTCAATTAAAATGATGTTGACGATAGAAAAGAGAAGGGATAAGTAACAACATGTTTGGCTAGGTGGGTTGTACAGCCTATGAAGCTGGCGGTCCCGGGTTCGAATCCCAGCCAGGCCAAGTGTTTGTGTGATGAGCATGAGTATTTGTTCCTGTGTCTTGGATGTTTTCTATATATTTAAGTATTATAATTTATCTTTATATTATCGTCTTGTATCCATAGTACAAGCTTTGCTTAGTTTAGGACTTGGTTGATTTGTGTAAGATTGTCGCTGTGTTATTTATTTATTATTCATTGAGTTATACAACTTATAATATTACTTAAATAGGTATTATTATTATTAAACACAAGTGGTTGCTTATCCCATTTCTCCTTTCCACCATCAATGTCATTTTAATAACACATAAAACAAAATGAAAATCTATACATAGAAAATGTATAGATTTTCATTCAAATTCTATTATTTATTGTTACAGAGCCTCACATTTTGCTGTTCCGCCGAAAAAAGACCACTCCTCCAGAGAAGAAGTGAAGTCACTGTTATGGTTTGCTTGTGAATAAGTTTTAGTTTGTATTTGTAATCATTGCCCATAGCAGTTAATGTTTAGTAATACACAGGTGTTAATCTTTAATAGAAATTGGTCTAATGTAATTTTAGACCCAATGCAACATTGATGTAACATACTTTTTTACTGTAATGATTCACTTTTTATGGTTTCTGTAAAACAAAGCTTAACTAATCCATGCCTTACAAATAATTAACGCAATAAAGCTTACAGTTGCCTATTAAATTACATTAATATCAATTGTTACATTGTGTGGAGACAAAAAAATGTTATATTAAATATTGAGCACCAGATAATAGACATATTTGACAAACAATTACCTAATTATCTTGTTAAATGTTCCATTGTATTGTGAAAAATTTTGCCTATATTGAAATTATGGCTATGGCTTGAAATGTCTCACCATTTTTCAAAATGTCTGCCTTTCATGATGTTGGCATGTCTATTGTATAAATAGCAGCTTTTTAACACGCTTTTTTTAGGTTGACCTGTATGTAACTATGTAATGGAATCTAAGGTAACTAATTTAACCATCTTCCAAGGATCGTAGCGTCATGAAAATTGGCAGCTGTATGTAGTTCTGATGACAATACAATAATATGGTACTGTCAAACTGTTCTGATGGTGGAGCCGGAACATATGAACTGAAACTTCATGGTGGAACATTGTATCATAGCTGTGTTTGGATTTGTTAGAAAAGTCTTGCAATGCATGTTTTTCTAGTGTTTTTTAAACTATTAATTTATTATAATGTCTATCTCCAAGATTTACAGTTTTCATGTAATGCTTTCCCGGAAGTTCTTATTTCCAAAATGTCATTTTAAAATATCTGCCTTATGTTTGCTTTCCAGGAATATTTAATTCACAAAATCCCACATTTCTAAAAGGCCTTAACATTTTCAAAGCTCTGGTACTTATTTCCCGTTGTGAAGTTCAATGCATTATACAAGCCTGGCAACTTAAAACAAAGGTCCAGTAAAACAATGTTTACATGAAGTCTTGTCTAATCTTAGCTTTTATACTAAAGTGGCCAATATGGGCAACATAATAAGACTTCATGAAAAAAGCGAATATAGTATAAAAACACAACTTGTGGTAATGCCAATATTAAGCAAAAGCTGAAATTACAGGAATGTAAATGTTATAGGAGATCTTGTGAGACTGCACACATTTTGAATACAAGATGTCTCAATAAAGCTTAAAAAATGGAAGTGTTGAAATTGTGAGAACAGACATTTTATGATATGTACATTTCAGGGAAATATAATCTATTCCTAGCTCTTCTATGTACTGTCAACGTCAAATAGTCTGTAGCATGCAAAGCGCCAAATGTGTCACACATCTTTATGCCCATAAGAATAAAGATGTGTTGCGATATTTTTGGCACTTTTGATGCTACAGACTATTTCATACTGACTGTACCATGTTTTATAATGAAGATTATGATTGTTCTGTCTCTTTTATGCTTTTAAATTAGTATTAGTAATTGTACAAAAGATAATCGTTCTCATGTCCTAGCTCTTGGTCTAGCAATAGCATTTAGTGTAGCTAGGTAGGATGCACCAAACAGGAAGCATTTTTCTTGCACAAGGTTGTACAACAATACCGACTTAGTTTTATTAGTTTACTTTGCTGTTATGGGCCCAACTTGATCTTCATTCCACATTATTATTAAGTTTTTCGTATTAATGTAGTCATTATTATGTAAGAATCATTAAACCAACCACAAGTGCTCTTGTTATATGTTTTGTGATTGATATAGCGTTGTGATAGTATTCTGGCCATGTAAATTAGTCTGCCATTGCTGTTACAAAATATATAAATTTAAACATTCAAGTTGGTAAAGTTTAACAAAAATATTTTAAGTATGACATGTATTGATATGCTCCTATTTGTCGTTTGGATATTTTAAGTTTGACATCTGATAAATGATATTTGAATTATGTGTGTCAATTAGTAATTTTTATTGACATAACATTGCTTGAGTTTTGTACATAAATGTTTGTGAATGGAATCAATCTTTGCTCTCGTCAATCTCATGTTTATTGAAATGAATCATTTATAAATTAGTGACTGGTTCATTTTTTACATAAATTATTTGGTGCTACGTTATAATATTGCCTTTTATTGAAAAAACATGAATTTATCTCTTTATGCTAAATGCTTAGAACAGGGGTCGTCAAACTATGGCCAGGGATGGACCTGAGAGGTTTGAAAGAACATCGCAGCAGCCTATTATCCGGCCCGACGTAGCGGGCTAGGCCGGCTGACAACACTAATTCTTCTGCAATGTGTCAGCCAGGCCCGATAACGTTATAGTCTTTAAATGAACTGACCAAAGTAACTTAATGACTGATGTCTAGATCAGTACATAGGTAAGAAGAAGATTGAGTAGCGAACGTTTTTGATAGCCTGGACCTGATGTCCGATTTACGCGACGATGAGTATACAGCCTGGCGACAATCAAGACTCTAATAAAATATCTCGCCTACACCTAGTTTCACTTTCAAAATCTCGTATCTCACCAGCGATGCTAATATACGAGCTTTGTTATAAGTAGGTAGTAAGTTGTGGCTGTCAAAACAGACTAACTTCACCAAATTTCGAACTAAGAGAATAAATTGGAGTTCACAAATTACCTAATTACACAACACAACATGGCCGAGGCAGCCGCTCTACGTGTGACGTCATGATGTATCATAATTGCATGAGGTCCGAGGTCAGTTCAGTGACATGAAATAAGTCAAAAAGTGCATGAAAAACTTAGGGGTTTTTCTTGGAACATGCGAGTTCAACACAATAACCAAAAACTGGCTAAGTGCCAGTTGGACTTGCACGCGAAGGGTTCTATATAAAAACCCGAGAAAAAGGGTATCTTTTATGCTTCTCGTACACTTTCATTTTATTTTATTATCTTCAATTCAAGAGTGATGAATAGGCTGTTGCTGAACAGGCGGGTCCACACCAAGCGAGCAGCCTTGGGCGAAGTCCGCCGCGGGCGGCAGGCGCCGTACCGCTCGCTCGGTGTGGATGTGCCTCGCTCGCGGCGGGCGCACGCTCAGCCCAAGGCGCGAGCGGGCGCGAGAAGTGTCGGTTTGTTTGATTTGCTCTAAGGTGCCCCAGTCGTTTGCCTCGTGCAGTGTGGACGCCATGTTTTTGGTTTTCTGCCGCGCTTGTTCGAAACAAATGGATAAAAATCAGTATCGACTTAAATAATAGCTTTGTATACGGCGCAAATGTATGGGATTCTAATTAAATCCAAAAAAAACATAAGCTGCTATGGCCGGTGCCATCGTGTCTTCGTCAACTGAGCAAATATGGCTCGGGCTGCTCGAGCGAGGCAGCCTTGCTGTGTAAGATTTTCCGACCGAGCATGCCTCGCGCGATGCACGGCGGTCTTCGCCCAAGGCTGCTCACTTGGTGTGGACCCGCCTAATCAGCAAGCTATATCTTTGATCCCATAACTTACCACCATCTAGTACTGAACCCAATGTACTATAAGAGCACTTAGACCTTAATATCAAATTTCAAGTCTTTAGGACAACAGAGTAAACAACTTTTTAGGGTTCCATATACCAGAAGGGTATAAAAGGAAATTTTATGGTGCGACTCTGGCTGTCTGTCCGTCTATTCCAGCGCTATATCTCACTACTTACGCTATCGATTTGAAATAGTTGTAAACATAGCCTGCCCAAATGTATAGCAAACGAAATTTTTTAAAATATTATATATACTTTTAAAAAAAATTACCGATGTGAAGAGGGCCAAAAATTAAGTCTTGCTACTATAGGTCAAACAGAGTATTATATAAACCAATTTGATTGATTTGCATATTCTCAATGGTTGGTTTTTAGGTGTAAAAAAACTCCATTCTTATCTCCTCAGTATTTTTTACCAAGAGAAAATTCTGAAATTAATCTAAATTATAAAATTTAATATATATATACAGGAAAATTATAATCATATATTGTTAATTTGTTTTGAAAAACCTAGCTTGGTTAAGTTTGCCCTCATTTGTTTGTGAGGCCATAGATACCAGAGGCAAACTTAACACAACTGGCCAGTTAAGTAAGAATAAATGAAAGATTGTACGGGTCCATTGTTGCGCGAGTCAGACTCGCACTTGGCCAGTTTTTTAATGACTACCTTTTGTTTGCGTTGACTTCGAAGTTTCAGGATTTTTGAGAAGATAAATAATAGAATTAAATTACTTAACAAGGTAAAATTTATTTTCTCTTTTTCTTAGCACTCGGAGACAAGGATAACAATTTGACTGCAGCGTCAGGTTGTGAGAACTCCATAGTTTCCACCTTTATATCATCAGTGGACACTGTGTCCAGGAGATCTAAGCCTTGGAGCTGCTCTTGTTCTAAACTGTGCAGCATTTGGAAACCGGGCTCTAAGGAGGGTGTGAATGCTCCATCCAAAGCTGCCGGGAAATGTAGCTCAGGTACCTCCTCAAGCTTTAACTGAGGAGCAATGTCACCAACTGCCAAAGCCTCACATTGTGATCGTAACTGTAGACACCGGTTCTTAACCTTAGCATGGTATTTTACAACTCTATTATCATAAAATTCTCCAAGATGGCCAACATTAAGATCGGCGAATACTTTTTGAATGACATCGGGAAACCCTGATTTGATTCCACTCGCCTCTCTGTCTACAACTGTTCTCAATAGTTTGCACATGTTTGTCATATAAAAGTCCAAAGCATCCGCTAGGGCGTAAACTGCAGTATTTGTACATGTTGACACACCAATATGTCCTAATGCTAAGGCTGCGCATTGTCTCAAAGCTCTCTGGTGGCTTTCGGGCGTAAATGGAAGGATGACCGGCCCTTTGCCGAGAGAGAAATCACAGTATTCTTTTTCCAGGAAGTTTA
Source organism: Hedya salicella (assembly GCA_905404275.2). NCBI lineage: Eukaryota > Metazoa > Arthropoda > Insecta > Lepidoptera > Tortricidae > Hedya > Hedya salicella. The sequence continues at coordinate 6,186,406 of FR990112.1, read as the reverse complement.
TAGGTGGTGCAGCTTTATGTTCTAAATTTAAAGGTGGCTCTGGTGGCATTGTTGGCAGGCTCATAGGATCTAGTCGGGCTCCTTCGAATACTGCGTTCTCTGTCTGTTCTAGTATCGCGGATAGCTGTCTCGAATATGAGTGTAGCAGTATTGTGTGGGTGATCAGGTTCGGTTTCGGCAGTTCGATGGGCGACGATTTCACGGTGATGGGTATTTCTGGAATGTTCTGCATGCCTAATTCTATAATCGGGTTGAAGTTCACATTTTGGAGTATTGACTCGTCGCGGTCATCGTCTTCAAATTCGCCCCAATGCTTTCTTGATGCCATTGTTGTATGCCAGAGTTTTGCGTATTAAGATATCCTTATGTAATAGAATAGACAAGGTGTTGTAGATATAATGCGTAACTTGTGCAAGTAAACCAAGTAATGAGATCAGCGCAAATTCGACAAATAATAACGGAAATCAAATATCACATCCAGTGAATCACAAGCGTCGAGCGTCAATAAACAACATATGACATTGACAATTGACAGCTACTGTTGGTATTGCCAGATCTATTTTTATGGACATATTTATTACAGACGCTTTCCCCTCTTTCAAAGTATAACAAAAAAATGGAACAAAGGAATATGCCTATAGTGTGCTGTAATTGTTTTCCTCGTCTCCAGTTAAAAGTGCTTGACAAATATATTTTTTTAAGCTTGCAATCTTCAATGGTTAAATGCTCTAAGGTTGGGCACGCACAGCTCTGGTAACATTTTTCAGGGTTCCGTAGCTAAAAAAAACAAAAATGAAACCCCTATATCAAATCAAATCAAATCAAAATATTCTTTATTCAAGTAGGCCTAGTTACAAGCACTTTCGAAATGTCAGTTACATTAGAGTGAATGTTTGCTGGGAGAAATACAATATGATCCAACATTTGCTGCAAGGATTAGGGAAACCCAGAAAAACCTAATCAGATCATTTAACTTAAGTGTAATATTATTGATAAAATCATCATTTTAAAAATTAAAATAATCAATAAGATAAAACCCAAAAGGATTGTCAATAAAAAATAAATAATCTAGAATGTGTCTAGAATAAAATTCTAAATGTCAGAGTATATAAAACTATTAAGATTAGAATAATAATAATACCTTAGGTATTCGTTAAAATAATTATTCATATACCTACATGACGCTATAATTTACATTAATCCCACGCGGCTTCATCATTCATGTAGTCTTGTGTGCTATAATAAGCTTTAGAAAATAATTTTCGTTTAACAATATTTTTGAATTTACCAATAGACAACTCAGTTATGCTGCTAGGAAGTTTATTATAAAATCTCACACAGTTACCCATGAATGATCTCCTTATTTTATGGAGCCTAGTAGCAGGCACTGCGAGCTTATGCTTATTTCTAGTATTAATATTATGTATATCACAGTTCTTCTTAAAGTCGGTAATATTTTTATGTACATACATAATATTGTCATAAATGTATTGACAATGCACTGTCATTATATTAATGTCCTTAAACTTATCTCTAAGCGAGTCTCTATAGTTCATTTTATATATCGCACGAACAGCCCACTTCTGCAGAACAAATATAGTATTAATGTCGGAAGCACTGCCCCGTAGTAAGATGCCATACGACATAATACTGTGGAAATAACTGAAATACACTAATCGAGCCGTTATCACGTCTGTTAATTGACGAATCTTACTTACTGCAAAATCTACAGAACTCAGTCTATTCGAGAGATTAGCAATATGGGGACCCCATTGGAGCTTAGAATCTAATGTTATACCGAGAAAGACTGTACTATTAACTAGTTCCAGTTCCTCACTCCTATAGTCCTGACGTTCCAGACATTTTAGTCTGAAATCATAATGAAATTAAATAAAATAGGTGTTTTCTGCAGTGCAGGTTGTTTCCGCTGATACTGTTTTTTTATTATGAGATTATGAAGATAGAACAAATTAGCTTTGGCCTGGCTATGGCACCGATGTGGGTTTTTTTTTGTTCGAAAGGCCACTTCGCGAATGTACTTTTAGCTAGGTATTGCCATGTTTAGACTTTGATTAGTGATTAGTGCGAGTTCATACATTTCGCACTTGCATTTAGTAGCAAATGTATGAAGTCACTCTAATCGAAGTGTAAACATGCCATATGGTTAAAAAACTTGGTTCAGCCGTGACATATTTTTTATTGGTCCATCGATTACTTGTCAGGTAAATGAGGTGTTCTCCGCACTTTCAAATGGTGGATCTAAATTAATGAATTCAAATTATATTCCACCTTAACTGAGCTTACTTACTGGTTTTAAATATTAATCCTTTGTCTGTGTCTGATTCTGACCGCTTGAAACTCTATTAAAAAATTCATACAGTTTAAATTTCTGCACAATAGCTTAAATATTATATATGGCTACTTCAGAACACCCAAAAACAAAGCACATTATTCAACATCCGTCACTAAAGTACTAATTGCACAAAAATTCCACATTTTAGGAAATAGCGTGGCGGATGGCGCTTTCATTAGGTCGGCATTGAACGGATTAGGCATTTAGGTAACATCGGAAGTGGCTTGTTCGCAAAAGGTCGTCATAATTAGTGTTGATCATTATTAATAGAGAGGTGGCGATCTGATCAACGTTATTAAAAGCGAGGCCGAGCATGTCACTGGATACAATACTAGAATTACTAGACGCCATTTCTGTATAATGAAACGGTATGAAGCTATTCATTCATGACCTAGAATGGGCTACGTCGAGGGGAAGGGAAATGTATGGGGTTCCTCAAGAGGGAAGTGAACAGGTATTTATGTATGTATGTAAACACTTTATTGTACATATTAACCAGTTACGAAGTGCAATCAACTTAAAATATACACTTAAGTACAAAGGCACACTTATCCCTATTAGGGATCTATTCCACTTAGCCTTTGAGCAAGTGAGTGAAGATATAAGGAAGATAAACAAACTAACACCATGTAAAAATATATAAAACACTGGGTAACTAAACACATTTGAATGAAAATAAATAAATACATGTATATCTACATAATATATAACTAAATGAAATGAAATATAGCATAAATATCTAATAAATATTTTTTATAATCAACCATTTTATAAATCATTGGAAAACCACAACTCATTCAATTTACTGTATTTAAGAGCCCCCGGCAAGCTCGGTTCTCCATACAAACGTAGTTACGCTCTCATTTTGAAGCGACTAGCTAGTTTGCTCTGAAACTTTGTACTTAGAATAAGTTAAGGCCTGTAATTAGTTTACGTAGCTTCAGATACCATAATAAAAAAATACAGTAAAGTTAAGTTTTTCATACAAAACTTGTTTTTATTGTATTTCGTTTGTTTTATAAACTGGAGCCATATAACCTAATTACAGGCCTAGATATACCTCATGTCATTGTATAAGCAAAGTTTCGTTACAATCCAACGCGTAGTTTTAAAATGAAAACGAAACTCCGTTTGTATGGGAAGGTGAAAATTGCCGAGCTTGCCGGGGACTCTTAAGGCTTGCAACTTGCGTTTAGACGTGATGGTGCCATAAAAACACATACATAAATATATATGTACACATACAAACTAAAATTAAACTTTTTATTCAGTGGTGTAAGTTTCACTACTTAGCACATGGTCGTTTTTAGGGTTCCGTAGCCAAAATGGCAAAAACGTCCGTATGTCACAGACATAGTATTAGTGTCTAGTATAAGCAGCAACTTAATTTGATAGTTAAATAATAAAAATAGATATTTCTAATATTTTCTTCTGTTTCCGCGATTATTACTCATTAAAATAAAACAATTTAACAATTAAAAAAAAATGTAACTTTGACAGAGGTGAAAACATCTTTTCTCAGTCCACCCGTGACCATGGAAAGCTGGAAAGCTTCCGAAACGTCGGGAACTAAAATGAGATAATATACGCGATATAATCCGTTAAATTGTTTTAGATATTTCTAAGTAAGAGAAACTGTTTTTTTCAGCAAATATCAATGTGTAGTACATTTCGTCAGTTCGTCAGTTCTTTCAAAAAAATACTTTGAGGTTTCTAAAAAATATTTGCTTCAACGTAATCAGATAAAAAGTATCCTACAATAATCAGTTAGTTACCTACCCGTGTACCAAAAATGATTGATATTTCTCCTGCCGCTTTGGCGTGATGAAGCCGGAAAACACATACATACAAAAAAAATCGATTCAGTGACCTTCAAATACTTACTTTATCATTTTACAGATATTTATCAATTTAATTTTTGCAACTTTATAATTTTATACATAATGAATGGGCAAATTTATGAATACTTTTGCTTTATTTCAAAATAAGTACACTTAAATTTTCCTGACGCCTCTTAACGAAGATGAAATAGTGCTACGAAGGCAGAGTTATCGTAGACCTCTACGCGACGTAGCCTCTACATAGCATGCTACGAAGATGCTGCAATAATAATGAAATGTGTGCTCGGTTAACACATTCATGACAAAGGGTCAGGCACGGTCGCAGCATGAAAATGTGGAGGGGGTCATGGCATCAAAATGCATTACAGATGGAAAAATACAATATGAAAAAGTGCACTAGCAAAAGAGCGTATCTCCACGGCACTTACGTCATTTTGCTGAGAGGCCCTGTTTTTTGTCAATAACTGAAAAACGGTATATTCGATTATGTGTAATTTTTTTCATATTTTTTGGACCTACCGTTTCGAAAATTGGGGTCACTATTTACCAATGACAGTAGATACGTTGATGTGTAGCAATGGACAAACTAGAGAAGTGTCGAAACTATAGAAGCTGCGGAATAACCGAGGTATTCCCGTCGTCGTCCAACCAAGGTGCGGTTGGTGCGAGTATTGGTCTTTTCCATCTTTATGAATGGAGCCGATCCTTGGAGACTAAAGAACCTGGATTGGAATAAAATTGATGCTTTTGAGATGTGGTGCTGGAGAAAAATGCTCAGGATGCTCCTGGCATTGAGAACGAAAGATTCCATATTAAGAGAACACAATATCGCAAAGCCGCTCTCAAGCTATCTCCCCTGAGAGAATCCTCAAATTCTTCGGGCATCTTATGTGATCTAACCAGCATAACCTTGAAATGAGCATTGAATGTTCGAAGTCCGACAAGGTGGTAAACACCATGAAATATGCTTATGATTCTATGTAGAGGACAGCCGACATGGGCCTTGATTGCGCCAAGTGGACTAACATTAATTACTGTTGGACACGACCTTCAGCGACCAGGAAGAGCAACTCGTTGAAAGATTCTTTGCACGAGCTCAGTGTTTCGTTTACCGCATCGACGGTCAGCTTCCTACGATCCGTCGTAACATTGTCCAAATTGAGGATCCTTCCAGAAACGATAAATGATTATAGCTAGTAAAGAACCAGTTTTCTCGGCATCTATCAGTAAGTAGTCCGCTATCACTTACTAACTTTCAGAAACGATAAACGATTGTAGCTAATAAAGAACCCCTTTTCTTGACATCTATCAGTAAGTAGTCCGCTACTTACTTACTTCCAGAAACCATAAATGATTAAAGCTAGTAAAGAACCACTTTTCTCGGCACCTATCAGTAAGTAGTCCGCTACTTACTTACTTCCGGAAACCATAAATGATTATAGCTAGTAAAGAAGTAAGTAGTCCGCTACATACTTACTTGCAAAAACTATAAATGATTATAGCTAGTAAATAACCACTTTTCTCGGCACCTATCAGTAAGTAGTCCGCTACTTACTTGATTCCAGAAACCATAAATAATTATAGCCAGTAAAGAAGTAAGTAGTCAGCTACTTACTTACTTCCAAAAACTATAAATGGTTGTAGCTAGTAAAGAACTCAACATGGACATGGAGAGTACTCACTCTGCGTCGCTACATTGCATGCACTGAGTGGTCCTTTTTTCTAGATTCGCCAAGTCCGCGTGAGAGTATGTGTCTGGCGCCACGCCCAGCACGCCCGTGGGGCCTTTGTTGAGGTCCGTGGACGGCCGCCGACCGGCTTGTTGCCCCAGATGTCTTTGCCGCTGCCGCCGTCCAGCGCATAGTCCCAATCCTGCGTGGTCCCGCCCGGTTTCAGCGGCTGCGGTTTCAGTTTTCCGAGGGAGAATGAGTAGCCGTACCAGTACCGCCAGTAACCCATGTTCGGTCCCTGCTTCTCACCCCCGATCGTTGCTTTTCCTTGTGGCATCTGGCTGATAAAATATCAATTTTTAATGGATAGTAGTCAGTTAAAAAGTATCATTTGTATACCTATTTTCTTATTTTTAACACCTTGTATGTTTGAAATGGGATATGCAATAAATTATTCTATTCTATTCTATCCTAGATAGCCAGCCATTATGACATGTTCAGCTACCCGTATCTAATGGCGAAAATCTGTCCAGCAGTTTTCACGTGATTTGGCTACAGTAATAATACAAACAGATATACCGATTTAATGTACAAGCATATAAGTAACTAAGAGGGTACCTATAACTTCGTTCGCGGAAGAGAAATAAGTCATAAGCCTCTTTCACAATTTATATTTCTTTCGAAGCCATTATTTCCGAAAGTATTCACTAAATCGATTTTTTTTGAACCTCGAAGACTTTTTAAAAGAACTGTCGAAATATGTGCCACATACTGATATTGGTTGTTTTTTTTTCAGTTTCGGTTACAGTTATAGAAAGATTTATTTATTTATTTAACTATCAAATTAAGTAGCAGCTTATACAAGACACCTAAACTCGAAATTTTATCATGTTATTTTTGAGTAAAATGCCTGTGACATACGGACGGACCGACGGACGGACATGACGAAACTATAAATAATAAATAAATATCAGGGACAATCTTACACAATTCGACGTAGTCCCAAACTAAGCAAAGCTTGTACTATGGGTACTAGGCGACGATATACATAATATATAGATAAATTATAATACATATAAACATCCAAGACCCAGGAACAAACATTCGTGCTCATCACACAAACACTTGCCCTGGCCGGGATTCGAACCCGGGACCGCCAGCTTCGTAGGCCGTTGTACAACCCACTGAGGCAAACGTGTCAAGGGTTCCGTTTTTGCCATTTTGTCTACAGCACCCTGAAAATCGTACAAAAATGTAACGAAACTGAGTTGGAAAATTGGCACATATTTTTTCTTGTGCAACGTTCGAATTTATAAACGATTCTGAGTAAGTTAAGCACAAAAACTCAATATTCTGAATGATAAACTGAAGGTACTATATTTTTTCTGCAAATCACCATCAAATAATGCCCCTTAAATCTATTCAACTGCGCTCATACATAAGGGGTAAATAGGCAGGGGTTATGTAAAAATTTATTTTCGCATTTAATAAATTTATTAGACGCTTTTCCTTAAACCTTCATTTCCTTGTTCCTGTAATCAGCATTAAGTATCCTAAGTAATCGGTAGCAAAGTGCTAAATATCGCAGAATCACAACACATCTTTATTGTTAATGATACGTGACACTATAATGGCGCGTTAAATACAATGCTTAATACTATTTGGTGCTGACTGTACGTACAGTATACAATCTATGGCATCATTGAAGGCCAGGCTAAAAAAGTTATGGCTGACAGGCCCTAGACCAGACTAGATTAATTCTCCTTTCTAATTTTTATTGACAAATTTGACTTAAATATTTATGTATTTATTAATTAAGGCTATAGGTTTGTATATATATATATATATATATATGTATGTATTTAAAGTATTAGTATTATATCTATTTGTATATATTATAGGTAAGTATTTATTATAATTTATGTGTATTCAAATTTTGGTTTCGGTTTTTGTGCATATTACCTAATTAGTTGGTTTGTCTATCTTCTTTAATGTGTACTTTTTTCTCTCATTTGCTTAAAGGTTAACTGGAAGAGATCCCTCACAGGGATAAGTTCGTCTTTGTACGTATCCGTGTTTTATGTGCAATAAAGTGATTAAATAAATAGATACAGCGTGCGCTGCGTCACTTGATCTGCGAAGCTATCTACTTACTCGTGAATGAACAATTCTCAGAAGTCAGTTTCAGCGCAGATCAAGTTACTTCACTATTATGAAGCGTAACGCTATTGACTGTGTACGTTATTAACATATAATCGTTAACTATGTACCTATATAAAAGCATATCCTATTATATTAATCGGGTTTGGTTGAACACGAAAGATCAATTTTTGAGTTTTCCAAGGTTGCATAATTTCCTAGATCTTTTTACTCGCATGTGGCCGAAAATAGAAAGTCTGTACTTGTTACATTCACTATTCTGTCGTAATCAGGAGCGTATTTTGAAATTAGGCGCCCTAGGCCAATACGTTTCGCCGCCCCAGAAGTTAAGGAAAAAACCGGCCAAGTGAGATGATGAATTGGTTGAAAAATGCGACCTGTAGAGAACAGCCGGATAGAAATTCGAAATATTTTTTTGCTCTAGCTGAAATGGAGACGCTTCGCTTACTCGGTCAATAATACTTAAATAAATAAATAAAAAACGACAAACAAACAGACTCCCGCACCGAGGGATATACTATATTTTCATAGATGTCCATATCTATTTTCATAGATATGGATATCTATGAAAATACAGTGTTAGCAGAGCCCTACTACTGAGCAAAATTATTCTTAAACTTTTCAGGATTGTTATAAAACAAACCTAACCTAACCTAATCTATACGACGATCTTTTAAAAAATCCTGAAAAATTTACGGTTACTAAAAAAAATGCGTTAGGGCAAATGAAATATTTGGCAAACGAAACACTAGGACAAACGACATTAGGGATTCCGAAGGAGTTCCAATTTATGAACAGCCCCTAACGGCAGCAGAAATACATATCATCTGTGAACATTTCAACTGTCTAACTATCACAGTTCATGCGATACAGCCTGGTGACAGACGGACAGACAGATGAACAGCGGAGTCCATCCGTCCGTTCCCTAAAATCATCCAAGACCCACGGGATTTGAACCCGGGACCGCCAGCTTCGTAAGCCGTCGTATAACCAACTTAGCCCAACGTGTCGTCAAGTAAGTAAACATTGAATGGGCGAGGGGTACCTACTGGTGTTTTCCTTATGAATTGACTTTTGATTCTAGGTCATTTATCATCATTGTTCTGCGTCTAGTGGGTGCATCTACGCGATGCAAATGCATAAGTGAGTCCTTTTAATGACTCATGTAGGTATACAAATAATGTAGGTTTTTCTGTCAATATCGTTGCAAAACGCAGAAAGCTTTTAAAACAGGTTCATTTTGTTAGGAAGATCAGGAATCAGGATACATAATGGATTTTATCTAATGAGGCACGACCCCTCCTTCCCCCCAAACCTACACGTCCATTGAAAAAACAGGACAAATTTATGCTACGTATTTTTAAACCGAAATGACACGTAGGGAAATTCTTCATTTTAAAGTTGAAAAGAAATAAGGACTGGTAACGTTTCTTTATAATTTGAATTCCACGCGGGCGACGTCGCGTGTACGGTTAGTATACAGTTGAATTTTTCTAGCAGCCATTTCTTGATAGCTGTCATTCCAGTATACATTTACCAATGCAATTGTACTAGGATGACGGCTGTCAAAAAGTGGTTGCTAGAAAAACTCAACTGTAGTAGCTATTTTTTTTAGTTTACCACTTTTGTTTTTGATTTCAATAGTCAACGAAGGATTCACCACATCTTGCCCTTATCCCGTTTATTCGAAAAAGAGAAAGAAAACTCGTTTATTCCATAAAGCACACACAACAAGACTTCACTGGCAACTAGAGCGATATATGTACCGTACCTATATATTACACAAGAGTGATTATTTGGGGTCGGTGCAGCATGTTTTTTTCTTAGATTCTTCTTTTCCATATTTCACACAATCTCTTTTTTTCTTGGGTCTTTCTCTTCTTCTGTAACCACATTCATACTTAACGCTCTCTCACTCGTCACATGACCTTCATCTCTCTTCAGTACATGCCCATACCATATATGCTAGGCGGTTTCCCCGCACCTTATCTACAATTGGTGCTACTTTCAGACTTCGTCTCACATATTTACTTCTTACTATGTCTATTCTTGGCACGCCATCCACCCATCGCAACAGTCTCATTTCGGCCACATAAATAAATAACACAGGGACAATCTTACACAAATCGACCTAGTCCCAAACTAAGCAAAGCTTGTACTAATTACCCACTAGGCGACGATATATATAATATATACTCGTAGATAAATTATTATACTTCAATATATAGAAAACATCCAAGATCCAGGAACAAACATTCGTGCTCATCACACAAACTCTTGCCCTAGCCGGGGTTCGAACCCGGGATCGATAGCTTCGTAGGCACATGCAATCTCATTTCATCCGGCATCTTAACAGCCCAACACTATCTATATATGACAGGTCTAACGCTTTTATACATTTTACTCGTAAGTCGAAGCGGCATTAAATACTGTTCCTGTGACCTGTCGCCATGTCGTCCATCTTGCGCTAATTCAGTTTTTCACATTGCGTTGAAATGCCACCGTCGCTCTGTATTTGGGTAGGTCTACAGGCGTTTCAACCGCCATCACTTTCCTCTCGCATACATTGAAGAAGTGAACTACAATAAATAATGGTGCTCTAAAAATAAAATGGCCTACAATTACAATGTCAAATCAAATCGGATACGCTACGATTCAGGTACGACAGTGCGATACGTGAGCGCGAAATCGCAGATCGGTAATAATCGGTATCGTAGTCGGTGTAGTACTCCCGTAGGACGCGAGGGCGGCTTTCATTCAGGACGCTCCGCCGGATGCCCGCAGATCAATCGCACCCCCCCCTCCCCCCAGGTCCCTCAGGACTCGAGGTCTGGAGGACCTCAGGCGGCAGTCATTCGCCGACAGCCGGGCGACACGCGCGCGCGCCGCTCGCGACTCTTGATCACGCGTTATCAGTAATGCTGTGTTTCGTTTAGGTGACCGTGTTTTGGACTAAAGTTTTGAAACGGTGAGTTTTTTGAATTAAAAAAAATATTGGTAAACAAACACTTGTTGAGCTTTGATGGTAAACAAAGGATTTTCATAAGGATCCGAGGGGAAGGGTCTAAAAGATAGACGGTAGCGATATTGCTCTCTAGTAAATTGAATTTATAAATCCAAGATATCGCAGATTTATCTACAATTATTCACGCGTCTTGTATATAAAACATGGCAGTTTAATCATTTTTCTTTCAGTAATATACGATAAAAGAAAATTAGCCTTTTCTATATGGATTTTGAATTAAAAATTCAATCCGACCTCCCTAATGTTTAATCACAATGCTTTCCATTTTTCGCATTTTCATTTCCGCCATCGCGCGGCATAGACAAAAACATAATTTACTGTAGTCATTTATTAATCAATTTTTTCGATTCGCATTGCAGTGACAATAGTTAAAATAATAGGCATTTACCTTAACGACGAGTGCGTTTAAAGTAATGGACAATCTACGCTCGGCTGAATGGGTGTTAAATCGTAAATTGCGAACGACAGATAGCGAAAACGCGCGGGAAAGAATAGCGTGGAGTGGCGTTGAATATTCATTAAAAAACATTCTTTTTTCGAAAAAACGGTTTCTGTAACTTTGTCTTTTCTGTGTCAATTAAACAGATTTTCATATTTCTATACACTACAAATTGTAGTCGTAATTGATAACATTTAATTTTTTTAAGCAGTATTAAATCGAAACCCGTTTATTAATTTGAATTCAAGGAACGCTATTGCTATGTTATTTTTTGAACAAGTTTTGAAACTGTGAACACCATCGTCTATTTAACATTGGTTTTTTATATATAATCGGGATATTTTTCTTTTATAACAGGGTCTATACCCTCGATAGTATATCAACAGCGGCGCCACCTTAAGTATTTTGGGAAAGTTATTAATAAAATTCAAGTGATATTGACATGGTGGTTTTAGTGCTGTCTGATGACTCTTATTTACTAATTAAATACGGCTTTATGTATTTCGAAATAATAATTATACCTACATAGACATTACTTTGAAAGCTTTTCTCTATTAAATATTACCTATACATCAAATGCGTAACAAAAACAAATAATTAAAAATGAACAACTACATGTGTGGTAAGGTAAGGATATTGATTCGTGCACCACCGTAGAACCCTATCGCAATAACGTGACTTATCACTCGAGGTTGAGCTGCTTATATTGACATATACATAACTGTACAGTGACTGTTTAATTAGTAATAGTAGTTTATGGAACTGATACGTAATGAGAGGGCTTAAAACACGAACGAGTGTGGTTGTATGCTAGTTTTATGATAAGATCACACGAGTGTTTTGAAGCCTAATTATAAACAGGTGCATACACTGGTTTATCTACATGCATATATTAAATTATTTTCATATATTTCATGTGCAACTATTGAGTTAGGGACCATGTTTACCAAGATATCATGACGTGCCCGCCGGGTGCGGCAGCGGCCCGGATGTGTACTGTGATGACCGCAGCGCGGCCTGCACGCCAAGTTATCTCGTATATTATTGCAGTTATATATATGGGTTTTAATCACATAAAAGAGGATTTATTATCTGGGTGTAGATAAAGTAACAAATTGTACGATTACATGATACAGTGTGTGTATTCGACACAAACATATATTTTAAGACAGAACGTATAATGTAATAACAAAATTTGATATATTTTGTTAAAAAGTTAAAGCAATTTTTTTCTTAAAAAATTTGTCGTCACTTAATGTATTTGTAACAACTATTATCGACATACTCTGATTGAAGTACGTGTCAAGTACGACGTGTTTGTATTAAATTTCTATTCGAGAAAACTTTAAACATTAATTAAGCTCTTTTATCAAGAGTAATCACTAATTTTTTTGACAAAACTGTAAACAGTACTGAAAATTATCGTTAGTAAAAATGTATCATCGTATAAAATACACACGCTGTATACAGACACAGACAGTATCCGGTGTCTGTATTTTGGAACTTACAGAAACTGTTAATAATTTACACCGGTTATATGAAGATTACTTTAAGACTATGTAACTTCTTATTTATAAATGTTAAACTTATAGGTACTAATAAGTATTAGGAGCACCTTGTATACCTCCAGCTGTACTTGTAACAAAAACAGTTGTAATAGGGAATATTCATGAATTTTAATTTTTGCTTTATTAAAAGCTCATTCATGTAACGAACAGTAGACAAACATATTTTTTCGAATAACTGTACAAATAACCAAGATATAAGCCATCAAACATTTCATTCTATCTCTTTCTAGCAAAACAGAATTTAATATCGGGTTTATATGGCCGGAGTGCACTATGACGTAACAGTGCACGTCGGACCTCTCTGTCTAATTAGTAGTTTAAAATGCCTAATCTTGCGTGTTTCTTGGCCGATTTAAATTTTAATTTCACATTTTGAAATCATTTTTACGGTATTTTGATATTTACGAGGGTTGCTACTTATATATCCGGAAACAAAAAAACAAACAAACGTACACGGCTGAAAATAGTTTTATTGTTTTTCAAAGTATTCCCCTTGATGATCTATGCACTTTTGCATTCGCGTGAACCAATTTTTAAAGCACTTCTGCCACTCCGCCTGAGGTACCTCCATAACGTGTTGTTTGAATGCGTCGACAGCATCTTCAGCGGTCGAAAATCGTTGACCGCGTAATTTATTCTTTATATTTGGAAATAAATAAAAATCGTTGGGTGCCAAGTCAGGGCTGTACGGCGGATGACCCGTTAATTCCACATTTTGACCCTCCAAAAATAGAGTTGTTTCGCGTGACGTATGACAGCTGGCATTGTCATGATGAAGAATGATTCTTCGTCGCTGGTTAGTTTTACGAATTTGTTCAAATACTTCCGGTAAGCAAATGGTCGTGTACCACTCTGAATTAACCGTTCTACGGTTTTCTAGTGGCACTGTAGCTACATGGCCATTAATACCGAAGAAGCAGGCCACCATTTGTTTCAATGTACTTTTTGCACGAGTAACTTTCGTAGGGTTCGGCTCATTTTGAAACACCCATACCGTTGATTGTTGCTTCGTTTCGGGATCGTATGCATAGATCCAGGATTCGTCACCTGTATAGATGTTATAAACGGCTTTTGAGTCACCACGGTTATATTTTTTTAACATTTTATTGCACCATTCGACGCGAGCATGTTTTTGCTCATTTGTTAAGTTGTGGGGTATCCAACGCGAACAAATTTTTTTTACAGCCAAATAATTATGTAATATGCTATTAATGCTGGTCATAGAAATACCCAGAGTCGCCTCTATCTCGCGGTACGTAACATGTCGGTCGTCCATTATAAGTTTTCGCACAGCCTCGATATTTTGTTGTACAACGACCGATTTCGGGCGACCTGCCTTAACTTCGTCCGTAAGCATACTACGTCCACGATTGAACTCACTAAACCAGTGATACACAGTAGTTTTAGATGGGGCTTCATCACCAAAAGTTGAAGTTAGTTGATCTATGCACTGTTGTTGCGTTAAACCACGCCGAAAATCATAATAAATCATAGCACGAATATTTTCACGAGTGAGTTCCATTCTTGCTGCGAGATGACATTTAAAACCCGTCAAAAACAAAACACGAGCGTTAATAAGGAAGAAAAAATATACCTTATATACTTAAAAAAGTTCAAATTTTACCATGGCGGTCAAATATGCTATTTAAGAAGATTGTAATCCCGGTTTCCGGATATATAAATAGCAGCCCTCGTAGTTAAGAAACTTTCATGCATGTACCCTATTCGTCTAACCGTTTTGACGTAATGAAAATACATATATAAATAATCGAAAAAATATATATCGATTTAGTGACCTACCATAATTGCTTGTTTTATAAAATAAAATAAAAGTTCATTATATTATATTACTTAAAGTTTCACATTCTTACTTAAATGTATTATTGATATTTATTTATTGCTATTTATGGCTACAATATATTGGATTGTATGTTATTTCATGGTACAATACTATTTCATTGTACAGTTCCATTTCATTTTGATAATGTATAGATGAGGATTAACATTGACCTATTAGCCTCTCACGCTATCCTAAGTGTAGATATAATTGACCCTCTAATCACTTGTTCAATGGCGACATTGACTGATGTCTAATCAAGACTCATCCATGATAAGATTTCATAAAGGTTCGATTTTGGCACGGGCGCCAGCGTACAGCGTCGAAACCTGCAGGCTTTTCTGTTGCATCTGAACACAGTTCATTTTGTGAGTGGTCATGGTTTTCCAGGTCCGGTGCCACATTTCCGGTAAGTAGAAGGTTGTTAGGCTGTTCTCTGTCCAGATGGGGATGGAAGGCGGTGATGGAGTTGGTCTAGCGTTTCTCGAATTGGTATATCTGTGGGCAATGGGCATGCCTTTTATCCATTCGGCTGCTGCGTTTTGTCTGCGTAATTCTGGAGGAGGTATGTGGGCCAGAGTTGATATAGCCTGGGAGTCAGGGTGAATCTAAATAGTTCCGTTGATTTGAGTGTCAACTTTGTTGATATGTGCGCTGCAGTACAACAGTGGGGCGCAGTATTTGGCAGTGGAGTAAACCAGCACCAGTGCGTATGTACGTACGCAGGGCTATAGCAGAAGCTCCCTAGCTGGTTCCAAGTAAAATGTTAAGTCTACTTTTTGTGCTACATTTTCAAGATGTTATTTATATGTCAAAGATTGGTTCAGTCTGACCCCACGATTTAGGTAAGAAGTTACTTCTGACGTTTTCGCATACTTAATTTTCGTTTTGCGAGGCAGTTTGTGAGATGGATGACTGTCACTTCTGTTTTAGAAGGCATTGGGCAAAGACGCCACTTTTTGTAATATTCGTCCATGCTTTTCAGGTCTGTAGTTAGTGCTGCTTTCCCTTCCTCGAAGGATCTAGCCTGCCCCCCTATTGCCTATCGCGTTTGACGCTCGTCATCAGAATCAAGATTTTGTATGGGCTACGACAGTTGATTCGCATACCAAGTGTCAACATTTCGTTACATAATATACCCCCTGGTAGGCTTTTGCTAGATCATAGGCATATGCGATTTTTTGCTTCTGGTATGAGGCATATCTTAGGTGTGTGTGTCTTTGATGTACTGCTGAGGTTGAAGTAGTGTTTTTAAAAGTTTGACAGTTTTTCAACACCGGATTACGACGCTAAATTTGTGTAGGAGTCCCTCGATCGATCCATAGCCATACGTTGTCATACGCAGCACTGAGATCCACGAAAGTCACCCCGTAGAAAACTTGAACCAGGCTTCATAAAAGAGGGTAGGGCTAGAGCTAGGTCAGCACAGCCTCTGCCTTCTCTGAAACCTGCCTGTTCGGGTGGGATAACGTTGTTTGTTTACTTTTTTATCCGGTCGTACGAGTATAGTAGTCTTTCAAGCAGCTTGTATGTAACAGATAGTAAGAAGTGGCCTATAAGTTGACGCCACCTCTCAAAAACTTCTGGAACTGGTTTTCAAGATATCATTAACAAGGATATCAGTATATGTCATAAATAAATAAATCACCAGCTCTGAGGCCAGCTTTACCAAGGTGTAGGAGAGATTTGGGATACACGTCATCCAACCCTGAGTTGACATGAGCACTTCAATATCTCTGGCCGTTGGTTTGAAAACAGGGCCTTCGCTGGCGAAGCTTTCTAGCGGACGTTTTATTAAAGCGATTGCATGTGCTTGGTTACGTCATTTGGCAGGATTGACGGTGTTTTTTGTCCGTGAATTAGATCCCCTACTAGTTTTTTTTGCAGTTGTAGTTTGTGTCGGAGACGTGTCCACGCTACGCCGACGCGACGGAAGCGCTCATTGCGCAAATGCGCCCCGCGCAGCCCTAGCTTCGCTGGCGAAAGCTCCGTCCGGCAGCTATTTTTAATTAGATTTCCGTTTTTTTAATGCGAAGAGATTTGATTGAATGTGAGTGTAAAGAGTATCTAGGCTAAGGCCGGGTTGTTAACTTTTTAACCATATTCGTATACTACGTTCGTTAAAATTGTACAGTGTCAATAATTTTACATTCGCCAAATACTTGATTTTATTCACCAACATTTGCTTGCCATTGTTCCATGTATTTATGATCACGTGGCAGTAGTCGAGGATGCATGTTTTCTTTCTTTTCCATATTAATATTTCAAAGTAAAAAGTTTAATTTTCGGATAGTCTCTTCTTCCCATATAGCATCATACTCCTACTCTTCTATCACTCATTAGTTTTTATGTTTAATGCTACCGAGTCTCTTGTTCGTTTTAGTGTTAGACATTGACTATAATACTTATCAGCGTACGCAGTGGATAACTATTTATTTAATTCGAATCTCGGTTATGTAGAGTAACTGATCACCAACAGAAACTAGCAGACGCAAGTCAGCCCTTCCCAATAATCACGATCATTGGTCATGAAATTACGAAGTTAAGCTTAAGACCGCAAATAAATTTATCAAAGAAATATTATGCTACCATGCCGAATTTCAACAATAACAATTTTCCGTCGCTGACAAAACGAAGTTCAAAAGCAAGTGCCAATGCCAATACCAGAGCTTTGTCTGGAAGTGTCAAACTCGGCCGTTTCGAGAAGCGTCCAAGTACCGAGCCAGCACCTGTAGCCGGATCAGAGGCAGCTAATTGAGCCCTCGAGCGCGCCGAGCGGCACTGAGTGCTTCGTTAAAGTCTTTTGAAACTCGCTTATACTTTTGGCGCAGAATTGTATTGAGGTTTTAGTGTGAGCGGCAGCGGTTAAGGCGTGTAAAATAAGCCTTTCTATTTTTATGTCGCAAAGGGCAAGTTGATGAGGCATCTGATGAGAAGTGGTCATCCGATTATTCCCGTGTGCTGTAATTTTTTTCGCTATTATTGTGAAGTTTGTCATTTAGTTTTATTTTTTCCATAGCTCTAGAACTTTCAGTATTTCAACAATAAAAACATTGTGTTCGTCAGGATGGCGGATAGACCTCAGGAATTTCAAGGAAATGATTTCAGATACCAAAGTGCCTCCTGTGTTCCATCTTGGTATTTTTGACGTCAGAATAGCAGGTGGACCTATTAAATATGTACAATACCTACTTTACATTTCACGAATTGTGTAACAGAAAATCACACTACATTTTTTTTATTAGATTGACGAATATTATAATCTCATCCTAGTTGTTACAGGTACACAGGATAGGTACCAAATATCTGTAAGCATTTCTTTGAAATTGTTAAGGTCTGCCGGACATCCTGGCGCACATTAAAACAAGTGCAAACTCTACCGGCCTTTGTCGTATATAAAGAAGTGTCAAACTCGACGTTTTAGAAGCTCCAAGTGCCGAGCTGTCGCCTGTATTCAGACTCAGTGGCGGGCTAATTGAGCGCTCGAACGCGCCACGCTGTATTGGGTGCGAGTAATAACGATTTCACATAGGTATGTAGGTACTCTCGTTCATTACTAAAATGATAATGTTTATGGCAGACAAGCGTTAGGGCCGTCGATGGGACTAACTTGAAACAACATTTAATGTTCAAAGGGCGTTTAATCAGCAAAGGGCGTAAAATCAGATAACTTTTACTTAACTAAAAAACTTAATCATTGATCGAGGTCGATCACGACCTTACGCGACCGCGATGGAAGACATAAAACGCACCGGGCACCTCACACTCGTCACAGATCACTTCACGGATGACTCAATTAAAGGTGTCCATTCGGCACTTTCGTGAGAGCCAGGTCAGGTCAATCGTTTATCGGGAGCCGCTGATGACTCAATCGATAAACACTCATCGCGACGTGGGGACCTCTGCTCGTAACAGCAGCTATTAGTAAGGATATCATGAGTATTTCTGAAAAACTAATTAGACTGCAAATTGGTATCCTTAGCCACTCCGACAACCAAGACGAATATCGGGTAAAAGCTTCTAATTTTCTACTAAAGTCAGGACGTCTCTGCTATTGAGTTTTTCATATACTTCAGTCAGAGAATACTACATAGACCATACTACTACATCTTCAAGTAATTATTTTCAGTCGCTTTGTTAGCTTAGCGCAGTAGCGCTATCTGCTAAGAGCTTCGAATTTCTAACCTTATTAGAGCATACAGGCGTATAGCCACTCGCAAAGTTGTCTTACATAAGCCGCTACTTAGTTTGATAGTTAAATGACAATTTTTTTTTCATATTTAAAGTGCCCCCTTAGATGTAACAGACACTGAAAAAAAAGTTCTTAAAGAAAAATAAATTATTGAGAAATTTTGTGCATATTTTAAAGGAATTATTCTCTCTCTATTTTCCAAACGATATATTCAAATAATATGATAAAAATTATAAAGATAAAGCTTACATGATCGAATACACAGGTTTTGAGTTATTGTAAAAAAACTGCGCTTCACATCAAAAGGACGTAAGTGCTACGAAGATTTTGCTAGTGCACTTCTTTACATCGTATTTTTTTCATCTGTAGTGCATTTCTTTGTAGTAACGGCTACGAAATCCTACATTGAGCATGGTCCGACCAGCTTTAATATGGAACGGATACGATACTACTACATACAAGAAGCGCCTTTATTAAGTATTTACTTGTATGTATTTGGAACTGGGTCGCTCCTCCTACCACCCTAGTCCGACCAACACTGCGGGGCGACCTCAACAAGTGGTTGCCGAGAGGAGTTTTTACTTGTTGAAGGACTTGAAGGTAACCTCCAGGTCCTTACGTAATGCGCATACCTGTTTGAAATTATTGTTTAATTTAAACTGCTGAACGAATTTCAAACATTAGAGCTAGGGTGAGTTAGTTACCATTATCTGACAAATCAAATCGGCTTCCTACTTTTTAGGGTTCCGTGCCCAAAGGGTAAAACGGGACCCTATTACTAAGACTCCACTGTCCGTCCGTCGGTCTGTCTGTCTGTCCGTCTGTCACCAGGCTTTATCTCATGAACCGTGATAGCCAGACAGTTGAAATTCACAGATAATTTATTTCTATTGCTGCTATAACAACAAATACTAAAAACAGAGTAATTTTATGTCTCTGTCTATGTCAGTAACCAATATAAAATGATTACAAGTTACCGGGTACATTTTGCTTAGGAGTAGGGCTCTGCTTACACCGGATTTTCATAGATACGGCCGTTTGTAGCGTATAATTTGTTGGGAACCCTCGGTGCGCGAGTCCGACTCTCACTTGGCCGATCATAAGAACCGAAGAAGTGTTGAAACCTGTGGTTGAAACGCTGAGATATCTAAAGTAAACTTTTGAATGCTTGACAGCAAAATTATAATAATTGACTCTCTGTCGCCTCTATTCACTATTTCAAAGAATCAAGGTTAAAAGTGTCAACAAATAATGAGAATTGGAGACTGTCGGGAACTGAGGCATTTACCTTAATCATTACCGAAATAAAGATTGTTGTGTCAATTTGGCACGGTCAAATTGCTTCGTTTTAATTTTTGGTTTTACAAAAAAAAAATTGAATATATTCAAACGGACACTTACATTTAGATATTGCCGGATCTTGGGGTGCTATACCAAGGTTGCCTTGGGCGCCATTTTCAGAGGGCGCCAAATAAGAAAAAAATAAGACAATTTTTAGGGTTCCGTATCAAAATCGTAAAGACGAACCCTTAGGGTGCGACTCCGTCCGTCTGTCTGTCAAAAAAAATACACTTTAAGGCAACCGCTGTTTCAATCGCGACAATTTTTTTCAATCTCCTCCCTATTTCTGCCCCAGGTTAAGTTGTGTCAGTTCGGGTTGCACAGGGCGCTTCCACAACACTTTGGGAGCTCAAATACCGCGAGCCATCCAACTGCCTCTAGGATACTGAATAATATAACGGTAGCAGTATATAAACTAGCACCGCGATATTAAACCCGTGAAATGGGTCGACGACGCTTTTTGTTCGCGAAGTGGCACAAGAGAGGATGAGCTGCAATATCGGTCCGTATTGCGCGTTTCAAAGTGAACTAGACTGTTTCGTGCTAGCTTATTAGTTACTTGTGACTTGTGTACGAGTATCCTCTACGAAAGCTATAGTAGTTTATGCGACTGATATGTAACGAGAGGCCTTAAAACACGAGTGTGGTTTCATAAAGAGATCAGACGAGTGTTTTAAGCTCTAATTATGTATACTATGTTCAGTTCCATACACTAGTTTATGTACATGTATATATTAAATTGTTTACATGTGTTTAATGTGCAATCAATGAGACAGAAGCCCTGTTTACTAAGATATCATGACGCGCCCGGATCTGTACTGTATGATCTCATAACTACATCGTACACGATAATCTTTGGTATCATTTTGAAAATCGCCACATTAAAACGTGACTAGCCCCACGGAAGCAAGTGACACATGCTTTAACTGGTCACACACTACACAGGTTTAGAAAATAGGGGAGGGACAACATTTTTTTTTTAGAAACCTCAAAATGTTTTTAAATGAACTGTCGAAATATGTGCCACACTTTGATATTTACTGGAAAAAAATCCGTTTCGGTTACATTGTATGGAATTAGAAATATATTTAATTATTATTTAACTATCAAAGAAAGATATTTTATGTTAAGGTTCTATTGTACTGTTTCTGTTGTTGGTGTGCAATAAAGAATTGGTGTATTGCATTGTATCAAACTGAGTAGCGGCTTATATTTATTTATATTTATATTTAGTTGGAGAACCAACAGCTTTACATAACTTAAATAGAATTACGATGGAAAAAGAAAAGACAATTACAGGAACTCACGGACAGAAGCAGTATAACTAAACTTAAACTAAGTGCTACACTCGACACAACAGCCCGTGTAGACAAGACATTATTAAGCTAGTACGAGGACACTTGGATAATGTCGAATTACAATGATTCAATACATTAAATTAACAGTAAGTTTCCTGTGAACAGTAATAAAGTATCACACTCAAATAAAACACCTCGCTGTCAGACTTCGCCTCACGGAAGGGATCTTACAGTTAAATATGTCAATATCTAGTTCTTTCGTCACGCTATTCACACTACGACTTGCACGCAACAGGAAGCTATTTTGTCTGTAATTGGATGATGCAGATTTAAGAGATAAGGGGGGATAATGCCTTTTAGAACGAGTGAGTGTATTGAAAGATATGCTCCCAAGTAACTCGGGACAATCAGTAACGCCACTGGTGATGGTTAGAATATAGGTGATATCGGCTATTTCACGACGTTTTTGTAATGGAATAAGGTGGTGTTTCTTACATATGTTAATATAGTTAGAAGTACTATAGTTGCATTTCAGTTTAAAACATAAAAACTATACGAATTTTTGCTGGACACGTTCAATCCTGTCAATGTACTTACTGTAACAAGGGTTCCAGATTTGGGAAGCATATTCAAGTTTACTTCTGACAAATTAACAATAAAGTACTTTTAATGTTATCGCTTGAGTAAAATAAGTCGAATTGCGCATTATAAAACATAGTGCTTTGAGGGCACCGCCAATAATATTGTCTATGTGCTTATCGGAAATGAGTTTCGAATTGTGTACCACACCAAGGTCTTTCACGTGCATTACTTTATGGAGAGGTTGGCCTTTTAAAGTATAAGAAGTGGGAATTAAGTTGCGCTGGCGGGAGAAAGTCAATGCATAGCATTTAGAAGGGTTAAAATCGAACCTATTAGAGAGACAGTACTCATCGAGACGTCTGAGATCCGACTGTAATAATATGGAGTCAAGGTTGGACTTTATCCTAAGAAAAACTTTCATATCATCAGTGAAACAAAGAAGTTTAGAGTGAATGAAACATTTGTTTATGTCATTAACAAACACGTTGAATAACAGGGGTCCGATTAAGGACCCTTGAGGGACACCACTGGGAACTGTGACCCACCCTGATATATAATTGTTTATGACAACCGCTTGCGACCTATTCTCTATGTAAGATGAGAACCACCTCAATAGACACTACAACACACCTACCCTCCAAATTTCATCAAATGTATATTGATGCAGTAATTTTTGAGTAAAATGCCTGTGACATACGGACAGACGGACAGATAGACAGACATGACGAATCTATAAGGGTTCCGTTTTTACCATTTGGCTACGGAACCCTAAAACCGGCCGAATGCGAGTCGGACTCGAGCACCGTGGTATCTATTTTTCATGGACGGTAATCTGTACGGAAACAACTTTTTTAATGACTTTACTTATTTTTGGATTGCGTTGACTTTTTTACAGCTTCAAGGGACCGCAGACATAAGTATTTGATGTTAATTTCAACTTTCGCTGCTACCAAGTGCTGGAACAATCTGCCACCACCTATCAGAAGCTCTAAATCAGTAAACAGCTTCAGACTTAAATACAAAGTCCATCTGATTTTCATGCAAAAAGCTCAGTGCACCTGAACGGCGTATCTATGTACTTATTATTATTGCTTTATTTTATTTAATTATTGTTTTATTTTAGTGCTAATGCACGTAGGTATATAAATATGCTTTCAAGGATTGTGGGATAAGTGTAGTAACTAAATATACTTGGAATTATTGTGTTCATGCTTCTTATATAAACTGTGATTATTTTCTGATGTCTTACAGAATGGTCTTAGACCGATGCCCTGTGTGGTGGTCGTTTGTCACCAACAAGGTTTTGGCTGAAAATCAGCGTTGCCGCCTCCCGGCTGTAGCACATGCTGAGCTTAAACCTTTTTGCTTGCACACTGCCGCAATTATTTTACATCTTTTGTTTTGTTTTATGTATGTGTGTATGCAAATAAATTATTTATATCTTTCTTTCTTTCTTTCTTTCTTTTAAGGCGTTCTTGAGAAAAAGGGTCTTGACAGACAGACGGATGGACGGACAGACAGATCGAAAGTGATCCTATGAGGGTTTCGTTTTTCCTTTTAAGGTATGGAAGTCTAAAAGACGGATTGAATGATATAAAAAAAATGTTTTCACCAGAGTATATCAAGTGTAATGGTTGCAGCAAAAATTTCAATTTGATTACTGCTTCGTTATCAAAGATACCACAAAAATTGTATATTGCTGTCAAGTTTAAAATGTATTGTTTCAAACAAGATGTTTGCTTGCGATAGGCAAATAAGTGGACTGCGCTAAACAAGTTCATTATAAGTTCTATCGAGTTCGAATTAACTTGTGATTGAAACAAATATCAGTTAGTGGAACGCAACATTTTCTTCATTTGAGACCGAAGCGACCTCCAAGCCTTCAAGAAAAAAGTCAACTCCCACCTGAAAGACCGGCAACGCACTTGACTCCTTTGGTGTTGCAGGTGTTTATGGGCGACGGTGATCCGTCTGCTCGTTTGCCCCCGATAAATTTTTTTTCAGTGCACGATGTAAATAAGAAAAGGCATGGTCTTTTTGAGACTGCGATAATATTAGGCTTAGGTTGCTCCACTAATTGATGGCTCCTCAATCAAGCGTCGTCCGATCGAATCTACAATACTTATGAAGACACATCAAACGACCTTGATCAGAGATTTACTATATTTTCCCATTTACATTCTGATCTATATTATTATAAAGTTGTAAAAATTGATGGATTTTACATTAAAGATATTAAAAAAAATGGATCGAACTATTTCGAGGTCACTAAATCGTTTTTTTTTTTTTTGTATGTTTGTGTGTGACGTTGTAGCTTCACCACACCAAATCGGCTAAACATAATGAAATAGTTTTGGTACACGGGTAGCTGGGTATCCACAAATGGTTATAGGATACTTTTTACCCGATTACGCTGTAGAAAAAAGAGGGGTTATGACTTTTTTTCTTCCACGATCGAAGTTACATTAGGGACTTCATTTCACGTTTTACCATTTTCGACATGATTGAAACCTACCTATGTAATTTGTTTCCCTTGCGGCAGATATTTTAATCTATTCCAATCCCATCAAGGGTGCTTGCCGCAATCTACGAAGATAATCTAACTAGCCTAGATAAATAAGGTTTTTAATGGCATTTCCGTTTTCTCTGACGACCTGGTAAATTGGAAATTACAGCAACAGAAAATATCGTTCCCGTTCACATAGTATTGGCTGATTCTACATCGGTAGATACTATAATATAATTGTCTGTACATTGTAGATATTATCAATTAAATAAATGTTACGGACTATTTGGAAGTCACTCAATAGATTTTTAATTTTTATTTTTGTTTGTTTGCATGTGTCGTTTTGGCTGCGTCGTGTCACAGATTTCAACTTTTTGGGCGACGGTGATCGCTTATTTAACATCAGGCGACCCGTCTGCTCGTTTGCCTCGTATACCATAAGAAAAGAATGCAGCAGAACCACGTCAATTTTATTCAACACTTATAGAAAAACTTCAATCATAACCGACTTTAACTGTAGTCAGGTAAAAAAATATTCTATACGCATCCTTGCATATCGCTATCCCTATACATAAAATTATTGTAATAAATTCAGCCGATTTACGCTATGTGACTAAAATGACATATAAAAAGACATAAAAACAAACGGTCTTTAAAAAAATGAGTAAAAAGGTCGGGTCAATCAACTTTTTGTTGCCCCTTAGTATTTTCATCGTTATTACCTAGTTACCACAGCATGTGAGTTTGAAAAAAAACGAAGCTTTATCGCCAGATAAACAGTCTATTTAAACATATATGTTTCATGTCGCAAAAAAACGCATTCTAGCAGAAAACATGGTAGTCCAGGGGACAAACCACTATTTTCATACCAAATCGATCAATGTGGTTGGACGTTTATGTCACCAGACAGTGCCACTTCAGCTACTAATCCTTTTGGCTATATCGAAAACTTTGGTTCTCTTTCGGATCATCTCATTTCAGATCCGATCCGATCCTTCAAAGAAATTCGGTAGGTAGTTAATTAATTACCTAGTAGTCAATGATATAATATCAAAATAGGTAAATAGGTAATCCACGTAATCCACGATAATCCACGTGTAAAAATGGCCAGGCTTATGCACACATCAATCTGAAAAATATTTCAATAACACAGTAATCGTAAATGCTTTTAGACGCTTTACTGAGTAATTAGTGCAAAATCTCATTATGCATGACGGTATTTTTGTTTATTTGAAGCATAATCCAATATATAACATCCACGTGTAAAAATGGCCAGGCTTATGCACAGATAAATGTGATAATATTGCAATAACACACTAATAGAAAATCCTTTTAGACGCTTTTATTGAGTAATTCGCGCAAAATCTCATTATGCATAACGGTATTTTTGTTTATTTGACGCATAATCCAATATATAACAAAGTACTCTAGGCGCGAGACTGAGTTAAGGTTTGCCAATTGGCGTTATTTTGGTGTGCCATTTTCGGAGCCCGTATAACCTATCTACCTTTTTTTATGTAAACTCATTGCTAGTTGTTATTAGGTAAATACACTTTTCTCGGTTATGGTGCGTTTACTGACCTATTAGTAAATTCAAAATCGCAAACATTGCAAAAATAATTACCGTTGAGTTTCCAATGTAAATATTTTCTGAGACGTGTTATATGAAATTATAAAAAAATAAGAGCCACTTTATTAATTGGACATAAACTAGATAATTTATACGTAGGTTATTGATGCTTCGTATCAAAACAAAGTCCTTGTTACTCTAAACAAAATATTAGAGGCCCCTATTTTGTTATGATTAGAAGGTATCAAGAACCATTAAAACAAGAGGACTGGCAGTTGGTATACTTTGGATCGTGCGCCAATCGCAAGAAGATAAAACTAATAATTGAACGATGTTATAATTGAACAAAGTCACACAGTACAGTAACAATTAGTTCGTAAACAACTAAAATATAATTTTATGCAACTGTTGTATAATAGGGGTCAAAAACGGCGAGTGGGGTGGGTTGCGATGCGATCCTTGGCGAGCATCGCAAGTAAAGACGCCACGAGTGTTTTTTTGGAAATAGACTATAGAGTTTTACAAGTCTTAACTAAAGTTTGTCTTTATATTAGAGTTGGTAACCATTGAAACGACAGAAAGAAGTACAGGAGTAGAAAAATAAATAAATCGTAACATTTGTATATTGTGTCACGCTTGCAAAGTTTAATAATTGTAAATAATAATTCTTATACATAGATGGCGTTGTACAAATCAAAGAACGGTTTTTTGTATGGAGATGGACAGTCCTCTTGTTTTAATGGTCCTTAGTAGGTATTATAACCTGTACAGTATCGTTAATAAATATATTCATGCGTGTCGATGCATATAAGTTCGCAGATTAGTTAAGTCCATGGGCTGTTCATTCTATACAATAAAGACTACGCAAATTTTAAAAGCAATGCTACGTTCGTTTGATATGGGCATACAACCTATACAAGCTGGGATAATAGTCAAGGTCAAAACATATGCGTTCATCATGGAAGAGTCGCTGATATAGGTAGACATACGAAAAGCGCAATATACATCCCAAGTAGCATACAAGTTGAAATAAAACAATTTAATGGATTATATCGCGTATATTATCTCATTTTAGTTCCCGACGTTTCGGAAGCTTTCCAGCTTTCCACGGGTTTACAGGTCACGGGAGGAAGGGGTCATGGTCCTCCCGTGACCATGGAAAGCTGGAAAGCTTCCGAAACGTCGGGAACTAAAATGAGATAATATACGCGATATAATCCGTTAAATTGTTTTATTTCAATGAGTAAGAATCGCGGAAACAGAAGAAAATATTAGCATACAAGTTGTCTAAGGGCTTATACAGCAATTATACGGCCATTTTTAGCGCTATAAGGGCCGTATAGGCTCTAATACAGCTTATATGTTACTTGGGATGTACACACCATCAAAAAACATTAACTGCCCAAAGAAGGCCTCATTCAAATTCAAAACTTTATTCTGTAAGCCTCAATGGCACTTTTACATGTCTGATTTCACAATAAACAGAAAAACATTCCAATATTTTCAACAATCTAATATTTTCTTCTGTTCCGCGATTATTACTCATTTAAATATAACAATTTAAACGGCTTAAATCGCGTATATTATCTCATTTGAGTTCCCGACTTTTCGGAAGCTTTTCAGCGTTTCATGTTTAAATTGTTTTATTTAAATTCATAATCTAGATAATGCCAATATAGTTCATAGCGATATTAATGCAAAACACAAATACCTGTGCACAGTTTACGGGGAGATGTTTATTATATCCGGGTCCATTAGATAACTTAACATATAGTTACAGAGATGTAAAGGGTCTCTAGGTGTCAAAAAAAGTAAAAAATAATAATAATAAATAGACTGACGCTAGCGCTGCATCCAGCTGGCTTGGGCTATATACCTTTACCAGCGGGCCTATGATGGTCTCGTTTATCACCAGATAAATGATATGATAACGCGTCTGTCACTCTCGCACTCACATACGCGTCAGAAAGTGACAGCAGCTATGTCATTTATTTATCGCGTGACAAACGCAACCATCATAGGCCCGCAGATCACCATCTGCCAATGCTGCGTTTTCCAATCAGTATTGTTCATCAAAAAATTGGTCGACTTCATCGGCCATTAGCCACTCACTTGCTTTTGGTACCTGTAGTTACCTGTCACCATACTTAATATCCTAATTATAAATAGAGTTCAATCCTTAATAAAGCAAGCGACTGGTTAGTTGAGAAATCTGCGCTGCCTGCTGCCATCTTAGCAATTCTTCTTCATTTCCATACACAAATAATAAGCTTCAGCACCGCCCACAATGTTTCTGCTTTGCCCTAAGGTTGACTGGTAGAGAATGCCTTATTAGCAAATAGTTATTGTATGGAAGAGGACTCAATCTTATTGTACCTATGAATAAAATTACTAGGATTTGTAAATAGATATACTTATTACAAATTATTTTCCACGCATAAATTTACTAAACGTATTTACGTAATTTGACTGAGAAGTTATTAAGCACATCATAATAACATTTGTGTAACATTGTACAATAACGATCAAAAAGATCCATAACCTAAACACATTTCAGAGGTGTTACACTCTCGTAACGTTTTGTAGAATCCGACTCGACATTCTTTTCCGGGGTTTGAGCAATTTAAGGTAAATTTGTATCTGTATTTCCGATCACTGGTCATTAAGGCACGAACCCGGGATCTCACTATCTCAGTCCTCCAACCACCAGGCCACTAGTACTTTGTAAACTTACAAATTTGAGGTTAGTTTTCGCAACCTGGCATTGGCGCGCGGTGGGGCTGATTGGAGCGCGTGTGAGCGACAGAGGGGACAGCTCTGATCCCGATATCATTAAATCAAGATTTCCGCAGAACATCCGCGCGGGGTCCCCGGCTCCCACCGCGGTGCCCCGACACGCATTTGTATCAAAACTATCAAAATACCGCAAAATTGAGGTATGCAGACGTTAACCGTTTTCCATATAAATTAACCGATTTGAGATTTCAGTTTTTCAAAGGTAACGAAATTTTTCGTGATTTGAAATACTCGTTTCATTGATTTTCTTTCCCAACTTTATTTGGGGTCAGGCCTCCTTGTGCGCCGGCCCCAGGATAGTCTGTCCTGGGTTGTCACCGGTGGGATATTTTGGGATTTCAAGTCTCTTTCAACAGTGGACCACCAAGAGGCTGGCGGTCGGCCCCTTGTTTTCTGCCTGGATTCGATATTGAACACTTTTTTCACGGAGTAGTCGTCGTCTTGCCTCCTTACATGTCCGTACCATCACTATCTAAGTCTGGCCTCTTTGATTTTATCAGTTAGGTCATAGATTAGGGTTCATAAACAAATTTATATAAAAAAACGAAAGGTAAACATCTTGTACTTGGGAAGATAACTTTTTCATCGAGAAATGTGCAATTAATTAGGTTAGGTTAGCTTTTATGATAGGCTACCTACCACTGAAGATTTGTGCCACGGCAAAATGCTCAGTGGTTATACCTCGTAAATGTAATTTCGTGTTTTTATAACATGCTTTTTGCTATGTCTACTAAGTTATATGTCTAGCCGGAGTAATTTAATATACACTAAGAGTACATACTCTTAGAGTAGCGATGAATTGAAAAATTGATAAACTAAATACCTCCTTTAGTTAAAATGTGAAGTATCCTGCATTCACAGTACTTTTTTTGTCCATCGATGGCTATCTACAATAATATAAGTCTATATTTTTGTCCGATTGCTGAGCTTCGGTCCTTCTCTTATTCTGTTTCCTCTGTGATAATGATAAGCAACTTAGGCCTTATATTACCGATCATGTCAAATGTATATAAAAAGCAATAATTTCAGCCCGTTCCACCTGCAGTTAACTGCAGAGACTAAGTAGTGACCTCCCTCCCAAGTATTTTAATAGACTAGGGCCATTCTGTATTTTGCCGTCTGACACGCTTAACTTCAAACGCGAAAATTACGTGTTCAGCCGGTATCAAACAGGCCGAATCAATCTGTACCCAGTGGGTCAATCAGTGAGCGGTCCCTAGGATAAGGCCAGCGCCCAAGCTTGGCACCAATATTGGCCCAATGCAGCCGGGTGCTAATTGTACAATAGTTCATCAGCTCCTATCGCGGCTGCCAAGCCGACTAATATTAAACCACGACGGGCCTAGGAAGCATGCGAATGTTTTATTAGTTTCATCGGAATGCAGTGCTCTTACTTTCGTATCGTAATTAGAACACGGAGAATAGTTTAATGTCTACGCTGTTTTTCGTTTTATCGAGGTACAGTCAACTTAAATATCAATCTCAGGCATCAAAGTCCTTAAACCTAGTCTTAGTCTATAAACTAAGATACATATTTAATATGAAATATAAAATATTGACAAGCAATAGCACGGCGACGCAATTCTGGGTGTCAACTACATAACCGGTCGCGGAGACGCTGGAAAACGACACCCTTCGGCCAGAGATTCGTGTTGAAGAAGGCTTCATGGAGGTGTACAGCTGGACATTTGCACATTATTTCCGGGCGAAGACCAACGTGAACCTCAATTTGTTTGTCGTGAGAGTGCCCCACAAACAAATTGAGGAAAATACTCGACGATCTGCTTAGATTTCGTCGAGAAATGCAGTCGGGACACATATAACAATGTTGAGCCTGATAAAATAAATACCAGATTAATTGGCAAGTCGTAACAATCGGTATACTTTTATTTTGTTTTACAGAGACATGCTATTATAAGTCAAGGTTGAGGTTTAGCCCTGTCCACGCTCATTGCGTATACGAGTACCTACGTCCTTTTTTGTAAGTTTTGGCAGTTGGGCATAAGCGGTGCACGCCGCAATTACCTGCGCCACAAAAAGTACCCACCGGCTGGCTCAGTCCTGATGCCTTTCGTTATACATTGACGCGCATCGTACGTTAGCCACGAACGTTTAGTTATTGAGCACGCAATGGTCCCAAAAATTACTCGTTCTCTCGCTTGCGCGCGGTCCTTTCACTCACACACAGTTACGCGCGGCTTTCGCTAAGATTTAAACAGAGAGTCTCCTGTACTTGTACAATTATATATTCTGTGCTTTTGGATTACTTTTGACTTTATGCATCTAGATTTATGTACATACATACTTTATATAGTTTAACAAACTTTTGATTACAATCTATTCGAAATTTGTATGCCATTGATAAAAAATTCGTTGTTAGACAGAAAGAAAATTACAATTGAAATTTCGTCTGGCTTAAATATATCAGAAGCGTTAAATAATATCATGTTTAATATTGAAATAAATACGTCCTATAAAAAACAAAAAAATATATAATCAGAAAAGTCATTGATTTTGTTCAACGCAAACGAAGTTGCGAATAATTTTGCAATTAAATCGTCAACTACGAACAGTAGGCAACAGTTACCTAATCGATATTTATATGTTTCTATTTAGTTCCTTCCAAGAAGACGTCCTGCATTTGATAATGATCTTACGCATCCATTGACATAAGTCGCACAATATGTTATCTTGCACAACCGACCCACTGTCTCCACAGAAAATTTGCGTCGTTGGCATTGGTATAGCCAAGCCAACGGCATTGCTGAGTGGAGACCATTTCGGGAGTACATCTCTCGTTTGCATCGTATTGTCTGTCTTGTAATTTATATAATTATATTTTTTTTTATTTGTCACAGAACCGACCATGCCCATAGCGACGGGAGGCGTCCGGTCCTTCCTCCGGGAAAACCTTCTCACCTTCCTGACAGTCATCGGCGTCGTGGCCGGGACACTCCTGGGATGCGGCCTGCGTGCGTCGGGGCACGAATTCACGCGGCGGGAGGTCATGTACTTCCAGTATCCTGGGGAACTGTTCCTGAGGATGCTGAAGTGTCTGATAGTACCATTATTGGTGTCATCCATCGTGTCGGCCATCGGGTCTTTGGATTTGAGCCTGTCGGGCAGGTGAGACAGCATTATAATATCTAAGAAAAAACCCATAGACGCCCTTCCTCTCTAGCAGTCATCTGCGTGGTAGCCGGGTTCCTCTTAGGGTGCGGCTTGTGGAAAAGTGAGTTTGTGGGCTTTATATTAAAGTAGCGTGATGTTAAATTCATTGTGAGAGGCAAACCTAAAATGTATCTAATTTCCTAACGGTAGTAATGACCGGGACGCTCGCTCTTGCGATGTAATGAAGTTGAGTGTCAAGATTCAGTGCTACAACCTTACTGCTAATTGATTTGTATCAAGCTTAATTATTAACTATTATCGACTTTGGTTCTCATTCTCTGATACAAAACTCTTGCTTACAATTATTTATCTTCTATCTCTCTGCCATAATTGGTTAACTTGCTCCTGTTTCCCAGGGTCGGTCTCCGGGCGATCGTGTACTACATGACGACGACGGTGTGCGCTGTGATGCTGGGCATTGCGCTAGTAACCACCATCAAACCGGGCATCAGCTCCTCCAACTACCAGCAGCCTAACACCACCAATAAAGTGCTCACCAAGGACACGCTCACGTCTGATACGCTGCTGGATCTTATAAGGTGAGTGATAACTCATTATTTCTTTGATATTTGGGGCATTCCACCAGAGTAAAAACTTTGTCGGACACATGACGGCCATATCAGGTAACTTGTCAAAACAATCAAAGCAAAACGTCCATTCGCCTTGAAAACTCAAAAGTCAGCCCTTAAGAATTTGTCACATTGACCGAATGCACTTGGCGTCTGATGACCGCAGAAAGCATCGAAAGTAAACAGTCGCAACAACTTAGTAATAGTATTAGGGTAGTCCAAAACAATGAAGTTCTGGGTATTATTTCTCCACAAGGTTATTTTTTGTCCAAAACGCAATATAATGATACGTACCTATTTTACAAGCTTTTATTTAATTTGCAATGTACGTAACTGTATGTTTGGGTGGAATCTTGCAAATTTGGCATACTTATGTAAGTTCGATGACAATATAATAGTATGATACCATCAAACTGATCTGATGATGGAGCAGGAAGGTGGTCATAGGAACTCTTTCAGAAAATAATACAAATCTACCGAGTTTGGGCTCTCTAGAATCGTCTCTGTGAGTAATTGATGGATATTTAAAGAAAGGTAGAGTCAGCAATAAAAGCTTATCACAAAAAAAATATTTTTGACAGAAACTTATTTCAAATCACTCCGATGGTATCGGAGGTCGCTCCTAAGTAAAGGTAGCAACTTTTGTATACAAAATTGTTATGTATGTAACGCCTTCAACGAGCCGAGGATCACGAAACCTTTCTAAATTTATTATTTTCGGCTACTTAATATCAGACATCTTGTATCGATATTTTTTATTACCTTCATGGCTGTGTTTTCCGAAATGCATTTTGATTGAATATTGTAAATTCTGCTCATAATTAATTCGATTAGAACGACCAGTAAATCATTACTCAAGTAATTATAATTTGGTACGATGATTATTACTCGATAATAGACCAAAATGTGCTATGTGGAGCTAAGATTTAATTTACTATTTTTCACCAAACAAAGTACCACATTCAAAATCTAATATACAAGGTGTACCCGAGGAACCCGAAAGATTTTAACCACGCATCCTTCGGAGCATCCTGGCGAATCACAAACAATATCAGCATTAGTATATTAATTATTTTAAATACTTATTTTACAAAATACACAAAGTTTAGTGTGGTACTTCTGTGATTTCTAACGACACATCTTCTATCCCAATCACAAACACACTTAAATCTATAACGATATCTTTTACTAATGTAAACCGGTTTGCCGAAGAACAAACAGCTTGTGAAACGTGATTAATAAATCCGAAAAGCTGGTTTTTACGCGAGATTTTTGAGCTTAATTACACCCGGAAAATGGCGATGAAAAATTGCGAAACTCGATCGACTGCGGCTGACAGCTTTAACTAAACTCGTTAATTTGATGCGGAGTGTATTTTGACAAGCTTTTTGATCATTAGTGTGATGATAAACCGAAATAAGGCTGTCGAAGTTCGGCGTGAGTCTGTTAGATTTAAGTAGCATTTTCCCGCGTTTTTAATTTAATTAATTTAATCAGTTAAACACATACAAGGGTGGGCGCTGAGTATAATTTTACTCTTTATGGCGTCGAGAACCTGGTTCCGGGTTAAACCTCTTCAAAGACATTTCGAAGAGGC
Organism: Hedya salicella; assembly: GCA_905404275.2. Classification (NCBI taxonomy): domain Eukaryota; kingdom Metazoa; phylum Arthropoda; class Insecta; order Lepidoptera; family Tortricidae; genus Hedya; species Hedya salicella. Next base: position 6,151,891 of record FR990112.1, on the reverse strand, counting down.
TTACAGACCTTACTGACGACCGGAGAGCTGGCAGTTTCTTCGCTCAAAGAATCAATTTGGCGATTCAGCGAGGAAACGCCGCCAGCATGCTCTTCGGTACAATGCCGGATGGGCCATTTTTAGATTTAGTTAGTTTTATGTTGTTTGAGTTTAGTTTTATTCTATTTAGTCTTACTGTGTGTCATAACCGTTTGGTTATATATTTTTTTAATTGTTTTATACCACACTTATCCAGTAATAAAAGATTAATGAAAAGCAACCTGATCGTTCTGGGTATTCTGTGTCCATGCATGTAACCTGTAGGTACAGTCAGTGTCAATTAGTTTGTAGCATTCAAAGCACCAAATATATCGCTTATTACTAAAGGCATAAAGATGTGTAACGATATATTTGGCACTTTGAATGCTACAAACTAATTGCCAAATATATCGTTATATATACAAATATACGCCATAGGGCGTAAAAATATTTATACCTCTCTGAAACTTAATGTTCCAATTGCACTGAACTAAATATTCACACCGATTTTAAATAATCAAAATGGGTAAGTTAAAGATATTAATTTCATCCGTAAAATGTTGTCAAGATTTTTTTTATTGCCTAGTCGATATTTCAATTCGATGAAACCCGTTGATGTCTCTTGTACTCTAGAACGGCAAAGAAAATAAAGGTAAAAACGAAAGTAGGTACGAATCCACGAATAACGTTCCCCGTACACAATAAAAACGAACGATCATGAATTCATGATAACGCTAGTATCTCATAATATAAGACTTATTGAGCTTACCATGGGATTAGTTCGATTTGTGAAAAAATTGTGCTGAAATATTTATTTATTTAATTTATTACCAAAGCCTTTACTACAAAAAAACAGTGCTAGTAAAACCTCTTTTAGATTGATTATTAAACGAAACCCGTTTCCAAAGAAATAACTGGAGCGTATAATTCTTTTCATACCGATTGATAATATACCGATATCATTCGATAATCCCGCAATTCGGCGCCATAATACGAGGCGAACTCGCAAGATTGCAGCTTCAGAACGATTCGTCAAATTCGGCGTTAAATTGATGACATGTCGGAATATAGGTTAATCCCGCGTAATCCCGCGTTCGCGCGCGCGGTCGCGGGACTGCGCCCGGGTCTACGCCGACTGGGTAGCGGGCTTAATTTCAAGCGCATCTTTTACATATTACATTACGGCAATTTATTTATTTATTGTAGGAAAACCAACAGCTAATACAGTACGAATAGAAACTTAAATAGTAGAATAGAGCCATTTACAGGAACTCACGAATTGATATTGCACATGAAACAGTTAAGTGACAACGCGCATAACGACGCGCGCACACAGCAAGGATATATAAAAACTATGAACATTTAAGCTAAGTTTTAAGAGCCTTACTATACAGACAACCTCAATACTTAATACACAATATCAATATAGCACAAGCATATTAATAACAATATAACACAAACTTGGTAATAATAATATTTATATTCATATTCATGAATAAATGTAAGATGTAGTTTACCACATGATTATAAAATATTTAACTAATTACCGATTTCCAAAGTGTCATATAAGTTACCTCTGTCATGCAACAGTAATTCGCTCGAAGCAATTATGCTAGCCTTTCTGCAGTGTCGTCCACAGGATTTTGGGGCAAGGAAGGCATGTGTAATGAATTAAATACAATGTCAGATATAGGCGCTACAAGCATTGAAACTTAGGAAATGATGCACTGACCGCCACTGTATTTTTGTACATAGAAGAAACAATAGCCAGGGAACCAAAATGTGAGTGTTTTTCATACCTACAGGATGTATCCTTCCTAGAAGGCAGCATTACAACAGAAGCCATTTACTAATGCGATCTTTATACAAAAGGTGATTTGATTGGTAGGTCTGTAAACTAATCGAGAGGAGACTCTATAGAGTCAAAAGGCAATACAATGCATATACAATGGTATGTTATGTAGATGTAACGTATTTCAAAATCCTGCATTTCGAGAAATTTGACGTTTTTCTAAGGAATGACAGCTGTCAGCGCCCATGTTAGTAAACTAAATATTTGGTAATGAAGAAGTTTCGAAAAAAATGTTATGCGAAACGAAAAATATATTTTGGGTGTTAATGCCTTTTTATACGACACAAAATTTTCATTATTCAGTTAATTGAAAAATGCAACCTGTCAGTAGGTGGCAACCCGGCTAAGATGATCGATCAATCAAGAGCGGATGTCGTTAGCGGCGGCGGCGTAGATATTGGCATTCAGTGAGCGCTAGTTATCCACTAAGCGCCGGAAACTGCCTGGAAACATCTTAGTAAAGATGGAGATTTCTTTCTCATTGATTTCCTACTGGCATATGCCTATTATACCAACTAGTGGCTCTGTGAGATGAAGACCACGCAAATCTTGTAATCTCCGTCATTTTGAAAAAAAAAAACAGTCACAATAGAAAAAAAAACAGTACAATAGAGATGTTGAGTGTACTCAAATAATAATAAAACTTTGTTGCGAAATGGTAGTTTTTATGACGACAATAATAAAAGAAAAAGTTAGTGTTCAATACTTTACGTATATTATTTATTGTTTTATGAGCCTTTAAAAATAGGTAGCAAAGTCCATTTTTAAAGTATGACAATATTAATAAATAATAATACCATTGAATAACCCATGAAATGTATGGTAACTTTTGTTATTAAACCGTTTCGATAAGCGCAAGTTTTAACCTAGCTGCAGAACAAAGTTCTTAATTTCCCCATATAAGGTAGGAAGGTGTGACGTCACGCCTTCCTAGGGTTTAGTGTGGAGCGTTTTTGGGAAAGGTCCAAAAATGTGATTCTACTGTTGTAGTATCTCGTGGAGTTTTTTTCTATAACATGCCACAGAAAAAAGTTGTCAACATCTCTATTATCGAACCTGTTCACAAATTTTCACGAGAATTGATTGAGAAATGCGACCTGTAGAGAAGAACACATATGAAAGCATTTTTGCTTCAGCTGAAACGTTTTGCTCGCTGCGCTCGCTCGGTCGAATTGTAATAGTTTGAACGCAAATATGCACCGCCTTTATTGGCTCGCAAATATGCACGCGCGTCGGGTACAATGCGCACAATAATTTAGCTATCCGGCCGCGCAAATTAGGTTGATAGGTACGATTAAGTTACCTTAAGGTGCGTCCACACATGTATCATTTGCTCGTATCCGATCACCGTGCCGTGGCATGACTGCGTATCGCGCTGCTTCGACGCTTATTGTCGGCGCGCCGATCATGCCGTACTCGTCCGATATAATTGTCTGATACGCGTAGCAAAATGGATTTCGAGCGATCCGATCGGCGCAACGTCCAAACGCGTGATCGTGACACGCGATCATGCCACGCGACGCTGATCTGATACGGGCAAATGATACAAATGTGGACGCAACTTTACAATTTCATCTATATCCATACTATCCGTACTATATAATATTATAAATGCGAAAGTGTTTCTCTCTGTCTGTCAGTCTGTCTGTTAGCTCTTCACGCTTAAACCGCTGATCCGATTTGGATGAAATTTGGTATGAAGATAGTTTGAGCCCCGAGGAAGGACATAGGCTACTTTTTATCCCGGAAAAATACCCTTATCCGCGATAAACGAATTTAAGGCGGACGAAGTCGCGGTGTCGTCACGTTTTGGTTACAGGTAGATAGTACACAATGGAATCATACCTATATTAGCTTGAATCATTATAACTTAATGCCTGAGCATGATGAGACATAACGACAAGAACCACACCGGGAAACACATTACGGAGCATCATTGGGTGAGAGATGAAGTGATCTACACACTAACGTTCCTGGAAACTTTCTAGTTCCATACATATCATTCTAGTCTCTATTCTCACTTCTGGTCGGAGATTCTTTCTCCTTCACGAGCCTCCACAACTCCCCTTATAGCTCGACCCTTTCCACACGCATCCATTTAGCATATCCTTGGCTGTTCCATTCTAAATCATCATTATATTACTTATATTAATTAACTATCCCTTCATCTCTCAACCGTGAGCACTTCTCGGTATATATATATATAAGAGCAACTCACCCAGGGTCGTATCACTTCCCTCTGTTCTCTCTCCATCAATTATTCTCTGCCTTTCTCTTCCCGCCAACTCACTGCCCCTTTTTGTCCTCTCCTAGATTACGTAGGAAAAAACAGAACACGTTAACGCTCCCTTACCTTATAAAAACTGTCTATCAGTGTTGCCAATCTAGAAATCCGAGACTGTTCCAGTCACACACTTACCCATTGTGTTCGAGGATCGCGTTCGTCGCGACACTCCCGGCGGTCAATCCAGAATAACTGAGAGCTGGCGTGTCCATAGGGCGATCTTTTCTTTCGCCTTCAAGGCTGCCAGTCTCCTTGTTCTGTCTGCATGGTTAATGGCGTTAGTTTTTCCTCTGTCTACCATTCCTTCATCCTCGGTATCTGGGATTTCATCCTTTTTGTCACCATTTTCACCCACAGTTTCAGGGGTGGAAATGTTCAACTCATCTAATCCATTATCTGCCAGCGTCCTTCCTTCCTGAATAGTACCTTCTCTGTCTGTTCTCTCCACCTCTTCTGTCTGTTCTCTCGGATTCTCGACTAGACATAAGGGCTCTTCTTCGGAGGTTACGATTCTATGAGGAGCTATCACCTCTCCCCCTTTTCTTCCCATATCTTCATCTGTGACCTCTTCTACCTCTAGAGGGTATAGATGTCCTATAGAGCGTGTAAATTCTTTCCCTTCTACATCTATCTTAGCTACCCTGCATTCTCCGTCGGCTCCTCGCACTAGGCTGATAATTTTCCCTACCTTCCAGTTTTCTCTATTTTTTGAGTCTCCTTTAATTTGGACTATGTCGCCAATGTGAGGACTTAAGCTAGACCTAACACGCGGCTCCTTGTGTGAATGCTGGTATCGTTCCCGTAGACTGCAAAGATATTGGCCCATGAACATTCTTTTGAATTCCTCTAGTATGCGCTGACCCTTCTTCCATCCGTCTATCAGGTTTTCTTTTGTCACTGAGCCGCCTGCATAAGGAGTGCAAATTGACGGTTCAATCGCAATACATTTTCCATAGGTCAGAAAGTCTGTTGGTCTCAGAACATATTCTATATCAGAGCCTACTCGCGTGAGTGGACGCGAGTTCGCTACAGCTTCGATTTCCTTGATAACTGTACTTAGCTGAGTATCGTTTAGTACTTGTTTTTCTAGGGTTCTTTTTAGGCAGTTCTTCATTATAGCTACCAATCTCTCATAAAATCCTCCATGCCACGGACTGAGTTGAGGGATGAACTTCCACCTTATCTGATTGTTCCTAAAGTATGTGTTCGATAATAATTCTGCTGTCAGTTTAAATTGCTGTGCGTTATCGGATACTATGAGTTCTGGACGTCCTCTTGACGATATAAATCTCCTTATGGCAAGCAAACATTCTTCTGCAGTGAGGTCTCGAACTACTTCCATATGAACGGCGCGTACTGCCAGGCAGGCGTATAGGCAGATCCATCTCTTTTTCATCTCCTTATTTTCCATTATTAAGATTGGTCCGAAATAGTCCATTCCTGTATATGTAAATGGTGCACTGTAGTTGGCGCGTTCAGTAGGAAGAGCTGGTGTCGGAGGAAGTTTATAAGGTCCACCCCCATGCTTAATACATTGTTGACATTTCCTCAATATTTTTTGAACTCGAGCTCTTCCTTGAGGTATCCAGTATTTCTGGCGGATAATGCTCAATGTATGGGGCGGTCCTACATGGTAATATTTTTCATGCGTCTCTCTAATCAGTTTGTCTGTGAACAGAGAGTTTTTCGGTATGAGGATTGGATGTTTGGTGTCATATGAACACATTGTATTCATGAGTCGACCTTTACATCGTAGCAATCCCTCCGTATCCGTAAATAGTCCTAGATTTCGGGATATACTAGTTTCTTTGCCTGCTATTTCGTCCGGGAAATGTAACTTCTGTAAACTCTTTATATCCTCAATATTTAGGTTCACATCGTTGTTCTGGTTAATAAATTGTGTTTCATCTACCTCCATTATCCTTCCTGCTCTCTCTATCGGTGTTTTAGGTGACTCCTCAATGTCGGCCGGCATATCCATTTCCATATCGCTGGTTGTAGTATCTAAGCCCGTAAAGAGGGCTGACTGACCATGTTCCTGCAGTTTTGGCCAGCGCTCCTCACTCTCTAAAAGAAATTGAGGTCCATTGAACCACAATTCCTTCTTTGTATGCCACAGCTCCGGTCGAGTTGCTAGATCTGCTGGATTTAATTCAGTGTTGACATATCTAGGCTCTATGTCTCTGTTTTGTTTAATTTCATTTATTCTTCTAGACACAAATGGAGACAATAATTTTTCGGATTTCATCCAATACAACACTATTTCGCTGTCCGACCACAGACAAAGTCGTTTAAGCTCTATTCCCAGAGCATTTTTAACATATGTTAAGAGCCGTTTTCCAATAACAAACCCAAGTAGTTCTAACTTAGGTATCTTGAGATCTTCCTTATGGGTGATTGGTGTGACTCGGGACTTGGCCATGATTAACACGATTTTAATATGATTTTGCCTCCTATCATTTATCCGAAGATATGTTACCGCTGAAAAAGCTCGTTTTGAAGCATCCGTAAAGCAATGGAGCTCATATTCTGCATCTTCTTTTGATATGGGACCAGCATAACGTGGAATTTCTACCTCACATACCATTTTTAAGGAGGTCAGGGCTTCTTGCCATTCTTCTTCTAAGTCCTCCGGCAATGGAGCGTCCCATTTCTCTTTCCTTTTCCACAGTTGTTGTAAAAGCAATTTTGCTGGTAGGATTAAAGGTGCTGCAAACCCACAAGGGTCATATATCGATCCTATGATTCGTAAGATTCCTCGTTTTGACTTATTTATCTCATGCTTGGTGTCAAGAAGAGCTTCATGGAGTCTGATTTTCAAACTATCTTTTCTCATGTGCCATTCTAATCCCAATAACTTTGTGGATTCGGTGTCTTTTGCTCGGTACTGCTGGGGAATGGTTTTAACCAGTTCTTTATTGTTGGAGGTCCATTCTCTTATATTCATGGATAATTCTGCAAATACAGTTCTCGTTCTGTTGATCAGGTTACGTGCCGTTTCCAATGTGTCTGATCCCGTAACTAGATTATCTACGTATGTCCTCTCTACAATTTCTGACATAAGGCTCTGGTCACCCTTTGATAAGTGATGTCGAATTGTAGCTGTTAGCAAGAATGGACTAGCAATTATGCCAAATGGCACACGGCAGAATCTCAGGTGAAGGATGTTCTCTTCTGACAGTCCTAGTTTTGTATCCTTCAACCATAAAAATCTGGTCACATCTCTGTCTTCGTGTTGTAATCCCACCTGAAGAAAGGCCTTTTCAACATCCGCTGTAATTCCTATCTTGTTGGTTCTGAATTTCAGGAGAAGTGCGGTTAAGTCTTCAAGCATTGACGGTCCTCTGTACATACACTCATTTAGACTCTTATTATTTTTTGCCTTGGCCGAAGCGTCATAAACTATTCGACCCTTCTTTCCTTCCTGAATTACTAGATGATGTGGCAAGTAGTGCACTGGCTGATTATTGGCATTTACTTCTGCTGGAGTGATTATTTCTATAATGCCAGCATCAAGTTGTTCCTTGAGTATGTTATTGTAGTCCTCTATGGACTCCTGAGGCAGTCTTCGGATTAAGCCGGCTAATCTACCATATGCGAGTCCATAGTTTGTGGGTAGATCGGGCGGATATGTTATCCAAGGCCACTTTACTTGGTATCTCTTGTCCTCATATTTAACAGTTTCATTAAAGTGCTTGATAGCTTCTTCCTCTCGAGTGATTTTTGGTGAATCTGTGATTCCAATACTTTCAAGAGCCCATAAGAATTTTATGTCAGGTTCTCGCAAAGGTAGGTCTGGCGCTACAAAGTAAGAAGTTTCCGAATCTTGATATTGACAAAATGTGACTACAGATAGTGTATGGTCTTTCTCTTGCTTAACGATTTTTCCAGTAATCATCCAACCGAATTCTGTATTGATTAAATATAAGTTCTCCTTTAATAATTTCACTTCATTTTTTAGAAAAGAGAAGTAATAATCATTTCCTATTAAAAGTTGCACGCTATCTCCTGCTGACCCATCATCAGCAATGACATCTACCCCTTCTATTTGCAAGGGAGGTTGTACCCTTTCAGTTATGTGTGGTACTATGTTCACTTGTAGACTTCTCTCAGTACCTCTCATAGTTTTGATTACTATATTAGTTAATGGGCTTATGATTTCCACAGGATTGTCAGCACCAAACACAAATACCATTAATAAATCTTCATGGTTCGATTCCAATCTAAGTTCTCTAGCAAATTGTCTTGTGATGTAACTGCGTTGGCTTGCACTATCAAGAAGAAGTCTGCATTGCTTAGTCTCGTTGGAGTTTTGCTGCCTCACTGTCGCGATCGCTGTCTGAAGATAAGATTGGAAATTATTATTTGTGTTGTAATCAATAGTCTCTGAAAATGAGCCAAGCATGGATATAGTACCTGCTTTGTTCTTCGGACACAAGGCTTGATTATGATGCCCTTTGCAGAAATAACACCGCTTTTTATATGTACATGACGGTATTCTGTGTCCCTCTCTAAAACAGAGATAGCACTTATTGCCTAGTTTCTGTTTTCGTTCTGCTAAACTTTTCACTACAGTACAGGATGCATTATAATGTGGTCCTTCGCAAAATATACATGACCTTTTCGGCTTTTTGTTAGAAATTGGTGTCATTTCTGTATCCATCTTTCTTTTTATCCCCTGTAAACCTTTCTTGAAACGCTTATTATGGTTTATGTTTTCCTTTTTTGGTTTCATTCGATTGTGTACATGTAAGGCCCCAGTCGAAATCTCTTTAAGAGTGGTGGCTGTCAATGGAATAGTGGCTGGGTCGCCTTTGGCCATTTCCATAGCTGTGATGATTCTTTGAAGGCCACTACGAATATTTTCCATATTGTCCACACTGGATAATAAATGTAACTCGTACACAACCTTTTCTGGGAATTTGGATAATATTGTAGAGCGTAAGTGGTTCCCATTTGTAGTCTCGCCCAATGCTTGCAACACTCTGAGGTGACGTTCTATCAGGTTTAGAGTGGTTCGGCAATCTATAGCCTTGCTACTTGCTCGTTGGATGGCGTTGAGAGCTTCGTAATGGGCGTCTACCACCTTCTGTTGGTTTCCATATCTATCCTTCAAGATGTCAATGGCTACTTTATAGTTGAGGTGCGTTATGCTTAGCCCTTCAACTGCTTTAAGGGCCTCTTCTTCTAGGCATCCAAATAAATAAGCCATTTTCTCTGCATCTGGCAAGGATTGTTCGTGGACATTACTTTTAAATCTGTCCCAAATTTCTGCCCACCGTTGTATATCACCTTTAAATTTTGGTAGAGAGAGTTTAGGGAGCTTGACGGTACTACTGGAGGTTTCGGGTGGATTTTTCTCTATATTTTTCTTCAGCAACGTCGATACTTCTATGATCCACTCCTCGGATTTAAATTGTGTTTGCGTATATATTGAAAGTTTTTCATGAGATATTTGACTGCTCTTTTCCATATAAAAATGTATCTCTGTTGTTAATTTATTATTGCAACCTTTTATTAGTTCGATCTGCTTCATTAATTCGTCCTCAGTTATCGTTGTTATGGTTGTTGCTTTGTTAAGCAACTCTTGGAGACGTTGATGTATGAGATCTAACCGGACCAACATAGGGTCGGCCATCTTATTGACGCAAATGCGTGCTCTATTGGTGTAAGTCCATAAATTTCACTGATAATCTCACTGACTGCTGCTAGATAAGCGACCTGTAATGCGCCAGACGGTTTCTATTAATAATAATACGTAAACTACGCACATGAAACGACGGAAAGGTTTCCATTAAATGATTAAATGGTGTTCTTACTGGAATCCGATAAGGCAGTTAAAACTCACTTTTAGCCCTTTAATTGCTCGTGATGGTATCTTGTATATAAACACTCCACTAACCTTGACACTTTTCTTATTCCCACAGGCTTTTCCTGATTCCAATCTTATTCCTTAGTCTTCATAACAAGCGTAATGCTATCCACTCGTAAACAGTTTACACGAAAAACTTCGTAATAACGCTTTAGGCACAAAATGTAATTTTCTCTTGTAGGTTTCACGAATTCCACTAGTTCCGTTGGCTTTGTTAACTAACTTCAGTCTGTCCTACCTCAAGCCGTGGACTAGTCCGAAGTTATTTCTCTTTTTCGAAGCCTTTATTACCATTGATACGTTTCCGTTTACTTATACCTAGTTTAGCTCTTTTAACTCCTATTTACCAATACAATTATCCTTAACTTCTAAATCGACCAATAGAAATCACTTCCGTTCTAGTTGGGCTCGGCCGACTTAACAAAATCGAACTACTGTCTTATTGCCAACCTGACAAATATGAGGCGTTTTTCGTACAACAACCCTTACAATTGTTAAGGTTGCTTCACACTCTCGACCATGGCGACACTAGCGCCAATCTTACCAAATTTAGAGAGCTAGGGCCGGATATCCCTTAGACTGATAAAATTAAAATACATTATAATATAACATCATACAATGTGATATGAGGGTTTATTTTTTACTATAAATTAACTTCCTTTAGCACTAACAAGAATGGCAATAATGACATTTCATAATCTACCATAACATGTAATTTCATTTGTACACAAATATGAGTCGATAGAACCTTACTTTACTTGATTTTCATCATTCTATGAGTTTCTGGGTCTCCACCGTTCTATGAGTTTCTGGGTCTCCACCGATCTATGAGTTTCTAGGTCTCCACCATTCTATGAGTTTCTAGGTCTCCACCGTTCTATGAGTTTCTAGGTCTCCACCGTTCTATGAGTTTCTAGATCTCCACCGTTCTATGAGTTTCTAGGTCTCCACCGTTCTATGAGTTTCTAGGTCTCCACCGTTCTATGAGTTTCTAGGTCTCCACCGTTCTATGAGTTTCTAGGTCTCCACCGTTCTATGAGTTTCTAGGTCTCCACCGTTCTATGAGTTTCTAGGTTACTTACTATACGCCCTCCATAACCAGATCATTTCTGGAGCCTCCCGAGCCCAAACGAAGGTGCCGTTACTTGCTCCTAGATGACCTCAGATCTGCTACTTGAATCAGCACCTCCACCATTTTGTCGTCACGTTTTGGTTACAGGTAGATAGTACACAATGGAATCATACCTATATTAGCTTGAATCATTATAACTTAATGCCTGAGCATGATGAGACATAACGACAAGAACCACACCGGGAAACACATTACGGAGCATCATTGGGTGAGAGATGAAGTGATCTACACACTAACGTTCCTGGAAACTTTCTAGTTCCATACATATCATTCTAGTCTCTATTCTCACTTCTGGTCGGAGATTCTTTCTCCTTCACGAGCCTCCACAACTCCCCTTATAGCTCGACCCTTTCCACACGCATCCATTTAGCATATCCTTGGCTGTTCCATTCTAAATCATCATTATATTACTTATATTAATTAACTATCCCTTCATCTCTCAACCGTGAGCACTTCTCGGTATATATATATATAAGAGCAACTCACCCAGGGTCGTATTACTTCCCTCTGTTCTCTCTCCATCAATTATTCTCTGCCTTTCTCTTCCCGCCAACTCACTGCCCCTTTTTGTCCTCTCCTAGATTACGTAGGAAAAAACAGAACACGTTAACGCTCCCTTACCTTATAAAAACTGTCTATCAGTGTTGCCAATCTAGAAATCCGAGACTGTTCCAGTCACACACTTACCCATTGTGTTCGAGGATCGCGTTCGTCGCGACACGCGGGCAGAAGCTAGTAATTCATATGCGCCAAATGCAAGGAGCTGATGGACATATAAAGTGATTGAAACGTAGGGAACTCAAATAAGATGAATATAAAGCGTTTAAATAGTTTTTAGTTCAAATGTTTATCTGTTCTATAGATAAATAAATAAAATAAATAAATAAATATTACGGGACAATTTTACACAAATCACTCTAGTCCCATGGTAAGCTCAATAAGGCTTGTGTTATGGGTACTAGGCGACGATATATTTAATAGATATATTACTTATATACATAGAAAACATCCAAGACTCAGAAACAAATATTTATGCTCATCACACAAATATTTGCTCTTACCGGGATTTGAACCCCGGAACTCAGCTTCGCAGGCAACGTTACTCCCACTGAGCCAAACCGGTCGTCAAAGAAAAATAAAATAGATGTTCAGATATCTTCTTTCAAAACTCAAATGTTCGATTAGGGTTAATGTCAACAATATAATAATGTTTAATCGTTTAAATTTGAATTTTCTCCATCTACGAGTATAGCGCAATACCCTGATGCCTGCACCGAAAATGCTACCAATTTTTCGATGTCTGATTATGAGAACAGACTTTATGCCAATTTTAGCTTTCAGCCTTCTCAAATCTCTGCAGATGTTTTTTTAATATGGTATTTCTGACCACTTTGACATTATAGCAGCATGTATACATATATGACCGTACTTGTAGAATAGATAATAAATTTTTCCTCGTGGGCGGAATCAGGGAATAAGGATTCAACCCTTTGAATAATGCACGGACGCAGAACTTCTCTCTGTGTGTTCATGCGACCGCTCCGCTCGTGGTCAATTTCAAATTCTAATTCACACCTATTTTGGTAAAACTTGGGTCGGGAAATTCATTAGCTGTTTCGGGACTGAACTCTCTACTTGACATGGGGTTTTCGTTACCTACCATGATTTGCATGTGTATCATTGCGTGATATTTACAGTGTAGAAACAAGAGTATAGTGTCGAAGAAGTAATATGTAACTTTAAAATTATCGGCCAATTTAATGAAGTGAATATAGCTGTTTGTTCTTAATACCCATTAAGAACAAACAGCTATAAATTCCAGACTCTCTGTTACACAATTCCTTAGATATATAGGACGACAATAATTTGCCCGAAATTGCTTCCGCGAGTTGTCCAGCAGTTGGCCCTGTTCACATGTCAATTGCGCTGTTAAGATCATTTTAGAGTCCTCGATATAAAAAGTTCAGTTTATAGTACTCGTAGTATCTATTTTTTGTAGACGAATGATTCAGTATATGTTATTATATCCTAGTAAGGCTAAAGGGCCTCTTATTTTCTCGCATGTAGACTTGTTTCCGCATTCAAAAAACAAATTGATTATATTCTAAATTCATTATATCCGATGAAGCTGCCGTTTCCACGCCTATTAGTACGTTTGAGCTTGACGATAAGAGGTGACAGTGATTGAATACGTCTTTAAGTGTTAGACACGTCTTGTGAAGCTAAACGCAATTTTGCCCTGTATATAATATATATATATATATATTTATATATAAATAACTGAAGCGAGGCACAGACAGAAACTACGAATGTATATAAGATGCCTTGTTGTTAAACTGCCAATGCAAGCAGTGCTTTGAAATTTGATCGTCGTACTACGACGTATATTTTTCGCCCGAAATCCACCACCGGGATTTGAAGTGATTTATGACCTGCGGGCTGATGATGATGATGATGATGATGATGATGATGATGATGATGATGATGGTGATGATGATGATGATGATGCGATGATGATGATGATGATTGACTGTATTCATTTTAGACATCATGTTTCATAGTAACATTTACTGCTACCTACACAATCGATATCTACATAGAAACAGTGTTAATTTTATTTCCTATATATATATCCTAAGAAGAGATTTTCGTATGTCTTATAGTTTCAGACTTTCAAATACTGGCCGCCCTAAATGTGCCACCCTGTATATGTGTAGCGAGACAGTTAGGACACGTCATGTCACGTCACTTGTCACCCCTGCCGCACCGCTTCTACCATACCTCAGGAACAAACTCAGTTAAGCGTTAGACGTATAAGATAACAAAACGTCACCGTAACGAGCGTAATCGCGTCAATTTCGTCATGTGCACACGCCAGCATCGAGTTACGACCAATTAGGACCAATTCAACGGCCATTCGTCATGATTTCGACACATTCAGGTTAGATGCATTCTGCTGCACTATGCATATTTCCTATTGCTAAATTGGATCGATAAAAATGTTCTGGTACGTGATAAACAGTTATTACATACTACAGACAATAGGTACATAATTGACATTTGACATTTATGAACTTGTTCAGGATACTACAGTACGAAATTCCATAATTAGGGTTGCCATCATGATTATAGCCGAAACCGGACTAAAACTTCAAAAACCCTGAAAATTTGGAGGGAATGGCATTTTTGACATATAATAATCTTCTTTGATACAAAAAGGGTTCGGGTTTTACCCGGACACATTTTAAGAGCCCGCCCGGTTGGCCCTCGGACAGCCTCCAAACTAGGATAAATCCGGGGAAATCGGGACGGATGGCAACCCTGTCCATAATATGCCACGTCCATCGGTAAAATATCACATTGTCGGTTAGTAATAGGGACATATTAACCAGCTACTAGTACAAAGTTGTAAATAGAACTTGTCCTTATTGGTAGTTGGTGTCCTCATTGGTAGTACAGCCACGTATAGAATATAAACAGTTTGCTGAACACGTTACATTATTACATTACTAGCTTCTGCCCGCGACTTCGTCCGCCTTAAATTCGTTTATCGTGGATAAGGGTATTTTTCCGGGATAAAAAGTAACCTATGGGGGGGGGGGGGGGGGGGAACAATTTATGCTACTTCGGGAACGATTATTTCCAAAAATATTCACTTAATCAATTTTTTTTATAAACCTCACATGTTGTCGAAATATGTGCCACATAGTGATAATTGCTGATTCTTTTTTGTTCAGTTTCGATTACGTGAGCCGCTTAGAAATATTTTATTTTGTTAATTAACTATAACTATCAAACTAATTTGCGACGTATACAGGACACTATACTTCAAATTTCATCAATATACATCTGGTAGTTTTCGAGTAAAATGCCTGTGACATACGGATGGAAGGATGGACGAACGGACGGATTTCGCCATTTTGGCTACGGAACCCTAGAAACGGTTCATATTGCATTCATATAGTTCACAGGCAACTTTTTGAAATGAACGCGACTTCTCAGTTTTCGCGTTGTCGTATCCTCACCTGTTGTTCTCTAGAAGCATTTCTCGCGCCGACCACCGACTTAGCTCTATTCTTGATTGCACTCGTTCACAGAGAAGTGGTCCAGGCAGCGGTTCCCTGGTCGTCACTCTTCATCAGGCGGGTTATTTATACAGCGCCCTAGATCGCGCTCGTTAGGGCTGCCACTGGCCCCGCAATTTGCATCAAATTATCAGGATAAAAATAGTAAGGAATGCAACTATTTTTAGGCGAGGTTTCTGGTCTTAGAGATATTTTTGATTATCAGAACAGATGCACTATTTAATGATACTTGTTGGGGTCTTAGGAGGGTATAGGATTGTGATTTTCAATGTTCATTTTGTCAATAGAAAAAGTTTTAACTGCATTGTAATGTGTCTACAATAACTAAACAATGGCAGATAGTTGTTTAGGCAATTAACTTACTACATGTGTTACCTCCAACGCAAAATTAATTATATTTATCAACAGCTGCTGTCGCTCCAATTTGTGAATTTATTATGCGATTGTCTGTAAAGTGACACTAAATCTGTCCAATTCTATGACTAGAAGGTGCCCGCTACTTCGTCAGTGGAGGAGAAAATATCATCACCCTCTTATTTTCTTCAGCGTCAAGTAAAGTATCCTATATCCATCACTGAATGCCCAGCTACCCGTGTACCAAAAATAGTAAAAATCCGTTTAGCAGTTTTGCGTGATGAAGCTACAACGACACATAAAAACATACAAAAAATCGAATAAATATATTTTGCGATTCAGTGACCATAAAATAGTCCATATCACTTGTTTTCTTAAAAAATATCTTCAATGTACTCACAGACATTGCATTTTTACAACTTCATAATAGTATAGATAATTTTACCATTATAAACTTTAATATGTTTTCTTGGGGAACAACTCATAGAGTGTAGTTATACTAAAAAATATAAGATAAGCTTAGCACTAATATTGTAATAGTTAAAAAAAATAGAAAAATGACTCACTGGTCAGTTTTATTTTAGCTTTCTTCTCAACAGTGGTCTCCTCTTGGGAAATGCCAGTAGAGTCAGACTTGTAAAAGTGCCCTTGTGACCTAGTTCCAGAATAACGTTCATTATTTCAGTATTTCACTATGACGGAGTTAATTCTCTATTTCCTTTTTCCTTTCCTGTTCCTCTACCTGAATAGATAAGTTGGTGGCACTGCAATAATCCGTAACGTAATTCAACGAATTGGTTATTATTGTAAAAAACCTAAGACAAAATCAGTAAGCTTATGCACTAACCAACAGTCACACACACACTCTATCAGCAATATTATGTCGGTTGTACATTATGTACAATGTAGAATACTTCATATACAATAATCAATCATAAAATGTTAGAGTGTAATGGGGGCTTTAAGTTGAAAGGCAAACATAAAGTCGTTGGTTACGCTGATGACTTAGAACTACTGGAACCGAACTGGATAGACTAAGAAGCCATGGCGAGGATTGTGGAAGAGGAAAGAGGAAAGATTGGTCTCAGAATCAACCACCAGAAAACGGAGTATCTCCTAATGAAGAGGTACAAAGATATGAAAGTCAGAAGAGAGGATCTCAAAGCCGGAGCTACAAACTTGCAAAGGCATAGATCACTTCAAGTATGTTGCACAGTAACTGATACCAACCGACGTGAAGAGGAGATTGACCGTCGTGTCCAAAATACACTAAGATGCTCTGCAGCGCTCCATCGAGTCCTAGTGTCCAAGCTGATCAGCAGGCCTACCAAGATTCTTGTCTACAAAACCGTCATTTGATCAATCTTGGTGTATGGGTGATAAGCCTGGACACTAACGCAGAAAGAAGAGAGCAAGCTCTGCCACTAAGGTAGCATAGAGGAAAATTTGGCAAAAGATTCTAGGACCAATCCGGAATGAAGACGGGAGTTGGAGGGGGAGGAAGAACAGGGAACTGGAAGATCTAGTAAAGATGCTGAACATAATTGGCGAAGTCAAGGCAGCACGACTTCGTTAGCTCGGTCATTTGGAGAGGATGGGAGACGATCGTGCAGTGAAGAGATCGTAATGTGGGCCGGCCAAGTGGAAAACGTCCTGGAGGCCGCCCGAGATACCGTTGGAGCGATGAAGCCCACAAAGATTTGGCCACCCTCGGAGTACTCGATTGGCGTGAAGTGGCGCAGAAAAGGGAAGAGTGGCGTTCCCGTACTTTCTAAGTTTATGAATGGTTTCTCGCATTGTACGGGTCTTTCTCAAGCAATATAGCAACAAATTACTGCGTGGGATGAACGCGTGGTCATTCTGTGAATGAAGACGAGATAAAGATCTATAGTTAGTCAAGTCAAATTACAAAGCAGATACTAAATACGGGACTCTCAAACCTAAACTTGAACCCAAATAAATTTGTTTATTTAAATATATATAACATCTACGGTTATTTTATATTGCACAGCACCCCACTCTGCAGATGTTGTAGATTCTCATAGTCCCTAGAACCATCATACATTTGGTATTAGAACTACTGACTATGCAGCAAATAAAATAATTAAATTAGAAATTGAATTAGTGTAGGTCTGTTGGGGCTGATACGTTCATTTATATGATCAAAACTTTGAAATCATAAAAAAGAAGAAATCAAATGCGTTTTTCGAGACAACCCTACGCTTGTGAACAATCTAACGAGACAATGATACAGATTGGCGCGGAGCAAAATGCCAGGTGACATTACGTCGAACCCGGCGTATTCAGAGACGACTCACTTCCTATCGCTGGCTACTATGGCAACTATCCTTATCAAACTATGTGCGATAGAACGGTATAGTACAAGATACTATTTGATGCTTGCCATTCATGCGGCATTTTGTGCGGCCCACCTTCATCATCATCATCATTTAAGCCATAGGACGTCCACTGCTGGACACAGGCCTCCTCAATAGATTTCGACATGAATCAGAATCAGATTTTTTTTATTGCCACAACGTACAATGCATATTAGAAGTATACAAAAAATAAATAAACATTTTTGAATACTTCTAATATGTTTTTTTAAATTAAGATCTAGTAATTAAAATAAAACTGGCGACAATTGTGAGGTCTCAGTCTCAGCATATGCTGGGCATAAACCACAGCGCTGGTTTTCAGACCGAGACCTAGGGTTCTGTCGAACGTAACCTAAAAAAATATATCCTACAAAACTGTGCCTCGTCCAGCGAGTCCCCGCAACCCTAACTAGGTCGTCCGACCACCTTGCGGATGGCCTTTCGACACTGTGCTTGCCGGTACGCGGTCTCCACTCGAGAACCTTTCTGCCCCAACATCCATCGGTTCTTCGAACTATGTGCCCTGTTACCACTTCAATTACTTACCCTGTTTGCTACGTCGGTGAACTTGATTCGAATCTCCTCACTTCTGATGAAATATCCTATAGTCTAATCTTTGACCTGTGGATGGTTACATTTACCCCGTGATTGAAAATCTATAAAGCATTATTCACTCTTGCACTCATATAACTACGTATCAGAAAGAGATGGATGCTTTATTGTATTTATTTATTGCAGTCATGTACAATAAGGGTGACGACTAAATTTTAATATTTAGTCCGATTTTAGATTTTTAAAAAATATTGTACACGTATTTTTTTTATACGTAAACACAATATAAAGGAGATACATTGAGTCAAAATGTCGTGTGACGTAACCGTATGGTACAGATTAAACACCTAGTAATGACGTCACGAGCCCCCACTTCTAAACTTTGATGCGATTTATCTTAGTATTTAATGATTAAATTGAAAAAAAAAAAACAATAAATACGTCTTACTCTACGGACTTATTAGAATTTTGATTTTCGTACCCGCGGTAAACGCAACTTTTTATCATAAGCACGCTGGTCTATCTGTGTTTCCGCGTTGCTAAATAACAAATATCCAAGCATCTTGACAAACTTTTGGATTTATAAAATTAGCAGGATAATTTCCCATACAAAAGTAATATTTCTATTCATTTTGAGGAGCATTTTGTACGCTTATTATATACTTAAATGAACCTCTTTTATAAGTAATCCAATCATTAAACTTACATTTGCGGGCACAAAACAAGATTATAATGGCAGGCTAAATCAAAAGGCGACCCCATTCATTCCATTGTGGGTAACGTTTATAAAAGCCCCTAGTGGGTTTCCACTCCGCGACACAAATTCAATTACGCCCTGAAAACCGCCATACAAAACTGGCTCGACATTTTATAGCAGCCGAAATTTGTGTTTATTTCATACTTAGTGATGTGCTGTTCCCGGGAATTCTCATCAAGTGGAAATATTCTCCCTTTGGAAAGTCCAAGATGATGTTATGAATTCTGAACGCCTACGTTATTTATATAGCGTTGCAAGGACCATTTAAACAAGAGGACTGACCATCTCTATACAAAAAGCCTTTCCCAGATATGTTCAACGCCATCTATGTATAAGAATTTTTTTTTACAATTTTTCAACTTGGAAAGCGTGACACAGTATTTAAATAATATTTTCTTCTGTTTCCGCGAATATTACTCATTTAAATATGACCATGGAAAGTTGAAAAGCTTCCGAAATGTCGGGAACTCAAATGAGATAATATATGCGATATAATCCGTTAAATTGTTTTATTTTAAACAGTAGTTAATTGTTACGATTTATTTATTCTTTGCTATTTGCGAACTAATTATTACTATACTATGTTTCTTTATTCAATTATAAAATCGTTAAATGTTTCATTTTGAAGCGCCATATAGTTTTTGCCAGAATATCTCCTTGCGATCGGATCACGATCCAAAGTATGGCAAGTGACAGTTCTCTTGTTTTAATGGTCTTTGTAGCGTTGCAAAACGAAGTAAGATAACGCTTTCAAATTTAAATATTTTATTGCTTGGTATGTGTGTACAGAGGTCTTACAATAATAGTTAAATTGTAGTATCTTCCATATCCTTTTATTGCATAACTAGATGATGCCGGCAACTTCGTTCACTACCCCTATTTTTACTGCAGGTTAGTTGAGTAAAAAGTATCGTTTAACCGTCTGTGGATACTGAGGTACCCGTGTACCAAAATAGTTGAAATCTGTTTAGCCGATTTGGAATGACAAAGCCACAACGACACATACAAACATATTTTATTTTTCTATTCAGTGAGTGACCTTCAAATAGTGATTGAATAAGGCGTATTGCAAAACACTATGTTATGTCGATAAGGGTATGAAATTGTTTAATGGTAAGGTTTTTATACTGCAAAAGTTTAAATATATTCTTGCATCAAAAAGCGTATCACTTATTTTTTTTAAATATCTTTAATGTATCTGTACATCATTTCGTTTTTACAACTTTATAATAGAATAGAAGTCATCTCTAAACACAAATTCTCAAAATTCCCGGGAAATTCCCCATATTCTTCGGTAACTAAGTGAAATAATATGGCTAAAATAATTTATAATTTTACTTATGCATTAAATACGTTACATTTCCTAAGTAATAACTTTCATTAAGATTGATTTTGTTTAGTGTTTTTATCTCAAATGTTCCCGGCTCGAGAAATACCTAGTTCCGGGCACAGTCCTCGGGCATATCACTACACATTATTCATTGTTCTAATTATGAATTGATGTAAAAGTTTAGCCTTTCAACGTTGCAGTTTAATGACGTTTAAGTGAGTAAAACAGATGATTACATTATGGAGCGGAAGTGCCTGGCCGGTGTTAGAGCAGATCGAATCGTGACCGTTTCGTTTTGACTCGCGGTTTAAATTGTTTTGCCCTTCAGAGACTCATGCGGGTGAATCCCGGCTTTGTTTGGGATAATCGAATGCTTAAGTACTAATCAGAATAGTATATAACCCGGTCTTTGCGGTCGTGCTGGGTAATATAGGATTGTAGTAGGTACAGTCGCCAGTATCAATATGTGCCATAACAAAGCGGGCGAAAATATCTGACATGTTACCTAACGGGTTTAGAAATAGAGTCGTGTCATAGATGTTGATATTTATGCGCGCTTTGCTGTGGCCGATTAGTGCTGGTGACTGTACATATACGATTGCTTGAATGTAATGCCTATCAATTTTATAAAATTGGGTACTTTCCTATAGTCAACATAAATGATGTCACGCTTGCAGTTAAATGTTATTTCGGAAAATACGTAGAAAACATTAATATATACTTATTTTAAGCTTTTGGTGATTTTAAAATGACCAAAAACTGAAAGTAAGGAGGCAATTTGACCGTATACAATTATGACGTCATAAACCTTTTTTGCTTTCAAACTTCATACTTTCTGACCGTTTTGACAGTTCATAAAGAGGAACTGATTTGATCTGTCAGTCGAGTACCCTATTCGGTGAACTTAGAGCTCGTGTCCCGTCTTGAAGTTTTAAGTTGTTCTTTCGTTTAAAAATACCTTGAGCTCTCAAATTTATGTTTGTTTTTTTTTTTTTATAGGGGAGGGGAATATTTTTTCTTTGCAGCTGAGTACATATCGAAGGTAGTTTTAAAAAAAACCTCAGTCTCTCGCCTTCAACTCTTTGATTAATCCCACACGTTCCTTATTCTATCGTCTTAATTTTACGCAATATGGTGTTACTTATATGTGTCCATTTAATTTACAACTATTTACTATATCTGTTTCAGAAACGTGTTCCCCGAGAACATCGCTCAAGCTACAATCGCGTCCTACAGAACGAGACTAGTCTACGATGGAATTGAAAAAGGAGCAATTAAAGGTACCTAGTTTTTTAAGTATCTCAGCTTTTTACAATTTGAAGAACTCTTTAAATCATTTAATCTTGTGGAAAAAAGAGTTTATGGGTTTCAAAAATGACACTGTCTTCTCGATATATTTTAACAAACCTAGCATCTACGAGTACTCGAGCACTATGTACGAGTATGTAGGTACAATAAGCCCGCGAGCTAAATATCTACGCTCAAATTATTGATATTAAAAATTTAGTCAGCGGAAGAGAAAAAAAACATAATCCTCTTTTTTTCTTCAGCGTAGTCGAGTATAAAGTATCCTATAACCAATCTGTTAAACTCCCGTATACCAACAATACCTAGTTGGAATGTGTTTAGATTTTTGGCGCGATGAAGCCACAAAAATATAAAATGTCCAAAATAAACATGTTTTGATTCAATTATATTTCAAAAGGCCTTCAGTTATTTAAATATATATTTATATATATATATTACCAATATTCTTACTGCTTTATAATAGTATATAATGTACTTTTAGTGCTATAACAAAATAAACTACTATTGAGGAGCTTTCCACCGCAGCAGAGAAAGGTCAAAAAGAAACCAGACAGAATAACTAAAGGTGCGTCCACATTTGTATCATTTGCCCGTATCAGATCATCGTCGCGTGGCGTGATCGCGTGTCACGATCACGCATTTGGACGTTGCGCCGATCGGATCGCTCGAAATCCATTTTGCTACGCGTATCACACAGTTATATCAGAAGAGTACGGCATGATCGGCGCGCCGACAGTAAGCATCCAAGCAGCGCGATACGCAGTCTTGCCACGGCACGGTGATCGGATACGAGCAAATGATAAAAGTGTGGACGCACCTTAAGACGCATTATGCAAGGAACGACGCGATTTGGGAATATAAAACACCGGTCCGGGTGATTTAGACTCGCGCCCAGAGGGTTCTGTACAAAATATACTAAGAAAACGGCCGTATCCACGAGAATCCAGTTTGTATGTACTTCGTTACTAAGATAGACAGAGCGACATAAAAAATCAAGATTTTTCGACTTATTTGGTTGGTAAAGTTGCCTCGTGTCTGGACACCTTTTTCAGAGACCGGCCCTTAGTTAAATAATAGATGATCCTTATTTAAATGACCGATTCGAATAAGGAATATCTTCTGTCTCTGGTTTTGTAATGTCATAATGTATGATGATTATTACTGATTTGGACCTAGACGAATAAACACATATTCCAGTTTTACAGTTGTTTAGTCTCGACCACTGAGCTCATCGGGCCACAAATTGGTAGAGTTGCGGGGTATGTAAAGGTGTCTCGTGTATAGACACCTTTTTCAGAGACTGGCCGTTATTTAAATAATAGATAGTCCTTATTTGAATGACCGATTCGAATAATGAATATCTTCTGTCTCTGTTTTTGTAATGTCATAATGTATGATAATTCAATACTGATTTTGATCTAAAGGAATAAAGACATATTCAAGTCTAAAGTAGTTTATTAATCGACATCTGAGCACATCGTCATACCAAATTTCAAGTTTCTAGGACAATTGGAAGTACGCTATAGGTTTTCCATGGACAGATTAGACAGCAATTTGTATGAACAGACCTTTTTTAATTTATTTATCGTATGGCGTTAATACACTGCGTGTTTATAATCTAAATTTAAAATTTGTGAAATAGTCAATAGCTTTGCTTTTAATGACTGTATCTTTTGATTTGCGTGACTTTGAAGTTTTTTCACAGCTTCATGGAACTGAATAATTGAGTATTTGATATTAATCTCAGCTTGATATCTCTACGTGTTCCTGAGAAATAGGGTCTTGACAGACGGACAACAAAGTGATCCTAAATATAACGGTTCCTTTTGTGGTACGGAACCCTAAAAAGACAAAAATGAAAGTGTCTATCTACAATAGGTTGACGCATAAATAGGCTTTTTGTAAATTACCCCCTTTTAGCACTTTTTCTATGAGTTGTGCCACTAGCACCACAGTGAGTATCTACTTAGAATAACTTCTTTTGATTCCAGGTCACCCAGAGACATATAAGATCGAGGGTGACTACCAGCCCGGCAGCAACGTACTGGGGCTTGTGTTCTTCAGCATCGTGCTGGGCATTACGCTGGGCAAGATGGGCGACCAGGCCAAACCGCTACAGGACTTCTTCCAGACCATGTCAGAGGCCATGATGATCATCACTGGTTGGGTTATATGGTAAGTTCCAGTGCGGCAGAAATGAGTTGGAGCTTGGCATTGTGGGCGAGGGAAGATTGGTGATCAGTGTAGTGTTAAAACTGCAGCAGGACTCCTTGAACATGTCGGAGGCCATGATGATCATCACTGGTTGGGTCATATGGTGAGTATCAGAGCTACAGAAATATTTTGAAGCTTGCGTTGTGATATTGGTGACCTGTGAAGTATTAAAACTGCAGCAGGACTCCTTGACCATGTCGGACGCCGTAATGATCATCACTGTTTAGGTTAAATGGTAAGTATAAGAGCAGCAGAAGAGTTTTGGGCTGGAGAGGATTGGTAGAACTTCTCGACCATGTTGGAGCCATGATGAATCATAATTAGTTGGGTTATATGATGAGTACCAGAGGGGCAGAAATGTGTTGGGATTGGGACTTATGTGCTTCAGAATCATTCTGGACGATAGGCTCATGATAGGCGACCAGTTAAAACCGCTGTAGGGCTTCTTTTAAACCATGTCGGGAGTAATGTTGATCATAACCGGGGTTTTATGGTGAGTACCAGAGCGGCAGAAATGGGTTGAAACTTACGTTCTTCAGAATCATGTTGACTAATGTGAAAGGTTGAAAACATCTGCAACACTTCCTCCAGAGCATAGTTAGGTAGTCGTTGTTGGGTTATATACGAGTATATCTCGATTTTTTTCTCGGTGTCGAAAACTTGTCAACTTCAAAAGTTTTAAAGGAAACAATAAGGCTTCAAAAAAATCTACAAAAGCCTAGGAACATGTGACGTCATACGTTCCTAGGCCGAGGCCGTTCTATAACATGCCACAGAAAAAAACCTCAAGTAATAACTCTTTTCAGGATGTCCCCCCTCGGCGTGTTCTTCCTAGTCACCGCCAAGATCATGGAGATAGACTCGTTTGCCGACCTGGTGGGCCGCCTGGGAATGTACTTCATGACGGTACTGCTGGGGCTGTTCCTTCACGGGTTCGGAACCCTCAGCGTGCTCTTCATCCTGGCTACTAAGAAGCTGCCGTGTCGGTACATCGCGAAGATGGGACAGGTCATGGCTACTGCGTTTGGAACTGCTTCTAGGTGGGTTGATTGATTTTATTTCACTACTAGCTTTTTTTTCCGTGCAGTTTTGGATATCATCAGTTCATCAGGTACAATCTTACACAAATCCACCTAGTCGCAAACTAAGGAAAGCTTGTACGATGGCTACTAGGCGACGATATACTTAATATATAGATAAATTATAATAGTTAAATTTCATTTTTGACGTGATAACGTCTTATAAATCGATGAACGCCGGCTATACGCACAAAAAATAAGTAGTTTTTGAGATATGGCGCTCTAATAGTCGGACAGACAGACAGACAGAGTCGCACCATAAGGCCTTATTTGGCCCTATGGTTGACTAGTAGAGAATGCCTTTTGGCATTAAGTTCGCCATTTGTACTTACTTTTGTTTTGTGCAATAAAGTTTATTTAAATAAATAAATAAAAATAACGGTTCCTTTTTTACGTTTTTGGTACAGACCCTAAAAATTAAAAAGCATAGCTCATTGTCACGTTCTGCTTTCACGTTAAGCCTGAGCCGAGCGAGCAAGCGAGAGTGCAGAACAAGCGATAGAGAGGCACGATCGGCCAAAGCGTTCGGCTAAAAAAAAGCAATTTTTCATCAATGTTTTCTTATTCAAATTCAAAAGATTTATTTGCTAGGAATAAAGATTGCATATAGGTCTTACAATATTTTTCGTTTCATGTATTCAGCCTACACGTAGGCAAGCAAATATTTATCACACTAATTTCCAATCTAAATAATCAATAATAATAGTATAATGTCAATAATGAATAAAAATAGTATAATTAAAATAATCAATAATAATAGTATAATTAAAATAATTACCTAATTCTACATGTGTCAAGAAAATATTTTACGCTATAAAAACAATTTTCAATTAGCCAGCTATTTAGAGTAGTTTTAAACCTATTCCCCTCAAGAGTTACAATTCCTTCAGGGATGCGATTATAAATGTCAATACACATGTTATAAATATTTGTTTTGTATATAGCTTTGCGGCATTGTGGTTTTAGTACCAAGTGCCTCCCTTTCAATCGTGTCTGCCTTTGCAAGGTTTCTCCACGCTTTTGGAAGTAGTGTAAGTGGGAGTTTACAAAAACGCATACTTCCCTGATGTACAAGCATGGCAAAGGCAGAATATTTAGTTTTTTGAAAAGGGGGACACAGCTATCGTCATACCATGCATTGCAAATTACTCTCACAGATTTTTTCTGTATTTTAAATACTCTGTCTACATCCACAGAATTTTCCCACAAGATCAATCCATACAGGAGCACAGATGACACATAGCCGAGATAGGCTGTGAAAGCGGCTTCCGCTGAGACAGTGTCTCGTAACCGTCTCAGTGCAAAAACTAAACGATTTAGTTTGTTGCATACCTGTTCAACGTGTTCTTTCCAGTTTTAATTTTTATCTAAAACAATACCGAGGAATTTAAATGTGTCAACTTTGTCCATATTTTCATTATTATAGCTTAAATTTAAGGGAATATCAGTAGAATTATATGGAAGAAATTGCATGCATTTAGTTTTATTAATATTAATATTTAAACCATTATTATTCAACCAATTAATAATGTCAGTTAATGAATTTTTCAAATCTTTCTCATATGTCAACTTATCGGAACATTTTAATACAAGGGTTGTGTCATCAGAAAACATTATAGTTTTACAAGGGTTAGCATTAGGCAGGTCATTTATATATATGATGAAGAGCAGTGGTCCGAGAATGCTACCCTGAGGGATACCCGTATTAATTAATTTAAATTCGGATCAGTATGACCGCTCCCTCAAGCTCCGTAACATTGCTAAGTTCCGTACACTGCCTTCTATCTTCCAAATAGCTTTTGACCCAATCCATAGCATTCCCTCGAACACCTTATATTTCGAGCTTGTGTAGAAGTTTCGAATGATTTACAAAGTCAAAAGCTCTGGTCATGTCTAAGAAGATGGACATGACTGGAGTATTTATGCTCTCAGTAACATACTTTATGAGATCGAAACAAGCAAAAGTAGTTGACTTACCTCTTCGAAAGCCATACTGTTCAGAAAACAGAATATTAAATTTGGTTAAAAAGTCTTTCAGTCTAGTAGAGAACGCTCTTTCAAATATCTTTGACAATATAGGAATTAAAGCAATCGGCCTATAATTATTTGGATCTTGACGATCACCTTTTTTGAATAATGGCTTTATGATACATGCTTTCGGACTGTATGGAAAAATTCCTTCTGCAAGTGACATATTTATTATATGAGCCAGTGGAAATCTTAGGGATGAAGCACAATGCTTTAAAACTTTGGTGGAAATGTTATCACAACCACAAGAGTTACTGTTCTTTAGAGACATTATTATTTTATATATCTCACGATCATCAACGGGTCTCAAAAACATGCTATGAGTACTGATGACGTTATGATGATACTTATGACGTTATAAAGTAAAATTATCGTCAGTTTTTTGGTTTTTTGGTACAGGGATAGCTGGGCATCCGCAAATGGTTATAGAATACATTTTACCCAACTACGCTGCAGTAAAAAAAAGGGTTATGACTTTTTCTTTTCGTGAACGAAGTTGCACTTTCTAGTACATTATATTATTATTGTACGTCTAACAATAATCGTTGAATTTTCAGCTCAGCAACGATGCCGATAACGATAGGCTGCTGCGATGACATGGGCCTGGACCCGCGCATCACCCGCTTCGTGATCCCCATCGGCGCCACCATCAACATGGACGGCACGGCGCTGTACGAGGCCGTAGCCGCCATTTTCATCGCGCAACTCAGGAAGGTCGACATGTCCTTTGGCAAGATTATTGCTGTCAGGTAATAACATCCGTTTTATACATCATTACTTGGAGAATAAGTGGGGAGGCAAGATGTTAAGCAGAAACGTAGGACTGCG
This sequence comes from Hedya salicella, assembly GCA_905404275.2. Taxonomy (NCBI): domain Eukaryota; kingdom Metazoa; phylum Arthropoda; class Insecta; order Lepidoptera; family Tortricidae; genus Hedya; species Hedya salicella. The sequence continues at coordinate 6,123,820 of FR990112.1, read as the reverse complement.
AGTACCATCCGCTTGATCCTTCCCATCGGCACCATCATCAATATGGACGGCGCTTTACGTGGCAGCCATTTTCATCGCATAGCTCAGGAAAGTCTGTAGGCTTTTTGGCAAGGTTATTACTGTCAGGTAAGAACATCTATTTTATACATCATTAATTGGAAAATGAGTGGCGAGGCAAGATGTTAAGAATCAAAAACGTAGAACCGATTACCAACCGCTTTGTCATCCCCATCGGCATCGCCACCAACATGAACGGCGCTTTAGATGGCAGCCATTTTTATCGCACAGCTCAGGAAAGTCAATAGGCCTTTCCGCAAGGTTATTTCTGTTAAACAACATAGCCTGCGTAGATCACGTAGAAATATTAACATTGTAAAATTGTCAAGACTTTTCTGTATGTCTTGTGTCAAGTCCTCTGCTACAGTTAAAGGAAACGACGGCCATCCAATTTATTTAAAGTTAAAGTTGTGAGAGTACCCAACAGTAATTTCCAATTTCTCAAAATTTACTGGTCGCTCCTAATTTCATTTCCTTTTTTTGTAACTAAATACAAAAATTAAGTGCAAAGATAAAAACTCCATTGGCATATCCCACATTACAATAACATGTGGATGTATGTATAATAACCATTTGGGAAATAGGCTTCCTTAATAATTCTGCATCATCAAATTTCATAAAGTAATTATTTACGCTATGTTTTCATTGGACATAATTTGTCCTCCAGTAACCTTTGGGTTACCGGACTAACACTTCATCTATTCAAGAGAGACCTTACTATACGCCTTGAATTTGCCCACGCGCAGCACCTACTTTGATTTTTTCAAAAGTATTTAATTACCTTCCTGCACAGACCACTTAACCCTATAGACCCCGCTTCACACAATTTTATTTAGTATCTTATCTCGCTAAAATGGCGGGGCGCGGGGGGGCAGCAAGTGCACCGTGATTGTCGACTGCGAAGTGACCCGATGCTAACAGAATGTTTGGGGCCGTGGCGGCTGCTTGGTGTTTTTTGAGCTTAAGCTTGGCTTACGGGGGCACCTTTGTATGCGGGGTCTAGGGGTAACTTAGTCCATGCCTTCCTGTATTTGTCATTTGTCTCTGGCACCCTGTTTGCGTGTTGCAGCGTGACGGCGACGGCGGCGAGCATAGGCGCAGCGGGCATCCCCCAGGCGGGGCTGGTCACCATGGTGATGGTGCTGGACACCGTCAACCTGCCTGCTGAGGACGTGTCCATCATTCTTGCGGTCGACTGGCTCCTGTAAGTATACACTCACGAATTTATTATCACCGTTAAACCACTCTACTATATTCCAAAACCAACTATGGTTTATTTATTTAAACTTTATTGCACAATTGAAAAATTTACAAATGGCGGACTTAATGCCAAAAGAAATTCTCTACCAGTTAACCATTGGGTTAAACAGAAACAGTTATATGGGTCCAGGGCCTGTAAACTGAGAACATAGAAGAGAAATATAATACACAGATATACTTATAATATATACGCACATAAACTTACACAAATACACAATAGAATATACCTACATACATATTACTTTATGCACCTAGTGCAAAACATCATACCGAGAGAGAGAGCTAATCTTGGAGCTTACTAAAGAAGTGCTTGCGCAACATGTGCTTGAAGCTAAATTTGCTTCTATGGTTCAAATTAAATCGAATTTTACTCACCTAGTTAGGGTTATATTATTATGAATTTGATGTCAGGCAAAAGCATTTGATTATAACGTGTTTTTTGTCAAAATCTTTAATAATGATTATTTAGACGTTATTTTCTTTCCGGACCATAGTTTGAGGGCCTAGACTATAGTTGGGATGTTTTACGGTATTCCCAGTTGTTAGTTCACTTTTGACTGCGTTTACTAGGTAACATAAGCAACTACCGAATAGCTTCAACTATAACGGCATAAAATAAGAGAAGTCAAAATCGGACAAATAGACGAAAGAAAGAAAGAAAGGAAATATATTTATTGCCAAAAATCACAGAATATGATTCACCTCCAACTAACAACAAATCTACGACTGTCAACAAATATTGCAAGTTAAATTTAACACACTTGCCGGTTTCCTATTAAGCTAAAATTTGGCTTTCTTATGTAAGTATAGCGACAATGCAATATCATGATACTATCGAGTTGATCTGATGATGGAGCCGGAATGTGTTCATAGGAAATCTGTAATAAAATAACGCCATCCTACTGAGTTTGGTTGGGCTCTTCTGAATCGTCTTAATGGATTGTTGAAGGGTGTTCAAAGAAAAGTATAGTCGGCAACAAAATGCTTTTTTTTGACAGAAACTTATGTTAAATAAACCTCCGTATCTGTTTTTCAAACAAGAGCTTTTGATAACACCTCAGTGAACAGATTTCTATTTGTGCAATTAAGGACAGGCCCGGAACTCTCTCTCTCTCGGCGTTATAATCAAAATAACTCTAAATATGACTTATTCCTTCAATACAACATACTTATAAGTTTCATTTTAGGGTTGGAAAAGTCAGTTATCGGCCACTAAATCCCTGAATATATTTTTTACTAAAAGGTTCATGCATTCTTATTTCAAAATTGACCTATAAATAACTAGAGTTGTCTCTTTTTTCTCAGATAAGAATTCCAGTTTATTTCAGTCTCGTTTCACCATTGCATTGCTATTTCAGTGACCGTTTCCGGACTACGATCAACGTGGTATGCGACGCGTTGGGCGCCATCATTGTGACGTCACTGTCGCAGGGCGACATAGAGAAGACGCGTGCGCTGCAAAACGATCGGGAGGGCGCGAATACCCACGAACTTACCGAGTTGGAGAAGGGAGATCATTGAACGCTCCTGGCGAGCCAGTAGGTGCACAACAGTTAACCGTTGTCCGATAGTATGATATTAAGAAGGTCCTTACGAAAGGATCGTGAATTTCAATTACGTGTTTATGCGGGCTAAGTTTCCCGCGTGCAGACGTCTTATGCGCCAAATTTTTACTTGGTTTACACTTTGAATAACATTTTACACTCAAATAAATTTGAGCGTGTCCTAAAAATGACAGATTTGAGCGGCTTACTATTTTATACCTTATCCTAAAGGAAAGACAATAAGAACGAAAGGCAAATATATCATTATAAATGGCATTAAATAAATTTACATGCATTTTAAGTTAATTATCGGCCAATGAAGACTACCTAAGATGGTACAAGCATAATGCATGTCTTGGAGCCATCGAAAACCATCTCAATTTCGTGGTTGTATTCTTATAAACATATCAAATGATTCTACGGACTGGTTGGTTCACGTGTAGTGCATGACTTCAGCCTCGGTTAACGGTATACCCGTTTGTGTTCAAGTTAACCATACCGTGAGAGGACAATAATAATTGCAATGGCACTTTTTATTGTATGGGTTTATTTGTTCTTACCTAAATAAGGTATTGCGTGTTTGTTAGTCTAATGCGTGTCGGTGTGTGAGGTTTGGTTGTATCTTGTTACGTTTAAAACCTGTTGAAAGATGTATATCGAAAATTAACGAGTCAGTATAAAGTTTGTGCTGACTGAAAGTTGTTTTCAAGTTCGATCGGGTCAGGTGAATTATTTTCCTGGCGTAATTGATGTTTGTTTGTGGTGTTTGTTAAATATTGTCTGTCTGAGAAGTATTTGATATAGGCACCTACTTATCCAGTTATATATTTGTCATATTGGGACATAATTTAAAATGTAACATACGTTTTCTTATGCAGATCTAGTTGTTGGTAGACGTTGTAAAATAATAGATGTTTAAGTAAGCGATGTATTTTAATAGATATATTTAATGTTGTATGTTGTAGCTTCGATGTTATACCAAAGTTATGAACTAAGACCTCAATAAGTGTGTTCACCAAACCAGTGAATTTAATGATTAAACTTAAGCCCGGCTATGGAAAAATACCTATTTATATTGACTAGATATTTGGGATCACTTTGAACTTTAAATAAAATAAAATCAGTATACATATGACGAGAATTGTAAGAGAATGAAGACACTATCTGTTTCGAAGGACTTGACCAAAGCGATAAAATTAAAACACGCGTTGTTCTTTGTTTGTTGGATACATTGTCAGTATTAATATTTAATAGTTTTATTGGCATCTCAAAATAAAACGATCATTGGGTCAACATTTTGTTTGCATCGTAATCACCCTGTAGTGCCATCTGTGGATGACCAGCTACCCGTGTACCAAAAAATAGGTAAACCCGTTTAGCTTTTTTGGCGTGATGAAGCCACAACGACACAAACAAGCATCCTAAAAAATATTTTTAGATTCAGTGACCTTAAAATAGTCCGTATCCTTTTTTTTTATATGTTCAATGTACAGACATTTAATTTTTACAACTTTATAATAGTATAGATGTGGTGTGGTTCTCGACTCTACTCGTAGATTGCTATAGCCGGGTAACTAAGGTATGTTTGAAAGAGCTTGTAAATCTTCGTGTTCTCATTGTGCCATGTAATATGTGTAAAAAGAAACAAATAAGGTTGCATTCTGCTGTACTTAAAACCTGCTTCATGATTTCTCAAAAATGCAAATTTACTAAATAACGTTTTTAGATGTCGTGGATCGGATTTTGAGACATAGTATGGATTCCCTTATATCAGTTATATCTATAGAACGAAGATAGTATAATAACAGTATATTGGCATCAATCTTCTATACAGTAAATTGGAGTTACCCGTAGTTTTTAAATGAGATATATTTACATTTGCACTCTGCATAGTGACGGAAGTTTCTAGATTTATTTATACGTTTTCCAGAACTTTGACTTCGTATATATTTTTGTATGCATGTACATACGATTAACATGAAGTGTTTGTAGTATTTACTCGAGATAGATGTACTAAAAGACAATTTTATTGTGCCATAATGATATTTTTTCTTTGGTATGTTTTAGAGTTTAGATATAGACTCGTTGCATTCCAATGATTGTCATTATTTATATTTAATTATTATCATGTCAATATTGGGTGAAAGAAAACTTTCGATATTTATTTATTCTTGGAGGGGGGAATACGAGGAGTGTGATCGTTCTCTCTCCAGGGAGGGGGTAAAATAAGTTCCTCTTACCCTTATTTTAAAGACATTCTGTTGGATATTTTTACTTGTTAATTTTGACTAGGAGTCTTTCTTTTAAATCATTTTAAATGATTCAAAATTGATTAAATTATCATATTACGTAGTTTGTTTTAATTCTCTTACCGTGTCACTTGTTAACAAATGTTTTAAAGAACTTATTCGTGTTTTAAGTAGAAGTAATATTATTTGTATAAATGGATTCGCTGAGCGATATCCGAGTGTGACGTAACATTTTAATATGCCTAGAATACGTTTCCATATCGTTAAGTTAATCTGTTAAGATAAATTAAAGTCGATGGATAACTTTGATAAATTCGTAAAGTGTTTCTGATATTGTTTTACTTTCAAAAGCTGAATATGCCATGTATGAGCGGAATAAATGAAACTGTCCTTCTTCGTGTTTAAAATCCATGTATAACTTTTGTTTAGACTAATCTGTACGTGTAGTCACTTCAATGAGGGTGAAGATGATACGAGTTTGTAAAGGTTTTCTGTTGATTTTTTTTCTAGGCCTAATTTATTGGATACTTGAATATCTTTCAAGACATTGCGTTATGAGTCGCTGCCTTAGTTTCTATGATTTTAAGCACTAAACCAACATTGGATTGCATTTTTGATAAATATGACCACATGTAATACACGGGCAAAAGTAAAATGTATTTGCTAGTCAAAGTGAAGATGAATACTGTTAATTAAGACAAAAAAAGCTGGGTATATCTATCCTTTAGCAAGCTCTGCGGGGTAGTACATGGTGTTCAAAATAAACTTGAATACCTTGGTGAAGATCTAGTGTACTTTTACACAGCAGTTGGGTAGAAAGGGTAAGGTGTTCAAATTCTTTGAACTTCCTTACTATGTCTTGGCAATGCTGAAAAGTACTATCCTCTTGGAATCCAATGTTCCGTTTGAGTCACGAGTTCTGTTTAAGAGATTTTTTAAACGACGGCTCTGCTTTATTAAGAAGTTATACCATTTGAGATATATGTATTGTAATCAATGTTTATGAGGGCTATCATATAAAATAGTAGTTCTAGTCCGCAATTGTTATAATGAATGTTAGTTGTTTTGTCGGATATTACGATATTTTGTAATTTATATTTATTTAGTATTACTCCCAAGTTTGAACCAAAAATCGACCAAATAAGTAGTGTATTGGCTCTTATACCTCGTTCAATGCATCATGATGAGTTGTATTAGCGTTTGAATATGTGGTTAATCGTGATGCTTTGGGCGGTATCGCTAACCTAACCGGTATACGCTCTGTTGTTTAGATAAGTAGGTCTGTATCTGATCTAGGTCTCTCGTATAGGCAGTCATAGTTGGATGATATTTATTTTAATAAACACTTATTGTGTAAAAGTTCTTTTATTTGTACCTATCATAAGACAAACCTGCGTGTTTCGCTAGGCTCGAAGAAAATGGTGAGTGTCACCTCTCTCTCTACCTAGCCATTATCCAACATGGTGGTTGGTTGGGTCAGATTTCCTTATTTTATTTCTCAGATTCACATCGTCTTCGGATGCTTGACACTTACTCATATCCTTTTGAACACAACATCTTTTTACTTCGTTTTGGGTCTGCCTCTGGATCTTCGACCGGGGATGGAAAGTTGTAGTGCTAAGCTCGCTACATAGTCGGATGGTCGTTGTGAGTGGTGAGTGTCACCGCAAACTGCAGTGACCTTCACCAAGTTATCAGTCCACTTTGTCTTGCCTACCCACGCTGCGTCTTCCCGTGCGTGGTCGCCACTGGCCTCAGCGGCCGACGCTTCTACAAGTAATGAGCCCCTGCCCATTGCCACTTAAGTTTTGCTATCCCTAGGGCTACGTCAGTTACTCAGGCTCTTCTGGCAAATAATATGTGTAACCATCATCTACCAAAGTATTAAAGCATGTTTAGCTTATTTTATCTTTCCATTTTACCTTTCATTTTACCTTTCCATTTTACCTTTTCATTTTCCCTTTATGTTACCTTTCCTTTCTAGCGTACTTTGCTTCCTTCGACGATACGTAGATGGATGGTCTTAATTAGACGAATGTAGGAAAAAGAGAGAAATACAAATTACAATATCATTCTTAATCATGTATTTAAAAAAAAAACCTTACTCTATGGCAATGACTTAGAATTATAGATTTTGGTATAAAAATCATTCTTCTATAGTCTCTATCAGAGGTCACAGCCAAAGTAGGTACGCGTTAATAAAAATAAAATAAAAAATCATTATAAAACAACGGTTTTTAACTTTAAAATTAACATACGATCACAACAGACCTAGGAGAGACTTCCACCAGTCAGTCTTTTTATAAATATAGGAAGATAACTTAAATAAGGACAACTGGATATAAACATCAGGGCAGAGAATGTACTCTAAATAATGGAGAACAGGTTAAAAATAGGGAAGAAAGCTGCAAAGGAGAAATTAAGCTTTACTTGAAAATTTAGCAATTTTAGTGGGGTTTTTGTCAAATCTAGTACATGAAACATGCTGGTTTTTGTGCGGCGGGGAATCGCCGTCAGCCTTTTGGGATCATTTTCGTCAATGAGCGACCTTGATAAGGTAAGTTACTTGTTTTCTTTAGTATTGTTTTCTTATCAGATGCAATTCCAAAATTGAAATCTTAATGTATAATGCGTAGTAATTACGTTGAGATTATAATATAGTTTCTAATAAATTACTATTTTTTTTTCTTTATTAAATAAAAATCAAATTTTGTTGCTAATTTACACATATTGGAGTTATCAACTAAATCGTAGAACGAGGAATGTTGTCTTCCATTAAGAAATAAGCCCTTTTCAAAAGACACTCCTCAGCGCTGGCTTCTACTAGACCTTTAGACAAGACAATAGAACTTCTACAGAAATCCTAGGCCGCAGATTTTGACTACTTTCACCGCTCTGATATATCCGTTGCTCATGTACATTAACTTAAACATGTACTGACATTGGAATGTTTGGAACCATGACCTATGAGTATTCTATACGCTCTTACTAAAATTAAGTCTATCTAAGTAAGCTTTATAATGCACATTTAGATTTAATTATTTTATAAAAATCAACGACACAATATTTTAAATTAGGTACTTTTCGCCGGAACACACTGTCGGACACATGGATGATTAAAAAAAAAGTTGGTTCCAGCGTTACTTAACCAGACTAGGATTAAGGATTAGGCAAGCACATAAAAGGTTACTTACGACACTAGTGAGTATTGACAGATATTATGATATAGATATCTTCAGTGAAACTGGTATCCATAGTGGGGTCCAGCACTAACAAGGTATGAATGGCGTCAACGCCACGTACCTACTTGAAGATCCTAGATATGTTTCAAGACGAACTTTTAAAGCTTTCTTTAACACACTCAGGAATGTTTCTACGATGCAGTGTACTACAGTACCGTTAACAGTGGTTACTTTGATTCATGGGGTACCATATTTTAATGAGGTTGACAACTTCTATATTATTATAAAGTTGAAATTTTAAATGTCTGTACATTGAAGACATTAAAATAAATAGCTATTGCAACGGACTATTTGGAAGTCACTTAAGCGAAAAACATTTTTTTTGTTTGTTTGCATGTTTCTACGTGTCGTTGCGGCTTCATCACGCCAAATCGGCTAAACCAATTTCAAATATTTTGTGGTACACGGGTAGCTGGATATCCACAGATGGTTATAGGATACTTTTTACCCGACTACGCTGGAGAAAAAACGAGGCTGTATGACTTTTACTTCTCGGCGAACGAAGTTGCGGGACCTTCTATTAATAATAAAATAATTATAAAACAAACTTCTTACAGTTTAAAATTTGTGATCAATGTTACCCCGAGGAGCAAAGTACCCCAGTCAACGGTAAAAATATACATTGATACACTATGGGAATAGAGATTCTGGGATAGTTTTGAATGACTTTCGAAAATCATTATATTCATATTTCGGAATGTTTTCTAGTGTTTTCAGCAGCCGCATTGACGGCATTTCATTTTTAAGCCAGACGTTTTTGCAATGAAATCAACTAGAGAATAAAAATTAAATATAGTCACATTCTAAATTTTCAGATAACCGTGGTTTTATATTAAAACATCCATTTAATAACTTTCTTATTCAAATGGAGCGTAGAGGACAATTAAGTAACTGATGACAGCGTAGTAAATTATAGAAAAGGACTAGGTATTACTAAGTCAGAATGACTATACTGCTTCTCTTTTTGTGCATTGTGACTTGCACATTTCCACCTAGTCTTCTAAACTAGATGCAATAAAATAATTAAAGAAAAAATGGGCTGCTTGATAATTAATGAATCAAATGCGTTTCGAATGAATGCCTGAAAGTTTGAAATGTTGTCAATTCCGTGGTCGCATTAGTGTTAGCGTACCTGAAACTTCTGAAAGTTCACATACCTTTGTAAGATTATATCGGTTACTTTGTAAGATGCCTCACTTTTACTTAATAACTGAAACCTTAACTCATCTCTCGATAATATTTTCTTCTGTTTCCGCTATTATTACTCATTGAAATAAAAAAAATTAACGGATTATATCGCGTATTATAAAAGAGTAATTTTGACACAGGAAAATATATCTTTTCTCATTCAACCCGTGAACATGGAAAGCTGAAAAGCTTTAGAAACGTCGGGAACTCAAATGAGATGATATACGTGATATAATCCGTTAAAATTGTTTTATTTAATATCTCGATATTCTGATAAATGCTACCACGGTTGGTCGTATATACTTATTCAATTATAGAAAACCCTTTTACAGAGCAGTAACAATTTTTTTCTCCATTGTCAGCATGGAAAAAGAGTGCCTTTTCTAGATGCTAAATTTAATAGAAGCAAGAGAAATGTTTAAAAAATTAGTTCCGTTTCGAAAAAAAAGGTTAACTCTTACATCATTTATAAACATTTCATCAGCTTCTACAACAACAAATGTTACCTAAACTAAGACCACTCGTTCCCAATTTTCATTCTTTACAATACTCGCAAGATAGAGATAAACACTTCGCATTTCATTGTGTTGTCTGGCAGAGCTAAGAGCAATTAAATATTATGATGATGATGATGATGATGATTATTATTATTATTATTATTTCTAGTGTCATAATCATAATCACTGTAAGGCTTAAAAAAAATAGTTCTATGTTGCGCTAATGTGTGTCAAAATAATATTTTATGTTAACAATTTTAGATATGTTACATATTTTTACAGATCGTAATCCGAAACCAGGAGCTCGTTTCATATTAAATCTCTTTCCAACAATATGTATTAAAAAGAGACTTCCGCTTTTAATACAAGTTACAAGCTTTTGAAAAACGGACCCATGCTTGAAAGGTTTATTTCTAGTTTACCACTAGATTACATCACTTTAATTAGTGTAAGAATACAGTTTTATCAGTGATGAAAAATTTACTTTCTCGTGCCGCGACAACCCTTTTCGTTGCCTTTATCGTGAGAACGACTACACTGTGTTTGTACCGTATTAACAGGGCTCAATCGACTCAATTTAGCATCTCTTTTTTACACGTGCAAATACATTATGTACATCACTTTCACACAAACTCTGCTCAAGAGAAATACAATCGCAAACAATCATGCAGCTATATGATTTTGCACTCGTTTTAGATAGAGACTCACAGGAGAGAGGCGATCTCCTCGAAGATCGTCTAAGCCTTGAGTATTAATCCCACACGAGCTTATGAAGTTAACATTAGGTGATGAAAAAATATTATATATATCTATATTATGTACAGTAATCGCGGGTATCTTCGAATGTTTGGGTAACATTTTGCCTTAAAACAGCTTCCACAAAAATTTTATTATATATTTTCATTAATTTAACTGTGTCCTTTAATGCCATCTTTAATATATCGACTAATAACAAAACATTCAGTAACCATAGTGTACTTTTTAAGGCCGTTAAATTTTACCCGAACATTCAAAATTACCTTTTGCAAAGCATTGCCTATATGTTAATGGGTTCAGTACCGGTGATTTAAAGAAAACTTGGAATGTCGACTTGTCTTAAGTTATTATTTACAAATGAAGTAACTTCATTAGGCAAAACGATAACATTAATTTAGGCCTTACAAGTCTAAAGTGTTATGTCACAAAGACATTTTGGTTAATCAATTATGTTATGTGGATGATACTTTTTAGATTTCTAAGCAAGGTTGGGCTGGAACATTATAAAATCTTAACCATTTTCCCTAGTATTTTCACGACACAGTCGTACACTTAGTTTCAAAGAAAATTAACGACCATGGTTTTCGAAGGTATTAGAATAACTTTCGGATGGCTATTATTTTTCTCTGCAACTGACTGTACAATCATCTAAAAGAGCAACGTATGAACTTAGAGCAACACGGAATCGACAGCGTCAGAAGCGTTCGGTTTTACGAGTGTATATGTCGCAGGGACATAGCCAAAACAGAGATTTGATCAAATCCCTAAGGGATATGACCAAATCACGCAGGATGTTAAAGTGGCGAATCAATTTTATCATTTGTCTAGTAAAAGTCAGTCAGTCTCTTATGTCTCACGTTTAGTGATATGATAAAGATTTTATCATATCACTGAACATGTCTAGTGAAATGATAAAACGAGTTGACTTTGCAAATTCGTTTCGTCAAATCACTGGCGTGTTTCAGGGATTTATCAAATCTCTAAACAAATCTGGTGAAATGACAAAACAAGTTGCCTTTTTGGCTGATTTCGTCATTTCAATAAACTGATTCAGGGATTGATGACTTTTTCTAGGCAAATGATAAAATTTATTCGCCATTTTAACATCCTGCGTGATTTGGACATATCACTTAGGGATTTGATCAAATCTCTTTTTTGGCTATTTCCCTGCGATATATATATGTTTGTAAGCATATGTAAATATGACTATATCCTTGGAATGCTCTTCAGCCTAAATGGCTATATGGATTTTTACATTTAAGGTGTCATTACTTGTGGAAGAGTCCCACATAGCGTTTCTAATAAAATGACGGACGATGAAAAACCAAGTGCAAAAAAGGCGCCCTAAAAAGATGGTACAAAGATCATATAAAATCATAAAATGATGTCAAAGTAGAAACACAGACGGCACAAAATCATAAATTACTAAGCCTTCCACTGCGTTTTCTCATCTGCGCATATCATTCTATACATCATGAAGCAAGGTGATTTCTGTCTTTTGAGGACGCACTTTTTGTATTCTTTTTTTTTTTCTTTATCATATAGTAAGAATTTCTTACAAACCAGCCAAAAACGACACGCTAGGTCACGGTAATCTGACTTTAATGCAACGACAGGTCAGATCGATAACAGCGCTCGTAGCAATACAATTTAATTTTAATAGATGGGGAAGACGATTCTCGGAGGCACGGGAATCTTTCTCTACCTTCCTTCTATGCGATACGACGGCCGCGTTGCTCAAAGATTATAAACAGTCTTACACTCAACCGATTCGCACATCATATACTAATTACATGCTCTAAACGATGCCGTTGTCTACGTATTTGTTGTTGTTGTTGTGGTGCTTGTGTCCGTTGTGGGTGACGTAGGAGTCGCGTCGGCCGTGCAGCGAGTGGCGCGCACGTGCGAGGGCCGACGCGGAGATCTCCATGGAGTCCCCGAAGGGGAGCCGTGAGCCACGTCGCGCACTGCTGCCCCGACACCGTGCGTGCTGGCAACAGAACATACACAGTTATACAACGGAGCTTATTCATATAGTATATAATACTATAGATGCTTGGGAAATGCGAGAAAAGCCCCAAAAAGGGTCCAACGTGTCCAAAGACTATGTCGTCTCTTTGTTTTGTAACTTAGCAATGGTCAAATAACGTGAGTGATTAGGCATCGAAAACATTTCTCAACGAGAAATTGCTTTCTATAGCCTGGTACTCCAGAAAACCTAAGGCAGTGCTGTGCATATCCACGATCCCCGTCGTAATAAGTGTCTAGTAGCCGCCTACGCGCTCCATTCAGTTTAGTCGTTTTTTTATGCCAAGGTGGGCATAAAAAAACAACTCAGTGGCCCAGACCGGCAATAGTTTGCTATTGAAGACGCGATACACCAAGGAGTTGGATCAGGAGCATACCTAAATTGCTTTCTGGAACACCAGGTCCAGACCTTAAGCAGTACTAGTGTTTATGACCATCGATAATTATGGTCACAGTTTCATGGCGTTCATGCTTTATTGACCATGGACATCCGATGGACAACGGCAGCATTGCGAGTCCATGACCATTGGCGACTTTAACTGGTGACACCGGTTGAACATACCGTAGACGATGGGGTTGGCGCAGGAATTGGTGCACGAGAACAGTCACATGGCCTTATGGAACGCAGACTTAAGGTAACCCGACTCTAAAAAGCTCTGGAGAGACCATTGGCAAGCCACCACTTCTAATCATGTGCTCGTGTGTGTTCGGTTGTCTCTGGAAATAGAAACTCAACTCACCGGTCCAGTTCGCCAACGATTCCGGTTGAAGATGCCGTAGACGATGGGGTTGGCGCAGGAGTTGGTGCACGAGAACAGCCACATAGCCTTCTGGAACGCCGGGTCCAGCCCCTTCACGAATTCCTTGTCCACCCAATACCTGGAAAGAAACCTGGAAAAGTTCAATTTTCTTGAGAAACCTGGTGTTTGTGGAACTGCTAAATACATTTTTTAGACAAAGTTTTAATCAACTATAATTTACAAAGCATGGACTATGATTCGCGTCTACATTTCTACATGCACAATACAATTTGAAATTAAATCTGACAGTCGGAAAATGGTGAAAATTGCTATTGTATAAGTTTACAAGGAAAGCTCGTTGTAACAAGTCATCGGTGAACCGGTAAAAAAACCCTGACACATCTAGATAAATGATAACTAAGAATACTCGACGAAATCAGCTTTCAAGACATAAAGGAGGGTGGGCCTATTGACCGTTTAAAAACCGTTGTACAGAACAAAAACCCTATAACAGTAAAAAAATACTTATTGATGGAGTGTTTTTATTTTGCCATAACTTGTTTCACACAGCTATTGATAAGATTTCCCGCCATACAAAAAGTTGTACAATATGAAAAAACCTTTCAAATTACATATGGCTCCATACAAAAGTGCTCAACCTCTTTTAAATTAAAATCGGTCCATTCGTTCGAGCGGTACGATGCTATGGGCAGCCACACAGATATCGGTATCTCATAGTTAGATACGGGGGGCATATTGATTTTTGCCATGATAAATTCCGCCCTCTGGTATATCGACTATTTGAGACTACACGAGTACCTACCGTGTAGAGTTAAGTAGACTACCCCTGAGAAAAAAGAGTGAAATTAATTAAAGAAAATCAATGTTCCAGCAGTGCAGTAGTAAGATGCATTTTCTCGAGTGGAATCGTCTCGCAATATTGATTAATATGAAATGTAATATGAAAATATAAGATCACTAATAAAACGAGGATGTTAATATTATTCAGAAAAGTACCTAGCAAAATAATAACCAACTGGACCTACTTCTTCGTATTCCCAAAAGAAGATGATTCCCTAAAGATCAATAAACCCTTATTTTGTTGTTAATACAAAATATGTTGTGAATTTGTTGACCCGCCTCGAAAATACCTACGCAAAATAGTGTAGACGAGGATTATACCTTAGGATTATGCATTCCATATGAAAGCTTATGGCATACCGCGTTGTCAGAATACTTTAAAATGAATAGGTACCTATTATATACGTGATAGTGCAGATGTACATATATATGTATATATAAGTTGGTACAATACTAAATGTAATTTTGCGTCCGATACCTATATATATTTTAGTATGTGTCTTTTTGCAAATAAATCATTTTTAAGGTTCCGTATCTCAAACGGGAAAGACCCGGGAGGGACCCTTATAGGATCACTTTGTTGTCCGTTTGTCTGCGCGTCTGTATGTCTATTCCTATGTTTCCAGGACAACTAGAGGTACCTTATAGGTTTTCTGTGGAAGGCAATTAGTATCGAAACACCTTTTTTAATGACTGTATCTTTGGATTGCGTTGACTAAGAAGCTTGGTAATTTTACAGCTTCAAGGGATCGCAGACATAAGTATTTGAGGTTAATTTCAATGAAATATCTCTTAGCGTTCCATTAATCTAGTATGGAATTTCGCGAAGTAAATTAGTGCGATGCCCAAGTCAATCTATTTCGAACGTTCCATACATACATCGGCAAAAACTTTCACGTTTAATATTACTAGCGGCCGCCCGCGACTTCGTCCGCCTTAGATTCGTTTATCGCGGATGAAAGGTATTTTTCCGGGTTAAAAAGTTGCTTATGTCTTTACCCAAAACTTTAGATGTTACTAATTTAAATGTGAAGCATATTATCAACATTTCAAGTTCCTAGCGTAAAAAAATATTAACTGTCCATACAAATTTTCATACCCTTTTTCGTCCCTAAAAGGGATGAAATGTGACATACATTATAGCCTACGTCCTATTCTACTTTCCAGTTATGTACCTTAAATATAAGTATATAAGGTACATAACTGGAAAGTTTCATAAAAAATCGTCTATGTAGTAGTTTTTGAGATCATGTAGAACGTAGGTACATACATACTTTCTCGTTTATAATATAGTAAGGAAGGATAATGATTAGGATTATTGACGAAACAGTCTTCATGCCAAATATAAAAAGAACATTCACCTTTTTGAATACCGTTAAAAATAAATTTTAAATGTAAATAACGTTAGTTCTAAACACTATCAAGTATAATAGTGTTTTGTATCTAGAACTTTAGATATTGAAAACACGTATGTAACATTTACATATAACACATTTTAAGTATCGTGAAAAATGCCATGAAAACGAATTTTACCTGGAATAACAACCGCCAGCAAAATTATATTGGAAAATTTCGGCAGCAAGCGCTGTTTGATAAAAATATGCGAACAATGTTCCCGTAAAACGAATGACCTTTATGAAAGGATACTGATATAAGCCTCAGGATACATTTCATATTAAAAAACCGGCCAAGAGCATGCCGGACCATGCTCAGTGTAGGGTTCCGTAGCCGATACTACAAAGAAACTACAGATGAAAAAAATACGATATGAAAAAGTGCACTTGGGAAAAAGCGTATCTTCAGGGCACGTACGTTATTTTGTTGAGAAGCGCTGTTTTTCGCCAATAACTCAAAAACGAAATATCCGATCATGTAGGAAATAATTTTAGTTAAAAGGATTAATTAAGCGTTATCTTTGTATATAAAATACATGCTACACGCTTCTGTTACATATGTCGAGTGCTCCCTCTAGAAATATTTTGTATTGTTACTAAACTACTCCAGGTAAGTAGCGGCTTAAACAGGACACCTTTACTGCAAATCAACAATATACATCGTAGAGTTTTTGAGTAAAATGCCTCTGGTATATGGACGGACAAGAAACCATAAGAGTTACGTTTTTGCCATTTTAGCAACGGAACCCTAAAAATAATTTATGAGATTAAATCGAGATGATAAAAATATGCTATTTTTGTTCTACAACGTAATACGAGCTTAATAAAAATCGAAAACTCCTTCGTTCAACCTTTCCGTTGATATGTTATATCACACTGAGCTAACACTTAATTAGGTATGATTTGATTACCTTTTCATTAATTAATTAGTTTCCTTCCACGCTTCTTAGGACAATACAAATACTCTTTATTGCACACGACAAGTACACAGAAATACAGAAACATGAATGTTACAATTAAATGGATAGATTCCATGAACATAAGTGAGAATGAGTAGGTATCGAAAATGAGGCTCACGGACCTAGAAGTGCGTCCACATTTGTATCATTTGCCCGATCAGATATTCGTCCCGTGGCATGATCGCGTGTCACGATCACGCGTTTGGACGTTGCGCCGATCCAATCGCCCGAAATCCATGTTGCTACGTGTATCACACACTTATATCCATACACCGGTTTGGCGGGGGCAAATCTGTACTGACGTTTAATAGTGCGAGGACACATAAAACTAATTTTATTAGTTGATATCGATAAAAATGATGTACAACCGTTGGGTAATTTCAAGAATTTGAATGAAGAAGAAAACTACATACACAAAAATAAACTTTTTGCGTAATAAACTTTTTTAATATTTAATATAATTTTCATAATATACAATCAAAATTTTCTCCACATTTTCAGCCTTTAATCTTCGTCGCCTGGGTGACAATATCTATTTTAGCCAACTAAATGACCTTTCTAAGTCAACTGTAGTAATTGGAGCCAATTCAAACAATTTATAGTATTGATGAATTTCTGCTATATGACTCAGTTCTATGACGTTTTTCTCTAACACTGTTTGAAGTTTTTAGTGAATAATTTTGCCCTGAGGATTCAAACGTAATCTTGATATATGTACTTTTAACTTATGGACAATATTCAAACTGGCTTCTAGACTTAAATTTTGTGTTTGTAATTTTTCAATGGTACTTGGTATGATGGATAGATTGTTGGCTATCGATTTCAAATCGTTGAGAATGTTTATATCATTCATTGCCCGTTTTGCTTTTAATATACACGTTGATTCTTTGTTATTAAATGTTCGTACGACTTGCTTGATGGCTGGTAAATATTTATGATAGTAAATAGCCGCTTTCATCCATGTTCCCCATCGTATTATCGTCGGCTGTGGTGGCAAAGGAACGTTCGGTAACATTTGGTGAAATATTTTTATTCTTTTAGGTGATTTCAGAAATACCTTTTTTGTATAAGCAATTAAATTATTTAGAGCAGGAAACAATAATCGCACTTGTTCAGCCACTCCATGTGCCAAAGATGTGTACTAAATTCGGAAAAACCTTTTTCAAATTCTTACCAGCTTTCAGCATGTAGGCTACGCCATCCGTAAGAAGCAACAAAACTTTATCATGTTTGTTGTGGTTACTTCCCCACAACGTCTCAAGGGCATTTTGAATAAGATTTGTTATACTAACATTATTTACTTCCTCTAGACAAACGCTAGATATTATGTGTGGGGTACCTATTTCATTTTCTAATAGTGCTCCAACTATTACATTCCCAATCTGACGCCCATTGGCATCTGTACTTTCGTCTACACTCACATAAATTCTAGAACTTCCTAGTTTAGTCTTAATCTGTTTCATCGTCTCCTTATAAGCGATGTCTAAGGTCGTTTTTCTCAAAACTGATTCGTTGGGAATATATGTTTCTGAACCATATTTCCCAAATATGCAGTCAGATATAAAATTGATGAAAATGGGATTTCCCACCTGGGTCCATGGTATGTTGCAAGCTAAAATAAATTTTAGCAAATCCAGGTTAAATACGTTTTGGTTTTTAGCGACGCTGTTATGCCTTTGGCTTCTTATATGCCTTTGTACGGAAAACTTTTTCGTGATATATGAATTTTACATTTCTTGCAAAAGTAAGTCGTACCTTTATCATCTATATCTGAATGGTCAGGTTTCCATGAAGATGAATGATCTTTTTTCTTGCGAGGCATTTTTAGCCGCCTTAAGAAACAAAAAGGTAGTTTTAATTGATCGGAATGTAAAATAATATTGTAGTACTGGATGAATTATTCAACGATTCAATGGTTGTCAAAAGTGACTCGACACAGTCAATTTCAGATATCGGTTGTTTATAGTTGCGATAAGTATAAATGAAAGAGGTTTGCACTTAGTATTCAAACTTAGCCATTAGTTTAGTTATGATAATGATGATTAAAAATTTATTTTTATCGATGTCGATAAACTTAGTCGATTTTTAATTAATCACTAGCACTGGTACATTTTTGCCCCCGCGAAACCGGTGTATGCTTATATCGGACAAGCGCGGCGTGATCGCCGCGCCGACAGTGAGCGTCCAAGCAGCCCGATACGCAGTCATGCCACGACATGGTGATCGGATTCGAGCAAATTATACAAGTGTGGACGCACCTTTAAGTGAGGGCTGCACGTCATCTCAAAAATAAAATTATTTAGTGTTTTTTCTATATAAAAAATAGCAAACCAAGTAACGAATTTATCATAGGCAATTTCCACTACACTTGTTAGGAATTTGGCTGCCATAACCCGTTCTTAAGAAAAAAAAACTTTTTCGTAAAAAATTGAAAGCCCATAAAAAGGCATTTTGGTAAAAAAATATTGTCAAAAAAGTACATGCCGTTCATTAACAATTTTATCACAGCCCATAACTATTGAAATTACCCGCATAATGGTATCAATCCATCCATACTTAATAAATGTGAAAGTGTGTCTGTCTGTCTGTCTGTTACCTCTTCACGCTTAAACCGCTGAACCGATTTGGATGAAATTTGGTATGGAGATAGTTTGAGATTCGGGGAAGGACATAGGCTACTTTTTATCCCGAAAAAATACCCTTATCCGCGATAAACGAATTTAAGGCGGACGAAGTCGCGGGCAGAAGCTTGTATGAAATATATTGCTCGAATAGAGTTAGCAGCTAGGCTTTCGTAGAAGTCGTCGTATTATGCAGTGGGAGCAACTTTGACTCTATGCGCTTACCTCGGACCCAGAATCACCTATTTGATTTAAGTATTAAAATCTTAAAGACGCCATCATGTGATTAATCTCCTTTTGTGCAAGTGTTTAGGGCCATTTTTAAGAATACTATATTAAAACAATAGAATGGGATTTTATGGCTGGGTAAAGTAACCTTGTGTGGGCAAAGTACCCCGACCCTACGGTACTTGTTAATTAAGTACTATTTAGTTTTTGTGCGATTTGAGCTTTATGCAAATTGCTATTCGTTGCAGCCTAAGTATATACCCTATGTTACTCCCACAACCAAGAAGAATTTAACAACCACTAAGCATACATACATAAATGGAAAACATAACCCTCCATTTTACTCAGTTCCTTCCTCCATCATTTCCTTTGTTTGTGTACTAAATGTTGAAAACAACTTTCTGCTCGAACAACTCCAGAATGTTCAAGAAATAGAGGACCATTAGGCAAGCAGACCCTTAGTCAGAACACAACGTTGAAATCGCAAGCCCGGTAACGGTCTAGTAAAATATTTGTTGGCTCTTATATTTTCAAGTCGATAATTGCAACGGAAGAAAACGCAGACAGATAAGATAATATTTGCAATCAAGTAGAATTATGGAGGTGTGAATAAAGTACCAGATATACACCAAGACCAAATTAATCTAGGGAGCTGTCTTGTCAGAATGTGTGTATACTTACCACAGATAGTAGCGGTTGTATGGTGACCATCAGAAGCACAGGGTAACAATTATCGACACTTCAGGATTATCGACCACTCTTTTTAAGTTCGTAGGAATTTGGTTATACAACACATACAAAACAAATATTCTTTATTGCACGCCTCAGATACACAGAAATACAGAACATGACAGTAACATTCGAATTAGCAGAGGTAAACAACAGGCGGTCTTATCGCTAAATAGCGATCTCTTCCATACAACCTTTGGGTAGCGGAGTGTTTAAAAATACAAAAAATAATTTTTATAATGATATTTGTGAACTTACCACAGGCAGTAGCAGTAGTATGGCGACCAGCAGGTGAAGAACACGATGACGATGGTCACCGTCATCTTTAGGGTCCTCGCTCGCGCTCGGCCGAGGATGCCCACGCCACTACGTCGCATGTTGTCTGTGAAAACGAAGATTATCAATACACAGCTCATCAGTTTGTATTTCATCGTAATTTGGTAAAAAGTTATTTTTTGTTGAGCAAGCTCAAAGTAATATACATCGAAGTAGTGGGGAGTGCTATATACCTATGTACATAGAAATCATCCAAGATTCAGGCTCTTGCCGAGTCTCGGGTATTTTCTATGTAGATATATAAGTAAATATATATATATATATATATATATATATATATATATATATATGTATAATAGCTAGTCCTATAGTATTCATAATAAATATAGTGTCTATAAAAAAACAATATCCATAAATATATAAATTCCAATGAAAACGTTCGATATATATATATGTATGTGTGGTTCGTGAATGGTTCTTTTACTTAATGTCTTGAAAAGTTTTTAAAACGATCGATTACATATTTTTTTTAAGTAAAGTAGATTACTTACATTTAGTCTAGAAACTACTTTGGTACAGTAAATAGGAAAGATAAAATCTTTAAATCAATCGTAACTATAAAGTATACGTAGGAATCAATATTATAATTGAATAAATGCGAAATTAACTCTGCCTGTCTGTAGTGTCTGTTCTTTTAACGCTTTAAGGGTAATAACCATTAAAACAAGCTTTTAATTTCATGTACAATTTAATTTTAAAACAGTCTATGAGGACGAAACAGCAGAGGATACAAGCAATCGTAATAAAATTGGTTTGATGATAGATTTATATGCAAAATAAGAGCAGCTGCTGCGGATAAATGTTACATCGAAACTAAAACGAGCAATATTACAATAAGACGCTATCTAATGAATTTGGGGGATTTGGAAACCTTAATATCCTACCCAAACCCTTTGTCTTATTCTATCTCATTGTCTCCTATAAGTCAGGTTGAAGCAGTTTACCTACCGTCTTACTTATCGCGACTCGCGACGGCCACGACAACGCGCGACTATCAATGTGGCGTGCGTTTGGGATAATTGGGATGTTGACTGTACGCAAATAAAAATAAAAATTTGATGCAAAATGGTAGTTTCTATGATAGAAATCCTAAAAAAAAATTGAGTTCGATACCTTACGTGTAGCTTGTTTTATAAGCCTTTAAAGTTGGGTGGGAAAGTCCATTTTTGAAGTATGGAAAACATGAATAACCTTTTAATAACCCATGAAATGTATAGTAACTTTTGTTATCAAACCGTATCGATAAACGCAAATTTTAACACAGCTGCAGAAGAAAAATCTTATGTTCCCCATAAGGAGGCAAGGTGTGACGTCACACTTACCTTGGCTTTTGTATGCTCAGACCAAGAAAAAAAATAGACATGACGTTACGAACCATCTAGTGAAGCCATTTTTTTGGCATGGTTTTGACAAATCAGACAACTTCACACACATGATTTGTTTGTATTTGTAAGGCGTGAAGTTGGCTTTGGCATAGTTTTTTGTGGCCTCACTAGATTGTTCGTAATGTCATGTCTATCTTTTTTTCTTAGTCTGAGCTTGTATGGAGCGTTTATGAGAAAGAACAAAAATGTGATTTTAACCTTATTGTATCTTCTTTATTATCGTTGTATTCTTCGAGTTTTTATGAGATTGAAGTAGCTTATTTACCAATATATTAATTATTGAGAAGTCGTTCTATAACTTACCACAGAAAAAAAATACAACAACCCAATTCTCTCTTCATTGCGCGGTTGAGGCGCTCACCGCACAACAGAGTTAGTTGGCATCGCACGCAACGCAATGTATTAGGTATGCGCTTGCCGCGCCGCTGGTCGCGCCTTGTCCTGGCCAGACTCCGACTCTAAAAGGCCACGGATAGCTAGCCGTTTGCGGGTTAGCATTTCCCCCGGTACATTCGATTACTGTACTGCTAAGGAGATCTATCTAGTCAAAAGTCAATGCCTAAAATGAAAAATCGTTATGTTCCCACAGTAAGTCCCGGACTTTAAGGTCAAAACGTCAGAAAAAAATACGCTTATATTTAATAATTTCTCATTCGCCCTCGGAGGTTAAAAAGAAGCTTTTAAGAAAAACAAGTTCCAGCCAAAGGAAACCTAATTACTAAGAAATAATATTAACAAACCGTGTCATGAAAATCACAAAATGGCTCACAACAAACTTTTAAAAACCCGGGGAAAATGTATCTACAGATTTTTTGACAAAACATTTCATCGAGGAGAAAGTTAAATATATTACACAAAAGATACTACAGCAAGAGTAAATAATGAATAGAAATATAAATCATTTTGTAACAAACTCGACAAAAGTACGTAACGAACGACCGGATGAAGTTTGAATCCTTCGATACCCTTTGTCTCCGTTGTAGATTTATAACTAAGCCTTGCGAACATAAAACTAACTTTAGTTTTTAGTTTAAATGTTAACGCCTTTGAAATTCGTCCGAGGTTACACGTGACTTGTAAAGTAACTGCAAAGTAAGAGGTACAGTTTGTTCAGTGGCACATTTCGAGTAACAAATTGCTTATTAATCAACGATTGGCCGAAATCGAGAAACTGCCTAACTAAAGTGTGGACATGAAAAAGCTGGTCAAATACAATACAACAATACAATAACTCTTTATTGCACACCTCACAAAACAAAGTACAGAAAACAATCCATTCAAGGAGAGGTAAACAACAAAGAGTCCAAGCATATGTTTTTTAAGTGTTCGACTGAGAATTGATTTCATTGTGAATAAATAGTACAAAATCAATAAAAAAAAAAACACAAATGAAAACTTAAAATTACCTATAAATTAAACATAAAATCTAAAATAAAACTAAACTAAACTAAGTGTTCGACTTGTTATCTAATTGTCTTTTTTTGGAGTAGTTATTATATATTTTCTTTTTCAATTCATTTTCATTTTGACTGATATTTTTGAATTATTGCCTCCCATAGAAACTCTACTTTCAGTGTAACTTTATGGTTACAGGATAATCTTAAAAGCATAAAACAGCGTGTTAAAATGTGCATAGAGTTATGGTATTGTAGTAGAAAGCGAATTGTCAAATAATGTTATTAAAAAAATAAATAAATGTTGAAATATATAAAGCGAAAACTAGCACACACTCATACATTTTAATATGGATGTATTTCTTTTGTATATGTGAATCTCTGGATTATTAAAAAAGAATGCTTTTTCAAAGTTATCAGTTAATTGAAAAATATATCTGTACGATTAGATTCTTTTATTTACATCCTTATCCTCATCCTTACTATATTATAAACGTGAAAGTATGTATGTACGTTCCACTTAATCTCAAAAACGACTGGACAATTTTTTATAAAACTTTCTTTTATATCAGAATAGGACATAGGCTATAATGTTTGTCAAATTTTATCTCTTTTAGGGACGAAAAAGGGGATGAATATTTGTATGGAGGGTTTTTTTTTAAGCAGATCACGCATTACTAATCATGACCCCGATCATGGAACTGGATATTAAATACAAAGGCGAGGCCCAAAAAGTTGGACCATCGTTAGCCGTAGTTAAGCTTAAAAACTCGATGGAAGTGAAATGCTCCGTTGTGCCATGAAAATATTCAATACAATTGTATGGTTAATTGTTCGTTGCATAACGGAAACTTTAATAGAAAATTTAATTAAGGGGCTTACAGCTCTGAATGACCTTCGCTCCGTAGCTCTTCGCTTTTTCGTGTTGTATATGTCTCATCATGTTGACAGCGACCGTATTTACCAATATACCGTTTCAGTTTATCTTCGAGAGTCACCAAAACTAAGATAAATGCCATCAAACTTTGTTATTTTTATATCGAAAAACCAGTATTTGCCACTTTTCTCAAAATCAAACGCACTTTTAAAAAAAAATGCTTGCGTAGTAAGTTAGGTCTTTTCATAATAAACAATTAGGCATAAGCTTTGAGTCTCAAATCAAATCAAAGGCTTATTGAAAGAGTAGATACGAAATCTTTACTTTTATAGACCTCTCTGTAAAAATCCATAATTAAACATAGAAATATATTAGAATTTTCGAATGCAAGAAAGTGTTAAATAGAAACTAGACAATCATATAAACCATATTTCGAAAGTTAGTTTGTCCATTCCAGGGACTAGATACAAAACAAAAAACATGAAAAATCGTACATTTCACTTGGAGCCCCTTAAGTGAGGTAACGTGTCCGACTTTTTGAATTCCACCTAATGGGCTTGTGTCCTAAAAAATATAATTAGTCCGTTAATTAGATTATCAGAAAATATTGGACACGTATTTTTTCTTTTGTCAATTAAACAAAAAATGAAGAAGATATATAAAGGTCCCTGTGACGTCATGCCGCTGCCGGTGCGACCGTTTTTCGCACGGCGTGATGTCAAGTGCCGCCACTCCCAAACTTTGATGCGCTTTATCTTTGTCTTTTTAGGGTTCCGTAGCCAAAATGGCAAAAACGGAACCCTTATAGATTCGTCATGTCTGTCTGTCTGTCTATCTATCCATCCGTATGTCTGTCTGTCCGTCCGTATGTCACAGGCATTTTACTCAAAAACTATAAGCTGTACATTAATGAAATTTGGAGCATAAGTTTCGTGTGTAAACCGCTACTTCGTTTGATACTTAAATAAAAAATAAATATAATTCTAGGGAGGGCACTCCATACATGTAACCGAAACTGAAAAAAATGATTTTTACCAAATATGAATGTGTGGCAACATATTCCGATAGTTCTTCTAAAAACAATTTGAGGTGGCAATTTGAAATGCCAGCCTTCTGGGCACGTTGCCAATCGACGGCGATCTGGGGCAAAATTTTTATTTATAAGTAATTTTTACATCTAGTTTTTAATTTCTCATTTTAGTTTATTTTTAATTTTAGATTTAGTTTTATTTTAAGGTAGTTTAATTGTTTTATTTGTTTGTTCTATTATAAAAAAATATTTTTATAAAAATGATTAAAACGGATGGAGGTCAATAAATGTTTATCGTTGCATTTGAGGTTCCTTATTATTTTTTTTTGATTTAGTAAATATTTTCCGAAATATTCGCTCCGAAAGTAGCAAAAATTGTGTCCCCCCCACCCCTCTATTTTCTAAACGGTATGTTCAAAAAATATGACAAAAATTACAAATATAAAGCTTAATAAATACTTCCAACGAAAATTGTTATCAACACGATCGAAAATACCGTTTTTAAGTTATTGCCAAAAAACTGCGCTTCTCAGCAAAAGGACGTAGGTGCCGGGGACATACCCTCTTTCGTTAGTGTTTTTTTTTTCATATCGTATTTTTTGTATCTGTTGTGCTTTTTTTTGTATAAAAGGCCGCGGAATTCTTCATGGGCGAGGACCTTTTAAATTTTTTGATTAACAAAAGAAAAAAAAAACAATGTTTTTTAAAAAATGTAACTGTCGGACTAATTAGAATAATATTATTTTTACTCAGAAAACTACCCTATTAAGTAGATAATACTTAGTAATTATAGATATACAAAGATGACAAGGATACTGCTGGTACAGATATTGCTGTGTATTCGTATGATAGAATTCTGATACGAATTCCGCACAAAAGCTACGTCAGGCAAGCGATGCACATACGATGAATGAATGATTTGATAGTCATTTTGCTGTTTGGATACATCCATTGAGCTCCGGCTACACTACACGCTCAATCTTATCTGTATAAATTAATATTTGCACAAGCAAGCACGTATGTTAAGAGAATATAACTAATAATATAACTTAGAATGGTTTGCGAAAATTGTTTGCACATCATGCGCAAGCGCATGCAAATAGCTATCGCTTGGCTGCCTAGTCACAGCGAGCGTGCGTATGCTTTGCGCAAACATTATTCGCGCTCACCTTTTTTTTCTATTGAAGAAACAGTTTGTTCATGGAAATAGCTATAGTGGGCAGGGCTTGTAACAAATTTTCAGTACCGGTTAGAGCCACACTCTGAGAGCCTAACCCATAATAAAGGTTACGCTCACAAGAACGTCGCTCTAACCGGTTAATATCTCGAAGCGCAATACAAGGAGCGAAATCCATTTACCGATTAGAGAGCGGTTCCTTCGTGTGAGCGGAGTCTAGGGAGAATAACCGCTCGCTAAGAAATGATTGGTTTGCTGCTATTAGATTAAATTTTTCATGTAAGTAGTTGACTGTCATTGCGCCACTATTGGCGCGACAGCGGTCATTGATCCAGTATCCGAATACGGAGTAATCGGTTAGAGAGCGCTTCGAAATAAAGTTCCCAAATCAATTCGTCCGAACGTAACCTAAATATTGAAATAATACATTTTAAGGGATTATATCGCGTATCGAGTGGTCCACCCGTGACCATGGAAAGCTGAAGAGCTTCCGAAACGTCGGGAACTAAAATGAGATAATATACGCGATATAATCCGTTAAATTGTTTTATTTCAATGAGTAATAATCGCGTAACCTAAATAATTAACCGGTATACCTTAAATTTATTCTTGTTGCTGGCGTTGAATAAATATGTTTTCTTTCTTTCTTTCTTCTTTCTAAATAAATACCGGTTTATTTGTAATCGGTTACGAGCCCAGCGGGCCTATGATGATTGCGATTGTCACGGGATAAATAAGCGACATAGCTGCCGTCACCTTCTGACACGTATTCGAGTGCAAGAGTGACAGGCGCGTTATCATATAATTTATCGCGTGATAAACGCGACCATCATAGCGCTGATCGTGAGGATGACACACAGTACTTTTCGCAATATTTTTCACAAATTCTTTGCACATGCAGTTTGCATGCAGGTCACTGTCGTGTGGCTGCCGCACGGTGCATGATTTTATCTGCACAAGCTTTCGCAGAGATTGAGAGAGTAACCGAAGCTTTACACCGGCACATAGTGAAACTAATACACCGAGTATGCATGCATGAAAGGAATTTGGACGTTCGTCGCTAAATCGTAGACTATAATATTCCGTAGCATTCAGTCGGTGGGTTGGTCCTTCTATATCATGATGTTCTCTCGACAGATCGCACCGAATACGACTGGTAGCTTTTAGCATTTTCCAATAAATACTTTACGAGTCTCAAAACATATTTCGTAACACGTACAGTGCATTATTGTTTTATATTTATAGCATACTGTATATGATATTAGGTGGAAATTTGGAAAATGCAAGCGAATAAAATAAAATAGACGTCGCTACAGTACGTTCGGATATGAGAAAATAGACAGCAGACTTCCAGTATGTACGGGGATTAAAATTTTGTGCTCACTATTAAAATAGTGTTAAGAACTTGCTGTAGATATTTATATTAGTGAATTCAAATACAGTTTTATTTTGTAGGTAATTTCATTATCACACCTAAAACATGTCACTCTTTAAATTAAACATTACCACTTTACATTTACACATACCACTCTTTCTAAATGTAATACTTTGGGTTGCTTTAATCCTTTATAGCAAGAAGTCTTATTTTTACAATAAATTTTGGGTGACACTTTCTTATCTATATTACCTTAGGACGTGATTTATTGCACAGAAATAACACATGGGCAGGAGAGTGACATAGGCTACCCCCGAATTTCTCCGTATAAGGTTGAATTTCACAATCCCTTATTCCGAGTATTACGATTATTCTGGTTTTAACACTACTAAGCTCCAAAAATAGGCGTTGTTCTCTAAATAAAAGTTTGGTAAAATCCAGCCTAATTAACACAATGCACTATCGATTCGCTAATGACATGACACCTCGGTATAAACCTAGCTCCTAGGCTAGAGGAACTTAAGTCATGTTTAAAATGCCTAAAGCATTACCTACCTCTGTTAAGTTTTTGTTAAGATAATAATAATTTCTAGATAGCGTTTCTTCTTCAGCAGAGTTAATACACTTATAATTTAAGGATTTCCTCGTGTTTCTCTCTACTCTGTCTTTATGTTGCGGAATAAGTTATTTCCATACGTGCTATTAGTAAGAATAATATTGTGTTGAAAGGTGTATTGTATTGCTAAACAAACACAACCGGTAACTATCTTTTAGACATGTTGTAGAGAGGTTGTTTGATTAAATTCTCAAGGCAATTTGAGTGTTGTATCTGTTCGTAAGAATTATCAAGAAATCTATGGTAGTATAGTTCTCAAGGGCGGTCATAGGTATGAATACATATCTATCGATAATTGCAATATCGATTGAGGCTGTTCCCGACACGAAGGACAATGTTCTAGAGGACGATGAAGCTTGCTTTTGATATGTTTATGTTTATTGATGGATACTGAATAACACGATCCCAACCCATTCACAAGGTAAACAACGCTTAGAGCATGCAAATAGCAGCTATTCGTACGCATTAATTGATAAAACAAGGTGAAAACATGATATTGAACAATCGGTTAATAATATTTACGCTCGTTGCTTATATACCTCATTCCCGAAATGCCAGATTTTACAAAATACAACATTCTTGATTTATCACATTACTGATATACCAAATTTTCAGTGCAGGACATTCTTAAAACGATTTATTTCCATGAATACCTTTCAATTGTATAACCAGCTCCCGTATTGCTTAACGCGTTTGACGCTCGGAATCAGATTCAAGTGTCATGATTTTCCAGAATCATTTCCAGAATTCATCAGAATCAAGTGTCAGTCCATCAAACCATAAACCTCAAGAATATAAAAACAATAACATCATCGATGAACATCTCTTTCATTTGGCTCATCACTATTTATTGCGTCATATTTTGAACGGTTCTCAGTATTAACCTAAATGAAACTATAGTCTATTTCTTTAGGTATTAGGTATCCATATCCATACTAATATTATAAATGCGAAAGTGTGTCTGTCTGTCTATCTGTTTGTTACCTCTTCACGCTTAAAGTCGAGTCCCGGGCCCCGGGGAAGGACATAGGCTACTTTTTATCCCGGAAAAATACCCTCATCCGCGATAAACGAATTTAAGGCGGACGAAGTCGCGGGCAGAAGCTAGTTTATAATAATGTAAATAAAAAACCACGTGACACGTATCATTCCTCCAATCAAGATAATCTTTTCTATCTTAGTCCAGTAATTTTAATGCTTTGCAATACATTAATTCATAATAATCTGATTTTATGAATCCAACTTTATAACATACTAGCTTCTGTACGCGACTTCGTCCGCCTTAAATTCATTTTTCGCGGATAAGGGTATTTTTAACCGACTTCCAAAAAAGGAGGAGGTTCTCAATTCGACGGAATGTTTTTTTTTTTTTTGTTTTTTTTCTTTTTTTTTTATGGATGTTCACCGATTACTCGAAGACTATTCGACCGATTTCAAACTTTTTTATTGGTTTCATAGAAGGTACTTTCTAGTTGGTCCCATTTAATTTCGGTAAAGATCTGATGATGGAATCCATGAGGAATTGAAGGAACTCCTGAAATATTGTAGGCATACATATAGCGATTTTGGTATTATAAGATACATAATAAGCATTTTCAATTAAAAAAGTGTAAATTGGTGAAGTGGAACTGATGCAGAAGACCACAGAATGCCATCGGAACTCCTCAATGATAAATGATTTACGGGTGGCTACAAAATATCTTGATTAATTTAGCTAAGCAACTTCATAGTCACAAATTTAAATGTTCCTGAT
Source organism: Hedya salicella (assembly GCA_905404275.2). Taxonomy (NCBI): domain Eukaryota; kingdom Metazoa; phylum Arthropoda; class Insecta; order Lepidoptera; family Tortricidae; genus Hedya; species Hedya salicella. The sequence goes on along the minus strand of FR990112.1, from coordinate 6,093,524 downwards.
GAGAATGGTACCATCCAATTGATTTGATGATGGAGCCGGAAGGTGGGCACCAGATCTATGTAATAAAATAATGTATCCTAGCTGTGTTTGGGCTTGTTCGAATCGTCACGAGATACACTTTTAAGTAACGATTAACTAAAAAGTGTAAAATAATTAAACTTTTTACCAAAAAGTAAAACCGACTCCAAAAAAACTAAAAAGTAAAAAATTAACGCCGTAATTCAGTTTCTTCAAATTACTTACAAGTAACCGTTTGAATACTCAATCTATACAGTATATACAATTAATGTTATTTTGGAGTCGGTGCCATCGTGTCACAACGTACTAAAACCATCAATTTTCAATATTTTACACATTCTTTATATGGCACCGTCGCCAAAAGAAGATTAATTGTATATACTGTATAGATTGAGTATTCAAACGGTTACTTGTAGGTAATTTGAAGAAACTGAATTATGGCGTTATTTTTTTACTTTTTAGTTTTTTTGGAGTCGGTTTTACTTTTTTGTTAAAAAGTTTATTTCAGTATAAAAAGTAGCCCATGTCCTTCCCCGGGACTCGAACTATCTCCAGACCAAATTTCAACCAAATCGGTTCAGCGGTTTAAGCGTGAAGAGGTAACAGACAGACAGACAGACACATTTTCGCATTTATAATATTAAGTTTATAAGTATATACTATATATAGTATATATTATATATAGTATATAGGATAGTATGGATTTGAAACACTTATATATTCATGTGTCCAAAAAACTTTCGACCCGGAAGTAGGTATATAAAATGAGTGTCCATGTAACTACTATAATTAGTTTTATGATTAATTTTTGTAACTAACAACATATCTTCGGTCTGAAATAAATATTATTGAATAGGATTTTGAGTTACATTCTCTAACTGATTATTTTAACAGTTTCATTACCTACCTTTGTTGTAGTTGGCTCGATTTATGATCTCGATCTCGCAGCGAAGTGATCAAACAATACAGAGTGGACATCAAGTTGGCACCGTACCAGGCACACATTTTTTTGGAATGTTTTCAAGATTTTGCTTACCATTGCTAGTATTGGCTCGTCGGATGATCTCAAGCAGCGCAGCGAGCGAGCAGTAGAGCGTAGACACAAGCGGCAGCAGGTACATCAATAGCATGTTCAGGAGGAAGTACCCGAACACATGCGACTCCGTCGGCAGAGACCCGTACGACACGCATTGGAAATATCTGGAAAGAAATAACATTATATGACCATATAGTTATATTGATATCGAAAGAAGAACGAACTATCAAGCTAAAACTAAGATAACGTTAAAAACCGGCTAAGAGCATGTTGGACGATGCTCAGTGCAGTGATATATTTTATATTATATCATATATATTTATATTATATCATATTTATATTATATACTAGTTTAATTTATATAATATACTATTATTTGTAATACCCTATTGTACCTAATTTCCGCGATCTTGTTATAGACATAACGATTTCTGCAATATTTCACTACGTAAACGGCTTTTTTTCATGGGTTTTTACGAGTTCGATTTATACAGAATAACTAAATTATTTGAACACTCATTTTTGCAGTTTAGATGTTAAATTTAATGAAGATTATGACATAATTAAAAAACTGTACAACCCGACAGTATTTTAGGAAATATGACGGTATTTTACCAAACCAAAATTTTGGTTTTGATTTAATAACATCAATACATAACAAAAAAACATACGTATACGAATTTGTAACATATTGCTGCAATATATCACGTAAAATATAACTCCTACTCTACTCATAATAACAAATTGCACTAAATAAATCTAATATCTATCAATATCATTAGTACGATTGTAATAAATTACGCTACATTAGTTTCAATTTAATCGATAGATCTATCTAATAAATTGAACAATAACTCATTTGTCCAATAACAAACATCGCAGTTAATAAGTAGGTATTCCATCAACACAAACAATGTAATTGCCGTCGATCTAATTCATTTATTTACTAAACTGATCACAAATAATGTAACATAACAATTTGCATACCAAATAGTAGTAATTATAGCTGAAATTATTGTTTTAATGCTTCTTATATATTGAAATAAAAAAATTAACGGATTATATCGCGTATAAATATCTTATTTGTGTTCCCGACGTTTCGGAAGCTTTTCAGCTTTCTATGGTCACGGGTTGACTGAGAGAAGATATATTTTCCTCCGTCAAAGTGAGAATTTGTGCAAACTACCCACTTTGAGAAAACAAATAAAGGTGTACATACATGCCAGATGGGCTTAATCTGTAATAGTAGTTTATGCAACTGTTACATAATGAGAGGCCTTAAAGTACGAGTGTGGTTTTATGAAAAGAGCGTCAGCGAGTTTCATAATAGGATCACACGAGTGCTTTAAGGCCTAATTATGTACAGATGCATACACTAATTTATCTACTCACATATCATAAGTACTCTAAGATGGGTTCAGAAATAGCCGTAGGTAAATGATCTGCATTGTTACTAGTGCTACCTGTAAAATATCAATAGGCCATAGATACTAAAATAATGCAATAAAAAATAAACTTGAACAAATACAGAAGGAAACAAATTATTTATTCTCATAAATTCGTGCGTTTGTTCATTCTCCAATCTAAAAAATCTTTATACTTTTTTACTAGTACTAAATTTGGCTATCGATTTTTCTGACAACAAGTTATTTGTTGCAATCATGGCTGCATTTACAATATTCGGCGGAGTGTTCATATAGCTCTCGGAGTCACTTCTACTCATATTTTCAACTTAAATGTAAATTAAAAACAACTTTTCACAATTCTACTTTTGTAACTGCAAAAAATCAACAAATAAATGACAACATTAATGGCGGCAATTCGGTCCTCCGTCAAAACGAATGTATTTTTTTAAAATCATAGACAAACGAATGGAGTCCTTATTCTCATATCACTTGAGATCAGATGTCGTGAGCTTTATATAAAAAAACATACTGAATTGACGTTTCATATCGATAATTGTTTTAATATCTATGGATACTAGAATAGAGATCTAGTTGAGTTTTGACAGCTGTTCCAAATTTAAACTCATAACGTTACAAAAATCGCAAAAATCTATACTGAAATACACATTACAGTACAGATTTTACCTACTACCACGGACAAGAAAGTTCTCATAGTAAAATTGGTTGTAGTAATGCTGGTCATTTCCTAAAGTTTCTGAACGCATTTTAGAGCACTAATGATATGTGGGTAGATAAAGACAGTTACACATGTGCCAGAAGGGCTTCATTATTTTATTTTAATATTGTGATTCTTATCTGATGTCTTACAGAATGGTCCTAGCCGGATACCGTGTGTAATGTTCGTTTGGCACCAACAAGGTTCAGTCTGAAAATCTGCGTTCCGGTCTCCCAGCTGTAACACATGCTGAGCTTGAACGTTTATGCTTGAACACTGCCGTACTTATTTTACACCTTTTGTTTTGCTTTATGTATGTGTGTATATAAATTATTTCTTTCAAATCGTTACATTGATTCAAAAGTACTGTTAGCTTAGTTTTTCTTTTATTATTTTCATACAATACTTTAGTAATATTGTATTAAGGTGCGTCCACATTGGTATTATTTGCCCGATCAGGTCTTCGTCATGCGTCGTCCTCAGTCATGCCACGCCACGGTGATCGGATATAGCAAATGATACAAGTGTGGACGCAACTTTAAGTTACACTACAAGCATGTTACGCAGCGGGTTGTTCGTTTTAACGGTTGCATATTGGCACCGCAGTCGGTCTTTGTATATCACGTATCCACCGCTAGCTTGTTTGTGACACGCGTTGTCGCATATTTGGTCCCAATTATATAGTTTTCGTGACTGAATTCTGTGATGCTATTGCGAATCACCTGGACCATCAAAAAGTACCTAAACACTAATTAACTTACAACTACGAGGTGTTTATCTTGCTCTAGTTTATGAGAATAATAGTATGATAATAACTGGTACAATTTTGAATTTACAGGAATATTTTGAAGGTTTACCTTCAACTTTAAAATGCCTTAGTAAATACATTTCAGGCTATTTCATTACGTCGACTGACAAATTGGGATAAACATTTTTTTTTATAGTTAGCTAAATCGGACACAGCCTCCCCCCACCTGCCGCTCTGCGCCGACCGCTTCCAGTGGACTGCAACGACCTTAACCCGGTCATCAGTCCACAGTGCCGCTGTGCCTACTGGTGCGTGATCATATTTTTAACCCCCGACAAAAATGAGGGGTGTTATAAGTTTAACGTGTGTGTGACTCTGTGTATCTGTCTGTGGCATCGTAGCGCCTATACGGATAAACCGATTTGAGTGCGGTTTTTTTGTATCATAGATAATTTTATCCCGAGTGTTCTTAGCTTTGTTTGATGAAAATCGTCGCACTCGTCTCCATTTTAGTGGAACAAATCTAAATTTTTTTAATTTTCTTTGGTTTGTACACGGAAAACTGGGTATCCACAGGTGGTTATAGGATACTTTTTGCCCGACTGCGCTGTCGTAAAAAAGAGGGGTTAAGACGTTTCTCTGAGACTGACTGACTGACAACTAGGCTTACCCGTCTGCGAGTGAAATTAACAATGGAAAGTTATTAATGCTTGAAGACTCATGTATGATCAGATCATCGATCCGTTTGGTTGGCGGCCTTCCACGTTGCATTTTCCAGGATATTATTGCATGTCTAGAATATTCGATTTCAAAGATATGATACATGTGAAATATATCTCTGCTATTTCATGTCTGAGTTTTTAGGTTTTCCCACGAATTCACCTAGGTGGCAATTAGTGATGCTACGGATACGAATATCCGTATTCGCTGAATAGTAGATATTTACCGAATATTCGTATTCATCGAATACATTGATTTTCTGTGAAGATATAAATATTTCCCTAAGCTGAAAAAACTGGCCTAGAAGTATTTTTCATCAAAGCCGTCTACAGATACCACATAAAGATTATTTTTTACCTCCGAGAAGTTCAGACGAAAAAAATCGGCTAACGCCTAAGAATAAAAAGTTACAAATGTTGTGCTTTTTAGGGTTCCATACCCAAAGGGTAAAACGGGACCCTATTACTAAGACTTCGCTGTCCGTCCGTCTGTCACCAGGCTGTATCTCATGAACCGTGATAGCTAGACGGTTAAAATTTTCACAGATGATGTATTGCTGTTGCCGCTATAACAACATATACCAAAAGCAGTATAATTTTATGTCTATCTGTCTCTATCAGTAACCAATATAAAATGATCGAGCACCGCATAAATTTTTCTTAGGAGTAGGCTGGATTTTCATAGATACGGCCATTTGTAGTGTATATTTTGTACCGAACCCTCGGTTCGTGAGTCCGAATCGCACTTGGCCGGTTTTTAAGAAAAATTTGCCCGTGGTTAATTTAAATTATTAAATCTCTTACTAAAAAGTAAGTGGTTTATACTTATTACTTTGTATATTGATTTGTATTCGTCAAAGTAGTATTCGTTACATATCTGGTGGCAATCATACCTCTCATATTTTTTGGAAACGATCCATTCTTCTAGTACCTATATCATAAAAGCCTATGCCACTTCTTGGCCTATATTCTCAGCATTTCAATGCCACAATCACGTCAACCTGTCCCCCTGTCCAACAATTTAGGCATACACTTACTTCCTAAAACGCTCTCTGTAAGTAATAATATATTAAACATTTTAAACACTACACCAAACTTAATTACTACCTGTTGCATGAAAGAATGACAAACATACACACCTTCACATTTATAATATGGGTAATTTATAATTAACGTGAATCTTTACCCATTTAATAAAACTTCTCGTTAATTACTAACTTACTTACTAATTAACGTAACTCAATTCTGTGTCATCGTGAGACTGGAAGCTTTGATCCCTCACCTCAGATAAATTATTGACCTTTGAATCGTCGGTAAAATGCCACTCATACACTTACTGCGTGAGCGATTAGCTTGCAAATACTAACAATAGGGAATATGAATTAATTCTTATTTTTGCTTTATTAAAAGCTCATTAGTGTGTGTAATAAGAAGAAAATAAAAAAAAAGAATAACTAAACATAACCAAGATATAAGCCATCAAACATTTCATTCTATCTCATTCTAGCAAAGCAGAATTTAATATGGAGTTTATATGGCCAGAGTGCACTGTGACGTCTATGACGTAACAGTACATGTCGGTATCGTATCATGCATATTTCTTGCCCGATTTTAATTTTAATTTCACATTTTGAAATCGTTTTTACGGTATTTTGATATTTTGTTAAGAAAAGCGATAAATTAAAGCGAGGATGGGTATAGGGTTTTTTTATCCAACTACGTAAAAACCAGGGTTATGACTTTTTTCTTCTGTAGGTACATGAATAAATAACAACTCAGAAGTATTCCTAAGTTACACGTGAAGCACACATCTAAATCCGTCCATGACTCCAGGAGTTTGCCTCTGACGTGTCTCAAGGGAAAATTCTGTCTAGACAGATAAGCGTTAAGACTTTTATCCATACAGGATGTCCCTAATAAAAGTGCACAAACAAATAGGGGTGACACAAGAAGTAATTTTGTCGATCAAGAAGGTGATTTTTTTAACCGATTATACGAATTTATACGATTTATTATAGAATAGACCCTAACTAAAGGTGATATTTATTCCTCAGGAAGGATCTACTTCTATGAAATAAACGGATTCAAAATCTCAAAGAACTGCCATTAAAGGAAAATAAAAACATAAGTCAAATCTTGAGATAATACCAAAATAAAACCGAATCTAAAAAAAAAACACTAAAAAGCTAATAAAATACTACATCATTCGGTTTCTTATATTTACTTACACTAACCGTTTTTCTACTCAATGTATACAGTATACAAAATTATTATTTTTTGACGTCGGGGTCATATAAACATTGTATAAAATATGGAAAATTGTCGATTTTACTAAGTTGTGTGACGATGGCACCGTCTCCAAAATAACATTAATTACTTAACATTAACATTAATACTGTATAGATTTAGTAGAAACTAAATTATGCAGTTATTATTGTACTTTTTAGTGTTTTTTTGGAATCGGGTTTATTTTTAACCGACTACCAAGAAAAGGAGGAGATTCTCAATTCGTCCGAATCTTTTTGTTAAAAAGTTAATTTATTTTACACTTTATAGTTAATCGTAACTTAAAAGTACATCTCGTGACGATTTGAACTAACCCAAACACGGCAAGAATAGTACATTATTTTATTAAAGAAATCCCGTGCCTACCTTCCGGCTCCATTATCAAATCAAGTCGATGGTACCATTCTTATCACGATCATTGCAATTTGCGACTATAAAGAAGCTCAGCTATTTTAATCGAGATGTATCTCGTCGCCATCCATAAATCGTTGAGGAGTTCGAGTGATCTTCTGTGGTCTTCTTCATCAGTTCCACTTTACCAATTTACACTTCTGAATGCAAATGCTTACTATGCTTCTAATAATACCAAAATTGGGATGTCCCAAAAAAATTGACAGATTTTACATCAAAATCGTAAAATATAGGTTAATTTAAGATATTAATTTTGTCCGGCTTCCATTCGGATGAGTATATTTGTCACAATTCCTAACCAAAGTTTGCTGTGACTGTGACGTAATTATTTAGGCGTTTTGTAATCGTTCAAACCTCATATCTCGGTTAAAGATAGTACCAAGATACGCGGTCTTGACGATTACAAAACGCCTAAATAATGACGTCAGAGAAAACTTTGGTTAGGAATTGTAACAAATATACTCATCCGAATGGAAAACCGACAATTGCAAGCCGTTTATTAAACCTATTCCTCTAAATGGTTTTTGAAATGCCATACCTTTGAAAGAACTGGTACATCCCGATTCACCATATGTATGTCTACAATATTTGAGGAGTTACTTCAAGTCCTCATGGATCCCGTCATCAGATCTTCACTAAAATTAAGTGGGACCAAACTGGATGCACTTCCTTTCAAACAAAAAAAAATCTAAATGGTAAACGGAATTCTGCGTTAACAAACATTTAAAAAAATTTAACCGAATTGAGAAGCACCTTCTTTTTTGGGAACCGGTTAAAAAGGTAGTGTTTTATTACGAATTTTGTGTTTTATTCTCAAAATTCGAATACTTTGCTTATATCCTGAAAATAAAGCCAACGTTTCCTCAAGTTTTACTACTCATAATAGGGATGACGACACAATTTTAATAATTAGTCCGTATTGTAGATAATAAAAAAATATTGAACGCATATTTTTTCTATTTACGTAACCTAATGGTACGGATTATACCTAGTAGTGACGTCACGAGCCCCACACCCAAACTTTGATGCGATTTATCTCAGTATTTTATGATAATTTTGAAAAAACAAAAAATGCGTGTCCCATTTTTTTATTATCTGCAATACGGACTGATTAGAATTTTGATTTTCATACCCTGTCGTTATAATAATAATAATCATTTATTTTCAGATAACAAAGATCCATTTGTGTTAGTAACATGGCTTAAAAACTAAATGTTAGTAGGCATTTCGGAGACAAATCAAATATATACAATACACACGCTGGTCAAGTAAAATATCTATGAAACTAATTAAAATCAAATTTGAAATAAGTAATAAATGTCATGGTGCGAAATTGGTGCAAAATAAAAGTCAAAACTAATAAAAACAATGAACAATAAAATTTAGGTAAAATTGAAAGTATTTACAAATTATTTAATTAATAAAAGAAACAAATACGAAAATAAAATCAATAACAGATAAAATTAATTCAAATAAATAACAAAATTAAAATGCACATCATTGAATTAGAATAGGATTAAATGTCGTTAAATTCAGATAAAAATCTAAGCAATACGTCTATCCAGCGTGGAGGCTCGCCCAGTGCCTCATTATCGGGCAATCTAGCCTACTCGCCATCACAACTAGGATGCTGTTAGTGCTGTCCCTTACGCGGCGCATTATGGAGGCGGTTCTTTTTCTTATAATGGCCTGAAAACCATCAATATTCGTTTCTGCGAACATGCCAGAAGCACTGCAGTATCTAGGAAGACCCAACAACATCCTCAGCGTGTTATTATACTGCACGCGTAAGGCGTTGACCGTCCTTTGAGTATAGCTGAACCATAGGCAGCACGAGCAAAAGGCCTGGCAAAATGCCCTAAACAAAGTTATCTTTACCTCTTTCGTACATCGTGCAAACCTGCGGGCCAACATATTCCCCCGGACAGCCAACGCCCTACGCTCCCTCTCAATGTCAAAGTCATCTGAAAGGCACTCCGTGACCCAATGACCCAGGTATTTGAACTTGTCGGTTCTCTTGAGCGGTACACCATACAGTGTAATGTCTGGTACCCTATCGACTTTATGTTCATGCGGTTGGAACACGAGAACCTCACTTTTCGTTGTGTTATACCTGAGTCCGTGGGCCTCGGCGTACTCTTCACACCTCCCGAGCAATTTCCTGATTGCGCACACAGAAGGCCCCAACAGCACTATGGCGTCGGCGTAGCTAATGTTGTTGACCATGTCTCCAGCAATGGCACAGCCGACCCTAGTACTGCTGAGGTCCCCTATGAGGGCATTCACATACAGATTGAAGAGCCGCGGAGACGTTAACCCCCCTTGTCTCACCCCACACTTCAACCTGTATTCGTCAGAAAATGTGTCAACCCACTTTACCACATTTAATTGGTTTTTGTACCAATAATCAAAAACATCAATTATCTCTTCTGGCAAGGTCGTTTCCGTGCGTAATTTATGCCATAACAGTTCATACGACACCAAATCAAAAGCCCTCGACACGGAGTTATGCCTAATAGGCAAATTTCTTATATTATATTAATAAAAAAAAAAAAATACACATGTCTACCTAAAATGCAGACCATAAAAACAGCACATCTGTCATGCGAGGCCGTAATATTATGCGTAATAATCCACACAGTGACAACGCGCTTTATCTAGTCTTTTGAAACTAACGGTCTTTATTGAGAAACGCATTCCTATTTAAGGGTTATAATTTAACTTATGCTCCCGATATACGTGATCCAATTCTAAGGGCACGAAAGGTTACAAAGGGACAGGTTTGTATGTCGGGGCAAAATCCTTGAGAAGGCAATTCAGGAACGCTTAAGAATCCTTTGAAGTGGTGTTTGTAATTCCGGATAGTTCTAGGAACTATTTTGTTCCTGATAGCATAAGTCACATGAAAGGAAAGGATGTGAGTGACGGGATGATGGGTGACAGAGAGGGATGGAAGAAAAAAACATGACGACCCCAAGTAAATGGGATAAAGATAAGTGAATAATGATGATGCGAGAAATGACGTAACATGACGTACATAAGCACAGAAATTTGTAAGTAGGTAAATAAAAAGTAGTCAAGCGTAAAGTACACGAACATAGCTATCATTCATTATCTTCATTTACTAACTTCAATTGTTCCAATGACTTGTTATTATTTAATTATAGAGCACACGTGTTTTTAAAATTTAATTGAAAACCATTGAGTGTCTTTTGTTGTTGTCTGAAGCTATACATGTCACGCGTCGGCCTCTCGAGCCACGATCATGGTCTTCAGGCGGTAGGCCGCTTTTGAATAACCACAGACAACTTACCCAGCAACGTCAGGATGCTCCTCGACGTGGAAGATGTAGCTCTGCGGTAAGCTGGCGAGGCCGGCAGAGACCCACGCAATGTGCAGCGCGCGTCGCGCATTGGCCTCCCAAGTCACATTCAGTGGTTTCAGAATGGCGTAGTATCTGAAACAAAATAATATTTTTAGCCAGGGTGCGCTTGTCATGGTAGAGGATTTGTAGATATTTTGAGGCCTAGGACTCGATGCAATTGGACTCGATTTGGAGATTGCGAAATTGTATACCTACATATCTTATTGACGGTAGAAGACTTAACTTGTACTTTTTTAATACTGACATTGTAATATTACAAAGCTGTTAAATTTAATTGGCTGTACATTGAAGTGTTTTCAAAAATATAACTATGTGTAACGGTATGAAGGTCTGAGTCGAAAAAAATGTTTTTTGTTTTTTTTTTTGTAGATATATTTGTGTGTCGTTGTGGCTTCATCACGCCAAATCAGCTTAACGGATTTTCAACTATTTTTGGTACACGGGTGCTGCTAGCAGGGTATCCACAGAAGGTTATAGGACACCGTTTACCCAACGTAGGAAAAAAGAGAGGTAATGACTTTTTCTCCTTCGTTAACGAAGTTGCGGGCCCTTCTAGTATTAAATATATTGCTTAATATTTTCTTCTGTTTCCGCGATTATTACTCATTGAAATAAAACAATTTAACGGATTATATCGCGTATATTATCTCATTAACCGACTTCCAAAAAAGGAGGAGGTTCTCAATTCAACGGAATGTTTTTTTTTTTATGGATTTTCACCGATTACTCAAAGACTATTTGACCGATTTCAAATTTTTTTTTTTGATTTTATAGAAGGTACTTTCTAGTTAGTCCCATTTAATTTTGGTGAAAATCTGATGATGGAATCCATGAGGAATTGAAGGAACTCCTCAAATATTGTAGGCATACATATAGCGATTTTGGTATTATAAGAAACATAATAAGCATTTGTATTCAGAAAGTGTAAATTGTGTGAAGTGGAACTGATGTAGAAAACCACAGAATGCCATCGGAACTCCTCAATGATAAATGATATACGGGTGGCGACAAAATATCTTGATTAATTTAGCTAAGCAACTTCATAGTCACAAATTTAAATGTTCCTGATGAGAATGGTACCATCGAATTGATTTGATGATGGAGCCGGAAGGTAGGCACCAGATCTATGTAATAAAATAATGTCTCCTAGCCGTGTTTGGGCTTGTTCGAATCGTCACGAGATACACTTTTAAGTACGATAAACTAAAAAGTGTAAAATAAATAAACTTTTAAACAAAAAATAAAACCGACTCCAAAAAAAACTAAAAAGTAAAAAATAACGCCATTATTCAGTTTCTTCAAATTACTTACAAGTAACCGTATGTAGAATTTGTAGAAGTTGTTTTCCAAGCTGGTGGTAGTGACAATCCATCTTCTCTATTGAAATTAGGATGCTTTTTAATCTCAATAGCCTGGCGTAGCATTCTGGGAAAATATCTTTTTTCTTTGGCAAGGATAGAAGGTTTATCAAACTTAATTGAGTGGTATGGTTTGTCAATGACATGTTCACAGACTGCAGACCTATTACACCGACGGTGCTTGACATCTGCTATGTGCTATATTGCTTGTTTACTTATGTGCAATAATCAACATGTGTGCTGCATACATAACAGTATTAGACCTACGAGTGAACACAGAAAACCACAAGGGAAATCAGAAGTTAGGAGGCACAGGAATGTATCGAAATTTGACTTAGAATTTCGAAACTTTATTCGACAACAAGAGAGATAAAAGAGGTTTATATGGTGCATTAAAGATACACATTCCAATCAAAAAATATTATTTTCTCCAAATTCTATGCGTCTTAGACACGCGTTTTGGGTTTAAACGTGATTGTGACATAATATTACTAAATAGTAATAGATTCATTATCACAACGCAACAAATTGGGGCTTAATCACGTATAAATAGGATTTGAAATAATGATCTTTGTTTTGTAAGTAGGCCGCAAGGGCACTTTTACAAGTCTGACTCTACGGCATTTCCCTAGAAGAGACCACTGTTAGCTGTAGAGAAGAAAGAAGAAACAAATTCAACAGTCAGTATTTTTTTCTAAGAACTCTTATCTATTACAATATTGGTACTTAGCTAATATAATTTATTGAACTAATTATCTTGTGTCAGTAACGTTTCGGACGTCGCGTTACATCGAAAGTCTCGCAGAAACTTAAATTACAGGAAATGACCAACACAAGGTAGTTAATAATCTAAAATATAATTAGGTAATAAATATTTAAATGTATAACCAAAATACTGTACAATAAAGAAAAAAAAACTTACAGCTAAGCTAAACTAAAATATTCACAAACCTAGTCAAAAAGCTCGCCCCGCACTCTTTCAAACGCATAGTGCCCATCACGCTCGCGGCGTTGCCTCCTTGAACCGCGATAGACGTCTTTGAATCAAGAAAGCCCCAGAGCAAGGGTCAAGAGTTCAAGACCTACCTCTCGTTAGCCCCGCCCCAATTCAAACGAATTATTTGGCTTCGGAACACCAACACCCGGACGTCTCCATCGCAAGCGGGACAAATAGGTAAATAACAAGATAAATCATTATTAAATAAATCGTATTCTTACGCGATTAAACCTAGTTTTTGTTGTGTTGTGATAATGAGTCAAAATCGTATAAGTTTAAATCAATGTTTAATAGGCTTTATGCTTCATCACAGAATAAAGCTCTATCTTACGCTAAACGCAAATGCTAAGTTTCTTTTAGATAGATGGATCTTAACGTTTAATATATCTATATTACTATTTAACAGTTATAAAAATGAAATGTCTGTACATTAAAAATATTTTCAAAAAAATGATTGGAGGAGGACTTGGAGGTCACTAAATCCATTTTTTTTGTAGGTTTATAATGTCGTTGTGGCTTCATCACGCCAAATCGGCTAAACAGGTTTCAACTATTTTTTGTACACTGGTAGCCGCGTATCCACAGATGGTTATAGGATACTTTTTACCCGACTACGCTGTCGAAAAAATTGGGGTTATAACATTCTCTCCCCCGCGTATGAAGTTTCGGGCACCGTTTCGTACAAGATAAATGTGAGTCTTAAATATACATAAAAGAACCATTCAAGACCCAGGAATAAATATTCGGACTGATCACACATACATTTGCCTTTACAGAGATTCGAAGCCAGCAGCGTCGTAGGCTGTTGAGAACTGACTTATGTCAATATGTCGAAATGTGTTGTGTATGTACAGAGGCTTGTTTGTATGAAACAAAGGCTTACAAAGGCACTCCACTGGGTTTACGAGCAGGTTGATTGCTTATTTTGTACGTGATGGAACCTTCAACATGTTTTTTTTCTTATTTCCAATCCTGCCTCCAGTTTTGGTGCCACCAGTGTTATACAGGGGGAACATAATCGAACGATGGAGAAATATCATTGCGATGGAGGATCAGACGTGGTATTATATATTTGCATATACAATACCACGTCTGATCGGTTATCGAACTATACGAGTATGATGACGTTCAAATAGTCCGTATCACTTAATTCGATGCACAGACATTTAATATTTACAACTTTATCTAGACACGCGGCAGTGTGTCAAGCCAAGTTCAAGCAAAGGAACTGGCTACCAGCGCCGAGTGATACACGAACCACTTGGTGCCACTTTGGACCCTTCTGTAACTCAAAACCTCTTTAACGTAAACACATAAAACTACGTGTGTTTATTGAAATAAAACAATTTAACGGATTATATGGTCACGGGAGGACGGTGTCCACCCGTGACCATGGAAAGCTGGATAGCTTCCGAAACGTCGGGAACTAAAATGAGATAATATACGCGATATAATCCGTTAAATTGTTTTATTTCAATGAGTAATAATCGCAGACACAGAACAAAATATTGCGTGTGTTTAATTATATCCATAAGGACATCTTGAAGCCCAAATTTCATGAAGCTAGCTCAAACTGTTTTAAAGACATGAAGGTCATGAAGTCGTAAATTTTAGCACTGACTGACTGACATATGGTACCTAAAATCTAACCTACTTGCAGATGACCCAGAAGGATGAAATTTGGAATCCAGCTCGGTAATTGTGTTAGCGTAGGAAAAAATCTAAAAATAAAAAATAGTTAGAAAATGGGGGGAATCCCCATACAAAAAAAATGTTGACATGATAACGTCTTGTAAATCGATGAACACCGACTGCATCTACGAAAAAGTGTCACGAGCCACTCGTTACATTGCGATTGCGACTGTGCGACTGCGACTGTGTACACAGATAGGTGGGTAGGTAGGTAGGTGGGTAGGTAGGTGGGTAGGTAGATGAGTAGGTAGGTGGGTAGGTAGATGGGTAGGTAGGCGGGTGCGTAGGTAGGTAGATAGGTCGGTGGGTAGGTAGGTAGGTAGTTAGGTAGGTAGGTAGGTAGGTAGATAGGTAGGTTGTAGGTAGGTGGGTAGGTAGGTAGATGGTGTTGGTGCGTGGGTAGGTAGGTGGGTAGTTAGGTGGGTAGGTAGGTAGGAAGGTCGGTAGGTAGGTAGGTTGTAGCCGTTGTAGGTAGGTGGGTAAGTAGGTGGATAGGTAGGTATGTAGGTAGGTGGGTAGGTAGGTAGGTAGGTAGGTAGGTGGGTAGGTAGGTGGGTAGGTAGATGGGTAGGCAGGTGGGTAGGTAGGTATGTAGGTAGGTGGGTACGTAGGTGGGTAAGTACGTGGGTTGGTAGGTGTGGTAGCAAACAGTCAAATCTAACCTACTTTAAGATCTCACATTTTTAAATAACAGCGATTGTTATAGTTATCCAATAAAGCAAAGAAATAGAGTTTAATACTTGTTCATAATGTTATTTTATTCATATAAATACATATTAGAATTTTGCATAGAACTTGACACTCATTTAGATCTCCATTCTTTTTTGCGGTGAAGTCCACAGCCAAGCATAATTTTTGTATTGAACTTGGCTCTCCTTTTTTACATTTATGTTTTTTGTGGGATAATAGTATACGCATTGATATTAACAGCTAACTAATTTTCGTTTGTCAATAAATATTCCATAAAGCACTAAGTAAATCGACTTACGAAAGTAATTGTAATATTTTCGCAATTTCGCACCAAAATCCGCATGAAAAAACGAGTAAATTATGTAACATTCAATGTTCACATTTCCTATAATAGCCGGCGTGATGACTGTTGAATTCGCATGCATAATCGCAAATAATAATGTGAATATTAATGTGAAATTCATACGTGTCCGTCCAGTTACATGGCCTTCGGCGTCCATTCATAATAGTTCCACGTGAAATAACATATTAAACAGCGTGGAGTAAAATTTCAATTGCTAGGTTCGTGCGTATGATATTTGTAGGGATGGCACGCGCTAGGTATGCCATTTACATGAACTAAGAATATAAATTATGTGAAAATAAAACAAAACCATTCTTTACTGTAAAAAATCGGCACCGTAAAATTACCCAACTAGGTGTGATATATGTATAAATATGAATGTAGGTAGATATAACTTGCGCGTCAGTGATGTGTCAAATGTCATTATTCTCTTTCAATAAATGGTTGTTACCGAGTGGACGTGTTTTGTATATATTCCCTATTCTGGAAGCTTCAGGGACAGCCGACACACTCAGATCTTTCAGTGGCGACGTAAATGAACGGTATACGCGTGTGCAACGTTTTTTATAAGTGTCCGTGACTTAAATTATTGGTGAGATGTCGATCGGTAAAATTGGGGCGTTTGAAGTGCACAAAGACAATTGGGACTTATATGTAGAACGATTAGACCAGTATTTTGTGGCCAACGAAGTGAAACCAGCAGTACAAGTGGCAACTTTAATCACGGTCATCGGGGGTGATGCGTACGAGCTGATGGCAAGTTTGTGTTCACCCGACAAACCGTCTACAAAAAAATACGATGAACTGGTGGCGATTATGAAAAAGCACCTGCAACCGGCTTCAAGTCTATTAGCCGAGCGTTATAAATTTCGGCAAAGGAAACAAAGAAGTGACGAAACTATTGCGGAATATGTAGCAGAATTGAAAAAGTTAACAAAGGATTGTGAATTTAAGGACGCAAGTTTAAAGGAAAATTTACGAGATCAGTTCGTGTGTGGCATTCGGAATGATAACATTCGGCAGAGACTGTTTACAGAGGACAACATAACATTTGAAAGAGCATTTAAAGTGGCAGTGGCGATGGAATCGGCAGAATGTCATGCGGCACTGGTACAGGACCGTTCTGGAAGAGAAGAGGGAGTATCAATGTCGGCGACAGCGCTTCATCAACTAGCCACGGTGAAACGGGATAAACGACAATCATCGGAGGTTGTCAGTACAGAGCGTTATACACCGCGCGGTCCAAAGGTCACGCACGGCGACGGGCACAAGGTCACGAGTGGACCGGGCGCGGGAAAGCGGCAGTTTAGTAAAAATAATGCAGACTGGAATGGAGGACGAATCAAGCAATGTTTGGCGTGCGGAGGGCAGCATGAACAGGGCTCGTGCAGGTTCAAGGCGTACGTCTGCCGAGTTTGTAATAAAGAGGGGCACCTTAAGAGAATGTGCCCGAACTTAAGAAAAGGTTCGTCATTCCATGCAATGTTAGAGGAACAGACAGACCAGGTGGTGTATTCGGGCAGTGACAGTAGCGGCAGCGAGGAGGTAAACAACTTTTCTATGGATGCTAAAAAGTTAAAGGATTTTAGACCATATAAGGTGGACTTACAGGTTAATAATGTGAACATAGTTATGGACATAGATACAGGCAGCGCGATCTCTTGTATAAATAATGACTGTTATAAACGTTATTTTTCTGATTATGCATTACTTGAGAGTGATTTAAGTTTGCGATATTATACAGGGGAAATGGTTAAACCTCTAGGTAAAATAGTACCTTCAGTGCAATATAATAATAAATGCAAAAATTTAGATTTGTATGTAGTAGATAAAGGGAAAACTAGTTTAATCGGTAGACAATGGTTAGAGGAGTTGGAAATTAGTTTGCCTGTCGTCAATTGTAATAGTATCAGTACGAAACATATTTTTAATTTAAATGACTTCAGTTCCAGATACTATGAAGTGTTTGAAGAGGGCTTGGGAAGGTTCACCGGCGGCACGGTGGGTTTCCGGCTGCGCGAGGGCGCGACGCCCGTATTCCTGCGCGCGCGGCCGCTGGCGTACGCACTGCGCGCGCCAGTGGAGCGCGCGCTGGACCAGCTGGTGACGGACGGTGTGATCACTCCGGTAAACTCGTCCGACTGGGCAACACCCATTGTACCAGTAATGAAAAAAGATGGAACCATTCGGGTATGTGCCGACTTTAAATTAACTCTTAACAAGTGTCTGGAGGTAGACCGTTTTCCACTGCCGCGGGTTGATGATTTACTGGCTAAACTACATGGAGGGGTGCGATTTACGAAGTTGGATTTATCGCAAGCGTATGCGCAATTCGAATTAGACGAATCAAAAAGGTTTACAGTCATTAATACTCATAAAGGCTTGTTCATGTACAGTCGTCTAATATACGGCCTGGCTTCTAGCCCGGGGATTTTCCAGCGAAAATTAGAACAGTTGTTTGGAGACCTACCGCGCGTAGGAATTTTTTTAGACGATTTAATAATAACCGGGGTAAATGATAAAGCCCATTTGGATACATTACATGAGGTATTTAGAAGGCTCAAAACTTACGGTTTAAAGGTTAGAAAAGATAAATGTACTTTCTTTTCCGAGTCAGTTACGTATTTGGGCTACGTTATCAGTAAACAGGGAGTACATACGTGTCCCGAGAAAATATTAGCAATCAAAAATGCGCCTGAACCGAATAGTGTTACGGAGTTGCGTTCCTTTATAGGTTTAGTAATGTACTATGCGAAATTCGTCCGTAATATAAGTAGTATATTGGCACCTTTTTTTAACCTACTTAGAAAGGGCACATCATTTAACTGGAATCAAGAATGCAGGAAAGCATTTAGAAAAATAAAAAAAATATTAATCTCTAGTGAAGTTCTCGCTCATTACTCCTTGGAGCTGCCGGTAGTATTGACAGCAGACGCCAGCAGCCTGGGCGTGGGCGCCGTGATTTCGCACGTCACGCCGGACGGGGAGCGACCCGTAGCGTACGCGTCCCGAACTCTAAATTCAGCAGAAAAAGGTTATTCACAAATCGAACGTGAGGCGTTAGCTATAATATTCGGGGTGAGGAAGTTCCACCAATATTTATACGGCAGAAAATTTATACTTTGGACAGACCACAAACCATTGGTGTCTATTTTCGGTGAAAAAAAAGGTATACCTGTGATGGCAGCTAGTAGACTACAGCGATGGGCGGTGTTATTATCAGGTTATCATTTCGATATTGAATATGTGCGTAGCGAGAACAATGCAGCGGACGCGTTGTCTCGATTGCCAGCAGAACGACCGATTAAGATAAGCAAAGAGGATACTTACTTGAATTTTATTCAGGATTTTATACCTATAGATAAACGAATGGTGCAGTTTAGCACGGAAAAGGATCCGGTGTTAAGACAAATAGTAATTTATATACAAACAGGTTGGCCGTCATCAAATAATGACGAAAAATTGCAGCCTTATTTTGTCCGGCGACATGAATTGTATATAGATATGGGCTGCATTGTGTGGGGGTATCGGTTAGTTATCCCGGAAATATTAAGGGAAAAGTTACTACAGGAGTTGCATGTAGGGCATATGGGGATTGTGAAAATGAAGAGTATGGCACGAAGCGTTATGTGGTGGCCAGGGATCGACGCAGACGTAGAGCGCGCCTGCAAAAGCTGCGGCACCTGTGTGGCGGACAGCGCGGCGCCGCCACGCGCGCCACCACAGCCCTGGCGGTACATGACGGATGTCTGGACCAGATTACACGTTGATTTCTTAGGGCCGCTTCATGGTAAGACGTTTTTGGTTCTTATTGATTCCACTTCTAAATGGTTAGAGATTTTTCAAATGCAGACGACCACGGCGCAGGCCGTCATAAAGGTACTAAGAGAGACATT
The DNA here is from genome assembly GCA_905404275.2 of Hedya salicella. Taxonomy (NCBI): domain Eukaryota; kingdom Metazoa; phylum Arthropoda; class Insecta; order Lepidoptera; family Tortricidae; genus Hedya; species Hedya salicella. The sequence goes on along the minus strand of FR990112.1, from coordinate 6,073,824 downwards.
TGCTCGCTACGGTTTACCTAGAGAGATCGTCTCAGATAATGGTCCCCCGTTTACGAGTCAAACATATAACAATTTTATGACACGTAACCGGATCAAGGTCACTTTTTCTGCGGCATATCACCCTGCGTCCAATGGGGCTGCCGAAGGAGCAGTGAAATTATGCAAAAGGGCGATCAGAAAGGCTTTGCGAGACGGCCACGACATAGACGAATCCTTACAGGCGTATTTGCTGGCCTATAGGAACGTAGCTCATAACACTACAGGAGTCTCTCCGGCAGAGTTATTACAACGTAGGAAACTTCGCTCACGGCTCGACTGGTTACAAGACGGTTTAATAGCGGACACAGTCAGAGAACGGCAAATGAAGCAGGTAACGTACGCTGGCGGTAAATCCAGAGATTTAAGTGTAGGGGAGAATGTGTGGTATAGGAATTATACTGGGGGAAAGAAGTGGTTAGATGGTCAAATCTTGGAAAAAACTAGCTCACGTAATTATATAGTGGGAGTGGAAAATGGTTCACCTATTCACAGACACGTTGATCAAATTAAAAGTCGCTGGACGAATGCGTATGAGACACCGGGACCATCATCACAAAACCAGGAGTCGGAGGGGTTGGGGAGTGATCACAACGTTACGCCCGATGTGCCGGCACCATCAGCGGAGTCGGAATTGCCTAGATCCGAGCCAGAACTTTAAGTAGTGATGGCACGCAACTCACCCACCCGATTAAATAGCCCGGGCCCCGTCGACCCTCCGGTGGACCTTCCACGTCCAGCACTGAGACCTAGGGATAAGTTAGTACCCGTCAAAAGATATGGGTTTGAAATTGATTAGATTAATTAGTTAATATATTATTTTATAAGTACAATAACTTTTGGTCAATATAGATGGTATAGTAATGAAGATGGCCGCATTGTGTATTAAATATTATAAATACTTCTGATGCAGATATTTCGTATGCAATAGGTTCATAGGCAATCTTTGATTTGTACTACGTTTAGAAATAAGGGTGGAGGTGTGATATATGTATAAATATGAATGTAGGTAGATATAACTTGCGCGTCAGTGATGTGTCAAATGTCATTATTCTCTTTCAATAAATGGTTGTTACCGAGTGGACGTGTTTTGTATATATTCCCTATTCTGGAAGCTTCAGGGACAGCCGACACACTCAGATCTTTCACTAGGTATAGTTGAGGCGCCCCAATTATGAGATTGGATGAGATTTTAATGTTCACACGCCGGAATATAATATACTTCACTTCACTAGTTTACAGCGCCAAATGTGCGTGGAAAAGTTCGTTTTATTCGCTAGCGTGGAAAAGTCATTTGAAGTTCGAATGTATATTTTTTTATAAGTATGTTCATTTGTTTGTTATGCGTGTGTTTGGCAGGATCATTATCAGTAGTTTTAAATAAAAGAAATAGTAATATCGGTTTGTTATCATTTCAAAGTTTTTCTTACATCTCACATTTTTCTCGCTGTAGTGAGGTGGACAGTTGTGTGTTTCGCACGGCTGCAAAATTATGTGGCTTCTCGTGCCTTGAAAGCCGAGTGGATGAGAGTGACTCGTGATTGGCTCACGAGCCACCAATCTCATTCTTGTCGGCGACGCAACGCAACGCAATAATGTGGCCTCACAGTTACGCTCAGGAATCTATATTTGAATTTTTGATTCCTTCGCTTACTCGGCTTCCAATTCAAGCAATAACTTTGCAGCCTTGGCAGAATAATCCGACCGACGGGTGATTAGGTATATACTGCCTGTGCCGCGGCGGCTGTCGCTGCTCGACAAGAGTCGCATCGAGATATAATGAACTAGAAGCTGCCTTTCGTCACCGGACTAGAAAAAGAAAGAAAGAAATATTTTTTCTAAACTGGTCTCAGATGCTCATTCCTACGTCTAGTTAAATGCAGTCCACTAACGCCCCCCGTGGGAAACGGGCCAGTGGGGCAGTCGTAAAGTCTCACTCGTCTAACTCACGTAAAACATGGACTAGGTCCAACAGCCTGGAGCCATTAAAGAACTAGGTATATTACTGAAGGTCAGATAAAGTATGCAAATTATTTCACAGAATCATATTTCCGTGAAGATTCGGAAAAGCTACTTATTTGTGACTTTAGTTTTATTACGTAAAGGCAGCAGCAGGAAAGCATAATATATGGATCAGAATGTTGGGCAAAGAAAGTGACGGACGAAAGAAGAGTGCACGCAGCCGAGATGAGAATGTTGAGATGGATGTGTGGAGTGACGAGTAAAGATCGGGTTAGAAATGAGTAGAAGGGGAAGCTTGAAAGTAGCACCCATGACGGACAAAATGAGGAGTTAGGTTGGCGTGGTATGGGCATGTAATGAGGAGGGATGAACGTAATATTGGTAAAAGAATGTTAGACATGAATGTCGAAGGACGAAGAGCGATCGGTAGGCCAAAAAAGCGATGGATTGATTGTGTGAGAGACGACAAGAAATAAAGGAATAAGTGCTGAAATTCCTAGAAATAGAGATGAATGGAAGAAGAAAACATGTTGTGCCAACTCCACATAAGTGGGATAAGAACAGGGAGATGATGAGTTGGGTAGCATTAAATATATTTTGAAACGGTCGGCCCTTAGAGGCTCACTTCTACGTCTAATTAAATGCAGTCCACTAACGCCTCCCGTGGGAATCGGGCAAGTGGGGCAGTCATAATGTCTCACTCGACCAGCGATGTATAATCCAACAACATGTAGCCATTAACTGGGTATTTACTATGGTTCAGAGAAAGGATACAAAATACGGAATACATGTGTACTGCGTACTGACGCGTAGTGATGACTAAAATATTTAATTTAATTTATTTAATCTTTATTGCACCAAAGAAAAACTTATCGTACAAAAGGCGCACTTAATACCATAGGCCTATCTTTACCAGTCAACCTTGAGGCAAAGCAGATAAGTTTTGAAACGGCCCATAGTGACTCGCTCCTACAAACACCTCCTTGCGTCTTGCGCACTGCATCCCAACCCAATTCTAAGTACCTGTGGATGCCATTCCCTTTTGTTAGTTTGCGCTCCTCCTCACTGAATGGATTACTGGTAAGGAGGGTTTTTTTAACGTTAGGGAAATGCGTTTATGCATCCCGCCATAGTCGGACTACCAAAGCGGGTATGACAGTCTAACCGACGCCTTGGACTGTCGTCTAAACCACCAATTAATTAATGCCAACGCGTTTAATTGGAGTACCACAGGATCACTTGCATTCAACCGCATACATTTCGGCGGGCAGTTCACTTTGTGAGCCGAGACGATGCGGGTGACAGTACATAGCCTATGCGCCCCCAGTTCTGTGGACTTTTGTAGGCAAGAAGTCCACCGACTCCCTGGTAAGGTCGACTACGGCGGGGGCAGCAAATGCGCATACTGAAATAATGATCATTATTCTATAAGACGCAAAAAATATGTCGCAAGGGCACTTTTACAAGTCTGAGTTTAGACTTAAAAGTATATATTTATAAGGCTTTCTAAGTACTAATATTGGAATAGATAAGAGTTTAAAGAATAACTGATTGTTGAGTTTGTTTCGGCTTTCTCCTCAACAATGGTCTCCTCTAGGGAAATGCCGCAGAGTCAGACTTGTAAAAGTGCTCGTTCGACCTACTTCTATATCTATATACTATTATAAAGTTGTAAAAACCAAAATGCCTGTACATTGAAGATATTTTCAAAAAAATGTTTTTTATTGACTATTTGGAGGTCACTAAAACGTTAAATATTTTTTTTGGATTTTAAGCATGTTTGTATGTGTCGTTGTGGCTTCATCACGCAAAATCGGCTAAATAGATTTTAACTATTTTTGATACACGGGTAGCTGGGTGTCTGCTTCTGGTTAAAGGAAACTTTTTATCCGACTACGCTGAAAAAAAACGAGGGGTTATGACTTTTTCTCCTCCGCGAACGAAGTCGCGGGCATCTTCTAGTACGTAGGTCACTCGATAAGTCTTGAGATGCTCGAAATTCGAAAATGGAACGCACCAGATTTATATGTTTTTAAAAAGAAAATTACAAAAAAAAATTGAACACAACTTGCCGATTCGCTCCAATTTAAAAAATGAATATGTTACAGTCATTTTTCTAAAACGGTTCCCGCGTTTTGTCTTTGTAACGATGGAGCTTAACCGCGAACATTTGCGTGCTATGATATTTTATGATTTTAAATTTGGTTTATCTGAACAATTGTGTTTGCAACGATTGCAGTCAGCGTTAGGAGATTCTGCTCCTTCACGGGCAACAGTTTTTAGATGGTTCCACGAATTTAAAAGGGGTAAAACCAGCCTCGAAGATGACCACAGAAGTGGTCGCCCGCAAACAGCAGTAACTGCAGAAAACGTGTGGACTACTGAAATGTTGGTGCGAGAAGATCCACGAATAACATACAAAGACATAGAGAATATCTTAGGCGTCAGTTCGGGGAGCGTTAGCATCATTCTACATCAACATCTTGGAGTAAGGAAGCTCTGTTTTCGTTGGATACTACGTTTGCTCTCCGATACTGAGAAACAGGCTCGTGTAATGGTGTCGTGAGATGCGTCTACGATTCGAAAACAGGACATCGCGGCATGTATCGGAAATAATTACAGGTGACGAAACATGGATTTACCAATATGACCCGGAAAACAAGCGGCAATCGTCAGTATGGGTCTTCTCAGAGGGAAAGTTACCAACAAAACTGCAAAGACCTCGTAACATCGGCAAAAAAATGGTACCAAGTTTCTTTTCACGGGGCGGACATTTATCAACATCAATGCTGGAAAATTATAGGTCAGTCAACTCTGATTGGTATACTACAGTAGCTTTGCCGCAAGTTTTCAAAGCAGTGCGAGAGAGGAGACCAAAGACTGGACTTCGGGGAATCTTGCTGCATCACGATAACGCCTCTTCACATACGTCCCTCAGAACAAAGGCGTTTATTGAGAAAGCTGGGATAGAAACCTTATCACATCAACCCTACAGTTCTGACTTAGCTCCCTGCGATTTCTTTTTGTTCCCGGTGGTGAAAGAAAAAATAAAAGGGAAGTTTTTTTCGAGTGCTGAAGAAGCCGTGGCTGCATATGAAGAATGAATTTCGGACCTATCTGATGAAGACTGGCAAAACTGCTTCTAAAGTTGGTTCAGACGAATGGAACTTTGTATAGAGATTAATGGAGAGTATTTTGAAAAAATGTAAAATAAATAATACTAATATCTTCAATAGTTTTTTTTTTTATCTCAGAATTTATCGAGTGACCTACGTACTATTATAATGTTTGTATATGTCGTTGTGGCTTCGTCACGCTAAATCGGCTTAACGGGTTTCAACTATTTTTGGTTCACGAGTAGCTGGGTATCTCCAGATGGTTATAGGATACTTTCTACCCGACTATTCTAAAGAAAAAAGGGGGGTTATGACTTTTTCTCCTCCGCGAACGAAGTTGCGGGCGCCTTCTAGTACAGAATAAAGATCATTATTTCAGTAAGAGCATTAGCTGCCCCTGCCGTATTCAACCTTAGCAGGCAGTTGGGGGACTTCCTGCGGGCCTATGATGGTCGCGTTTATTACGCGATAAAGGATGTGATAACGCGCCTGTCACTCTCGCACTCACATACGTGTCAGAAGGTGACGGCCGCTATGTCATTTATTTATCGCGTGACAAACGCAACCATCATAGGCCCGCTGGATGCAAAAGTCCACAGAACCGGCGGCGCATATACACTATCACACGCATCGTCTCGGTTCACTTTGTGAGCCGCCCGCCGGAGCGTACACGGTCGAATGCTTAAAGGGCTTACAGCTCTGAATGACCTTTGATCCGTAGTTTGTAGGTGCTAAATTGTATAAGCTTAGTTTTACTTAAGTTTATTTAAGTTTACTTTAAGATTTAGTCCTTGAAGGCACTGCATAATTTTGCTCAGAGCACAGTTAATGTCATCTACACTATTATAAAGTTGTAAAAATGAAATGTCTGAATTTGGAGGTCTTAATTTATTTTTTTGGATTTTTTGTTTATACGTATATGTCGTTGTGGCTTCATCACGCCAAATCGGCTAAACGGATTTCAACTATTTTTGGTACACGGGTAGCTGGGTGTCCACAGATGGTTATAGGATACTTTTTACTTTTGTAAAATAAACTATAAACCAAAATTTGGCACAATGACGTTTCTTTTCGATGTTAGATTTTTTTTTTCTAAAATCTGTATTACGGTTAGACTACGAGTAATGTGGGTGCCAGCAAGGCCTCACTGACCAATGTAAAATTTCAACCCTGTATACAAAAAAATATCCTATGGCAATGCCGTTACCTGAAGATCCCAAATATCACGTGTAGGGTTAAACTCTTGAATCTATTTTTATCGAACCGCTATGCAAACTTTCATGGGCGATTCATCAAGACGCATCTTCATTTATCATTTAACTGGCGGCTTTCACGTTGAATGTTATCCATTAAATTTAGAGAATTGCCCGCCCGTTTAAAGATAAGTAAGATGAATTGGTTAGGATGATTAAATATTAACAGTTGCACACAATGGCTAGCCGGATCAATAATTAGAAGTCCAGACTTGAGATTTCGAGTTTTCAGACGCATTTAGTAGTTCTGTCTACGCATACTAGTGATTATGATTAAAATAAAATAAAAATATTTCGTTCCGTGATAAGCAAGGATATTCTTATTTTCTTCTTAGTCCTGTGTACAACGTATTTAAGTGTCAACATTAGCCGACAGATGTCCACTGCTGTAATGTAATGAGGTCTCCCCCAAATAGGGTTGCCATATGGAAAAATGTAATATCCTGATAAAAATCCTGACATCAGCCTAGGCGTCCTGACATTTCTTGTAACAGAGATTTGGCGTAGCGCCGCCGGTGCTGCTGCGGTGTACTGTATCGTGGATCTACCTTTCCCTTCCCCTTCGCCCGACTCAGTGTCATTTTTAGGATTCAGTACCGAAAACATTAAAAAGGAACCCTTATGGTGCGACTCTGTCCGTCTGTCTGTCCGACTATTAGAGCGCCGTGTCTCAAGAACAATTATGCTATGTATTTGAAATTTGGAATAGTTATAGACATGGTCAGCCCAAATTTATTGCAAAACACATTTTATATTTTTATTTTCTAAAAACCAACTAATATGAGGGGGCAAAAATTAAACGTCTAGCTAGCTTGTTCTGCAGTTTAAAAAAAATGTTTTTATTATGATAAATTGAAATTGAAATTGAAAAATTTATTTCAGGCTTCTTGACCCATATTTGTTAGTAACAAATTTTCTTAAAAACTATGTTAGTGAATACAGATCTGCGACTAATACATTAAATTAAAATAAATTAAATTAAAAGGAAAACAAAATTAAATTCGAATAAATTACATGTCATAAATCAAATTAAATACAATAATCAATTCTTGTGTATGCTATTCCACTTTATCACAAAATGACTGTCAAATTTGGAGTATAATGCATTCAGAAGCGCGCTAGAGCCGGCCGACAGCCTGCGCATGAGGGAAGCCGCCCTCTTGCGGACTATAGCGGGGAACCCGTCGTGCGCGCGTCCGCAAACATACCCGACGCGCTGCAGTGCCGCGGCAGCCACAGCAGGCTCCTGAATGCATTATTATATTGTATACGTAGGGCATTGTATGACCGTTGGGTATAACTAGTCCAGAGGCTGCAGGCGTAAAATGACTGGCAGAATGCTTTGAACAGAGTTATTTTAACCTCCCGAGTGCATTTGGCAAAACGGCGAGCCAGCATATTACACCTGACAGCCAATGCCCTACGTTCTTTTTCCATCTCCAAGTCATCAGTGAGGTCCTCCGTCACCCAGTGTCCGAGATATTTAAAGGACTTCACATGGTTCAAAGTAGTACCCGAAAGTTGGAACTGTGGAATGGGGTAAGTTTTATTACCTGATTTAAAAAGTAATATTTCACTTTTTTTGGCATTGTACTTTAAACCATGTGACTCGGCATAGCTCTCACAAATATGTAGGAGCTTCCTTAACGCACTGACCGAAGGACTCAGCAACACCATATCATCTGCATAACTTATGTTGTTGATACATTTACCATCTATGGAGCAACCGACCATGGTATTGCTGAGCTCATCAATCAGCTTGTTTACATAAATGTTAAATAGCCGGGGTGACGAGAGGCCCCCCTGACGCACACCACACTGCAATTTGTAGTCACTCGAGAGCACGCCCGCCCATCGAACACTGTTGACTTGGTTATAAAATTTTGTTATTTAGTATTAAGGAAAATGTGGAAGAAAATAACATTCCCCTTTATCTCCGAAGTTGAACAAAGCGAAAATTTGGAATTTTTCACAATTTGTATAAATTAACATACATTACACGAAAATTAGCGATTATGAGAAAAAATTGCGAATTTAAAAAATTATTCAAAAATCCTCTGCTCCTCTCAACCCGATTGCGTTAAGTTTGCACTTCATTTGTATGTAACGCTATATACATTTCAGTTGCAAACTTAACTTAACCGGAACCGGGTATTAATATTTTCTTCTGTTTCCGCGATTATTACTCTTTTAAATAAAACAATTTTAACGGATTATATCGCGTATATCGGGTAATAATGTTAAGGTAAGTGAAAGTTTGTACGGAACCCTCGGCACGCGAGTCCGACTAGCACTTGTTTTTAATGAGGCCATTTTTAAAAACCCTGACACTTACTAAGTCCGGCCGCCATCCTGGCAAAGAGTCAAAGATCCTGATATACCAGGACAAATCCTGACGTATGGTAACCCTACCAAAGAACGCCACCAGGACCTAAATGTTTCGTTTAAAAGTGCCATCTAGTTTTTGCCAGAATGTCTCCTTACGATCGCAATACGATCCAAAGCATGGCAACTGACAGTCCTCTTGTTTTAATGGTGCTTGCAGTCGATCAAATTAAGTCAAATGCCAGACAAATAAACATATTAATATTAAACACATCGCATAAATTATTCCAAATAACTAGACAAAATTCAAATTCTAGAAATAACATAAACTAAACCAGGCGTGTAAATTCGTAACACGATCGCTTTGTAAATACATTTCAGAGGTAGAATTATGGCCGGAGGCTTTAGAGGTCGAGGAAGGCACTAGAGGGCACTTTGCCGAGCATTGGTTTACGGTGCTATTTATTCCTACATCAAAATCAGAAATCACGACGCGACTTCTAAGAAGCTCTTGTAAACTCGTTTTGTTTTCAACTGTTGACAAGAACAACAATGAATATAAAATGTAGCTCTTGTTACCGAAAGTAATTGGGTACTTTAAATTGAATTGTGTTTAATTGGTTGAGTAGTTTACGTAGCGAATGAGATCGTGGTGGCTGTAGCTTATAACGTTGAGAAAATATTACGAATGAACATAATTAATTGTAAATTAATTGGGATAGCAAAATCAGCCCGAGGCAGACATTGAAGACTGACGTGCGTGCAGTATCTTCTTCTAAATATATATATAAAATAAGAAACTGATTGACTGACTGACTGACTGAACCGCAGGTTCTAGAACCTAATCCCTAGGGATTCCAAATTTGTCAAGTAGGTTCCTTATAAGGTCAAGGGGTGCACTAAGAAAGGATTCTTCAAATTTCACTCCCTAAGGGGGTGAAATGAGGGTCCAATGTTTGTATGGGGAAACTTGCAATGAAGACATAACACATAGTACGCGGGCGAAGCCGCGGGCAAAAGCTTGTGTATTATGTTATTGGTTCTGAGTTCATGTTTATTGATAAGACCAGCCGCCTTATTGCCGAACGCATTTGACGCTCATCAGAAATCAACTGTAATGATTTTGTATGGACTATGACAGTTGATTCTGATACCAATTGTCAAAATTTCGTTAGGCAATGACTCCCCATTCGTAAAATGTTTAATCCCAAAATTTTAACTATTATAAAGTTGGAATAAAACAATTTAACGGATTATATCGCGTATATTCTCTCATTTTAGTTCCCGACGTTTATGAAGAATATGAAGTATATGTATGAAGAAACCAACAGTCGAGCGTAAACCTGCCGTATTACCATATGTGAAAGGGGTCACAGACAAGATCGGAAACATCTTGAAGCGTGCTTCTATAAAAACATATTTCAAGCCGTTGAAGAAGGTGTCTCAATACCTTAGACCCGTGAAGAGTAGCACCCTCCTTTGCAGAGTGCAGGCATTTATAAGGTGGACTGCGAGTGTGGTCTTTCATACATTGGTCAAGCGAAACGCAGTGTATCAACCCGGGTGAAGGAGCACATAGCAGATGTCAAGCACTGTCGGTGTAATAGGTCTGCAGTCTGTGAACATGTCATTGACAAACAAAACCACTCAATTAAGTTTGATAAACCTTCTATCCTTGCCAAAGAAAAAAGATATTTTCCCAGAATGCTACGCGAGGCTATTGAGATTAAAAAGCATCCTTATTTCAATAGAGAAGATGGATTGTCACTACCACCAGCTTGGGATCCTGTAATACATCTCATCAAGGAACAAGCGAGACACAGGACTGCAAAACCTTAATTTCCGAACGGTGTAAAATATCTTATCTGTTTAAAAAGTAGTTTAATAGTCTCTGATTTTAAAATATTATAATTAGTAATGAGGTAGCCTGGGAGTTTTTCTTTGCAGCGTTTCTTTTCTCCTCAGTACGCCTCATTTGTGTAATGCTGCTTGGTAAATTATTAAAATAAAATAATTAAGCCCTTCTGGCACATGTGTCTTTATAGCTTAGGCCCATCTGGCATGTATATAACCTTTTTTTTTTTCAAAAATGGGTTGTTTGCACAAATTGTAACTTTGACAGAGGAAAATACATCTTTCCTCAGTCCCCCCGTGACCATGGAAAGCTTCCGAAACGTCGGGAACTAAAATGAGATAATATACGCGATATAATCCGTTAAATTGTTTTATTTCAATGAGTAATAATCGCGGAAACAGAAGAAAAAATTATTATAAAGTTGTAAAAATGATATGTCTGTATGTAATTGAAGATATTTTCAAAAAAAATATTGTTACGAACTATTTGGAGGTCACTGAATCGAAAAATATTTTATTTGGATTTTTTGTATGTTTTTATATGTTGTTGCGGCTTCATCACGCCACATCGGCTAAACATATTTCAATTTTCAACTGTTTTTCGTACACGTTTAGCTATACACATAGGTATCCACTCCACAGATGATTATATGACATTGTTTGATAGTGAGATTTACATATTATTAGCGAGTGCACCTGTCAGTTTCAGTATCTTGAATATGCAGTGTACCATCGGGCCGCTTCAAACTCTATTTACATGTTTCCTAGTTGCAAATGTAGGTTTACACTACTCGCTCCGATGCTTTGAAGTTCGAAGTGCGTGACAGTACACACTTGGGTAACCTTGCGTACTTTGGTTCGAACCGTTTGGTAAAACCTAGTGTTGCCTCCTCTAGCCCTCCGAAGCTCTTCCATGCGGTCGGTCATGGACCTGATCAGCGTCACGATGTTCTCTTGAGGAATGTTGTTCCACTCCTCAATGACAGCATCATGAAGCTCATCAAGTGTGGCAGGAGGACGATCACGCGATCGTACCCGCCTTTTCAGGTGGGCCCAGAGGTGCTCGATGGGATTTAAGTCGGGACTCCTTGCTGGCCAGTCCATAACGTTGATACCAGCAGCATGCAGGTAGTCCCGAACGATCAACGCTGTATGGCTGCGGGCGTTATCGTGCATAAATTGAAACCCAGGCCCAATTACATCAGCATATGGGACCACATGTGGATCCAGGATCTCCGCAATCTACCGTTGAGCAGTCAGGGATCCCTGGCCACGGCCACCTCCAGTCCTGGAAACGCAAACAAGTTCGGTTTTCCCGTCGACGGAAATGCCGCCCCAGAACATACAGGATCCACCCCCGTAGCTGACGGTTTCTACGGTGCAGGCTTCTGTATACCGCTCCCCCTGCCTCCTGTACACCCTTCTGCGTCTATCGTTGGTGTAAAGGCACACTCTCGTCAGAAAAGAGGACATTCCTCCATTGGGTGAACGTCCAATTCTCATGGCTAGTGCGAAATCCTCTTCTGGCATTCCGGTGCTGCGCAGTCAACTGGGGGCCCGTAGCGGCCCTGCGGGGCATCAAGTTCCTCTCCCGTAGTCTTCGTCTGATCGTGGAGACGCTCACCGACGTTCTGCGAGCTGCTCGAAGCTGTTGCTGGAGCTCAACAGCGTTGAAAAAACGATTCCGCAAGGAAGTCGTCACAATGTACCGGTCGTCTGAACCGGAAGTACAGCGTCGCCTCCCGGATCCATGCCTTCTGATGTAGCCACCAGTCTCCTCGAACCGCTGGAACACTCGACGCACTCGAAAACGGCTGATATTCAGACGCCGAGCAACTTCAGTCTGTCGTAGTCCAGTTTCCAGTAGTGCAATCACTTGAGCGGCTTCTTCTGGCGTGGTATCCATTTTTTAATGTTTTTTTCTTGCTGTAGCTCTTCAGGTGTGATCTCAGTGACGTCTGGATAGCGAATGACCCATAATCGTCGTCAGTAGTCCTCTGCTCGTACCCTATGGGTACGTTGGGTTGCCATCCCAGGGCTTTGCCCTTTTTGGCTGCTGCTTCTCCGTCCGCTACGGCGGACGGGTCTTCTTAAATAGCCTATTGGCTGGGTTCTTGTCATGATGCGGGGAGGGGGTCGCGGTCTCTGTCTAGGTAGACGGGGACACGGCCTCTTCCGCGGCCTTATTACGTGACGGTGTTGTCACGGCGGGCGTCGGTGCGAGCTGTGGTGCCTGCTCCGGTGCCGGTTGTATCGTGGCTTCTTCTGCTGCTGACTTGTTGGCCTGTCTGCGGCGTTGTGGATGTTGATGGCCTTTCTGCGGCATGGTGGGTTCCTGGGCGTGCAGGGGACTCGGTTGGTGGGATGAGCTCTCTCGGTAGAGCTCTGCTGCTTTTCTCCGGCGGGCGGGCGTGGAGCGGAGCAATCCCAACTAGCGAGGGGATGCTCGAGCTGTCCGCGCGGCGGAACATGGCGCCGGCAATCTGGCCGATGAACTCGTCCAGTCCTTGCCATTCCAGGTCTCGGTGAATCGTCTGGTTCCGCATGTAGCGCGGAGCCGAGACGATGGTGCGCAGGGCTTGGTCCTCCTGCGCACGCAGCCTCTTCTTACTGGTCTCGGATGTTAGGACGTACCATGCGGGTGCCGCGTAGGTCAAGCGGGACCGCAGGTACGTCTTGTATATCCCCAGTTTCGTTCGGACGGGGAGGCTGCTGGCTAGGACTGGACGGAGAAGTGTGCGCGCTGACTTTGTCCGTCGCGCGGTGCTCTCTGCATGCTGCTGTAGGGTGAGTCCCCTGTCGATGGTGACGCCCAGGTACTTGACTGTGTGTGACCACTCTATGGTCTGGCCGAGCATCTGGAGCGGAGGTGGCTGCTTAGCTCTGCCGGTAACTATTGCTTGAGTCTTGCCCACGTTTATGCCCATCCTCCAACGGGCCAACCACTCTGGGACGACTTCGAGCGAGCGCTGTAGCTTGCGGGCTGCGTGTGTAGCGTTAAGGGACTTCGCGAAGAGTATCGCGTCGTCCGCGTATAGTCCCAGTTGGACGTCGCCCAGCACTGGGAAGTCGTCCGTGTAGCGGGAGTAGCACGCCGGTGAGAGACAGCTGCCCTGGGGGACGCCCGCGAGGATCGGGCGCTCCGTTGATGTGACGTTGTCCACCGCCACTTGGAAACGTCTGTCGGCCAGGAAGGAGGCCAGGATGCGTACGATGCGGCGAGGGGCAGAAGACGTCGACAGTTTATATAGCAGGCCCTCATGCCATACTCTGTCGAACGCCTTCTCCATATCGAGGAGTGCTGTGACGGTCACCTCCTTCTTGTTCATGGCCGTGGCCATGAAGTGCAGCACTCTCGATAGCTGCAGTGTTGTCGAGTGGCTGGAGCGGAACCCGAATTGCTCGGGTCTGGGCTCTATGTGTGGCTGGAGTCGTTGCAGCAGGAGCTTCTCGAACACCTTGGAGATGGTGCTCAGGAGTGTGATCGGGCGGTAGCTCTCCGGCTTGCGGAGGTTTTTGCCCGTCTTTGGCAGCATGATCACCCGGCCAAGCTTCCAGGGTGACGGGAAGTGTCCGGAGCGCAGGATCCCATTGAACAGGCGGGCCACCGCGGCGACTGCGCGCGGTGGCAGATGGTGTAGTGCCATGTTCGGGATCGCGTCCGCGCCCGGTGCCTTTCTTGGCTTCGTGCGTCTCAGTGCTCGCTGGACTTGGCCGGGGGTGAAGACGATGGGGTCTTCTACCGCCTCGATCGGTGCCGCGAAGTAGCTCACAAGGTGTTGCTCAACTGCTGCAACATGGTTCACGTCTTGCGTCGGATTCGGTTTGAACTGTTCCTTGAGGCAGTCGGCGAAGAGCTCCGCCCTGTCCTCCGCCTTGTACCTCGGGAAACCGTTCGTGTCGTCTAGTGGGCGTGTGGCTGTTGGCGTCATGCCGAGTTGTCGGCATAGACGGTGAATGGAGGGCATATCACCGTCGAGCGACGCCAGGTGGCTCTCCCACGACTCCGCTGCGTGTCTGGCCAGTTCCTCCTTCACTTTTTCCACCATGCTGTTGAGGGACGTCTTCAGTGTGGGACAGCGGGTCCTCTGCCACTCTGACCGCAGGCGGCGCTTGCGCTTTATGAGATCCAGGATCCTCGCAGGTAGGGGCTTTCGCCTTTCGCTGCTCGGAGCCGTTTGCGCTGCAGTGTCCAGTGCCGCCTGGATGTTGGAGGTGATGTTGGCGGTGGCTAGCTCGACGTCCATCGCTGAGGAGACCGGCGTGGAGAGTGGGTTTCCATCCATCGCCGCCGAGAATGTCTCCCAGCATATCCGTCGTCCTGGGGGTCTTGTCGGTGTGGTGGTGGGCAGGTCTTTGATCACCATCAAGACCGGTCGGTGATCCGATGGGAGGTCGGGCAGGACCTCGTGCGTGATAACGGCGTCGACATTCTTGTGGATCGCGAAGTCTAGGACATCTCCGGAGTTGCAGGCGCTGGAGAAGTGTGTGGGATCTTTAGGTCCGGAGATGTCGAAGTCGTGATCCACTGCAGCTTGCGCGATCCTCAGGCCCGCCCTTTCGCTCGTGCTGGAGTGCCAGACTATATGCTTTGCGTTGAAGTCCCCAGCCAGGATGGTCGGCGTTGGGGACTGCAGGAGCTGGCATATGTCTAGCACTATGTCGCCTGGTGGTCCTGGGGGGCGGTAGATAGCGAAGAGTCTGATATCGTGCCCTGAGAGTTGTAGCTCGATGCCCAACGCGTATAGGGACGCGAAGGGGTGGTAAGGGACTTGCTGGTGCACGATCTTTCTCTTCACTATTACCGCCAGGCCTCTGTATACTTTCCCCTCTGGGGAGACTTCATCTTGTCGATACGTAATATATCCGCTGATTTTTAGTGGAACGCTCTTTGCAAGATGGGTTTCGCTGACCAGCATTATATCGATCTCCTGCTCCGCGAGGAAATTACGGAGCAGGCCGAATTTGCCGGTCAGTGATTGAGCGTTCCAGTACACCACTCTCAAACCCTTAAGGTGCTGGTTGAATGTTGGGCCGTGGATTGGTGGCTGCTTGTATTACCGCGTTAGTGGTCGCGGGGTCTTGAGTGGCGGCGAGGCTCAGTAGATCTGTTATCAGCTTGAGCATTGCGGCGGCTGGGTTTGGTGAGGCGGTTTGAGTTGGTGCTGGGGTTGCGGGACCCATAATCGATCTTTACCCCCCCTTTTATATCCGTCCATGGGTGCCCAATTAGTGACCCACTAAACGCGTACTTCGGGACTTTTGATTTAAAATGCGTTTTTTTTTATGGTCATTGTTTTTACAAAAACAAACACCCACTCATTTAAAAGGTTGTTGATTGAGCTTTAAAATGATATACATATTAATGGGGTACAGTACATTCCGTAAGAGCTATATTCGCTCGAAACGAAATTTTCAAAATGTGCGATTTTTTTGACGCCGAGTGTACATTAAAAAAATGTTTTTTTGTTTCTGAAATTTAATTTGTAGGGGCCGTCACTTGTGGAGCCCCCAAAAATGCCGCCCCGGTGGTCATCCTCTAAATCCAGCCCTGTGTAAGATATAGACATTAAGTAAGACATAGGTAGATGTATGAGAAATTACATATTTAAAGCGAGCGATTCCAAGGTAGAAGCCTTTTAAGGTAATGTAATCAATTTGCCGAAGGAAATGAGGTAAATTTGGAATCTTCATGTTTTCGAGCGGGAATTGGGAAACATGCGACAAAGCCTTTAATTTGCATGTCACTGATCAAACTGTCTTTAACAACATAACACAGTTGCTTTGTATAGGTACCCTAATTGGTTAAACAGGAACACGCTTGTGGTTTATTTTCAGACGGCACAGTACAGTTGTTCTAAATTACTGACTTCAAAGACAATTATTCACGGTTACGGTGTCAAATAACAATATAGCTCTGTACTTAAAATTAGTTAGTTTTCTGTTACCTAGTTTTAGGGTTGTGCCGACTACGGATTTTGATGACTAGCCGACTAATCGGCCGAGTAGTCGGCAACGCCGATCATTGGTTTCGGCTAAGTTCGAGTGCAATTGGGAACGTTGGTTTCCGAGGGGCGACTCTGAAATTCGATATTCGAAGTTCGTATCGCGCCACTCTCTCACTCAAATACAGTTTAACATGTGAGAGAGAGAGAGATGGCACGGAACGGACTTCGAGATCCGGAGTAAAGCCTCAGTTTGCAACTCGCGCCTCCCGCCACTTGCCATGTGTTCATGTTTTGACAAGTCTGTTTTGTTTATGTTGTAGTGATTCATTTGCTTCACCGTCCGGCATGTTTCTTATTATGGTAAAAAAACCGGCCAAGAGCATGTCAGACCATGCTCAATGTAGGGTTCCGCAGCCGTTTATACAAAAAAATGCACTACAGATGAAAAAAATACGGTATGAAAAAAAAACACTAAAAAAAGAGCGTATCTCCCCGGCACTTACGTCTTTTTGCTGAGAAGCGCAGTTTTTTGGCAATAACTTAACGGTATGTTGAAAACAATTTTCGTTGAAATTATTATTACGCTTTATATCTGTTTTTTTTTTCATATTTTTTGATTATACCGTTTAGAAAATAGAGGGAGTGAGACACAATTTTTGCTACTTTCGGAGCGAATATTTCCGAAAATATTCACTTAATCATAAATATTTTTTAGAAACCTCAAAGTGTTTTTAGAAGATCTGTCGAATGATGTGCCATAAATTGATATTTGTTGAAAAAATGTTTTTTCAGTTTCGGTTACATGTATGGAATGCCCCCCCCTAGAAATATATATATATATATTATTTAACTATCAAAAGTAGCGGCTTACAAATGAAACCTATGTTCCAAATTTCATCAATATCTTACAGTTTTTGAGTAAAATGCATGTAACATACGGACGGACGGACGGACGGATATGAGGAAAGCATAAGGGTTCCTTTTTGCCATTTTGGCTACGGAACCCTGAAAAGCAAAATAATAATGAAATTATAAAATTTTTGTGTTTGACAAACAAAAAAAACTTGAAGCAAATATTGGTAGCTTGTTTTTTTCCAGTAAATTATAAGTTATATGACACTTTTTACTGGACTACGCTGAAAAAAAGAGGGTTATGAGTTTCTTTCTCCTCGGCTGACTAAATTGTGACCACCTTTTAGTACAGAAAAAAGGTATAGCTGCCGACTTAATCATAAGATGTATGGCTTATAAAATAAATGAGAATAAAAAAAAAAGGTATAGCTTGATAAGTTCTTTGGTGACACTCCCATGTTCTGCGGGCGACGGGTGGAAGACAGCGGGGGCGAGCAAGAAGTGTGCGCGTGGTTATCGTGCCCCGCCGCGCGCACACTTCATACCCACCCCCGCTGTCTTTCCCGCCCCGTCGCCCGCAGAATATGAGAGTGTCACCAAATAACTTGTCAAGCTATAATGATCTTCAAGATCTCGATCAATTCAAGTCCTTTTAAATACAAAAACTTAATCAAATTGTTGATCCCACTGATACGTGTATAAACGTCTACATTATAACAAATTATAAAAATACTTTACAATCGAAGCTTTTTTAAACTAATGAATTTTTTACTAAAATATAAACGTCTGCTTATGAAATGTAGCCCCCCTAAGGCATATTAGAAAAACGAAGCACCTGCTTAAAAAATTAAGCAAGTTTCTTAAAATTCGAAAATACCTCTGGGATTACATGGGCTAATTAGTAGGGGGCGTCAGTTAAATACGTGAGGCGTTTTTTTAAGATTGGTACTATAATAAATAATCATTCAAAAGCTGCGTGAAATAAGTGTAAAGGGCATTTCTCCAAGTGTTTAAAACGTCAGTGGTCGCATTATTGCCGGAATCCCGTGAGGTATGTACGTTCTTAGGGTTCCGTACCTAAAGGGTAAAACGGGATTACTAAGACTCCGCTGCCTGTCCGCCTGCCTGTCTGTCTGTCTGTCCGTCCGTCACCAGGCTGTTAACAGATTAAACAGTTAAAATTTTCACAGATGATGTATTTCTGTTGCCGCTATAACAACAAATACTAAGAACAGTGTAATTTTATATCTGTCTGTCTATGTCAGTAACCAATATAAAATGATCGAACACCGTGTTCATTTTACTTAGGAGTAGGGCTCTGCTAACACTGGATTTTCATAGATATGGCTATTTGTAGCGCATATTTTGCACGGAACCCTCGGTGCGCGAGTCCGACTCGGACTTGGCCGGTTTTAGCTATCTATTTACTAGACGGCGGTGATTACTGCCAATAACGACGAACAATATGCCGATCTCTTGGGACCCCGGCATCAATACAATCACCGAAGTCAGAGCGGTCGCAACGTTCGGAGATATGCCCTAAAGTGTAAATATTGCGAGACGTACTTTGAGCACACTTTGAGGCGTAATTAATTCATTATTTGCTTTGCATAAAGTGCTTTATGTGTTTTAATTTCAGTGGTCTTGTGCCAATACTGGCATTAAACACGTAAACCGCATAACGTGGCCAACAGAAGTCTTTTATTTGTTGTTCGTAGTTGAGAAATTCGCTTTAGGTTCTAATCAGTATCATTGTATGTACCTTTTTGTACCTACAGCAAACTTAACAAAATACCTACGTAATTTATATTTCAACGCTACACTGTCGATAACTGTTTCCAATTATATTTATTTTATTTTGTAAGACTAAAAAATAAATCGATTTTGACTCGTCTTGAACCAGTGCCTTATAACATACCTTAAATAAAATAAATCAGCCAAGTTCGAGATTGACTCGTGTACCGTTCGGTTCCGTACAATTTTTCACTTAACCTAATTGGCTGGTTAAATTAATTTAAATAAAACAATTTAAACGGATTATATTGGGTATATTGAGTTTCCGACGTTTCGGAAGTATTTCAGCTTTAGTGTCCACGGGTCGACTGAGAAAATATATATTTTCCTCTGCCAAAATGTCAATTTCTTTGAGAAAACAAATAAAGATGCACATACATGCCAGATGGGCCTAATCTGTAAAGAGTGCCTGTGCCAAAAGGGCTTCATTATTTTATTTAATAAAATTACCAGCAGCATTTCACAAAATGAGGCTTACTGAGGAGAAAAGTAATGCTGCAAAGAAAAACTCCCAGACTACCTAGATACTAATTATATGATTTTAAAAACAAAGACTACTAAACTACTCTTAAACAGATAATATAGGTAATTTTTTTACACCGTTCGGAAATTAATGTTTTGCAGTCCTGTGTCTTGCTTGTTACTCTATCTTCTCTATTGAAATTAGAATGCTTTTTAATCTCAATAGCCTCGCGTAGCATTCTGGGAAAATATCTTTTCTCTTTGGCAATGATAGAAGGATTATCAAACTTAATTAATTTAATGGTTGTAGAATGTGCACATAGCGGATGTCAAGCACCGTCGATGTAATAGGCCTGCAGGCTGCAAACATGTCATTGACAAACCAAATCATTCAAATAAGTTTGATAATCCTTCTATCCTTGCCAAAGAGTAAAGAATTTTTCCCAGAATAACCACAATCTTTCATCTCTCTGGCGGATTTAAACGTTTGTGAGCGAGCCGGAGACGGCGCAAGTCAGCCAGAAGTGGCGTATCTCTTATCGGATGCCAATACTCACTTTCCACAGCTTTAGGCTTCATTCCCATTTGATACCCATATATTTATTCACACGCAGGTGGTTTTAAAGCGCAGCGCTTTTTATCAAGCACTGTTGGATTTTCGACGTTGAGCGTTGGACGTTAAAACGAATTGAGCATACGGAACTTTGTGTTTCTGATTTAACGCGATGCCTTTGAAACTCTCTTGCGAATGAAGCTTAAGACAGCCATGACAACGCGGGACAAGCGGCATGATGAGCAAATTGTCTCTTCATTGTACGAGTATGGACGAGGCCACGACCTACTTTTAAAAAGCCGCCGACCATCTGAACCGCCTCCTTAAGGATGCCATAACGTACGACCCCGCCCCATCGCCAAAATAGGACGACTACAAAATGACAGCACCACTCTCATCCCAGACTTACCGATGCCTATAATTGACTCAGATGTAGACTCAAACTGCAACCTCCTCATCCGGCTGGGTATTTTACGCAGCTTTACGAAGGAGGTCCTAGACGCCCGTGCCTACAAAAGGTCAAGGCGCAGACACACTCGACGACCTAGACACCTACTGACCGACCCGGACGATGTCATAACGGCTACCATTAAGCAATGGTATCCGGATGACTCGCCCGACAATCACAGCGACACCGTACACGACCACAGAGCCGAATATTACATTGACCGTCACGAAAGGCGACGTGACCGACGAGAGCGTAACATCGCACGAACGTCGAAATCAGCTACACACTGCACTTGCTCACCGACCTCCCTAACGGCGGGGACGCCCACCGCGGAAATAACAATAGAAAACCACACGATAGAATCAAACATAGGTCGACGAATAACAAACATACTGACAGACACATCCCAAATATAGTGTTGGACTAGGTACACTAAAGCTGCTCATAGCGCCCGCGCGCGACAGCACCCACGCGCTTGGTGCCGAGGAAGCCTTGACTGTCGTGGCATCCTACCGCCTAGCACATCGATGACAGTTACAGCATGCATGCTGCCGTTTAAATTAAAACTATGATATGATATGATATACTGTCGAGGCGCTCACCGTACAGTAGGGTTACTCCGAAACTAAAAAATCGAAGTTCGTTACGTGCTGTCCTTCTCGCTCTCATGTTACGCTGTATTTGTGTGAGCGAGATGGCGCCATACGAACTTCGTATTTCGGAATTTGGAGTAGTCCCTCAGTTAGTTGGCATCACACGCAATGTATTAGGAATTAGCTGGCCGCGCCGCTGGCCGCGCTACAACGATGGCTGGATTAGGAATTCCAATAAACTTCCATTAGAATTGAGTAACAAAATGAAAAGAAGTGACTGTCAAGCTTCGTCCATTAGCGTGAGTACGTGTCGTGTAAGCTGTCGCCTTTATCCCGTCCACAAGACAAAAAGGACGAAACTTATCGGGAAAATCATTTCACATCAATCGTTTTATGTTAGTTATATTGGGTAGTCCACGTCAGAAACACTATGTACTATACGGGATTAATTAGTAGGTTTCATAGAACTCGAGTATATTAAGGTTGATGTTTGCTTTATCGTCTAGGGCCTAGAGCACTTACAGGGATTTGTCTGGGATCCTGAGTTTTGTAGTGGTTAGTTTGTAGTTGTAATTTTGATGGGTAAACAAAGATTTTAAACTAAGTAGTAGCAGCAAAGATGGATACAGCAGTCATGGGAGAAACCTGCCCGCGTCAAGTAATGGTGCAGGATCGAGTGCTGGGATGGGACATTAACCTAGCTCATGCTACAAACAAATAAAATGAACCTTAAAATAAATTACTATTTATATATATATCTATACTATTATAAAGTTGTAAAAATGAAATGTCTGCACATTAAAGAAATTTTCAAAAAGAAAATTGTTATGGACTATTTGGAGGTCATCTAAACGAAACATATATTTTTTGGATTTTATGTATGTTTGTATGTGTCGTTGTGGCTTCATCACGCAAAATCGGCTAAATAGATTTCAACTATTTTTGGTACACGGGTAGCTGGGTAGCTCCGGATGGTTATATGATAATTGAGTTAAACATCCAATAATATTTAGAAGTGGAATATTAGAAGGATTCATAAGCACGTGTAAAGCAATATTCGAACAATTCAAAATTGATTGTCATATTGCCAAACGTAATTATTTATCCCAGGAAATCAAAAATAGTTATAATATTATCAAAACCACCTGGAAAGTGATGAATGCGGAGACTGGTAGATCAAGGCACACAATTAGTGATCTAGAATTAAAAATTGATGGCAAAATTATAGATTCTAGTTTAGATGTAGCAACAGAATTTGAAAACTTCTTCACCGATATACCAGTATCCACAACAAAGTGTTTAAATTCATCACCTTCGTCTGCCGTTTTGTTGTTAAAAGAAAACGTCCCAGAATGTAGTAAGGACTTTTATTTTGAACATGTCAGTCCTTCATTTAAATTTTCATTTAAATCAATTAATGTCAATAAAACCAATGACCTATGGGGGGTCTCAGTCCATGCTGTCAAATCCCTAATAGAAGTAATAGCGCCTGACTTGGCAGATATATTCAATAACAGTGTTGACTGCGGTGAGTTTCCTGATCTGATAAAACATAGCAAAATAACTCCTTTATTTAAATCAGGTAGTACCTCTGACCCCACTAACTTTAGACCAATATCTGTACTACCTACATTTAGTAAAATTTTTGAAAAGCTAATTCTATATCAATAGTTAAAACATTTTAATTTGAATAATTTGATGCATAGTAAGCAATTCGGTTTTACGCGGGGTCGCTCGACATCCAACGCCGGAGTTGAGCTCGTAAAACACATTTTTGATGCCTGGGAGGAATCGCGAGATGCTTTAGGCATCTTCTGTGAAGTAGTAAATTGGTTTAATGTAAATAATTTATTGTTGAATGAGAAAAAGACTAAATGTGACAAGTTTGTCACGAGTAACGTAAAACACGAGCAAGCAAGCGTTATGGTTAAAAGTGAGGAACTGGAACTAGTTAATAGTACAGTCGTTCTTGGTATAACATTAGATTCTAAGCTCCAATGGGGTCCCCATATTGCTAATCTCTCGAATAGACTGAGTTCTGCAGCTTTTGCAGTAAGTAAGATTCGTCAATTAACAGACGTGATAACGGCTCGATTAGTGTATTTCAGTTATTTCCACAGTATTATGTCGTATGGCATCTTACTATGGGGCAGTGCTTCCGACATTAATACTATATTTGTTCTGCAAAAGCGGGCTGTTCGTGCAATATATAAAATGAACTATAGAGACTCGCTTAGAGATAAGTTTAAGGACATTAATATAATGACAGTGCATTGTCAATACATTTATGAGAATATTATGTATGTACATAAAAATATTACCGACTTTAAGAAGAACTGTGATATACATAATATTAATACTAAAAATAAGCATAAGCTCGCAGTGCCTGCTACTAGGCTCCATAAAATAAGGAGATCATTCGTGGGTAACTGTGTGAGATTTTATAATAAACTTCCTAGCACCATCCGCCGAGTTCCACCACCGAGTTGTCTATTGATAAATTCAAAAATATTGTAAAACGAAAATTATTTTCTAAAGCTTATTATAGCACACAAGACTACATGAATGATGAAGCCGCGTGGGATTAATGTAAATTATAGCGTCATGTAAGTATATGAATAATTATTTTAACGAATACCTAAGGTATTATTATTATTTTAATCTTAATTGTTTTATATACTCTGACATTTAGAATTTTATTCTAGACACATTCTAGATTATTTATTTTTTATTGACAATCCTTTTGGGATTTATCTTATTGATTATTTTTATTTTAAAAATGATGATTTTATCAATGATATTACACTTAAGTTAAATGATCTGATTAGGTTTTTCTGGGTTTCCCTAATCCTTGCAGCAAATGTTGGATCATATTGTATTTCTCCCAGCAAACATTCACTCTCATGTAACTGACATTTCAAAAGTGCTTGTAACTAGGCCTACTTGAATAAAGAATATTTTGATTTGATTTGATTTGATTAAGACCATATCAAACTTGCATAATGCGAGTCCAACGAAGTACGTTTATGAATTTAATTAATGTGTACAAACCGCGAGAGCATAAATAGTAGGTGCCTGAAACTATAAATAAATGTAGAAAATTCTGCCCCAGCGGTAAGGTCCAGATCCCACAAATGCTGGCAGCATTTCCTCTTATATTAAAACATTATTGAAGCCAAGCTTGCCCCGTGGCCTGGCTGGCAAGCCTTAGTTCATGTCATTCAATTCACTGCGCAACACACTAACGGCAACTGATGCAGGCAAAGGCAACTTACAAAGCAAAAGCACTGCTAACGACTCAAAACTTTGTCAATGTGGGGCAGCCATAAAATAAGATACGATATTACGAACAGCGGGAAACGATAACCCAAAGCACCTGAATTTCGAAGAAAATTACAGTTAGCCAAAAAATTGAAACGGGACTATTGCGTCTATGGGGACAATTACTTTTTTGATGGTAATATTTCAAAACTCACTTTTTTAAATCACTATAAACTTTTCGCAAGTTTTAAAGTGTTCTTATTCTATGAGATCTTGTCTTGGTTGAGGTTGTTTACTTTGAGGTTAGAACTTAGTTGACTACTAAATAAAATAAATAAGACTAATCCTTATACTATTATACTTGTCGATCTACTTTAAAATACGGGTAGTCGATTTATTATATCTAAATTATGTTTTAGAACAAATCTTTCAAGCCCTTACAGTTTTTAACGTATTTTAGTATTCCAATATCATTTCATTTTAAGAATAAATTCCCAAACGAACATAAATATTTATAAACTTGTATATTATATTTATATTAGTTCTCCGAATACGTATAAATAAATAAATAAAAATGAAATGTCTGTACATTGAATTAAAAAAAAGTGATTTTGACTTTAATTTTAATCGAAAGATACTTACGTTCACTACAATTTACTCGCGCCACCACCTGCGTACTTTGTAGCCGGTTTTAAAGTTTATTTCCCATATACACATCCACCCCAATTTTCACCCCCTTAAAGGATGATTTCCGGGATAAAAACTATCTCCATGCCAAATTTAATCTAAATCGGTTTAGCTATTTAAGCGTAAAAATGTAACAGACGGACAGAAATACTTTCACATTTATAATATTAGTAAAGTATGGAAGTATTTGTCGAGTAATGAATGAATCTATTCTAAACGGTATGTTCAAAAAATATATTTAAATAAAATTACAAAATACACCTTATAAACACTTTCAAAGAAAATGATACCGTTTTGAGTTATTGCCAAAAAAACTGCGCTTCTCAGCAAAAAGACGTAAGTGCCGTGCAGATACGCTCTTTTGCTAGGGCACTTTTTTGATATATTATTTTCATCATCTGTAGTGCATTTTTTTGTATGAACGGATGCAGAACCCTGCACTGAGCATGGTCCGACATGCTCTTGGCCGGTTTCTAGTTATTCTTCATTAATTTCATTATTTTGGTTGGATACTAACATATAAAGAAAAACCCCACAACGATGTAATAGATATGGCATCTGTTGAACAGCTCCGTTGGACCCTTGTTGAGAAACCTCAAAAGGGGCCATTAAAAGCCATCGCAGTCGACTCCTCAACGCTGAAAGCCGCTTAATTATATAATCTATTAAGCGGGACTACGAAGGCTTAGGTTTGCCCTGTAACCCGCTATCGGAGACTATATAATACTCAAGAAACCACAGAGTCCTTGTGAAAAAGAAGACAAGTGTATATATGATTCAAAGAAATTGAATGTCACGATAGTGACGCCAAAAGTGGCCAAATAAGTTTAAGAGGCGCTAATGTTACGAATTGTACTCATATACGATATTCAATTTTCCAAGTATAGTTTGAAAGATGGCAATACTGAAAATATGAAAAGTGGTACCTCACTGAAGTCCTCAGTTGAAAGTCATTGAAAATTTCAGAAAATCTTTAATTTCCCCTGCGGCTGTAGTGAAATTTCTAAAAGATTTGTTTGGATTTTCTGCGGCGAGTAATAAACCTCTTGAGGTACAGTACAGATTAAGGGCGTCCCTAGGGAATTGGCTCACTGCTTCGACATGATATATCTTCATGATATCTCGAGATGGATACATTTGTACCTAAAGCAAATGAATTGCAAAGGTAAAAAAGATGAGGAGGTTCTTTTCTAAAGTCCAGTCATTGAATAGAAAGAGTATATCGTTTTACAAGTTTCTAAAATGAGCCATTTTGACACGCAGTGCTGATGGAGAAGCGAGCGAGGATACATAGAATCTGAGTGTCAAAATGGCTTTTAGCCTTGAGTTAATCACTGTTTTTCACGAATGTGTGAAAAGAGTGAAAACCTCTGTTAAATACTTATTTTTAATCATAGCTCATATTTAAATAAATAATTTACATGGATTATATCGACAGTCGACCCAGTGAACACGAAAGCTGAAAAGCTTCCGAAACGTCGGGAACATAAATAAGGTAATATACGCGATATAATCCGTTTAAATTGTTTTATTTAAATAAGTGATAATATCTGAAACAGAAGAAAATATTATCACAGCTCACGTTTACCAACGACGTGTTGTTATGCTGATACTTAGGACCTCCGCGTTACGCTTTTAAACCCTTATAGGCGTTAAAACTTTACGATCACGAGAAAATATTTAATTATTTACTCATCTGGTCAAGATTATTGCACAGCAGAACTACGGTACTCCGGGCATCTGCTAATATTTCTACGCATAAATCATTTCACATCAGGTTTAATGGATTTTTTGGAACTGGTATATCAAAAGTACCTTAGTACTACAAATGAAAGAAAGCGTCAGTAGAAAAAAATATTTTTATTTATCAGTAAAAAGAAAAGTAGGTCGTATATGTGGATAATTCATTGCAAAGTTCCCACTTTTATTTTATTTCGTGTATAGGGTGTCTTACGGCTTCGTGATATGGAGAGAGAGTATTAAAATTATTCGTAATGGAAAATTGTACCTATTTTAAGCATTCAAACAGTGTTTGAAAGTAAAATGTATTTTTATTGAAGCAATAAATACCAATGAGATATTGATAGATCAAAATCAAACATTCGCATGGTTTCACTACGTATACAACTATGCAAATACGTAGAGCAAAGTACAAAGATTATCAAAGACATCAGCAAAGTTTAGATCATGGTCATAGGTTGAAAATGAGACGTTACATGCGTTTGCTCACCCACTATAATGTCAAGGTCAAGCTCATCTGTCTACAGCCATGCAGATGAGCACGAAGCTAAACAGGTACAACCCAAAGGTGGAAATGAACATTAACTTATGCGTCAGCCACTAAAACGTCAAGGTCAAGGTTACGTTAATCTGCCTATAGCTATGCAGATGAGCACGAAGCTGGACAGGTACAGGCTAAAGGTACGCGTGAACATGAGCTTGCCCATAAGTCACTATAACGTCGGCTTGTGGGCGGGCTCACACCTTGGTCACGCTCACTTGGACTTAGGTCAAGCTTACCTGTCTACAGCTATACAGATCAGCACGAAGCTGGATAGGTACAGGCCGAAAGTTCGCGTGAACATCATGAGACGGCACATCAGGTCGCCCGCCAGCCACTGTACGGTTCCGGCCCATGCAATCTCCAGCGGCATCATCAGGAATGTCACCTGGAGGCAGAATATCATGATTAAAAATTGAAAATCTATGTACGCTTTTAATTGAACAAAAAATTAGTACGCATAATAGTCTTAAGAAAAATTCCCACATGTCCAAAAACATTGCTATGATAAATAAGAGTAACTTATAAAGAGTTATAATTACAAATTATATTTTACTATGATACGAGGGCTATGCAAAAAAATACCTAGTCAAAAATTAATAATATTATATTTTTTACTAGCTTTATATTAGGTTCACCTGTAACTATGTCAGTAACTATGTAAATAAATTTTGGAACTTAAATTTGACCCACTTCCCGGTTTCCGATCGAGCTATTGGCATACTTATAATATAATTTAGGTGACAATTTAATACCATTGAAATAAAACAATTTAACGGATTATATCGCGTATATTATCTCATTTTAGTTCCCGACGTTTCGGAAGCTTTCCAGCTTTCCATGGTCACGGGAGGACAGAGAAAAGATGTATTTTCCTCTGTCAAAGTTACAATTTGTGCAAACTACCCATTTTTTGAAAAAACACAAATAAAGGTGTACATACATGCCAGATGGGCCTAAGCTGTAAAGACACATGTGCCAGAAGGGCTTAATTATTTTATTCTAATAATTTACCAAGCAGCATTTCACAAATGAGGCGTACTGAGGAGAAAAGAAACGCTGCAAAGAAAAACTCCCAGGCTACCTCATTACTAATTATAATATTTAAAAAACAGAGACTATTAAACTACTTTTAAACAGATAAGATATTTTACACCGTTCGGAAATTAAGGTTTTGCAGTCCTGTGTCTCGCTTGTTCCTTGATGACATGTATTACAGGATCCCAAGCTGGTGGTAGTGACAATCCATCTTCTCTATTGAAATTATAATGCTTTTTAATCTCAATAGCCTCGCGTAGCATCCTGGGAAAATATCTTTTTTCTTTGGCAAGGATAGAAGGTTTATCAAACTTAATTGAGTGGTTTGGTTTGTCAATGACATGTTCACAGACTGCAGACCTATTACACCGACGGTGCTTGACATCTGCTATGTGCTCCTTCACCCGGGTTGATACACTGCGTTTCGTTTTACCAATGTATGAAAGACCACACTCGCAGTCAGTAAATGCCTGCACTCTGCGATATAATCCGTTAAATTGTTTTATTTCAATGAGTAATAATCGCGGAAACAGAAGAAAATATTAATTTAATACCATGTTATGACTTCATTGAGCTGATCTGATGATTGAACCAGAAGGTGATCATGGAACTCTGTACCTAATAGAATAACGCACTCTTACCAAGTTAGAGCTCTTTAGAATGGTATGGGATCGG
Organism: Hedya salicella; assembly: GCA_905404275.2. Taxonomy (NCBI): domain Eukaryota; kingdom Metazoa; phylum Arthropoda; class Insecta; order Lepidoptera; family Tortricidae; genus Hedya; species Hedya salicella. The sequence goes on along the minus strand of FR990112.1, from coordinate 6,044,686 downwards.
TGAATAGTTGATAGATGTTTAATGAAAGGTACGAGTACAGTCGGAAATAAAGGTTGTAATAAAAAACAAAATTTTGGACTGAAACTTATTAGTACTGATATCAATTTTTTCAAAGTATCTATTTACCATAAAAACGTAGGTAGGTATACACTTTTCCATTCGTCTAAGCCTCTTGCATTATACCTTCGAGGACTCGTCTCTAGACACCTCAGAAATTTTATAGTGATAAGCAGCCATCAGGGTTCTTTGTTTCAAACCTCCTAGATATAAATTTTCTGAAATTTTGGAAAGAGGTAAATGTCATACGGTGCTTGGTCATAGGAATATGGCCGGTGGGGCAGGATAGAGTAGTTTTTTGAACCAAAAAATAGTGGATTGTCCTGGCAGTATGTGGAGCGGCGTTGACATGGTGCCAGAACAGGTGCCGCGTTCTTGACTTAGGCCGCTTGTAACACCAAGAGGACAAACTGTTACATACTATGCCAAGTTAACTGACTTTTGATCCTCTAGCACCACAGTAGCAATATGTCCCGTCTTACAGCAAAAAGAGACAACCATTTGTTTCTGTGTACTCCGTGCTTGGGCACATTTTTTTGAAGTCGGAACATCTTCAAAACACCATACTGACGACTGCCGCTTTGTTTCAGGATCATAGTTATACAGCCATTATTGGTCATAAATGTTTTTTTTCATCATAATTTGCGCCAATCCATACTTTGTTTGCTGCTTGCGGCACCCATCTTGAATTACGCTTATTATGGGATAGTTGTCCATAAATCATAGTTTGCAATGCTGTTGATTCAATCCTCCCTTACTTTTCGCTGAAACTCTTCGTTTCTAAGTCGTCGGTTCTCACGAATACTTTTTTAACACAGCTTGCACATTTTCTTAAGTAACTGCGGTTGGCGGTCACCCTGTCTTTACCCCATCTTCAAAACCCTCCCGTTCCCGTTTGAATTCACCAATTTAATTAAATACAGTTGCACGTGAACCACCAAAAGTTATGAGTTATGACTAAAGCTCAAAACAATTTTGCGGATTTAAACCTTTTTTAAAGTTATAAATCATAACGTGAAAATTGCGTCGTGTGAGCTCCATTGTTGCGGCAAATACCCGCTAGAATTACTCTGAAAAACCATACCAAATTCGATTTTCCAAATATTACATTTTTTATTTATAATTTACGATCTTTACGTTGGCGTTCATTTATTTTTCTTGTAACTATACAAAGATACACTTATGTTTTTCAATATGTACATTAAATAAGATCGTAAAAACTAATTATTATTATTCATTAGGTGTCATTGTATGTAGCATCACAAATACATTGGTAACAAATATATTTGTCAGTTGTATAATCTGACACTCTACAGTACAATTTCCGAGTTAATGTAAGTTTAACAACTCTACATACACCCACAAAAATATTGTACTCTTGAAAAATATAACTATCGATAAAAAGTATCGATGGTAATGGAATCGTAGTCACTTATTGGGCGTCGCTTAAACACGTAAGCGTTTACGGATAAATTATATTAAAAATTCGGTATATTATGAAGAATATTCATAAAAATGCGACGTTGCCAACTCACTTACCTAACTTAAATCCTCTTAAGAGTCTGCTGTTGCTAAGCCGGGTAAAACCACGAGCCGATACGATTTGTATCCGTATAAATATATATACCACTCCATAAATTTGTATGAATGGGTGGATCTAGTAACAGAGTTTCTTAGAAAAATGTTAATAATCTAGGCTATTAATATAAATGAAAACCGGAAAAGAGCATCTCAGGTAGCACACAAGCTTTATAAGAGCTTATACGGCCAGGTACAGCGTTATAAGTGCTGTATAAGCTCTAATACAGCTTGTGTGCTACTTGGGAAGTGTGCAAAGTATTTATTAAGCGTTACTTTCGTATTTTTAGAACTTATAGTTTTAAAGATAGGGGGGGGGGGGGGGATTTCTAGTACAAAATTGTTTTATTTTGTATGAGAAAGTTAATAATGGTGTGTGTAATTTAAAAACAGGACAAGAGCATGTTGGACCATGTAGTGTAGGTTTTCGTAGTAGGGGAGGTAAGCCTAAAACGGGTAAGTTAAAGGAAATGTGAAATAAAACATACTTTGAAACGTAATGTACCATTTATTTTTAACACAACATTCGTCTAATAAAGTATCTTAAAAGAAAAACAAACTTAGTAATTCTCTTCAATAATCGAAGAAAGACACAAAATAGAAAACCCTTCCACATACCCGTTTTGCCCTTAGCGGGGGCCTAGACCGGGTAACGCATCTGGGCAAAACGAATAACGGGTTCCTCGTCCCATGATGCATTAGAAGTTTTTCTTTTATATTTGTCATCTAGGATTTTTAAAAATTGATACTTTATCTCTACCAAGCAAATCGGGTACTTACCCGTTTTACCCCTACCCGTTATGCCTAAAAGTACGTATTTATTTTCAACCGCCATAACCTTAAAACAAAATGCAGGAAAGTCACGAGTTTTCGAAGTTTAGAAGCATATTCTTTGCAAATTCACAAGACATAACTTACGTTAACATATTTCACACTATATTTGAGTATTCTGAGTTACTAAACATCTATTTTTTTAAAGTAAAAACAGCAAAAAAATGTTTCTCGTCTTACCTTGCAAGCGCTTACGTCACAGCGGGGAGCCGACTGCCTGTGATTGGGCGACAGTTACGCCACCGCATCGCACTCATACATTCTCATTAATAGGCGTAATACGCACACTAACAAGCTAACCCGTTTTAGGCGGGCTACCCGTTTTAGGCTTACCTCCCCTACTATAAAGAAATGCACTTACAGATGAAAAACATACGATGTGATAAAGGTCTCCAGTAAAAGATATCTTTTAGCACTTACGTCCATTTGCTGATAATCACAATTTTTCGGCAATAACTCAAAAACGGTACATCTGATCACGTTGGAAATAATTTTCGTTAAAACTATTTAATAAGCTTTACCTTAGTAGTGTTTTATAATTCATATTTTTTGGAAATATGGTTTAGAAGCTACAGGAGGGGGGAGACACAATTTAAGCAACTTTCGGAGCGATTTTTTCCGAAAATATTCATTTTGTCAAAAAACATTTTTAGAAATATTTAAATGTTTCAGAAAAACTGTCGGAATATGTGGCGCACGTTGATTTATGCTGAAAAAAATGATTCAGCTGTTCCATGATAGTGCATGCAATGTAAATAAAGTGCCACCCCTAGATTTATTTTCATTATTTAACTACCAAACTAAGTAGCGGCATATACATGACACCTACACTCCTAAATCACCTAATGTACTTAGCCAATATAGTAATACGTCTTGTATTGTACTTAGTTTTTGAGTATAATGCCGTTCCCTTTTGATATTTTAGATATGGAACCCTAAAAAATTGATGAACCCAACTACGCCTGCGAAAAGAAAGAACTACATTTTAAATAGTCTTCATTATACATTCAGTTTAAGCATGTAACCTAACTTATATTACAGAGCATTCAACAGATGTTATAATCGCTTTATCTTACAATTCCTGACTTAATCAACGAGAAATCGGCTAAAGTTGGCATATAACGAAGCAGGCCACCTACTTACCTACCTATTATATTCCGTAACAGTCTACAATATCATATTTTAGCTTTTACACACGTAACGTCACGAGGCCAGACGCGGGACTGCCCACAGAAAAATCCCTAAATGGGTCTGTCCTGAGAAAAACACGTCGAAGTGCGTACCTGCTACGTCTATGATGTTTTGTGTAAGTAGCTTAACTCAGTCCTATTTAGGGTGAAACGCGTAGAAGCTGAAAGGCTAAGGAATACCAAGGAGACTACGTTGTAAGGGTTCAAAAGGACAAAGACAAGGAACCACCGACTACAAAATCAAATGGACGTACATTGAAGATATTATCAAAAAAATGATTGTAGCGGACTATTTGGAGGTCACAAACGAGATTTTTTTTTTAATTTTTTGTATATTTGCGTGAACCGTTGTTGCTTTATCTCGCAAAATCGGCTAAAAGGATTTCAATTTCAACTATTTTTGGTACAGGGGTAGCCAAGTATCCCCAAATGGTTATATAATACTCATTTTTCGACAGCTGAAGAGAAAAAGAAAGGTTATGTTTATATGTCTTTTGCTCTTCCGCGAACGAAGTTGCGAGCACATTCTAGTGTGACATAAAAGTCTTCAAAAAGTTAAAATATGTAATTTGATGAAATGCAACACTTTCTGTCGTCTGAACAAAGGAAACCAGCAGCAATTGAAACTAAATTTGTAATTTCATTTCAAATATACAATCTGAAACATAAACTTAATTTTAAATGATAACAAAACCCTAGCCCCTGCAAAAACGAGTTGCAGTTCAACATTATTTATAAAGATTGTAAAAACTAAAAAAGCTCCAAATGGAAGATATTTTTATAAAAATAAGTGAAACGGGCTAAACGGTTACTGAATTGAAAAATATATTTTTGGATTTTTTGTTTGTATGTAATTTGCGAATTTATCACGTCTAAACAGCCAAACGTACAAGGATAGCGGGACATGCGAGGTTGGTTATCATTTATCATATACGGAGGAGAAATAAATTAGTCATTTTTCTTCAGATAAAAGTACTCTATTATAATGTGTGGATTACCAGCTACCCATGCAGCAAAAAATATTGAAATCCGTTAACCGTTTTGGCGTGATAAAGCCACAGCGACAGGTACAAACATACAAAAAAATCGATTCAGTGACCTTCCAATAGTCATTTTAACTTTTTTTTAAAAGTCTTTATAGTACCTACGGATGTTTATTTTTTACCACTTTATAATAGTAGGTACCTGTAGATAAGATACTTTTAATACAACTAACGATGAAGCAACAAAAAAGGTTATGACTTTTTCTCCTCTGGAAATGAAGTTGCAAGGACCTTCTTGTGTCATCATCAACCTGTCAATATTAGGTAGGGTTCCCGAGTGAAGTAAGATTCAAGAAACACCACCAGGGTAGAGGGATTTTTTGTAAAATTGATTTGATTATTTTATATTTATTAAGGTTTGAAAGAAAATTTGGTAAATATGTAAGGAGGCGTAATTTTTACATTTTTTAGACAAAAAAGGAACAACTGTGTCATATTTCAAAGCCTAAACACAAAGTGCAAACTTCCCATACAAGAGATCGCAATAGGATCCGAGCTATATTTATTCCGCATCGGTACCAGAGTCAACAATAAATACAAATATTCGAAATTCAACGAAATATTCAAATAACGAACAAAGTTTCGGCTCTCATTTAAATGCCAGGTTAAAATATTGCAGTTCAGAAATTGAAGTTAGTTTTATTGGAAAATGTTTTAAATCTAGTAGTATTTAATTAAAGTTCTCGAGAGCATTATACAGCAGAATTTGTAATTGTTTAATGGACCTACGGCAATTCGTGATCTTTGTGAAGATTTTTGTGAAGATTTTTGGATTAACTATTATTTATCCTTGTGAATTTGAATGCTTGAGAATAAATGGAATTGGTTTTGTACTTATATATTTGGCAAGGAACGTTATATTAGCTGTGTTTTTATAAGTTTCGTACGCAGATGTGGTAGCATCCTATTTATATGCAGATAATAGGGAATCTTATACAGTTTGAAAAAGTTATTTATTTAAAACGTTGATTTCCTAATAAAAAGCCACAGAAAAAATATTTCGGCAAAACAAATAGGCTTTCTTGCCATAAAATTCCTTTTTCTATTCCCTCTAAAACATTGTCCTCCATGTTCAAATTAAATCATGATTATCATGATGGCATGTAAACAACACTTGGAGAACAAAACATAACCTATAACTTTGAAATATGATAGTTGTTTATGACTGGACTGACAGTTGACAGCGTATTGTTTTGCCATTATGACGTCACACCATGGCGGCTCGTGTTTTCAAGTCACGTGAAAAACTTACTTATAGATTAAAAGTAACGATTTTTAAGGATTTTTCATAGATAAGTACTATGGAATACCGGCAGTACCGTTTTCAGAAACATAATTATCATTTAGTGACATGTTTAGGTTACTTTTATCTTCATAATTGAACTCTGATGGATAAGCGGATTATATTTATACGAGTATATGAAAATAATAACTTATAGACATGCGCCAAACAGTACTTCGCAAAGTAATGAAATATCATATCACATCTCTCGAAACGTAACATCACATCACAGTGAGATATCACATCACATAGTTACCTATTGCAAGCCACTAAAGTTCGCTTTCATTACGCCGTATGCAAATTTCGACGACACGTTTGGCTCAGTGGGTTGCACAACGGCATACCAGGCTGGCGGTCCTGAGTTCAAATCCCGCCCAGGGCAAGTGTTTGTGGCAATAGCTAATGTGTCGAGTGATGTGATGTCTGTGATGTCACTGTGATGTTACAATACCGATCGCCAACTCAGGCTGGTATGATGCCACGCGCCGAGCGAGTGCGAGCGAGACGAGGCATTTGTACGGAGCAGTGACCGGTCGCCGCGCCAGCGCCATAGTAAGAGTAACATCAACATCCTATTGTTTGATGTGATGCTTGTTTCTTCCGAGTGATGCGTGATAAAGCATCACGCGGTCAAGTAATATTACATTACATTTGTGATATCAGTCACATCACTTACATGTCTAATAACTTAACAACATTGTCTATCTGCCATTAACTCGTAACGGCCCTTTTTTAGAACCTGTCTTTGAACTGGACAGGTCTGGCTAGACCTCCTGACCAGTAATCGGATTCAGTGGGGGGAGCGCAAACCCACTTATGGGAATGCCACTCGCGGCCACTTCGAGTTCGGGCGCACTGCGGGGAACGCACTGCGCAAGGCACAAGAACTTAACGGCCCTATGATGATCGCGTTTGTTGTGCAACATTTACTTAAATGAATAACCATCCCTTACTTTCTGACAAGCATGTCAGTGTGAGAGTGACATCTATAGTTGACATCAGTCAAAAATAATCTTAAAGGTGCGTCCACATTTGTATCATTTGCCCGTATCCGATCACTGTGTCGTGGCATGACTGCGTATCGCGCTGCTTCGACGCTCACTGTCGGCGCGCCAATCATGCCGCACTCTTCCGATATAAGTGTGTGATACGCGTACCAAATGGATTTCGAGAGATCGGATCGGCGCAACGTCCAAACGCGTGATCATGACACGCGATCATGCCACGCGACGACGATCTGATACGGGCAAATGATACAAATGTGGACGCACCTTTAGATAAGTACCGTGTACAGTCAGCGTCAAATAGTCTGTAGCATCCAAAGCACCAAATATAACACAGCATATCTTTATTTACTAAAGGCATAAAGATGTGTGACGATATATTTGGCGCTTTGGATGCTACAAGACTATTTGACGCTGACTGTACACGGTACTTATTTTATTTTTTGGCTTCACCACAAGACACTAAAAAAACACTTAGTTATTTGAAACTAAATTAGCCAACATCTCGAAGACAATTATGCAAAAACATTCTAAAAAACATCGCAAGCTTGTAAAGTTTCGTCTCAACGATATTTTCACATTTTTTTTGCTAAGTGAAAGAGCGAATCTAATTGCTGTAGGAGTCTAGGGTCAATTAAGTTACGAGTATTATCTGAATTTATTGAGATTCTATTGACATTCCTGTAGGTTCATTATCGAATGGTGGTAAATACAAGATTGTACGTACACTACCGCTTATAAAGTATTGGTCCACTCATTAAATATTAGTTTTTGTCCACTCATTAAATATTCCCTCGATAGCAAAAAAACCGGCCAAGTGCGAGTCGGACTCGCGTAGGGTTCCGTAAAAAATATGCGCTAAAAAGGGTCGTATCTATAAAATCTGCTAGTGTATAGTGTAGTTTTCCATGGACGGCAATTTGTCTGAAAATACCTTTTTTAATGTCTGTATCTTTCAATCAATCAATGAAAATATTCTTTATTCAAGTAGGCCTAGGTAAAAGCACTTTCGAAATGTCAGTTACATTGAGAGAAGTATTTGCTGGGAGACATACAATATGATCCAACATTTACTGCAAGAATTAGGGAAAACCCAGAAAAACCTTTGGATTCTGTTGACTTAGAAGGTTGATTTTTTTACAGATTCAAGGGACTGTAGACATGAGTAATTGATGTTAATTTCAACTTGGTACATCTACACGTTCCTGAGAAAAAGGATCCTAACAGACTGACTGACAACAAAGTGATACTATAAGGGTACTGTTTTTTACTTTTGAGGTCCGTACTTAGGGTTCCGTAACCCTATAATAAAGGAACATAACCATCTCTTATAATAAGGCCACATACGGCTCTTATACTTTTAAGTTTTGAAAGCTGCCGCTTTGTTTACCGAGCTACAATATGACGAGGAAGTTATTTTGCTATTTGGTGTCATTTTTTTTTAATTTAATCTAATTCTAATAATGTAATTTAATTTAACAAAACTTGAATTTAGACTGACCTTATTTATATACTTATTATAAATTGTGAATTATTTATGAAATTGCCATGTATTGAGTCATTGTTACTTGAAATAAATGCATTATTATTGTTATTATTATTATTATAGAAGCTTATAATCTAATGTGAAACCGATTACCGAGAAAAACTATACTATGTACTAGTTCCATTTCCTCGCTTGTTCGTGTTTGACGTACTCGTGACAAACTTACTACATTTAGTATTTTTCTCATTTAACAATAAAGGGCCTAGCAGGCTAAGCTAACAACAGTTGTTAGCTTTACATAAACATTTACGAAATAAAACTGTAGAAAAAACTCAACTTAGATGCATTTTATTGTTTCAAATGAGGATTATAAAGTCGAAAATATTTGGGAGTTTATGCTCCTTAATTCTGAATTTATTTGGTTACTCTCGCTTGTTTGGCTTAGCTGAAATAACAGTTTAAAAATTACCTTGATTTTTTGACATTTTCGTGAATAAGTCTGAAACAAAAGAAGATCGAAGACTGCTATTAAACATACAGTGTTCTTAGGTCCTGCCTCTACTCCACCTCAAATTACTTGCGGGGGCCACTTTTGTTAGCTTAGCCTGCTAGACTCTTACATGTGGGAGAGTAAATTAAAAAAAACGTATTTACAATCATGGTATTTTTATTTTAATAGAAAAAATATTATATGTCAAAGAAATTCCTTAATACATAGCAATATAATATTAAGCGGTATTAATATCATAATTATAGGCGCTAATTTTAAATCACATTTAATTTAAAAGCAAAACAATTAATCACTTAAATTAGCATAATAATATCAAATAATCAAGTAAATACGGGTTACCTGACAATAAGAATAACCCAGAGAGAGTACCGTGCTCGTCCACAGCTCGAAGTCAAGTAAGTTGGCTACGAGGTGGGGACTTGCTTTTATAGCAGTCGGCCAGCTACGGCCGGCCACCTGCACTGCTGCAAAACAAGTGACGTCATGGGAGGTAGGAGCGAACAATGTTCTAGGCTCAATCTTTGTCGTAGGTAGTTTTCAAAGCGACTTACCCTTAAATAATAATTATTAAAAATTAATCATTATTTTAAATACTCCCATCTCCCACATACATTAAACCAATTCACTACTTCAGATAAAGTATTGTTTTCGTCATTGTAGGACTTAACTTAGCCTTTCTTGAAATGTAATACAATAAAGACACATGTAGGTATTCTTATTGTGCTCGCTATAAGTGACTATAACAACAAATATTTAATAAATATTAAGGGCAGTGCTCTAAGAAACGTGTTTTTTTGCGTAATATTTTGAATCGCAATATCTTTTGAGCTTGACAACTAATTTTTAAACAGTTATTTTCACAGAGTTACCTACTACAGACTTTAAAAGGAAATTATCTCGGTGTTTCCAAATCTTACAATCTAACAACACAAATTTTAGATCACTGTACAATCTTTGAATCTGGTAACGAAAATCGTAATTGATTGGTGCATTTCACTTAAGTTAACGATTATACCAAAGACACCTCGCAAAAGAAAAGTCATTTCAAGGTCGGAGATCAAAAGAGTTGCATTTTACCGCCCTCTATTATATTTTCGACAATTAATTTCTAATATTAACCACTGCTTACAATGTCGATTTATATTGAAATTTACCGAGTGTCTTACGGATAAATTAAATATTTTCAACTATACTAAGTACAGTTAGCAGCAGTAGTTAAGCGCACAATGTGCTTCAAAATGATGCGGACGTGACTCTAAATTATTGTCAAAAGATTATTCTTTTAGCAATGAGCGTTATCGATTGTGCAGATTATTTTGCAAAGCCTGGGGCGGGCGGTAAACTACATGTTTCAGGGCTCAAGTGTTTGTCGCATGAGCCGGGGACGAGGGCAATAAACTTGCAGTCTAAGGCATTATTTACCACCATTAGTGTACACGTCAAAAAGTGTTAAAATATAGAAAAGTGTTTGCGTTCGACCTTAGTGAAGTCAAGTTCCCTGAAAGAGCACGCCTATCCAGTACAGAATATGTCTGTTAATAGGTAGGGTAGGGTGTTGTAAGATGGCGCGGGTGGTAATTTGCCGCACTAGCGATGGCACGGCTCTGGTATGACGTATGGAACTAACTTTAGTCGTGTTTTGTTAAGTGATATCGTCGGTAACTGCTCGCAAAAATATATTCAATTGGATTGGAAAACGTGGCTTGCAGGTGATTTTAAAGATTTTGACCACTTTTTATCTAATTTTCCCTTGATTTTAAAGTGTTTTCATTTAAAAACTAGCAGTTTGCCAATAATTTGACTTATTTGTTTATTACGAAAGTACCTAATGTGAGTGCAGTGACCGAAAAACTTTCGCAATTTTATACGAGATGGCGTTAGCTTATCGATTTCTGCAATTGTGGAATGTTTGTAAAATGGCGCACAAGGTGGGTGTGTAATATGGCGCGCGCCATCTTACAAACTCATGTTTCGATTTTACTTTTTTATTCATTATCTTTATATTCTATGTTTGCAGAATGTCAAGTCGGAAAAGGAAAAGTGATAGACAAACATGGGCACCTTCGGTCATTGAAGAAGCGCGAAAACTTATCAATGAAGGAAAGAGTAAATGATCTGTGGCAGCATCTCTTGGAATGCCAGAATCTCCTCTAAGAAGGTTGTTACAAAAACCTGCGTGTCCTACTAAACTTGGTAGGTATGACACAACTTTTTCAGTCGAAGTCGAGGAAGGTTTCTGTAATCATCTAAAGCGTTTAGATGAAATGTTTTATGGGATGACCACAAAAGACATAAGGGCTCTTGCTTTTGAATTTGCTGAAAACCTCATAGATTTAATAAAGAAAATAAAATTGCTGGCAAAGAATGGCTACGTGGATTGCCAAAACCAAAAATGCCTTAAAAAGCTTTTATAGTACCGAAACAACATACAAAACGCAAGGTTTGGACGTGTGTTGGGTGTCAAGAAGTATATAAAGAGCCCATCCAATCCAGTCCGATTGGATGCTCAGTTTGCCAAGAATGTTGGCACGAGAAGTGCACTGGCTATTTAGGTTTCGGTGTTTTTAAATGTGATTTGTGTATTTCATAAATATGTGAATGTTTGACAAAGTGCGGCTTGCGCCATCTTAACAACTTCACTGCGCCATCTTGCCCAACGGGGTGTGTAAAACGGCGCATTTCTCAATCGTTGATTTTTTTATAATTATTTTCAAGAAGCTATGTTTAGATTTTTGTTAGTATTGAATATTTGTTGCAAGTTAGATTGTTTATCAAAATAATAAAGTTGATTTTGCCTAATGATGATTTTTAATTATTTGAGACTGGTTGATTCAAAACTGGGCCATCTTACAAAACCCTACCTAGCCTTAAAACATCAAGGTAGGATTTTTTGATCGCGTAATGCGTTAATGATCATGAGTTTACACGCATAAGAATAGAAACCCCAACGGAGTCTCAAAGTTCCATTATAAAAAACCGGCCAAGTGCGAGTCGGACTCTTGCCAGTGCACTGGTAACGGCGCACGAAGGGTTCTGTATAATTATCTATAAAAAACGAGCGAAACGAACAAAAATATCACTTTCGTTTTATTATATGAGAGCCCCCTTAAATATTTAATTTATTCAGTTTTTTAGTATTTGTTTTTATAGCGGCAACAGAAATACATCATCTGTGAAAATTTCAACTGTCTAACTATCACGACTCATGAGATACAGCCTGGTGTTAGATGGACAGACAGACAGATGGCTGGACAGCGGAGTCTTAGTAATAGGGTTCCGTTTTACCCTTTGGGAATGGAACCCTAAAATGAAGGGATTAGGTCATGTTACATCCGCCGCACATTGTCCCGATAATTCCTTCAAATCACTATAAAATACTGCTCAACCGGCAATTTTTCCACAAGAAAATTCAATTTATGATTCTTAATTAACAATTTATGGCCAGCTTTGTTTCCTGTAATTAATAAAACAGCAAAACCGTGCCTGTCGGACTGGATCAAACATTTTCACTTCCCATTATTCAACACAACCAATTTTTAAGGCCGGATCACATGGCTGTTGAAAAATAAATACCGAAACGTTACTTACCGAGTCGAACAATTTTTACCCTTTGATAATCGGCTTGGATTGATTTGTAAAATCTCCGAAAATTGACATGTTGCACACTACAGATTTTTCACAAGTTCTAAAAATAACGCTCTACTCGTTTTTGACACATTTTGCAACAGAGGGCAGTTTCTAATAATGCTATTTTAACATATTACCTGTGCATGCATTATATGTGGAGAATTACGAGATACATTTGATACGTATTCGAGTGCATTATATATGGGGCACGACCCCGTGTAAACAAAAGGGATTATCAAAATTTGCACGCACAAGTTGGACAATCTGTAAGCTGTATTTGCTAGCACATATAGGCTACAAAAACTGAGTCAGAAAACATGTAGAACAACCATGCACGTGTGAAAGTCCATTTCTAATTTACAGTTGTACAGCTAACGTGTACGTGTTGAAAATTAAGGGCACGAAATTAAATGTTATAGAAAGATGCATCAAGGTCGTACGAGGACGACCCGCCCGCGTCCTCTTCACAGTTGCATCAACACAGTGAAGTTGCCACTTCAAATCACCATAAGCAAACTGTGCACTGATATTTGGACTACATTTCCACGGTTTAAAATATGGTTAAGGAATGAACTTCCATAAGATCTGCTATATAGCTAGATGCATCAATAGTACTGCCTCTCTCTACTCGCCAACGCTTCACAAGTTGCCTCAATACAGTCAAGTTTCCATCCACCATATCATAAGCACACATTCTATAGAGTTATACTTGCAATATATGCCCATCCGCGGTATAAGGTAATCGAGCCGACTGGCGCAGCCCGCTCGCCTCAGCTTCACAAGTTGCGTCAACACAGTCAAGTTCCCAGTCGCCGACACCACCATAAGCACAGTGTACACTGATATTTGCACTGTATCGTGGCTTAACGTAATTTTCAAGGTCAGTGATTGAACTTACCATAAGATGTGCTATATCTAGAATCTAGATGCATCAACAGTAGTTTGAGCAGGCTGGTGCAGGCGTTCCCGTCTGCTTAACCAGTTACATCAACACAGTAATATTTTCAGTCGCTAACAGCACCATAGTTACAGTGTACACTGATATTTGCAGTTATCGTGGCTAACCATAATTTTTAAGGTCAGGAGATGAACTTACCATAAGATCTGCTATAGCTAGATGCATCAGTGCAGATCGAGCTGACTGGCGCGGCCCGCTCGCCGCCACTTCACGAGTTGCGTCAACACAGTCAAGTTCCCATTCGCCGACAGTACCATAAATACAGTGTACACTGATATTTGTACTTTTTCGTAGTTGAAAATAATCTTTAAGGCCAGGGAATGAACCTACCATAAGATCGGCGATAGCTAGATGCATCAGTAGCAGATCGAGCCGACTGGCGCGGCCCGCTCGCCGCCGCTTCACGAGTTGCGTCAACACAGTCAAGTTCCCAGTCGCCGACACCAGCATAAGCACACTGTACACTGATATTGGTACTTTATCGTAGTTGAAAATAATCTTTAAGTCCAGGGAAAGAACCTATCATAAGATCGGCGATAGCTAGATGCATCAGTAGCAGATCGAGCCGACTGGCGCAGCCCGCTCGCCGCCGCTTATCGAGTTGCGTCAACACAGTCAAGTTCCCAGTCGCCGAAACCACCATAAGCACACTGTACACTGATATTTGTACTTAATCGTAGTTGAAAATAATCTTTAAGGCCAGGGAAAGAACCTATCATAAGATCGGCGATAGCTAGATGCATCAGTAGCAGATCGAGCCGACTGGCGCGGCCTGCTCGCCGCCGCTTCACGAGTTGCGTCAACACAGTCAAGTTCCCAGTCGCCGACACCAGCATAAGCACACTGTACACTGATATTGGTACTTTATCGTAGTTGAAAATAATCTTTAAGGCCAGGGAAAGAACCTATCATAAGATCGGCGATAGCTAGATGCATCAGTAGCCGATCGAGCCGAATGGCGCAGCCCGCTCGCCTTCGCTTCACAAGTTGCGTCAACACAGTCAAGTTCCCAGTCGCCGACACCACCATAAGCACACTGTACACTGATATTTGCACTTTATCGTGGCTAAACATAATTTCCAAGGTCTGTGATTGAACAGACCGTAAGATGTGCTATATCTCGATGCACCAACAGTAGTTTGAGCAGACTGGAGCAGGCGTTCCCGTCCGCTTCACGAGTTTCATCAACACAGTGAGATTTTCAGTTGCTGACAGCACCATAGGTACAGTGTACATTGATATTTGCAGTTATCGTGGTTACACATAATTGATAAGGTCAGGGAATTAACTTAACTTAAGATCTGCTATTAATAGCTAGATGCATCAGTAGCAGATCGAGTCGACTGGTGCGGCCCGCTCGCCGCCGTTTCACGAGTTGCGTCAACACAGTCAAATTTCCAGTAGCCGACAGTACCATAAATACAGTGTACACTGATATTTTCAGTTTATCGTGATTAAACATAATTGTTAAGGTCAAGGAATGAACTTACCATAAGATCGGCGATAGCTAGATGCATCAGTAGCAGATCGAGCCGACTGGCGCGACCCGCTCGCCGCCGCTTCACGAGTTGCGTCAACACAGTCAAGTTCCCAGTCGCCGACACCACCATAAGCACACTGTACACTGATATTTGCACTATATGCCCATGGTTGAACGTCATCTCCAGGGGAAGCTGGCTCGTGGAGTTCGCATGAGTCCAGTTCTTCTGCTGCACTCCCCCTGGCCCCGATACCTTATCCATCCCATCCATCAAGTCCATATCCATCTTTACTTATTTCACCATCTTGTATTCTTTAAGGTCGGCGCCTGTAACAAGAGAAATTCGGATTAATGGAATCTAATTTGATGTTAATTGGACGAAAGAATCGAGTCCTTTGAAGTATTTTTAATGATTATCCTCATTGTATTATATTTCGCAGCAAAAGTTAACGGTATCTAATAAAAGGCGGATCTACAGTATTGTCATAATCATAGTGATTTAGTATAATTACTTTTTTACGGCAAAATTATTAGAGTAAATAATAATTAAACGAAATTTTAAGATATTATTATGTTGAATAGATCAGTAAAACATTTTAGGTCTTCAAATCTTACTAAGAAGACTTATAAAACCCTCGACCGTTTATCATAAAACTTCTTTCACATTATTTGGATGTGACGAAGAAAAATGATAATAAATACTTTTCTATTCATTAGGCTTAAATTCACCATGATCTGTTAGTTATTGATTACTGATTACGCCTATTAATGTTGACCATTTGACAAGAATAATCAGGCGTTAAAGAAGCGTTAACCTAACAGAGTATGCTGAAATCGGGCCTTACCAGCAGCATTTCCGAAAGCATGGGCAGCACCCACTGTGGGTCTCGAGCGAATCATGAGTGGGTTAATTTTTTCGTTCGCATTGTATCTTCAACTTACAGAAACTCCACGCAGTCAAATTTCACTTGAAATCAGGATATCTGTTCCCATTTTTAGAATAGGAACATTTTTCAATAAAATGTCAGGAAAAATGCATATTTTATATATTCGGATGCATTTTATTTCGTTG
The DNA here is from genome assembly GCA_905404275.2 of Hedya salicella. NCBI lineage: Eukaryota > Metazoa > Arthropoda > Insecta > Lepidoptera > Tortricidae > Hedya > Hedya salicella. The sequence continues at coordinate 6,028,567 of FR990112.1, read as the reverse complement.
TGAAAATGAAATGTTGAAGAACATTGAAGACATTTAAATAAAAATGGTTATAACAGACAAGACTATTTGGAGGTCACGTAATCGTTTTTTTTTTTAATTTTTGTATGTGTTGTCGCTTCATTGCGATCAGCTATACAGATTTCAACTATTTTTGGTACACGGGTAGCTAGGTAGGTATATCCACAGATGGTCAAAGGATACTTTTTACCCGACTACGCTGAAGAAAATAAGAGGGGTTATGACCTTTTGTTCTCCGTGAACGAAGGGCACCATCTAGTTTCTTAATATTATTCTAGATTATTACATGTTTAAAATTTACAAGTATATGTAAAAAACTTTCCCCACGTCCCTCCCGGATGGCAGGGTGCCCAGAAGGCTGGTAGCATTGCCAGGTGGAATGGCAATGCTGATTATCTGAGCTAAGAAAGTGCCAGCCCTCTGGCCAACCGATACATAAGGTCTTTGATATATTTTTAAAGAGGACTGTTGCGTTGGGTCCCCACGGTCCCAAGGTCTCTACCCAAATTTACAATCTGATTATTCTCATTTAAGAGATTTATGAGAATATTGATGAGCTCTAAACTTACTTTTCACATTGAAAAATAATACACAAATTGCTCTGATAGTACCATGACAGTACAAGCTTCAAATTCAGCAGATTTTGACTTTGCCTTTTATCTCGCGCTCTGTTAATTTGAACAGGATCTTAGAAATTTCGGATACGCAGCAGCGTCATTAGGCGGAATTCGCGTATTTAAAGACAAAAAGCTAAAGGCAGTGTCACGTTAATGAGCTTACTAGGCGTTATGAATCTTCACCCAAAAGGACCGCAGTAAATAAATTAACTAAATCAATATCACAACAGCTTCTAGGGTCCAGCCAAGACAATGCGCGACCGGCGGCGCGGCAAGCCAAAAGGCATGACGAGGTATGAAAATCAAAATTCGAATTAGTCCGTTAGATGACAAAAAAATATTGGACACGTAATTTTTTTTTTCAAAAATAGTAAAAAAATACTCAAGTAAATCCAATGATATAAAATAAAAAGAGGTAGATATGTTATACGGGCTAAACTTAACTCAGGCTCGCGCACAGAGTACTTTGTTATATATTGGATTACGCGTCAAAAGAACAAAAATACCGTCATGCATAATGACATTTTGCACTAATTACTCAATAAAACTTTTAAACAAAAAAAAACGACTCCAAAAAAAACTAAAAAGTAAAAAATAACGCCATAATTCAGTTTCTTCAAATTACTGTACAGATTGAGTATACAAACGGTTACTTGTAAGTAATTTGAAGAAACTGAATTATGGCGTTATTTTTTACTTTTGTTTTTTTTTTTTGGAGTCGGTTTTATTTTTTTGTTTAAAAGTTTATTGATAGATAAGAAATTTTTACACCGTTCGGAAATTTAGGTTTTGCAGTCCTGTGTCTCGCTTGTTCCTTGGTGAGATGTATTACTGGATCCCAAGGTGGTGGTAGCGACAACCCATCTTCTCTATTGAAATTAGGATGCTTTTTAATGTAAAAATAGTCTGGGAGGTTTTCTTTGCGGCGTTTCTTTTCTCCTCAGTACGCCTCATTTGTGAAATGCTGCTTGGTAAATTATTAAAATAAAATAATTAAGCTGTTCTGGCACATGTGTAACTGTCTTTACAGATTAGGCCTATCTGGCATGTATGTACACCTTTATTTGTTCTTTCAAAGTGGGTAGTTTGCACAAATTGTAACTTTGACAGAGGAAAATACATGTTTTCTCAGTCCACCCGTGACGTGACCATGGAAAGCTGGAAAGCTTCCGAAACGTCGGGAACTCAAATGAGATAATATACGCGATATAATCCGTTAAATTGTTTTATTTAAATACATCTTGTAGTTTTTGAGTAAAATGCCTGTGACATACGGACGCACCGACGGGCGATCGGATATGACGATAATATAAGGATTCCGTTTTTGCCATTTTGGCTACGGAACCCTTAAAATTGGCACGTTTTCATGATCATTGAAGCTGTGGAAGTGCCTGTCATGAGTAAGAGGTTTAGACTGACATAAAAGCGGGCAAATTCCGGGAAACTCGACTAAGACGTTAAAAATAACGTTGGGTATTCGTAAACAACACACATTTATGAAGTTAAGGACATAAGGGTCAGCGGGGTTATTAAAATAAAAAGGCAAATAGGGATATTGTCTGATCTCAAAATTTGTAAAAAATATATTAAGATCCTGATAACACAAGCAAAATAAGGAACTACGTTTTGAGTACGATATCTTACATATGTAGCTTTTTTATGAGTCCTTAAAGTTGGCTGGAAAAGTCCACGTTCAAAGTTTGAAAATATTAATAACTAATAATACCATTGAATAACCCATGTAATATATGGTAACTTTTGATATGAAACCGTTTCAATAAACGCAAGTTTTAACATAGCTGCAGAACAATGTTCTTAATTTCCCGTGTGACGTCACTAAGCATAGTATGGATATGAAGTAGGTATGAAGCGGTTTTTAGGAAAATCCTAAAATGAGATTTTAACATTGTTTTATCTCGGGGAGTTTTATGAGATCGGAGTTTTTTCACCATTATTTTTATAACTGATAGGTCGTTCTATATACCATAGAAAAATAGGTGTTGAATAGCCTATTAAGTATGTTACCCAAACTGTTTTATACAACAAACTAGATGGTGCTCGTTACTGGGTGTGTAATGATCGATATAAAGATAAATAATATAAATTTTATTCAGTATAACAATATTTGATATAATTTCAAAGATATAATCATTTATTTTATATAATAAATTAACGTTTGATATAATTTCAAAGTAATAATTTTTATTTGATATATTATCTTTTGATTTGTTTATTATAAACATACTATGATATAATTCTCTTCTCTTTTTAATGTATAAGTCACATTACATATAAAACAATCATCTGGTATATGTTTATATAACAACGCATTTAAAAATTTTGTAATTTGCATTTTATTTACTAAACCTAACTTACTATTTTGGTAGCAACTCGTTTACTGTATGTGTGACAGTTCTAACATTACCTAGCCTACTTATCTTGATCCATGTCCTTTTAGATATGTGAGGAACTAATTTTCTGATAGCAGTTAGTTTTATGTAAGGTTCGCAGTTCTAACCTAACCTACATTTCTGGAAGCAGTCTGTTTTGCGTAAGGGTCGCAGTTCTAAACTAACCTACATTTCTGGAAGTAGTTCATCTTTTGCAAGGGTAGCAGTTCTAACCTAACCTACAATTCTGAAAGGAGTTTGTTTTGTGTAAGGGTCACAGTTCTAACTTAAACTAAATTTCAGGAAGCAGTTTGTTTTGAGTAAGGGTCGCAGTTCTAACCTAACCTAAACTAATTTTCTGATAGCTGTTCGTTTTAGGCAAGGGTCGCAGTTCTAAACTACAACTAAATACTTCTACTACTACATTTCTGGAGGCAGTTCGTTTTGTGTAAGGGTCGCAGTTCTAACTTAACCTACATTTCTGAAAGGAGTTCATTTTGTGTAAGGGTCGCAGTTCTAACTTAACCTTAATTTCAGGAAGCAGTTCGTTTTGATTAAGGGTCGCAGTTGTAATATAACCTAACCTACTTTTTTGGTAGCAGTTCGTTTTGAGTAAGGGTCGCAGTTCTAATCTAACCTAACGTACATTTCTGATACCAGTTCGTTTTCGGTAAGGGCCGCAGTTCTAGATGTACATTACGGTTCGAGAGTTAGAATCCTGTGCCAGTTGTTGTCTAGTACAAAATGTCTTGAAGTAATAAGTCCACAGTTTATACTCAGGTAAGGTAAACGTTCCAATTTTTAACAGTTTAATTCCAATAATTGACACCTTGTTTGGTCACCTCTATTGCTACGTATTAAGGTTAAAGGTGACATTTAATTGAGCAGTGTCGGGCACTGGGACCTTTACCTCATTCATATTGACAAATAATACTAGTGAATTGGTTCTGAAAAGGTCGGCAACACGCACGTAATGCCCCTGGCGTTGCAAGCGCTCATAAGCTGCGGTGACTGCTTAACATCAGGCAGGCCGTACGCTTGTTTGCCACCTTAGTAGTATAAAAAAAACACTGAAGTAGCACATTTTATAGGACGGCAGCAGAAATAAAGGTCACTTTGTGGCGTATATTGGCCTTTCAATCACTTTTACTTGAAATTGACGAACTAACTTCAATGAGTCTGCTACAACATCAAGCAAATAAAGATATTTCGTTACACATGAATAATATTGACTTCAACAAAATTGCGAGAGCAAACGTTGGAAAAAATTATGTTTACATGGTTACAAGGACAAAATGGATGAATTTACATGATAAAGCAGTGACTCGTCATCTATCCATACTATAATATTATAAATATGAAAGGATTACAAATCAATTAAAATGACTTTTATTTTCTTTATCACAATACTCGTGACAGAATTAATGTCACAACTACGTATGTACAGCTATTTTACAGCCCCACAACCGTTAAGTATACAAAGTGATCGTCAATGAAATTGTATCGTCTGAAACAGGTATTACAGTTGCCTAGCTTATCTTTTAGACCTATACCATGGAACAAATGCCTATACTACCGCATAGACATGTGCGCCGACCCCATTTTAACGGGCGGCGGCGCTCCGGTTCATATTGACTCGGCGGCGGCGTGACGCCGGCGGCGTGAAAATATCCGTACATTTTAAGTTCGTGATGTAAAAAGCAGGTTTAAGAAAAAAATAGCACCGTTTTTACTATTTTTATGAGAAAATCGATCTCAAACTGAATAATAACAATCAATATAGTTATAAATCCATCGGATCCATAGGTCCATGCAGCACGATATTCGTCTCTTTAATACTAAGTAAATTAAAGAAACGATTGAGCGGAACAAACGTTCCAAAGTGTTTGCAAGGGATCTGTCTATTTGGCAAAGCCAGCTGACGAAGCTGAAGACAGAAGACGGCAGTGTAGTGCTCGTCGGCATCACGCCGCAGGCATGGAACGGGAGTGTGGTGGTGCTATTTTTCAAGAAAGGTTATAAAACACTGCTCAAGAATTATAGACCCATCTCGCTTTTGAACCATGTCTACAAGCTGTTTTCCAGGGTCATCATGAATCTTCTCTCAAGCAACTTTGATGAATTCCAGCCTCCCGAACAAGCCGGGTTTCGAAAAAGCTTCAGTACCATAGACCACATACACACGCTGCGGCAGGTTAAACAGAAAACCGAGAAGTATAAACATGGGCAGTACCTACTACAATTGCTCCAGCGATGCCTGATTGACACTCGGTATATTGAGGTGCTGAGGAGTGTGTACAACAACATCAGTTTGTCGATCCGAGTACAAGACCAGTTCACGGAGGCGATATCGTTGCAGAGAGGTGAAGAAGATATTATATCTCCGAAGCTCTTCATCAACGCAATGAAGGACGCTCGCAAGCTCATGGAATGGCAAGGATTTGGCATCATGATTACGGAGCCGAGACGTGGTCTCTAACTACGGGCTTCTTAAGAAAACTTAGAGTCACTCAGCGAGCTATGGAAAGGGCTATGCTTGGGATCTCTCTACGTGATCGACTCAGAAATGAGGAGATTCGTAGACGAACCAATGAGCAGGGCACATAGTTCGTAGAACCGATGGCCGTCGGGGCAGGTTCTTGAGTGGAGACCGCGTACCCAGGCCATCCGCAAGGTGGTCGGACGACCTGGTTATGGTTGCGGCGACTCGCTGAATTGTCGCCTCTATCCGGCCCATTTGGAAATCTATTGGGTAGGTCTGTGTCCAGCAGTGGACGTCTTATGGCTGAAATTATTATGATGTTGATGATAGTTAAAAATCCTCCTAGCGACTAGCTTGGCTACTAGTCATAATCGTAGAATAGAGATTAGTGTTCATCAGTCATCAGTAGGAATGTTAACCAACGTTTTTTGGCATCATATAACTCACGGTGTAGTCAATGATTTTAATTTTGTTTAAATAGTTTTTATTTAATATTTCATTCGCCATTTTGATATTCACGCGCAATACACACACATCAGGCACGGCAATCACGACTAGTGATTTTAATTTTGTTTAAATACTTTTTATTTGATATGTCATTCGCCATGTTGATATCCACGCGCAATACACAAACACCAGGCACGGCATTCACGGCTAGTGACAGCACTGACTAACAACCTTGACGCGACGCAAGATGCGTGTGTTTGTTCGGCGGCGGCGGTGCGCCGGCGCGGCGCACACGTCTAGTACCGCATCATCAATTTGGTGCAAACTCATAAGTACAATACAAGTAAGTACTTGTATGGTGATTTTCCCTCTCTGTGGCGTAGCGCATTGGTCATACCCTTGCCCAAAATAAATAATCCCACATCACTTAGCAACTTTAGGCCAATTTCGATTCTGCCTTTTCTATCAAAAATTGCCGAAGCCGTGGTACACAAACAACTTTCGGACCGCATTCATGCCAATAAACTCTTGAGCCCCTATCAGTCAGGTTTTCGACCCAGCCACAGTACCTGCACTGCGCTGCTTAAGGTGACTGAGGATATTATACGGGGCATGGAGGATCAAATGGTCACAATACTTGTTCTTATTGATTTTTCCAATGCATTTAACACTGTTGAACATGAGATCCTGCTTGCCCTGCTCAAGCATTTGAATGTGTCTTCTTCTGCGTTGAGTTGGTTTTCTACCTATCTTCGTGGACGCCGGCAGGCAGTCTAGGTAGATCGGTCGTTGTCTGACTGGTGTGACTTAGCCACCGGTGTACCACAAGGAGGAATTCTGTCTCCACTTCTATTTTCTACTTTTGTTAACTTCATCACCCCCGACCTTCGATGTTCCTACCATCTGTATGCTGACGATCTACAGCTTTACGACCAGTGCAAAGTGACTGATATTACTGCTACCATTGACAAGTTAAACCTGGACCTCTTACACATCCAAGAATGGTCTGAAAAATTCGGCCTATTTGTAAACCCGTCAAAGTGTCAGGCTATTGTCATTGTTAGCTCTCGCCAACTAGCTAAACTCAACCTCAACTCTCTCGCACCTGTAACTTTCAACGGCACACCTATTTCATTTACTTCTAGTGTTAAGGACTTAGGTGTTTACTTGGATAGCACGCTGAGCTGGAAGTTGCAGGTTGCCGAAATTTGCAGGAAGATAATTGGATCGCTCCATGCTCTTAACAAATTGAAACATTTCTTGCCCATTAAAACTAAGGTCTTGTTGGTAAATACCCTAATCATACCCATAATTGATTATGGTGATGTGTGTTATGCGGACTTAAACGAAGATCTTCTCGATGAGTTGGATCGGCTTGTCAATAATTGTATTCGTTTCATTTTCTGTCTCCGTAAATATGATTATATATCTGCTTTCCGCGCTCAGCTTGGTTGGTTTCCAGTTCGTCAGCGACGTAACATTCGAATGCTTTGCTCTCTCTTTTCAATTCTTAATGATCCACAATCTCCAGAATATCTCAAAACTTTCTTCAGTTACATTGAATCCACTCGTAACCGTAATTTTCGCTCTTCCGGCAATCTCGCCCTTTCTATCCCACTCCACCGAACTGGCTTCATATCCAATTCTTTCTCCATTCAGGATGCCCGCCTCTGGAACGGTCTTCCTCTTAAAATCAAACAGGCCCCGAATAAGTATGCATTCAAAAAGTCTGTGAGCAACTTCTTTGCTGGCAGAACCGAAGACTCTTAGTTTATCTGCTTAATTCGTTTCATCGCTATATATATACATATATGTTATATATTTATTAACCTTATATATATTTGTGTATGTATTATATATATTTTGCTAATCATGTATTTAAAGTATATAAATATGCGTTTTTGTAATTACACAAGCCTCAGCACCGCCTACAATTTTTCTACTTTGCCCTAAGGTTGACTGGCAGAGAATGCCTTATGGCATTAAGTTCGCCTTTTGTACAATAAGTTTTCTTTTGTGCAATAAAGATTAAATAAATAAATAAATAAATAAGTACTCTTTATTGCATTCCACATGAAACAAACAGTAAATACATAAGCAGAAAAAAACCGGCCAAAAGCATGTCGGATCATGCTCAATCAGTGTAGGGTGGTGTAGGGTAGGTAGATTATTAGCGAAAATATTGACTACTAGACGGCGCCCGCAACTTCGTTCGCGGTGGAGAAGAAGTCATAACCCTTTATTTTTTCTTCAGCTTAGTCGGATAAAAAGTGTGCTATAACCATCTGGAGATACCCAGCTACCCGTGTACCAAAAATAGTTGAAATCCGTTTAGCCGATTTTGCGTGAAGAAGCCACAACGACACATACAAACATACATAAAATCCAAAAAAAAATTGTTCGTTTTAGTGACCTCCAAATAGTCGGTAACAATCAATTTTTTGAAAATATCTTTAATGTACAGACATTTCATTTTTACAACTTCATAATAGAATAGATATCAAAAATATTTTTTATTAACCTCAAAATTATTTAAAAAGATCTGGCGAAATATGTGCCACGCATTAGTATTTGCTGTTTTTATCGGTTACGGTTACATGTATGGAGTGCCCCCGTACACATACTTTTTTTTGTTATGCATATAACTATCAAACAAAGCGGCTTATACAAGTCACGTTTACTCAAAATTCCATCAATATCTTGTAGTTTTTGAGTAAAATGCTTGTTTCATACGGACGGGCGGACATGTCGAAACTATAAGGGTCCACGACTACGGGATCCTAAAAATACAATAAAACAATACAATGGGTAGTGGAAAATTTGAAATATTAGGTCACAGCATAGTGATATCACTGGCATCAACTACGTGTGGCATCTGCTCCGAGTTATTCAGCCAATTTAGCAATTGCTCGCGCTCCGAGTATCGACACGGGTCGACGAAGGATTAAAGTTACAGTATGCCTATATATTTTGCGCAGCAATATCGAACGGAAGGTCACCTATTTATATATTTAATGCAAAAAAAGTATTTCTACTCAGTTGAGGACTTTTATCAGCACAAAAATGCCGATAGCTAAAGGGTATGTAGCATTTAATTTAGCTTTATTTGTAATAATTATTATTTGGTATTGTTTTGTAGAGTGATGACATTCTAATTGGTTCTTATTGATTGTATGATTATTATAATTTTTTAGTTTAGTATTAGTACTACAAGCTATTATTGTATTTTTTTATTATTATTTTAATCTTAATTTCAATATCAAACGCAATTAAATTAATAAATGACTTATGACTTCCACTTTATTTCCAATAAGAAGGTGCCCTTCATTCGTGGAATAGAGATAGTCATAACCCCCTTTTGCTTCAGCGTAGTCAAGTAAAAAGTATCCTATAATCATCTCTGGATGCTTAGCAACGCGTGTAAGAAAAAAAGTAGAAACCCGTTAAGCCGTTTTGGCGTGATGAAGTAGCAAAGATACTCACATACAAAAACTTCAAAAAATATTTTATACTCAGTGACCTCCACATAGTCCGTTTCACTTATACTATTTTACAATAGTATAGATATTTTGATATAAACTAGTTTAGTAAGCTGTTGCATGAATATAATATGTCATTTCGTTATTGCACGGATGTAACTACATAAGCCTATGTACGCAACTGCAATGTGCCCAACGACTCCTATGTCTTCGTCCCACCTAGAGACCTACCCACTTAAGATTAAAAAGCGGCCAAGTGCGAGTCGGACTCGCCCATGAAGGGTTCCGCAGCCGTTTATACAAAAAAATGCACTACCGATGAAAAAAAATATGATATGAAAAAAAACACTAACAAAAGAGCGTATCTCCCTGGCACTTACGTCCTTTTGCTGAGAAGCGCAGTTTTTTGGCAATAACTTAAAAACGGTACGTCCGATCATGCTGAAAATAATTTTCGTTGAAAGTATTTATTAAGATTTATATTTGTAATTTTTTCAAAATTTTTGAACATACCGTTTAGAAAATAGAATTGTGTCCCCCCCACACAATTTTTGCTACTTTCGGAGCGAATATTTCGGAAACTGTTTACTAAATAAAAAAATATATATATAAACCTCAATGTGTTTTTAGAAGAACTGTCGAAATATGTGCCACACATTGATATTTGCTGAAAAAAAAATTAATGTAACTAAAACTGAAAAAAAAAAAAAATCTGCGAATATCAATGTGTGGCACATATTTCGACAGTTCTTCTAACTTCCCCTAGAAATATATATATCTTTTATTTAACTATCAAACTATGTAGCGGTTTACACACGACACCTATGCTCCAAATTTCATCAATGTACATCTTATAGTTTTTGAGTAAAATGCCTGTGGCATACGGACGGACAGACAGACAGACAGACAGACAGACATGACGAATCTATAAGGATTCCGTTTTGGCCATTTTGGCTACGGAACCCTAAAAAGGGGCCCGTGTCTCGCATTGCCTCTTTATGTCTGAATCTATCCTCTGACTATTATTAGTAATTAGCAAATATTTACTTTTTGAATGCCGCTTTGTTTACAAAATTGCTCACTTCGTCTTAGTGTGAGGCTACACTGGCGGTTCTCCCGCCGCCGCGGGAAATCGCTCGAGAAAACTATTACACAGAATGTGGTTTATCGCTGTCTTTTATTAATTACTCAACATGGATCCGATCCGCCAATGTTCACTGCTCTTACAGATCCATCCGCGGCGGTTTGACGCCGCATCCGCATGCATCGATAATCTCTCGCCCGTGAACCGCGGCAGGCAACCGCGCAGTGTAGTATGCGGTATGCCTACAACTTTTATATTAAATGGTGTCTAGTGCGGTTGTAGGATTACCGTGGCGGGAGAACCGTCCGTGTAGTACGGGCATATATCAGGAGGTAGTCTGCGTGTATTGGGGTATTAGAATGAGCCAAGTACAAAACATTTTGCATGTGCATTTCAAAGTTCTTATTTAAGGTTGGCACTTGATATACAGCATGAATTAACGGAAGACCATAACCGACTGCGTATAAAGTGGTGCCGTAAAATGATAAAAAAGGCCAATGGAGGACAGTTATTGGCTGTCTATAATAAATATCATGCTAGGTGACGAAACATGGGTGTACTGCTTTGAACCGGAATGGCTAAACCAGTCGACAGAATAAGGTAGTTTCCTGGGTAAAATAAATAATTATTCTAATTAAGCGCGTCAAAGTTTGGGAGTGGGGGCGCATGAAGTCACACCGTGCGAAAAACGGTCGCACCGCGTGACGTCACGTCATGGAGAACTTTAACGGGCTATATTTACATATTTTTTTATTTAATTGACAAAAAAAATACATGTCCAATATTTTCTGATCATCTAACTGACGGACTAATTATATATATTTTCGAATTCAATTATTGATTTTTTTATTGGAAGTTCACAAACTTTCAGTATGACGTATAACTTTCAATTTCAATATGATTTCACTTTCAGAAGGCCGCTTTTTTACGAGCATACATATCTATAGCTAACAAAACGCACGTGTAAACCCAATAACTAACTGCGTTACCCTTCACAGTTATTTCAAATACAACGTGTCTTAATTCTGTATGCCCTGTGTTTCAATGTGAACCCTAATAAATAGACGCATTTGCTATAGGAGATGTTGGCACTTATTATAGCGTTTATTTTACGGGAGCACTCTGCGGCTACCTAACTATGCAGATAACGGGTATTGTTTATCAAGTACAACGCTAAGTGGAAACGGCCTACAAACATGATTATTACCATAGGCAACATTGAGTTCTATTGCTGTGGACGAAGGTCGATATTATTCAGCATTCAGCATTACCAGCCTTTTTTAAAAATAGGGATGCTGACATATGAAAACAGATAAGCAAATAGGTAGATATTGATACTTTTAACCAAACATGTTAAGTTAATTTAATTGTGTTTTTTTAGACGTAATTAATATTAGTGGTACTGTGAGCTGAAGATCTTGCGAGCCTTTCAAAGAACACGGATATCCGCCGGCCGGATATAGTTACGAAAGCATTTTTGCCCACACTGAAAAGGAGACTATTATTACGTTTGCATGAGATGATCGTGTGCGTTCTATGACGGTGTGCGGCAACCACTGATATACATCTCATTTATGAGGCCGCCGGTAACCTCGCAGCGTAATCGTTGAGTGCAGCGCGCCTGCGCGCGGTCCGTTCTCTGACTCGTACGCGGTGATGCGCGGGCGCTAAGATCAAAGGAGAGAGCCTTCTGTCCTTGTACAGTTATTTATTCTGTGGTATCGACTTAGACTCTTGTCAGTGGAGTAATTTATTAAATTTCTTTATCTTTTTTTCGATTCAGTGTTCGCCAAATAGTCTGTTACAATAGTTTTTTTGAAAATATCATCAATGTACAGACATGTAATTTTTCTCAAGCGTGCAATGGAATGGTGTCATTCGAAAGGCTTCAAAGTATCACTTTTCGGGCGGAGATACTCGAGAGAACTGTAAAGGAATTTCACACAAAATTTGAAGGCCTAAGCTAGGAAGTTTTTTTTTTTTAATTTAAATTTTATCGTGTTGTTGAATAGCCTAAACAGCTAAATTATATATTTTTTAAATATTTCTAGTGGGTGAATGGTTATAGGTCCAAAAACATCCGTGTTAATGCCTATTACACACGAACTGATTATTAAGAATACACATCTTGTATGATTCAATGTGTTGTTGAATAAATTTAAAATATTGTCTGTACTACGTATATTCACCATACGACTAAATAATATTTTAAATCGTCTGCATTTATTTTATTTATTATAGAAATTAAGATTATTATCATCCCTATTATCAGATAGTGTATAATGGCCCTAACAGGGTCTATTCGAACACTACACACGCGAAATACGAAGGCTTGCTGGCTTCCTATCACTATCTTCCTTCGTCCCTACGGTCGGCAATCTATACCTACTCACTCAGCAAGCCCTTCTTTCCGGCGTCTGCACTAATGCACTATTTACAACTTTAAAATGAAAAATGAAAAAAGTTTATTATTCAAAACACCACAATACATCACGACCTTTTGTCCTGAGCTACGAAACCCAGGACCCAGTTTCGTTATTCCAAAATCTTAACCTACGTATTTAAACAAATTGTACAGAGAGGTCCGTATGCAGCTTACAAAAGCTGTAGAAATGAAATGTCTGTACATTTGAAGATATTTTCAAAAAATTGATTGTTACGGACTATTTGGAGGTCACTAAAACGAAAAATATATATTTTTGGATTTTATGTATGTTTGTATGTGTCGTTGTGGCTTCATCACGCAAAATCGGCTAAACAGATTTCAACAATTTTTGGTACACAGGTAGCTGGGTATCTCCAGATGGTTATAGGATACTTTTTACCCGACTACCCTGAAGAAAAAACGACGGGTTATGACTTTTTCTCCTCCGCGAACGAAGTTGCGGGCATCTTACTACCAACACCTACACTTTATACCAACTGTTTGTACCACATTTTTAAGCAAATAAAGACATTCATTCATTCATTCATTCATTCATTCTTAGGGGCAAATAGATAAGGGATATGCTTAATAATTATTTTACTTTATAATAGTTATAGATGAATCTTTCGCTAATCTTGATACGATATGTTTACTTTGGTTTGGTCCGTAAATGATGTCCTTGGCCTCCCACTCTTTCTGTTTCCCTCTATCTTTCCGTCTAATATGATTTTGATTTACGTAATTATAGTGTCGTAACAGGTGTCCAATCATCTTGCGTCTTCCGTTCGCAATGGTTATTAACGACGACCTTGGAGAGTTATTACAGCCAATTTAATAATTGACATCGACACGGGTTGACGAAGGATTATAGTTAATATTTCCAATACAAGCCAACCCGCTCAGCTGCCGCATTATTACAATATCTAATTTACTTGGTTCGGGTACGTCAATAATATTAGTATAATCTCTGATGTAGTTTAATAGGTACGTATTAATTATTTCAATAACGCGATATTAAACATATATGGATGAAGTGATGGACACTACTTCTCTATTTTTATAAAGATGTAAAAATGAAATGTCTGTATTTTAAAGATATAAAAAAATATATATTGTTAGGGACTATTTGGAGGTCACTAAATTTCACTTGTAATAGGTACAAGTTACCAAAGGCGGGGCGTCATGAAAATTGCAAGGGAGGCTTCCCGAACGTATTAATTTACTCATATTTAAAGATAAAGTTGGTTATCAGTCTTACTTGGGCAACCCGGTGGGAATCGGTTTATATGGATGCCACGCCACTGCTAGCTAGAGTCTGGCAAATGAAAGATGAGAATGGACTCAACCGCGAAATTTAAAAATGTAGCTGCGGTGTGCCTGCATGAGCTAAAGTTAAACACATTCATTGCGTTTGTCATTAATTATTAAGTTATTAGTTAATTAAAAAAGCATTCAAATTTGTTTACAACTAGCTCATACAGGCACCCTGCAGCTACATTTTTAATTTTCGCGGCTGATTCCATTCTCATCTTTCATTTGCTAGACTCTACCAATAAACTCAATCTATAAGCATAGGCTTTATAAAACAAAAGTTGTACACAATGCTCAGAAGCTGGAATTTGCGGTACGATCAAAGAGCCATTGAATAAAATATTTGTGCACTGCCGCGGGCACGACAAATTTGATTTGTCTTCAAAAGTTGACATTTATCGTTACCTTGTTTATGTTACAGGAAAAGTAGATAAATCATGTTTGAAAAGAAAAATGAAATCGCTACGTCGTTATGTATAAGGTGAGTGGTATTGTTGTTTGCTATTCAATAAAGTGAAATGACACGTTTTCTGTTTTAAAAATTTCTCGACTTGGTTGATCGAAACTTAAAGTTTTTCTGGTAGTATTACCGGGCCGATGCGACCGTCAAGCCTTTTTAATAAATTAATAACATGAAATATACATTATAAACAAAGATCAGAAACAAATGAAAAAATTTTTCGACGATACTGGACTTGAACCAGTGCCTTGAGCCAGACCGGGGCAGCACGCTCTACCATCTGAGCTAATCGTCCACACCAGTAGTCGACGAATTTTGTCATCTGTTCTTGCTTAAGGATCTCTGTATGGTGCATCCGACTCTTTAGCCGTTAGCGCCGCCTAGTGCAGAACTATGAAGTTACTTTCACCCCGAGCAGATACCTTTACAGGTACCATTGCTCGGCGAGAGGTGGCGCTATTATCAAGACTGTACTTTTTGTTTTACAAATATCATGATAATAATCACAATTTTTGCAATTTATTAGTGGATCACTCCACTAGCGTTATTATTATAAACAAAGATCAGAAACAAATGAAAAAATTTTTCGACGATACTGGACTTGAACCAGTGCCTTGAGCCAGACCGGGGCAGCACGCTCTACCATCTGAGCTAATCGTCCACACCAGTAGTCGACGAATTTTGTCATCTGTTCTTGCTTAAGGATCTCTGTATGGTGCATCCGACTCTCCACTGGTGTGGACGATTAGCTCAGATGGTAGAGCGTGCTGCCCCGGTCTGGCTCAAGGCACTGGTTCAAGTCCAGTATCGTCGAAAAATTTTTTTTTTCATTTGTTTCTGATCTTTGTTTATAATAATAACGCTAGTGGAGTGATCCACTAATAAATTGCAAAAATTGTGATTATTATCATGATATTTGTAAAACAAAAAGTATGAAATATACATGTTAAATACGAACAATAATATTGTTAAAACACTAAACTCGTCTAGGCCATCAACGGGTTCAAAGGTTTGCCTTACGTAACTTTACACACTCTGTAACACAATGTTTTTAACTTGGAACATTATTCGAGAGTTTCAATTGCCTCACTTTCATGGACTTAGTTTCGTCGTTTGTCTGCAGATTTTTGCATAAATTATAGCTATTTGGTGGAAATCAAAAAATTTCGTCATCGCGCGCGATGGTGCAACTGCCTCAGGAAACTTCCGTGAGGCCCTATTTTAAGGAGCTGGGCATACTGACTTTGCCATCGGTAGTAATACAACAGATTGCTACCTATGGGTATATAAATCTGAGTCATCATAGAAAACGCGCAGACCAAGCCCGCTTGCTCCGACATCCGAGTAGGGTCCTGCCGATAAAACGACGACTCGCGAGATCTGGTAAGGTGACTCACGTTGTGTGCCCTACGGTCTACAATAAACTGCCAGTGGCAATTACCTCCGCTCCCTCTCTAGGTTGTTTAAAAAAAAACTAAAAAATTGGCTTCTCGAGCACCCATTTTATAGCTTTGACGAATAAAATGTTGAATTGTAATATAATTACATAACTATTGTATACCTACTTACGATTATTTTTATTCTATGTTTGTATATTTTTACATATTAATTTATTTTAAATCTGCTGTGTTGACATGTAATATTGAGAATATTATTAGTAAATGAATATGAATATGAATATGACCTATAAGCATAATTTTATTATGCCGAATCTATTTTCGCCGAACGGTCTTTACGCATAACTTTTTAATGCCGAAAACCTATTTTTCTGGCAGCAGTCATTTTCTGTTCGGGATTGCAGTTCTAACCTAACCTAACCTACTTTACTGGCAGCAGTTTTTTATTGTTAGAGGTTGAATTTGCAGCTAACTAAAATTCAGCGATACTACATTATGCGTATTTAGATTCGGACAAATAATGATTCGGCAAGATGAACATTCGGTAAAATCAAATTATGCGAACCTGTTCGAAAAAATATGCGAAATAGATAGCGCACTGCAATTACGTGTGTGTGATAGTGTGACTATTACACAACTAATCACTATGAACTGTGACCAATATACACAACAGATAGTTCTCTTCTTGCTCATACTTCAATCAATTCTTATTTTTATTATATTGTTTTTGGTTAAGACATTTAAGACAATCAATGTGGGTAACGAAGGTTATAGGAGCTTTGAGAGAAAAACGTAACAAGGTTATATTAGTTCCATACGAGCTTAATGCCTTGTTCTTTTCATAATACTTCGAGGCATGGGGCGGACGTCTACTGACGTCAAGATAATAAAGGTTGTGTTTTGTTGTGTCTGGGTGCCCACCCGACGTATTTTCATTCAAATCATTTTGGCTTTTGTTTTCGTCACATTCACTTTAACAAAACTTGTAGGGGCGACCGAGTAAGATTGACTGGGTTGGTTTTCACAGACATGGACAGGCATGAACAAACAAATGAGTTCATCGACCCCTGAGGTCAACTTTACCAGGAGAAATAGATCAGGTAAGGTTGTCCTCACGGGTCGGTTGACACAGCAGCCCGTGTGACACGCGATATTTTGGAAGAGTAATCCAAAGGTACCAGCTTCGATTTCGGGTGTGACCACGTGCGAGAGCAATCTTGTTTTTCTTCGCGCTTTGATTTTTGTGTCCACAATCGATTTTATATGGATATTTAAAGGGCTTCATGTGTTTTAATGGACGCACATCGTCCGTTATATAAATGTTTACTATTTCAGCGCCGTAATAGTTGCAAAAACGTCTCGTTCACGCGTAGTTTCCTCTCGCTAGGTCTTTCGCAAGAAAAAGAAAGAGAGTCTTCTGTACTTGTTCTAATATTTACTTTCTTCTTCCTCGTTCCCTCAATGCTGAGGATCGAGACCAAATAATGTTTGTGTCTATTGGGTGCGGTCGTAAGCCGTATATATGGATCGCGTGATGCATGCTGCCGCTAACCAACTTACAATGTCAGACCATCGCTTAGGTGGTAGGTTGATTTACATCACACCGGGCCGAAAATTTAACTTCCTGGTCTGTGGAAATTGTGTAATATCTCAGATCGTAGGTTCATCGCCCTCACCTTCGGCTCGTGAGAACAAATAGCCGAGATCATTTTACTGCCCACCCTAAATGTGCAATATACTAATCATCATCCCCTGACCTTATCCCACTTACGTAGGGTCGGCATAACATGTTTTCTTCTTCCATACATCTCTATTATTCGTAATTTCAGGGCTCACTCCTTTCTTTCTCATTCTTCCTCTCTCACACAATCCATCCATAGCTTTTTTGGCCTACCGATCGCTCTTCGACCGTGTGCAATATACTATTATTGCACTAATATTGCAAGAATTCAGTTAATTCTTACTTACATATAAAGATATCTTTAAGATAGGCTAAGTACTTTATGAAAAGTCACTGACTGTTGAGTTTGTTTTGGCTTTCGTCACAACAGTGGTTTTCCTCTTGGGAAATTCCGTAGAGTCAGACTTGTAAAAGTGCCCATGGGGCCTACTTACGGAATACATTTTTATTATTGCATTATTTAATTTAATTCTGTGACTTAGTAACCCGTGACATATCCAATGTATCCTTGCAGCGGTTACTGCACTGCAAATAAATATCACCCGCGGCGTATCAACGATCAATCGATTTTGAGTTAATTGCATTGGGCCGGCGGTTAGCGCGCCATTCCTTATTTAATCTACGGACTATCTGTTCTAGATAGTTAAAGTCAAATGAACTTACGATAGCCCGTATTCCAAGAATTTTCACGCCTATTAGTCGCTGAAGACGATAGTATATCTTGGGTTTTACAGACAATTATGGATCGGAGCGATTCTTAAAGATGTTCTTATTCA